>OX155971.1:2674362-3909679 GCA_944548615.1 Micropterix aruncella | reverse complement strand
TCGGTTTTCGCGTCTCTTTCGTGTGTCGAAGAACGTGATAGTAAAAAAACCGCGATAAACTGTTGTGTAAAATATATTTTTTTTCTTTACAAAAAATGTACAATAATACGTGATAACGCGAGCGTAATTTCTTTCAGTTGAATCGTCTCTTGTTAAGGTACAGAATGACAGTTCGAAAATTTGTTTTTAAAATTTGAATGTATCCACTTTTTAATAGAACGAAATAATATTGCTGGGCTCGTTCTCAGCCAGCCATTAAATCAAAATAAAATAAACTTTATAGTTGGGTTTGTAGCGTCGCTACATCATTCCCCCCTTTGGGAGGACGACAGGTCGTCGTGTGCCACTGCCCGGGAGGTCGAACCGTTCTTCCGTATCTGGTCTTGTATTGCTGTGGTCCTTGTTGGTTGTTGTTCGCGGACGCTGCCCACCTGGGCTCCTCCTTGTCTGTCTCCTGCTCGTTCTCGTTACTGCTTGCCACGCCGTAGCAGGGTTTTAAACGATCAATCGAGATGGTAACTTTGGCTCTGTCCTGTTCAATGTCGAATGTCTTATCTCGCCGCCTCAAAACCTTATATGGCCCTCTATACGGGTTTTGCAGTGGTCTCTTCACCGTGTCGTCTCTCACAAATACGTGCGTCGCCTCCTTTAGATCCCGATGTACGAAAATGTTATTGTGGTGTTCTCGTTCTCTTCGCGGTCTGTGCGCCTCGAATGTCTCTCTCATTTGCTGCACAGTTTCTGGTATCGTTTTTGTAGTTTGTTTTTCAAAAAAATCTCCTGGGAGCCTGAGTGTTGTCCCGTACAGTAATTCAGCCGGGCTGATCCCGTAGTCTTCTTTAATAGCTGCTCGTAATCCCATTAATACGGTGGGTAATTCTCTCACCCAATTCGCTGTTTTTAGTCGCGCTCTTAATGCTGCTTTTAGGGATCTATGCCATCTTTCTATCATCCCATTTGCCTGGGGGTGATACGCTGTGGTATGTATCTTTTTTACTCCCAGTATCTGTGTCAAAGCTGTGAATAATGTGGACTCGAACTGCCTTCCCTGGTCAGTGGTAATCCGAATCGGTGCTCCGAATCGCGCAATCCATCCTTCGTAGAAGACCTGCGCTACCGTTTCTGCGCTTATATCTTTGACCGGGATACATTCGACCCACTTCGTTGCCCTGTCGATCATGGTTACGAGGTATCGGTACTCTTCTGCTATTCCTAAGGGTCCGACGATGTCTATATGTACGTGTTCCAAACGTCCTGCCTCCATGAATGTCCCTATGGGCGCGCGCGTATGTCTATGTATTTTTGCGCGCTGACAAGCGATGCATGTTTTTGCATATTCCGCGCTCTCCTTATTCATCCTTGGCCAAAAATAACGTTCCGCTACCATTTTTCTTGTCGCTCGGATACCGGGATGACTGATGTCGTGTACCAATTTTATTGCTTTTATCCGCAGTGCTGGCGTGATGTATGGCCTTGCTTTCTTGGTGGACACTTCGCACCATACTGGTTTGTCGCCTTTCTTTTCAAATTTTAAATTTTCTTGTTGCCTTATCATTTTTAGCTCGGGATCTTCTGCCTGTTGTGCCGCCAATTCTTCGTAGTCGAACGTGTTTGGGCAGTCGATTTCTGCTATCCTCGAGAGCGCGTCGGCCACGACGTTTGCTTTTCCCGGCAGGTACTCTATCGTGCTTGCAAATTGCGAAATATATGACGTATGACGAATTCTCATGGGCGTTTCCGTGAGAGCATGAATTAGTGGCTTGTGATCCGTGAATATCGTCAGCTCACGCCCTTCTACCATCTTCCGAAAGTGTCTCACCGATAGGTAGATTGCCAACAACTCCCTATCGTAAGTTGCGTAATTTTGTTGCGCATGCGACATTGCCTTCGAATAAAATCCTAACGGCGCCCATTCTCCACCTTTCTTTTGATGTAATGCCGCTCCTACGCAGGTATTTGATGCATCTGTCATTATTGCCAATGGTGCATGCGCCGACGGGTGCGCTAAAATTACCGCTTCTTCAACGCTGTCCCGGCATTTCTCGAATGCTTCTGTGGTTTCTGTTGTCCATGGAATTGGCGTGCGATCATTCTTTTTTGCTCCTTGTAGGAACTTGTTTAATTTTTCTTGATATTGCGCGGCTCTTGGGATGCTATTTCTATAGAAATTGATCATTCCTAGGAATCTCCGTAACTGCTGAACGTCTGCTGGTTTCGGGTATTTTTTTATCGCCTCTACCTTGTCCGCCTTCGGTCGTATTCCAGTAGCATTCACGGTGTATCCTAGGAAGTCTAGCTCGGTTCTTCCTACGTGGCATTTGTCTATGTTGATCGTGATTCCATGCGCGTCTAATCTCCCGAGCGTTTCTCTTAAGTGTCTTGCGTGAGCTTCCTCGTTTTCTGAGGCTATTAAAATGTCGTCGATATACACGAATATGAACGGTAAGCCCCTCAGTACTTCGTCCATAAAACGCTGCATCGTCTGTGCTCCGTTTCGTAGTCCGAAGCTCATTCTGCACATCTCAAAAAGGCCGAAGGGAGTGGTGATGGCTGTCTTTTCCATATCTTCTTTTCTTACCGGTATTTGTGTGTATGCCTTTACCAAATCTAAAGATGTGAAAATGGTGCTATTTTCCAGCGAGTGCGTGAAATCCTGTAGTCTCGGGATAGTATATCGATCTGGTACGGTGATACTGTTGAGCCTCCTATAGTCTCCACATGGTCGGAATTCTCCATTTGCTTTGGGGACCAAATGCAGCGGGCTCGCCCATTGGCTCTTCGACGGTCGGCAGACTCCGGCTGCGATCATTTCGTCGAATATCTTCTTTGCCGCTGCGTACCTTTCTGGATTAAGTGGCCGCGGTCTGGCGAACACCGGTGGACCTTCCGTTTCAATGTGGTGTTCCACCTGGTGTTTCGGTTGTCTCGGTTGAGATGTTGCTGATGTAATATTCTGAAACTCGTCGAATATTCTTAGGTAATTCGGCGATTGTTTGATGGCCTGGATGGATAGTGCCCGTGCTTCTGTCGTGCGTGAGTTTGGCGAGATTAATTTTTTTTGAAATAGGTCAACTAATAGTCGGTGCTTCGCCAAAAAATCTGCTCCTATGATGGGCTGCTGTACATCCGCAATTATGAAGATGGCCGCCAATGGGTTTTCTAGGCCGATGTTTAGTGTCATCTCCTTTCTTCCGTATGTGGCGATGGTAGTACCGTTAGCCGCTCGAAGCCTGAGGTCCGCTCTTCTGCCGTTGTCGGATTTCCTTCTTGGAAGGACGCTGACATTTGCGCCAGTATCAACCAAGAAGAGTGCGTTGGTGCTGCGGTCTCGAACGTATAAGCGGTTGGTGTCGTCGGCGCCGAGTTGATCTACCCCCGGCGCCTCTAGTAGTTTTCCGCCTGATTCCTCTGCTTCTTATAGTTGCACGGCTGTTGACACCTCCTTGCGGCGTCCCCGAAGCGTCTGTGGAAGTAGCAGATGGTTTGTTCATTTTGCCCTGCCGAGCTGTTTCCCGCGTTGTTCCGCTGCAACTTTGCTATTTGCTCCGCCAGATCCTTGAGCTGTTTTTTTATTGTGGTCATGTGGTCATGTGCTTCCGCCCGCGTGTCGACTCGGTTCACTTCTTGCGTCTCCCTCGCCGTTGATTCCATCATTCGATCAGCTAAGTCCGCTAGGACGTCCAGGTTGCTCTCAGTATTTATCGACAAAAACGTCCTGATCGTCGTAGGTAGATGACCGAGCCACATCGCTTTAATGGTCTCATCGGGTATCTTCCCTCTGTTGAGCCCTTTCATTCGTCTCATTAACTGCGACGGCTTGTCACTTCCCAGCTCAGTCTCATGGAGTAATTTTTGTAGCTGTTGTGTCTCTGATTCCCCAAAAACGCTGATTAATCGGGTCTTGATCGCTTCGAACTTGTTGTGGGTAGGCGGTTGTAGCAGTAAGTCTCCTACCTCCCGCAGCGCCGTCCTGTCTAACTGTGTGATTACACAGCTGAATTTATCTGCGTCGCTGCATTTCTGTGTTGCGAGCAGGATCTCCACGTGTGCGAACCATAGCCGTGGTTCCTGATGCCAGAACGTCGGTATCCTCGAGTTGATGCTCAGCGGAGCGATGTCCTGCACTTGCCTGCTGCTTCCGGCCGTGCCGCTAGGAATGTCTTCCGTATTCATTTTCTTTAGGTTGCGAAGATCTTTAGGTTGTCCTGTTGGTCCGTTGAGTGTCTGACGAGTTGTAGACCTTGCTCGTTAGTCCGATTCAGGCGCGCCGTCGATCTTGCGTCCTCGTACAGGGTCACCAATTTCGCGTCTCTTTCGTGTGTCGAAGAACGTGATAGTAAAAAAACCGCGATAAACTGTTGTGTAAAATATATTTTTTCTCTTTACAAAAATGTACAATAATACGTGATAACGCGAGCGTAATTTCTTTCAGTTGAATCGTCTCTTGTTAAGGTACAGAATGACAGTTCGAAAATTTGTTTTTAAAATTTGAATGTATCCACTTTTTAATAGAACGAAATAATATTGCTGGGCTCGTTCTCAGCCAGCCATTAAATCAAAATAAAAATAAACTTTATAGTTGGGTTTGTAGCGTCGCTACAGGCTGTTTATTTGTCTTTCCGTTGTTTGTTTTTGCTCAAATATTTTCGTTTGTGCAACCAATGGTCAAGTTGAAAATTTGCATTATTTTCAAATGTGAGATCCTGTGCCCGTGTTTTCTATTGCAGCGTCTTGCAGTGTGGCTTTACAGTTACTGTAAATGTGTACTGTTAAGAACTGCAAACAATGGTGGAAATAACCGATCCTGGTCATCGCCACCTCTTCTGCATGATAACTTATAACCACAGATTTCACTGCAAACAGTCACAAAGTTGCAGGAGTTGCAGCTGGAGACTCTTGGTCACCCACCGTACTTGCCGGACTCTGATAGAGTTTCAGAATTTAGATAACTTCTTACAAGGATAAAAATCAGCTTTGAAGAGTCGATGAAAAAGCCTTCAAAGCTTTCATTGGCTCCTGATCACGATAGTTTTATAGCAAAGGAATTAAGCAACTCCCATTAAAACGACAAATCTGCAGACAATAGGGGTCAATATTTCTATTAATTAAATATTTATTTTTCATACAAAATCTTTGGCCCTAAATTTCATTTATAGAACAGCAACTTCATAGGTAAGCACCCAATGTATACAAAATGTTTTTACTGCACTGGCATTTTTAGTGGATGAATCAGTACAACCATTGATTTTATAGTGTAATTAAAATCAATGGTACAACGAAGTAAGCAACTTTTATTATTTTTTTAAATTAAAAAACCCATGTTTTCCATTTTTTTTTTGAAAAAAATGTTTTTTGTTTTTTTTTTAATTTTAAAATTTGAAGAATTTGACTTATTAATAAAGGTTTGAGAACCGTTTGAGCCGCTGCGCCATCTAGCGGCAGATAATAGGTATAGCGTATATAAACAATATTAGCGACATTTTACCTACCGCGTGATCAGAGCTTTTCATACTAGTAAATAAAATTTGAAAAAAAAACTAATTAACTAAAAAAAAGGTTTTTTAGTTTTTTTCAAAAAAATTTAATCAAAAGTTGCTTACCTCGTTGTACTGAGTCACCAACTAAAAATGCCCGAGCATTAAAAATCCCCCATATAAATAGATACCATGTTAATTTAGAATTTTATGCCACTTTGTA
This sequence comes from Micropterix aruncella, assembly GCA_944548615.1. Lineage (NCBI taxonomy): Eukaryota > Metazoa > Arthropoda > Insecta > Lepidoptera > Micropterigidae > Micropterix > Micropterix aruncella. The sequence continues at coordinate 3,903,982 of OX155971.1, read as the reverse complement.
AAATAATAGCAACTTTAAGATTTTATGTGACTTTCGGTAAATTAAACAGTTAATAAAACTAAAATTAAAACTTGTTCGTTTTTTTAGGACCTTCGGCAACCCCAGTTATACCACGAACGCCGCCACATGGAACATAATAAGATAAGTATGGTTAATTAAATTTTGTAACTACGCGTCGGGTCTAGTAAAATCCTAGTTGCCAAACCGTGGTACGACGTTGGGCAATCTAACACCCTATATAATCAGTGGTTTTAGGTTTGTACGTTTACCTCAATCTACTATGGTAATTCTTTTTCAGTTTCGTGCCGAACAACGAAAATAATTATTGTTACTTATCTTATTTATAATTATTGATATAATAAATAGCATGTGAAAGACTTGACAATAGTTGACAAGCCTAAATAGCATCGGATTCATGTTTTCAAAGAGATTAATAATCTTTCATTGCTTTAAAATGAACACTAATTCATTCGCTAATTAGAAGAATTTTAACACTGGCAATAATTAACCATTTATCAAATGGCTACATTGAAAATTGACAATGGTCAAATCTGAAATCGTATTCCTTTGCGTGCACCATGTCACTATTGTTTTAACTTATCCTAATAGTAAAGTTGTTTTTACGTTACTTTATTCATAATAATATGACTGAGCAAATTGTGGTACCTGTCGAGATTGAAGATAATGTCGTCATCAAAAAGGAGGTCGATTCCGATTGGGATATTCCTCTGAGCGATTCTATACCGGATGATCGAGGGAATGTAGTCCGATTCGACGAAGGAGAAACTCAAATTATAAAACGAGAACCAATCGAAGGTGGGCCATCTGGCAGTGGAAATATTTCTAATAATGCATTCAGCGTTGGACTTCTCAAATCGCACGTTTGTCCGAAGTGCGACAGGGCGTTTTCTCATAAGCATCATCTAAATCGACACATTAACTGTGTTCATTTGAAGTTGAAGAGATTTGTTTGTCGGGAATGTGACGCATCTTTTTCAGAGCAGCGGCATTTAAATAGACACCTGGACACTGTTCATAGAAAAGTGAAGAAATTCGTATGTGGAGAATGCGATCGTGCTTTTAGCCAGAAAGGAAACTTGAAAATCCACTTAGACTCTGTTCATAGGAAATTGAGACGATTTGTGTGTAGCGAATGTGACTGTATGTTTTTGCACCAAACACAAGTCAAGGTGCACCTGGAAGCCGTTCACAGGAAAGTGAGGAAATACCCATGTGGAAAATGCGACCGCTCTTTCACACAGCAAGGAAGCTTGACGAAGCATTTGGATACCGTCCATTATAAACTGAAGAATTTTGTTTGTAGCGAATGTGTTCGCGCATTTTCACAGCAGGGCCATTTGAACAGGCATCTACACTCTATTCACGGGAGGCTGAAGAAATTTACTTTAAGGGATACTTAAATTCTTCAAAGTGAGGACAGGCTGAGCTCACGTATGCTACGCATTGTGACGTCTGGATTCATAAATTTGCATTGAAACCGATGATTTAGAAATATACTTATGCTCGCTCCACGCGTTGGCCATGGCAATGTTGGCCAATATTGCTGAGGTGGAAGCGAGTCGGCACCACTGTGACGTGTGAAAAATGTATGGGAAAGAGCGAGAGATACATGGGCGATGCAGCTAACGTTGGCCAACGTGTGGAAGCGCCAATACTCAATGCTGTCACACGAGTCCCACGCAACTTCGACTGCAATCTCCAGATTGGCATGTGGCAATGGAAGGGGGAAGGGATGACAGTACGCTGTCCCACGTGTAAAACCATTGTGTCTCTAATGTATATAGAAATTTTCGTCGCTCTTTGTCATGCCGAGCGGAAAACCTTGGATCTGAGTTTGCCGAAAGTGGCTGAAGCAGGGCCAATCCTGCCATTAATGTTAAAATTTTGGACGTTAGACAGATTTTTGCAAAAGTAACCCTACTTTATTATCTCAACAATCCGCACACACACAACATCACTGACCACAAGATTCTAACTAGAGGTTGCGCGTCAGAAAAACATGTAATTAAAAAAACCAAAACTAAATTTGCGCAAAGGCACTTTAGTTGTGTAGCTCCTAAACTCCACAATTACTTTCAGGATAAGTTAAAACAATGCAAAAGCTTACATATGAAAAAGGGAAAACTTACTTTGTGGCTGTTTGAGACCGGCAGGGAAAAGGTAGCTGAAATTATTACACATATCCTCGTTTAAAACGACGTTATCAATTTAATTTAATATTACAAATATATATTACTAATAAATACGTGTATGTAAATGCAAATGTATGTAAATAATAATAGTATGTAAATAATACAAGTAGGTAAATGTATATATTTATATATAAATGATAATAATATATGTATAATGTTTAATATTATATAAACATGTAAAATATCACCATAGTTCTATAATTGCAGTATAAAATTACGTGCGCATCTCAATTTAAAAGAAAAGAATCTACCCTAGTACGGGCATTAACCTAGTTGGGTAGTTTTTAAGACATAATTTTTGTACTAATTTCTCTTAAATAAAGCATTATTATTATTAAAAAAAAAAAAAAAAATGTATGCGTTAAGTCGTAAACGGGTAGAGAGTTAACACTCAACACCGCGGCCAACTGGAAAACAAACGAAGGCAGCCGCAGCCGCCACAGTTCTCAATTGTTTCCTTCACCACCGATTTTCAACCAGGGGGTCGCAAAAAGACCCCCGGGGGGGGGGGGTCGCAGGCTATCTAAAAATAAAAAAATAAAATATTTCAAAATCTTTATTTATATAATATGCAAACATTTGTAGCTTCGGAAGAGGAACGTATTTAATATGTGTTTTGCTATTACTTTTACAAAACTTTATGTTGATCTAAAATGGAATCAGTTACATGTACAAAAGTGACAAAGTTTCACTTCGAAAGTGAAAAACAGATAAAATTAATGTGGCTTTCGCCATTGTTTTTACAACTACATCATTTATTGGATGCTTACAGCTACAGCTTGGAAGAGACTAAAATGGGGGGGGGGGGTCGAGAGAACTAACTTAGAGTCTAAAGGGGGTCGCGTAACAGTTTTAATTTTTTTACGAAAAATGGGGTCGCGATGTAAAAAAGGTTGAAAACACTGCTCTACACAATATACTATAATACTCATTTTTTTCCTATATTTTTTTTGCACTTGGCCGCGCGGCTTATGTGCGCACGGTCGACTGCGATTCCATACATTTCGTAGTATCTTGTTGGCCGCCGCGGCCAGGCCGCAAGTGCGCGCCGGGGATTATTATCGGCTGAGTTAATCAGCAACGATACCCGATAAAATCGGAAGTAGAAATCTCAAATATTTCAGCGGAGAAACATCAATATCAATAAACTTATCCTCCCGTTTTAGGGTTAAAAAGCCGGGTCTGCTGGACCTAGAAACATGTGAATCGGTGTCGTGTTGACCTTGGGTTTCACCAAAGAGCCTTGAAATAAATAGCGGATTTCAAATTACACAGAAAGGTAACTTGAAAATCTACTTGGACTCTTGTTCATAAGAAAATGAGGATAATTGTTTGTCTTACGTTTTTACATCAAACACAAGTCTCTTTGTTTGTTTATTTGTAGTACAAATTGTAGTACAATTTGGAAACTAGGATTTTACTACTAATCTCAACGTATAGATCTCAATCTCTCTGGCACTCATGTTCCAAAAATATATACATTATTATGTTCAATACTTTCGTGGTATAAAAGTATGGCGGCTCAATGTAAATGGCCCTCTAAACACGCCTATACGTCGTAGAACAATAATAAAATAACAAACGTATTTCGAATCATAACTTATTATTTTAATATTATTTACATACAGATGACATTTTTTTAATTGGTAGACATGTTTCCATACGTAATAATTACGCACCTTGTGTTCAAATAGACTAATAGATGGCATTCTATCTGCGTATTATTTCTTTTATGTAATCAGTATAAATAAAAGGGCGATAGATGGCACTAATAATTTAATGTTATTTAAATTAGGTGGTAAATGATTGTGTTTTTATAATCAATCATTCCTTTATGAAAAACAGTTCATTATCAGTTATGGTCAAATACATTGCTTTTAGTTTCACCGTCAATGCTATTCTGTAATATCTTTTTTTATGTCACTTTCATTGTTAATCTCCTCAAACTGTACATCTTGTGACATGCCGAAGTACATAAAGAATCATTTTTCATCTCATTTCAATTTCTGCCTTAATGTGTGGTATTCTTCAAACTTTCTCTTTGTCTATTTATCTCCTGAATACAATACCTTCTTTTCTTAATTTTCTATTTTGTATTATGGTGCGGACATACTTATTTAAAACAACAAACTGTGTAAATCGTTCTCAAACTCACTCTCAGAACAAGAACACACATTGTACAACGGTTGTACACAGTACTAGTGCATCTTCCAAGTAGTGATAACAGCTTCTGATGCATATACGTTGCATACGTAGGACAAGTGTGCACACCAACGCGGGAGCGTTGCATCGTAGGTATACGTTGCGTGTGTGTGGCTCACTCTGTCCTTGTCTTTATTGTCAATTTTACTTTCTCCTCATGACCCGGGAAGCCATTGAAATAAAAAGAACACCGAACAGGGGCGTCATTTGATAGGGGCAGGGGGGGGGGGGGGGCAATTGCCCCCCCCCCCTATAATTTTGGAACTTACAAAAAAATCTGATATTTTTACCTACGATTTATAAGTACATATATTAATTGATCGCTTGATTATTTATAAAAGAAAACGAACTTTTTTGGTAGGTTGGGTATGGATGAAAAAATGTATCAAATTTTATTACATAGGCTTTATTTGTAAAAGGTATCATGAAACAAAATAACTACGGTACATTCCAATGTCATGTTAGTGTAGCAAAGGGTATCGTTGTGGTTTCTTCGCCGCAAAATCATCCACCAATTGGTCTAGTGATATTTTTTTCATTTCTTCTCTTTCAACCGCCATCAACATAAGTGAGGACAATCTTTCATCGCCAGTAGAACTTCGTAGGTACCCTTTTACTCTTTTCAGCACACTCTTTTTTTTAATAAAAACCTTGACAAAACAATGGCGCTTTGTGCATGCCCCCCCCAATCAAATTCTGAAATGACGCCCCTGACACCGAACTTCATTTAAACTCTCTACTACGCGGAACCTTCCTCTTAAAATGTTCTCAATGCCCCACTCCGAGCGCAAGGATATAACACATGATACAATGAGTTATGCGCAATGGCAGATTTTCGAAATTCGCGCGCTGAGCCCGCTGCACCACCACTATTATAATCTGGTAAGTAACAGCAGCAGTTTGCCACCTATCCACAGAACAAAGGATAACAATTGACAGTACCACTTCAGTCTACCCCGAACAACGGCGGTTGCAACATCGCTTAAACGTCAAGTAGTATAAACTCCATGCAGTAAATTCGTTTTTATCCTAGGTATTCTTCGATTTCAGATTTTCTATCCTATTTCGTAGGTTGTTTTTTATTGTGTCCATTTAAACACCCCTTTACTCTCAAACCTAATATTTGCCAAAAAGTAACTCCGCACGATAGTAATATATTATTGCATGTTAATATATCGTTGCTACTGCATGTCATTATAACGTCGTGCTTTTCTTACATTAATCACATTTAATATGGCTGAAGTTCGATCGTATCAACCGACAACTTGACACTAGTCAATAGTTTAGTTTCGACAGCAGACGCTTAAATAATCTAAGTCTCTCACACAATCTATTACAAGCGATATTATTACAAGCTTTATTTTAACTCGCAATGTTCGTAAGTAAGTTGTCCGTTTTGAAATTTGCAAACCATTTTTCAATGACTTGCTGTTATCCGATCGAGCTGAAATTTGGCATACTTCAGTAAGTTCGGTGACAATGCAATATTATAGCGCCATCGAGCTGATTTGTTGATGGAGCCGGGATGTAGGGTCTGGAACTCCCCGATGGCAAGTGCTAAGATAGTCGAGTTTGGGCTCGTTTGTTTCGTTGTCTTGAGTACTTCCTATTACACATAATGATGAGGATTTGATGATAGAGTCGGAAGATTTCCACTGGATCTCCCTTTTGGAAAGTGCTAAGATAGTCGAGTTTGGGCTCGTTTGTTTTGTTGTCTTGAGTACTTTTCATTACACATGGTGACGAGGATCTGAAGATGGAGCCGGAAGATTGCCACTCGAACTCCCCGATGCAAAGTAAACTTTTTTTTTAAATACTTTTAATTTATTGTTTTTAGTTTCTATTGAAGCAATCGATGGAAATTATAACGTGCAAATCTTTCAATCACTCGGATGACATGATAGAGGTGATCATGAGTTTGACTAAAGCGGTCGAAATAGATAAAAAGCAGTATTATCCGTTGCAACTCGGATATATAGTGTCTTTAACCTACACTAACTGAAAAAGATGATACGATGAAACGTAATAAGACCGTCACTAAATTTACTCGTAATAAAAATAATATATGATTTGAAAGAAAACGCGCACTGTTACTAGTTATTATTATTACTGCGCTATTGTTATCGTCTGGTTCTGCGCTATTATTCTCGCGCAGAACCAGACGATAGTCCTCCCGACGATTATATACGGCAAATATCATTTTGGGAAAATTCCTCGTCCAGTTCGAAACAGCAAGGATTTTCGTCCTTCTCCAACCAAAGTTGTAAAGTTCACATGCATGCATATCAATAATCTACTCTGCTTAACACAATATTTTAATAAAATCGATCCTCACTACGAAAAACAGTTACTAATTTTGTCAACTTTTGTGTAATGGGTCCAACTACTATTATAAACGCGAAAGTTTGTAAGAATGTACGTATGGATGTTTGTTACTCTTTCATGCAAAAACTACTGAATGGATTTTGATGAAACTTTACAACAATATAGCTTACACATTAGAATAACACATTTATAAAGATATAGTGTGAATTATCCAAAATATAACGATAAGTCAAGTAGGAAAAAAAACTGCCATCTGCGAGCTATTCTGTGCGCCGCAAGAAACCGTTGGAGTTACACGTATATAATGAACAATGGAAATGTTTATCTTAAATAGTCCTACAAAAAAGCCCGCGACAGCATATATCTATATTTTATGTGTAGTAAGCCATTATCGCCGAAATAGTGAACCATGATTTTCATGATTTTTAATTTGTTGGATTTGTCTCCGTCCCGAATAGCAGAATAATATAAAAACATTGAAAAATTGACGAAAATATAAAATACCTTCTATCATCATTATCACAATTTTCCATCACGGGGGTGAAACCGCGAGGCGCAGCTAGTATTTAATATATTTTTTTAAAAAGTGCACGCCCTCTCGTAAATAGGATTGTTTTAAAAAAAAAATATATATATTTAAAGCACCGTATGGTTCCTTATTGGTAGGTTATAGGCCAAACTAAAACAAAATCCGTTTTGTGCTTTCAGAGGTACCTATGACGCAAAATAGTGGGCTAGCCTATTTGAAATGAAATTCTTAGTGTTTGTTGGTTTATTTTTACTCTTTATTGTGAAACTTCACAATAGGCGGGTTTATTAGCATTAGACGATGTCTTACAACCAACCTATTATGAAGTGTTTATATGTGGGTGTGCGTGTAACATGTGTGTAAATGTGTGTCTTGTTATTGCGTTTGATCGACAGAATTCAAATGCAATTCCCTTAATTTTATGTCTACGGAAAATGGTGACCGAACCTTACAATGTAAGAGCAGGCGACCTAACCACTATGCCACCGAGCCATTTAAATATAGCCACATAAAGTGGTGTAACGACTGCATTTCGTCACGTATTGACAAACTCTCGCATTCCGGACCAAATGTGTTGAGAAATATTACAATGTTCTGTATTTAGATGAAACTTACATTTCAATCAATGACATGAATTATTATTATATTTTATCTAAAAATGTATGTTAATTCTTATTCAACTAAGTTACCCAGGCTTAATTCGTCGGCTACTTTAGCCATTAAATAAATTAATAATTAAAAAAAAAACACTAAAAACACGCTTTTCCCAAACACGATATTCACATACACACGGCTATGATACGATATCCCATCATGGAATGCCAGTGCCTATCTTCCGGCTTCATCATCAGACCTTGAAACCTAATCGTGGTCAAAGTTCATTCCAAGACTTTTCTAACAAGTCCAAACACAGCTATGATACGATGTTCCATCGTGAAGTTCCAGTTCATATCTTCCGACTCCATCATCAGATCAGTTCGACAGTACCGTATTATTGTATTGTCATCAGAACTACATACAACTGCCAATTTTCATGACGCTACGATCCTTGAAAGATGGTTAAATTAGTTACCTTAGATTCCATTACATAGTTACATACAGGTCGACCTAATAAAAGCGTGTTAAATACTTTAGTCTTAAATCTTCCATATCCATTTTCGTTCCCATTTTACTTTCCCGGTAGAGGTAAAGTATTTCTAACGCACTTCTGTGTGTCCATATGTGTGTGTGTGTGTGTCTGTATATTCCTCCACGATAGTGCCCAAACGCTTCATCTGATTGGGCTGAAGTTTAACATGCAGGCATCATTTGGTCATGGCCAAATAAAATAATTTTAAAAAAATACATCTATAGATAAATTATATATCCATATATGCACACATACACATACATATATGTATACGAAAATAATAATAAAACCAAAATAAATTTAAAAAAAAAACAAAATAAAAAAATAAAAAAGAGTTTATAAGTGGTTGAAATCGGTCCAGCACTAATCATATTTCAATCTTGAAATATTGGACGTAGAGGCTGTAAATTTGGTACTCAGATGCCTTGTTTGGCCGAAATCACGTGAAATTTTGGTTGAAATATCTTATAATAATATATAAGCTGCATTAATACATAATATTTAAACTCTGCCATATTTAAGAAAATATTACGACATATTAGAAAAATACATACCACGGAAAATACTACCATTCTTTGATACCACGTAAAATACTACAAGCACCTATAGTACGGAAATACTACTGTGGGGGAAGGGTAATCGACGCGCGGGGGATAGGGGTTGGCGATTTGCGCGGGGGGAGAGTTGCAGGTGGGAGGGGGGTTGGGGGGGGCTCTCTATCTGCGTCTCTATATGATTTAGTTTATTTTGGTGTGGTACATTCTGCGCCCGCAGAGTCAATTATTTCTTTGTATTTTTGTAACTTTTGTATTATATAACCGTAAGCAATGTTTGCAAATCAGCACAGGTTAGCTCCAGAATATTGCTTGTAGGCGTCTCTCGATTTTTCTCTATTTCGATTATATAATTAAAATTATATTCTCAATATTTTCAGAATCAGCAGTTGAATAGTTCAAACAGGGAGTGTTGATGCGGTTCGGCTTAATCCGAATGCGAGCCAAGAGATAGGGGCATATGAGACTCCCTCTATCCTTGTCTAGTTGCGCATGCGCGTTTATCCATAGCAAAGTAGACTTATGGCGTCGAAGCGTTGCCATAGTGATATAAACGCGTTGCCATAGTGATATATGTATGTGTCTCCGTGAATGCACGACTAGACAAGGATGGAGGGGGTACTATAGACAGCTGTCTCTTTCTATTCGGCTGACGCATTCTCAGGCTGGTCACGGGTTCTAGTAGTTATACGGTAAATGGTAATACTACACGAGCCGCGCTATCCGTGTTGATGCGGCTCGGCTTTGGCTCGGCTCGGCTCCGAACGCAGGCCTACGCGGTGCGTGGATCACAGCAACGCGAGATGTGCACCAGACCGCCCACTTTTTCGTCCCTTGGATAAACGGACCTCCAGATAAACGGACCCGTTTTGCTGAATTTACCCAAAAATATTTAAATACCCTCAAATAAGGTTCAAACTATTTTTTAAGCATAAAATTACCCATATGCCTTGTTTTGCTTGTTTAGTACAAAAATTATTAATTTTCGGGCCAAAGTGACACCGAAAGGACCAAAGAACGTACGGTTAACGGTACTGTATTCATAATTATTTTTCTTCATTTTCTATTGGGCAGTCGTGTAAAACATAATCAGATTAGATTAGAGGTTAGATTTCGAGGTTGATTAGATAAGAGGTTAGATTTCGAAATGTGCAAATTAGTACCAAAATTTCCCTATTAATACCTGCCGTCTACTGTAGGTAGCTACGATGATGATTAATTATATTGAACTACATTATTTCTATAATGGTAATTTAAATTGCAACAGCTTTTGTTAAGCAATAAACTTCCGGCCAATATTAATGACATAATAATTATAGCAAGACATAACAAAGGATTTATTAAGGAAAAGCCATTATTACACGTTGCAAAATAAGAAGTTTCAAATGGATTCATTGTCGCGTACAAGATCAAAGCTGCAATGTCAGTCATTCGACTTTCATTATTTTTAACACGCTTTTATTAGGTCGACCTGTATGTAACTATGTAATGGAATCTAAGGTAACTAATTTAACCATCTTCCAAGGACCGTAGCGTCATGAAAATTGGCAGCTGTATGTAGTTCTGATGACAATACAATAATATGGTACTGTCGAACTGATCTGATGATGGAGTCGGAAGATATGAACTGGAGCTTCATGATGGAACATCGTATCATAGCTGTGTTTGGACTTGTTAGAAAAGTCTTGGAATGAACTTTGACGACGATTAGGTTTCAAGGTCTGATGATGAAGCCGGAAGATAGGCACTGGCATTCCATGATGGGATATCGTATCATAGCCGTGTGTATGTGATTATCGTATCATAGCCCCAAAGCGTGTTTTTAGTGTTTTTTTTTTTAAACTAATTATTTATTACAACATTTTATTTACCTACCTTGCAATGTTTGTTAGTTTGTTAAGCTGAATTAGAACCACTTCCCTTTATCCTAAGAAGTGGAAATTTTACATGTTTGTTCAGTTCCGATGACAATGCATTTAAATGGTGAGCATGACCTGATTCTATACCCAAGATCGGCTCCCGACATAGATACACTTCCACGGTCAAAAGCACAGACACGCGATTTTGTATACGCATTTAATTATGATAGCCCGTTCTTAAAATCACCATGACATGGCTGCTGCACCCAGGGGACTCTTCAACGGACAGAAACGAAATGTTGTATACGCATTCAATTATGATAGCCCGTTCTAAGATACACAATGACATGGCTGCTGCACCCAGGGTTGGCTCGGGACAGAGCATTTTAATGAAAACTTGTTTTTAAAAATCTGTTTTTACTATTAACTTATTATACCTGCACTCTCACTGTTTAATCGCTGTATTCCCATGCGTTGAAGTCTAGACGCAAGTCAGTAAGTAATTCACTAGCTCAATGTACCCAAGACTTCTTTTCGCAATTGATTATATAGGGCAGTGTTTTTCAACCAGTGGGTGGCAACCCCTGGGGGTTCGAGAAGATACCATCGGGGGATCGCAGGCTAACTAGAAATGAAAATCGAACATATTGCAAAATCTCTATTTATATAACATGCAACCATTTAAAGTTTCGAAAGAGAAATATTTTTATTATGGTTTTTTGCTGTTGCTTTTACAAAACTTTATGTTGATTTAAGATGGAAACAGTTAGGTACAGCTTCGAAAGAGAAAATCAAGATAAATTAATGTGGTTTTCGCCATTGTTTTTTCAAAAACTTTATTTATTGGATACTTACAGCTACAGCTGTGGAAGAGACTAAGGGGGGGGGGGTCGAGAGAACTAACTAACAGTCTAAAGGGGGTCGCGTCAGAGTTTTTTTTACAAAAAAAGGAGTCGATGTCTAAAAAAAGGTTGAAAAACAATGATATATGGTAATAACATTGATTATATTGATTATATTCAACTAAATACATGAAATAGGTTGCTTAAATACACTCGTATATAATATTGATAAAATAATATCATAATATAAATAATAAAATATTTAATGTATAGGTAATATAAATACATATCACATACATAATAATATATTTATATTGTAATATACAGACTGAGTGTTAATTAACCGGCATCCTGAAGTAAGTGAATCAGTACGAGCAAATAAGCAACATTTCTACAAAAATAAAAAACTTTTTCCATACCTGTTTATTTGGTCGTACTCATTCACCCACTTTAAGGATGCTGGTCAATTTGAACTCACCCTGTACATAATAATCATAACAGATGAAGAAATACTATCAAGCCCGAAGGTTGTAAATCGTGTTTTTAATGTTACCGAAGCAAGTGATGCTAAATGAAGTATATTTTTATTTATTATTATGTGTTTCTCATTCGATGATTTATTTCTCTGGTGAAGGGAGTAGGGGAAAGGGGGTGGCTCCACCGGTCTTTGACTATTATACCTTCTCGCGTATAGTATTATACACTTTGTGTGCACTCCATTGTAACGCTTTGCCTCGCTAGCGTAATGACCGGGCGGCGGTCGTCCTTGAAAGCGGCAACTCGGCCTTGTTACGAAATGCCTGATGCAGTCAATGCACCCAATGACTCAATCTGCGACCTTTCCCTACCTACCGCAACGCCGCAACGCATCTAGTTGCACGTCAATGCAGCTCACGCACATGCAACGCAATCGAGTTAAAGATCCCGCAGGCCTGGGGCTCTGTAATCGTAATCGGAACTGCCTTATAACTGAGTTTGAAGCTTAGTAATAAACGCTATAATACAGAGTTATTACACTAAATAACGGTTTCATGACAATCATCAATACAGCGGACATCAATCGCGGACGATATGAAAGCCTTTATGCGCAGTAGCACGATACAAGATTGTTTAAACTTCCAAGGAGACCTCAATCGCTTTTCTACCTATTGCAAACTGAACCACCTACAGCTCAACGTACACAAATGCCACTTGGTTCGATTTACCAGAAAAACAGATATGATTAAACACCAATACCAACTCTTTAATATTGACATCCATTCTAAATCCGTTACCAAAGACCTAGGTATTCTATTGGACGACAAACTGCAGTTTATTGGTCATATCGACACAATACCGAAAAAAGCATTTGGAATGTTGGGTTTCATTCTAAGGACCTCTAAATCACTTTTTAATATACCTACACTCTATCAAAACGCTTTACTATGCCTACGTCCGCCCGCATATTGAATACTGCTCTCAAGTGTGGAACCCCTCATATGCCATCCATAATAACAGAATCGAGCGCATCCAGACTAAATTTTTAAAATATTTAAACTATAGATTTTACTTCACACTTGACAATTCTTACGGCATCAACGTTCAACACTCGTACAACTTTACTTCTTTGGCTGATCGAAGGATGTACCATGATCTAGTCTTCCTACACGAAGTCCTAAACAACAAATTAAACTGCATGGACTTGGTCCAGCTAATACATTTCCGGACCCCATCAAGAACGACAAGACAGTCCTCATTGTTTCACATTAGCCGTTGCAATAACAACTACCGCAAAAACTCTTTCTTAAACCGTGTGTGTAGGGCTTACGATGATCGATACGCATCAATTGATATCTTCGCTGAATCGAACATTGGATTCAGAAATTTGTTAAAGAGGGCGATATTTAATTTTTACGACGACACTTAATATTTAAAACTTAATAATTATTTAAAATATATTACTATTTATCTACTGTTTGCACTTGTACTTATTCATACCAACGTACCTGTCTCAACTTCAATTATCGTACTGGTAAATTTGTTAAAACGTGGACACCCATCAATTTAATGTATTTATTTTTTACTATGTTCCTCCTTCCCTTCCTGGTCCCTCCCTTCCTATCCTCTTTCTTTTCTCGTTTTTTTTCTTTCTCTTATCATTTAGATAATCTTGATGTTATCATTTAGTGGAAAATTGTCTTTGGTGTAATTTGTATATCTATCTTGTTTGACTACTTACTTTTATACACTGTTATTTTCCTGAATAAAAGAAAATTAAAAAATTAAAAAATACAGAATACAAAAATTGTATTCCTATTACAACTTTAAAGTCGTGTAGGAAGCACGAAGTATATTAAATTATTCTTAAATCAGTTACTCGATTTGAAAAATAAACCACAATAAACAGATACACAATATACATACAAATAAATATATTTAAAAAAAAAACACTTACTGTCGTTAAAGAAAGTGAACTATTGTACCTATTTATAATTATTTTTATTATGTTTTTTTAATGAAATATTTGTGGTTTATGTATTTATCCATATAGATCAGTGATTCCCAGAGTGGTCTATATGGACCCCCAGAAGTCGATTTCGTATTGCAAGGGGGTCAGTGTCAGAAAGAAAAAAAATCGGGATGCACGAGATGTAAATGGGGGTCCACGTTAGCGGATCCCATCTAGCCAGGTCATCATAAATATTTAGGCGATCCGTAAATGTCGAGTTACTTCTAAAGCAGATTGTATGCACAGCACAGTATTTTAAACTTATCGTGATAGCAATAAGCAAACGCCCGCATCAGAAGTCCCGAGCATCACGCCCGCATCAGAATATACCGAGACAATTATCCCTGACATTTCTTATTATTATTATTATTTTCTTTGACTTTTTTTATTTTTATTTATTACTATTACTTATTCATAAATTTTGGTGACTATTGTTTGATATCATTTGACATTTTATTTTATTTTTATTTTATTAACACGATTATTTATTTTTGTGTTTTATTTCCTATTGTGATCATTAGTTAGTGATTATTAGTTATAATTTGTAATGGTGACGGGAATATATATATTTCTTTTCCTTTTTATTTTATTTTATTTTATTCATTGCCGAATATATGTTTAAAAAAACTAGAGAGCTAGCTGCCCTGGAACAAGTCCTGGCACTTAGTTGGGCAGCAGCAGTACTTAAATGCTAATGCTCATATCGGCCGTGTTTAATTTTAATTTTAATTATATATTTTTTTATTGATATGATTATTAGTGATACTTGTGCACTTGTAAATGAATTGTTAAATTAAATAAATAAATAAATAAATAAATAAGAAGTATCATGGAAGAAAATCAACACTCAACTCAAATTGCACCACTGGTCGATTGGGGAGGCCATCGCAAATGACAAACGAGAGGAGGTGCGAGCGATATGTGAGAAAAATTCCCTTCGAATGGTGTCTGTGCGAACGAATAGGATAGACGCGTCACATGAATGAACAAGTGAGATAGTGCTACATGTGCAGTTATGTGCGCGCTTTCTCAAATGCTTTGTACTTCAAGGTCGTGTACGCTTAGAAATTAATAATTTAAGTTCAAGTTCAAATTCAAGTTCTTTATTATGTGAATTATTAAAAAAACATACAATGTTTAAGTAACAAACTGCCCAGAGAGCATACAACATTTCGTTTTAGAAGAAACTTCATAAAGTAGACGCTATAAAAGGCGCAATCAACAAGCAGTAAAACTAAAACTATCAGCAATTAAAATAATCAATATCAGATATGATCTAACAAAAGCAATAATCATCAATAATCAGATAATCAATCAAACTAATTTTTATAATGTTTCGTCCTAGAAGAATCTAAATACATTGAAATTATATTTAAATATAAGATACCATATAACTAAAACAATCAATAAAATAATTTATTCAAGCTAAAACAATCAACAAATGAAATAGTCAGTATACGCATTACATTAAAATAAAGGGGCTGTAAAAAAGTCATTTTGTAAAATTTATAAATTCCTCAAAAGAGTAAAACGTATTTGTTGTAAAAAAATCCTTTAAAAGTTTTTGGAACGTTCTGAGGTTGCTATTGACTTTTATGTTACATGGTAGGCGGTTAAAATAATAAGGCCCTGAGAATTGGGTAGGTACTTTGCCTAGCAGCGTTTAAAACCACGCATGGTAGAATGAAATTATTCATTTACTTAATAAAAACTTGTTTAAAACTTGTTTAATGTTTTAAAACTTGTGACATGTTTTAATTTTTTACAACTGTCCACTTTACTAAAAAGTGATCCAATGTCCACTTTACTGCACAGTAGTGATCCAATGATTACTACTGTGCCAGCTGTCAAAAACACATTAAGAGTTAGTAAGTTTAGAAAAATATATAGGCTATGCAGGCAGGGGGGATCTACGGAACAAAAAAGTTTGGGTACCTCTGATATAGATAGATGTATAGTTCGGGAATGTACTCAATCAGACTGTTCATTTGACACTAAACACGATTTATTTATGTTAATTGATTGACATTTGGACATAGAGACAACAGCTACTTACTTGATATTTGGACAGTTAAGGTAGTGATACCCGAGATGACAACGATTCCAACAATACCATACGCTTCTCCAGTTTCATGACAATCATCAATACAGAATACGTAATATTTATTTCCATTAAAACTTCACAATTGTGCAGGAATGAGCGAGTACATTAAATTAATCTTAAATTAATTACTCAATTTAATAAAGAAACCACAATATACAGAAAACTAAATACAGACGAAACCCAAAAACCTAGCAGATCACGAGCATTCTTGGTGTACGTCGAGGGCGTGACAAATGTAATAATTTAGATGTTAGACCACTTGAGAGTCTCGGTCATGAGTCAATTTCTCGGTCCCTCGTCCACATGCTCAGATCACAAGTATTGCATTTATTGAACACCAATGCACTGACACCAAAAAGGGATTACATCCTTAAATTATGAATTTAAATCGTTAGGTCATGTTTATTGGTCATATTATGAAAGTTACCCAGCGGGCTTACACTCATTGGCTTACGCCGCACGGGCGCAGACCGTCCAGGAGCGCCAGAAGGTTGATTCCTAGGGGAAACTAACCCTAAGGCCAGAGTCCTACCCAGGCTCGCACTTCATGCGTGGAGGCCGACAGGTCAACCGTTATTAGATAGTATATTTTTTATAGTCTTCACACTCCTTCAGTAATTAGTCAGACTGCACAACCGATTGGCTGACGCCGCACGTTGCGAAAATCGTCCAGTATCAGCGTTCCTACAGGGAAGACCGATCTATCAAGCCGCGAGGCGTGAAACACATGAGGAGGCTACTGAATAGGAGGTAAATCATCAGTTGTACCGACCCAGAAACACAGTGCATTTATAGCCCAAGCTGCACGAAACCGTTCGATACCATAATGTAACAGTTCGGCGAAAATTCTGAGCCTACGAAATAATGTTTTTTGGGTCGGTTGCAATGTTATACTAAAGAGGCTACAAACTACAGGTTTTTCATGTTGGTCTGGATTTTGTTGTTCATATTATCCACTGTTTTACGTTTTCCACATAAATATACTCTGGAAAAAGTCCACAATTTCTGCCTAAACGAACCTCCTGGGATTCATTTGGGGACAGGACCCTAAAATTCAAGGCACGTGACTAACTTTTAGAATGCCCAAGCAGCTCAGTAATGTCGCTCCTAAATTTAGTAATAATGATACGCGACAGAAAGTTTCGTTATCAATGAAGGCAAATATAATTAGACAATGCCCAATCGTAATTAGAAATTCGGTATTTCGCTATTTCTACTTGAAATTGGGTAATTGTAGAGTTTTTACGAGACATATTTTTTTATGTATTTATTAAAGGTAAAGCACGAAATATAATTTCCTGCAGCATTACAAAAAAAATGTGTTGGGATCAGTATCGAAAAATAGAGCACACTGCAGCATCTTGGTCACTACGTCAACACCGCCTAACTAGGCCTAGGCCTGTACTAAGGCAGGTGTACCAGGAAATATTTTACCTGTGCACACAAAAAATATCAAAAATTCTAAATTATATCTTTGTCATAAACATCCTTAAAAAAATAAATTATAATATCATCAAAATATATTTGAAAATGTAATCATAAAATTATCGAGTAAATAAATAAAAATCGAAATCATAATAATAGTAAATAGATAGATATGCATATAAAGATTTATATTAACAATTTACATAATCAAATATATAAGATTTTTCCTGTTTTGCAAACATTTTCCATAAAACATTGCAAATATCATAGATATATGCCTAAGTTTAAAATTCTTAATCCAGAGCGACGGTTTGAGTGCTTTTTTTATTAAAATATCTTACCAACCTTTTTTTTAATTTGATAATAAGGATTGATAATATTTTTTAGTGTATACATTCTTTCGAATTTATTATTTTCTTTCTTTAGTTAGATTCTTCAGTTGAGTTACTATATAGGATAAAATATATTTATTTTAAAAAAAATGTCCGCCTTAGAACATGCTGTGGCCTAGTTACGTTACATTAAATAAGGATCACTGGCACCAGTTTTTGACATATCATGTTATGTGTTATGCTACGACCTTCTAATTGTGCATGTTGGCCATTTTAAATTAAATTTAATTAATTATTTAACTGGCTCATAATATTTGCAGTTTCCTATAATCATCAGTCTGATAAAATGAAACAAACTTGGAATTTTGCAGTTTTTCGACATGCTGCTTTCTAAGAAAGGGCATTCGCAGATTTATTTTAAAAAATATATTATTATCATTTCGCTTAAATTCAACTCTAATCAAGTGATAAATAATAATTAAAGGATAAATCAAAATACAAAATATTACGTAATAGAAATAAAAATTTGAATTCACTCATTGAATCCGAATTCATTCACAAGGTAATTTATATTGTCAGAGCTCTGAGGGTGTGTAACTGATGTGTGTATAAATGCGACGCTATTTTTAAAATGTCATGAGAACATTCAGTTTTCGTTTTTCCTTTACTAATTAAGCACAGAGTGAGACATTATTAAAGAAACACCTGTGTCGGTCCTGAAATGTCGAAGTGTTTTTTTTTATATTCATTAATCTCGGAGCAAGGTAATGATAGTGGTGTTGTTCAAACGATGTAGATCTCCTGGACAGTATATATGTTACCTACGCCGATCTTGTGTTTTTAGCAGGACACTGTCTGTTTGTGAGTGTTTTTTACTTATATTATGCTTCTACCTCTTAAATATTTCTATGAAGAATTTTCGTAAAGATGAAAACGCTCACCTATATGTGTCAAAACGTAAGAATTCCCAACGCTTGCAGTGCTAGTCACTCGCGATCTCGCGCGGAAGAATCTGAAGCTCGCTAGCGTTTTGGCGCCGTTTCGCGGAAAGCGCGCGCTTTTTTCGCGGCAAACTGCTTGCGGGGTGCGACGGCGGCCGTCGCGGCGTTGCCAGTGCATCGCGCGGAGCCGCCGCCTGCAGCTTATATAGGCGAGAGTACCCACTATCATAACAAGTCGCACTCTACCGCGAGTATTTCGCAAAGTGGCAATTATTGCTGCCGCACTGGGCCACTGCATTCGCCGGCCGATTAGTACTGTACACAATACACAGCCGAGCGGACAGGGATAGTCTCAAGGTCCGACAGATACGAGCGCCGCCCGAAAAACCTCACTTTCATTATAGTAATAATAAAACGCTTTAATAATAACCTCAATTTAATAATAAAAATAAACGCTATGTGACCAAAAAAATTGGCGAGCTTACTGCGTAAAATCAATATCTTACAGCTAACCTTAACCTAATGGGACAGCATGTTTTGCGGTAAAAAGGAGGTGAAACTATTAATAAATTAAATGTATAAAGGCGACTCGTATCTAATATACCTACCAGTAAAATCGAGAAGAGAATAAAACAAAATATTTAAGAAATCGGTTGTCACCCCGACTTTCCCGAAAACAAGACAACCCCCGCAAACCCTCCCGTCCCTCCATCCCCAATCCCTTCACCGAACCCACCCATCCCCAATCCGCCATCCACCCAACCCCACCCCCAAACTGACCCCCTTCCTAAACCAACCCCCCAACAACAAACAAACCCCCTTTCCCCCAAACCCCCAACTCCCCCTCAAGCACCACCCCTTCAAAACGCTTTTTGCATCCTAAACACTTGGGTATCTAAAAGGCGGGATAGCAACCAACCAAAGAAGAAGAACATTTATTTATTTTATTTATTTTTATTTTTCAGAAAACTTACAGCGTTTTATACTTAATACTAACACATAATATATACATCTAAGGCCAATTAAAAGTTTTCACAATTAAATTAAATCTATTGTTACAGCGCAATGAGCAATGAAACAAATGCAGGTTTAAGTAAGGGGAAAGGGATAGGGAATACCTATAATTTCAACATTTAGTAGTCGTCCCCATTGTTCGCGTTCTTCGTGTTGTGTATGTAATGAGTCGACAAGACGTCGTAGAGAAGTGACCTCTTGTTCTAAAATATCATCTTTGTTGATTTTCTGGTCGTAGATACTCATTTTCTTCTCGAATTCTTCAAATTTCTTCGCTAAAAAATCCAGAGTCGGTTCAAGAGCGGTCACTTTGGTTTTCATTTCACGGATGTCATTGCTGATAGCTTTGAGATCGTGAAAGTCTTCTCGTAAACCGCGAAGCTCCTTCATTTCCTCCCGGATGGCTCGTAATTCCAAAAGAAGAGTTTCATTGCTTGTAGTCCTCGGTGAATTGCAAGCGACGTCCCTGACTCGCTCGGAGGATGATTACGACGTGGATCTAGTCCCACGACACGAAGAACACACCCAACTATCTTTGGTTTTAATATCAGTCTTCGTTTTGTTAAAAGTGGCTTCCTTCATCCCGACGCAAAAGAAGTGGTAATAATTGGAGCAACGCGAACACTTAATAGCATCTTCATTTAAGAGAAGTGCATCGCAATTCGCTCGAGAACAGTCAATATTATTATGTCCCTTATTCATACTGGCGATTCAAAGGAAAGTCTGTTGCAGCTTCGATGGCTATCGTCGCCTGGTGAAAGGCCAGCGATTAATAAAAATACGAGAAATTAAATACTAGCCGAATAAGTATGTAATAAATATTAAACACTTCCTTAGGTAATATTGTGGTAAAATGTATGCTGTATATGTTTATCTGAGAATTCGAAAATGCTCTATTTAGTTGTGTACTATTGTTCAATGTTGTTACCGTTGTTGTAGTTATGCGATGTCACTTTCCGTTGAGCAAAAAAGTCCCTTATCTCCGCGAAAGTAAGGACTTTCGGAGTAAAAACTTGATAAGTCGATGCAGGGGACTTTATGAACGACGAGACACTGGCACTATACACTAACATTGGTTTTTTCTCACTTATTTTAATTTTCTTTGGAGCTCGTTTTTTTCGCGTCTGTTGCGTGTAACTGCGGGTAAGAGTTATTCAGGTATGACATCGGGAGAAGAAGAATATTTTCGTCCGGAACTTTATACATCCCAAGTCTTTGGTCTATTTTCTTCGAAGTTTAAGCATTCTAGATAAGGCGGGATAGGAACCCACGGAAGAAAAAGAATATTTTGGAAAAAAATCATTTTAATTTTATGGCATAAAGTAAATAATTTATTTCCTTATTTAAAATATATTCTGTATTTGCTTGCTGGCCGAACAAAGATAAATTAGAGGGCCTGAGCCCCTAACAAATGGCCGACTATCAGCCAGATTTTGTATAAAATTATGTAGTACAGTAGATTCAGTGAATTCAGCAATTTTTAGCCAAATGAGTAGTTTAGATCCATCTTTCTGAGGGTATATTTTTGTAGTTTTATTAAATTTAGTTTCCGTGTTTTGGCCCATAAATTTCTTTTCTTTGATTTCGTAATGACTTTTGACAATTTTTCATTTGTCAGAGTCAAAAAATTGTCAAAAGTCTTTTGATAATAATTGTCAAAAGATAATGACTTTTGTCAATTTTTCACGTTACAGCCATTTTCATCCTTTTGACATTCCCCAAACCACCTGGGGGGGGGGGGTTTCTTAGGTCGGCAGAACTCACGGTTCAGCTTTCATTCAGTAGCCTCCTCGAGAGGGACTTAACCTGGAAGGGCTGCTGTAAACTCTGATTGCGGCTACAACCTGCAGTCGTAGATATTTGGGATCGGAAGTGCGGAACCTTGGGCGGAACTGGGCAGTTTACGTAACAGCGTATAACCAGGGGCGAGGCTGGAGACGTACGCTTACTAGAACGCGGGGGTAGCTGTAGTATTTTATTTTTTGGTCCAATTTCGAAGATATTGTCACACGCTGTGTAAAATTACATTTTTATCGAAATTGGAAAAAAAATAAATTACGCTTCTCATACAATAGGTTGGACCTCAAAAAGTGCACCGGAAGTAGCAGCTTTTCTTTTAGCCGGAATAGCTTTTTTTATTATTTAACGATTTGTAGTTTTTCAAGGTATTTTATGAGGTGGTATGGCCGGCTCCCGGACTAATACCAAACCGACCTTTTTACACTCCTGCTAAAAAGGGAGCGTACTGATTTCAGGGTACATGTAGGTATGTATGTATATTTGTCCATGTATTTAAGTATGTTTAGGGAGCCAATGGGCCGAGTGCAGTTGAGCCACTATGACCCATGCGTTAGCTCAACTCACAGGTCAACACCTATCCGGTAGCCTCCACGCAGAAGTGCGAGCCCGGGTAGGATTTGTGCCTGCGGCCAGTTCCCCTGTAAATCGCCCTTCGGGTCCTCCTGGGCAGTTTGCGCACTTTGCGGCGTCAGCCAATCGACTGTGCATTCCGACTGATAGCCGGGGAGCCTGGAAACGGCTTTGTTGCTATAGAGCGGGGGTGGTTGTTAACCGTGTGACAACCACTCTTAACCGACCATTCGGCTAGCCGATACCGGGTGAAGAGCCGGGTAAAGGACGCCGTGGTCAGGCACGTATCCAGACTGCAGTTTTGAGGGACATTCATTAAAAAACCGCGCGCGGTACCCAACAAACTTGAATTCGCCCGTACAATTAAATGAAAATTCGCCGGCTTTCAGGGAGTTGAATCTCAACGCCCCCCTCCCCCCCTACATACGTGGCCTGACACTAGGTACATAAGTCGTGGATTCTCCCTGATTCTCCATTTTTCTAGACTTTGGGTTATCTAGACTTGGGCCGTGGTATATTGTAGCCATGATATCTAGCGGTGATTCGGTAGACACCGAATCACCACTAGATATCATGGGTACAATATATTGTGGTATCTGCACCGATCTTCTTTTCTCAGCATGAACAATATCTTTCAGTATTCAGTATTCAGTATTCAATTTATTCATTCAGAAGCATGAAAGCATGAATTATGAGTTAAAGCTAATTATCGCATATTAGAATTCGTCAGTTGCTAGTAATATATTAATATATGTAGATATAAAACTATTAAAGCAGAAATTTTAATTGATTTTTACAATAGCGTTGACTAAAGTCGGCTTTACACGGCAGACAAATAAAAAAATATAGAGCATATAAAATAGAT
The DNA here is from genome assembly GCA_944548615.1 of Micropterix aruncella. Lineage (NCBI taxonomy): Eukaryota > Metazoa > Arthropoda > Insecta > Lepidoptera > Micropterigidae > Micropterix > Micropterix aruncella. The sequence continues at coordinate 3,880,790 of OX155971.1, read as the reverse complement.
TATTATTATAAGAATATTAATAGTCATCTTAGGCACTCTATAAAAAAAACACAATAGAAAGTATCAAAACAAAATTGTAAAAAAACAACGTATGTATATGATCAGGTATGTTACGTTACACATTGTAATCTACATATTAAATATTAAATTCATAATATTATTAAACAATAAAAACTAAAATGAGGTACCTGAAAGTTACATATTAATGTTATTCCCAATTGAAAGAATTGGCATGCTCAAGAAAATCACCCAGCTTATAGAAAGCATGTGTGGATTGCAGCTTTTGTATAATAAATCTTTTAAACGCCTTTGTTTCCATCTTTCTTGTGGAGAGTGGTAGCTGGTTAAAGAGCTTATAGCTCAAATATCCAAAGGACTTTGTGTCTGCGTAAGGTGGACTATTGAAATTTAAAACAGTTTTCAAACAATACAGTTGCCTAACATCTAACATGTTCGTTTCGAAAAAAACTCATTACAAAAATACATTTTTGGCTTTTTGAATTATAGTTTTTTGTACGATACTAAGTTTTTCTAGCGTAGTCTTGAAGCATGCGTATGAATTATAAATAGGATAGAAAACGAATTTACCGCGTGAAATTTGTAGGACCCGACGTTTCGGTGACGTTGCAGCCGCCGTTGTCTAGGGTAGACTGAAGAGCTGTCAGTCCGTTGTTTTGCGGGTAGGCCGCAAACCGCTGCCGCCACTGCGTAGGTTATAACGGTGGTGGGGGGCCGGGCTCGGAGCGCGGGAATTTTTAAAATCCGTCTTGCACACAACACTCACTGTATCCTGTTTTACGTCTGCGTTCGGCGTTCGGCGGCGGGAACATTTTAAGAAGAGGGTTCCACGTAGAAGAGAGTTTGTAGCCGTCATCTCTATTGAAGTTCGGAGTTCTTCTTATTTCAAAAATTCCCGCGCTCCGAGCCCGGCCCCCCACCACCGTTATAACCTACGCAGTGGCGGCAGCGGTTTGCGGCCTACCCGCAAAACAACGGACTGACAGCTCTTCAGTCTACCCTAGACAACGGCGGCTGCAACGTCACCGAAACGTCGGGTCCTACAAATTTCACGCGGTAAATTCGTTTTCTATCCTATTTATAATGTCAAACAACCGCGATAGTCTTCGATTTTATACATGCGTATGAATAGTCTTAAAGCATACCCCAGAATAGCATATGTAATTATAGTTGTAGAATAGCATTTAGCGTAGTAGTATATCAGTTTTAAATGACCAACTTCAAAAATCTTGTAAAATCTTGTATAATCTATGTAATATTTTAGCTTAGAAAAACCACTAATTAGAAGAATACATTTTGGATTTTTGAATATAATATAAATTATAGTCATAACCAATTCTGAAAATAACTTCATCGTGCAAAACGCTTCGATTTGTTCGCAAGACGTCTTGCTCTGATTGCAAAGGCGAGTTCATGTGCTCGTTTGACAACTTCACATGCTGGTACATACTTCCTCGAGCATTGCAAGATGTCGATATCGATATCGATCAGTGTATACCACATACGAGCTGTACGATAAGACAATCCAATCCAACGGCCTTGTCCTCCAATTCGGATATATCGTGTGCGAAATACTCGAGCCGGAAGAGACATACCTGCCTACATATCCAGCCAAGCTTGCGGGCTGTTTATATTATATATAAACGATAACCAATCGCGTTGCCTGCCCTTCGTCTTCGTTTTGCTACTGCGCACTAACTTACAACTGGAGCTGTCAACGACAACGGGCGAACCCGTCACCTCTGGAAGTTTTAACGATATTTGATCGTTCTGTCTCAAAGTCTCCCGTAAGGTGAACGTAGAAGATTTGGGACGAAAACAGTCCACTGTCTATTTACGCCACTTACCCGTATAAGAAGCCAACGCCTTACCGCGAGATAACCAGGTTAATCAACCAGTGGGCCGACACTCGCGCCCTTACTTCCAGTTGCGACCAGATTACTCCGGTCTCCCGATTGGTTACAGGTTAGAGGTCGCTCGCCCGGTCAGCTCCCTTTCGTAGCGGTGATTCGGTGTATACCGAATCTATCGCGGACCATGGCGTCCTTTGCCCGGCTGTTCACCCGGTATCGGGTAACCGAATGGTCGTTTCAAGAGCGGCTGCTACAAGGTAAACAACCGCCCCCGCTCTAAAGGGAAACAAAGCCGATTCCAGACTCCCTGGGCTGTCTCTCGTATTGCACAATCAATTGGATAACGCCGCATGGTGCGCAAACCGCCCTGGATTGCTCGAAGTACGATTCCCAGGGGAACTGGCCCGCAGGCACAGATTCCTACCCGAGCTCGCACTTCTACTTTGAGATACTAGCGTAGTCTTGAAGCATGCGTATTAATAGTCTTGAAGCATACCCCAGAATAGCGTATGTAATTATAGTTGTAGAATGGCATTTAGCGTAGTATATCATTTTTAAATGACCAAGTTCAAAAATATATTCGCGGATGGGTGCTGACCTGTAAGTTGGGCCGACCCTAACACATGGGTCATAATGGCCTAACTGCACTGGGGCCACACTAACGTACAACCATTGATTATAAATTGTACTAGTGGAATGTTACCCGGCGATGTTCAGGTATCCGCTTCCCACCCCCTCCTAATCCCCCTCCCTCACCCCCCAAGTAGCCTATGCTAATTACCGATCCATCAGATTTCTCTATCCAAAAAATCACATCGTTTCATTGTTCTTTTTACAACGTCCACTTTCGCATTTATATTTTTTTCATGGCGATCGGTTGAACGGTATAGAAGTTGATGTGCTGCAGCGCCATCTAGTGGCGAGCTACAACAAAGTGGATAGCGCGAAAATATTTTCTGCACCCAAATATCTATGTATACCAATTATCATGGCGGTCGGTTCAACGGTATAGAAGTTGATGCGACGCAGCGCCATCTAGCAGCGAGTTACAACAAGACGGTTAAAAACAATCTCTATGAAAAGTACTTATAAGTATATGCCGACTTTAATGGGGATCGGTCAAACGGTATCGTAGATCATAGTCATATTATGACACAATCGCTATTGGGTTGAGGGAGATTGCCTGGGGGGTTTAGCGCACGGGGAATTGTCTGCTTGCCGAGATAGTCTAGGGGTGATACAACCGATTTTTAAAAAATTGTGTTGATAGTCTTGATTGATATAGGAAGGTGATTATAAATCCTAGAAGCGTTGAATGAGTAGCGGCCATGTCCATGCGTGGTATTGTTACTTGGTAACAAGCATATCACCTGAGTCTGATGTACAGGACATTGCAATGATTAATAAATTAATAGTTTTTAAAAAACACTAAAAACACGCTTTTATAAATGCACGTAAAAACCAAAAAAGGTTTGTTATAACCTTGAAACCTGATCATGTTCAAAGTCCATTACGTGACCTTTCTCATAAGTGCGAACACGACTATGATACGATATTCGATCATAGAATGCCAGTTCCTGTCTTCCGGCTTCATCATCAGACCTTCAAACTTAATCGTGGTCAAAGTTCATTACAAGACCTTTCTAACAAGTCCAAACACGGCTATGATACGATATTCCATCATGGAATGCCAGTGCCTATCTTCCGGCTTCATCATCAGACCTTGAAATCTAATCGTGGTCAAAGTTCATTCCAATACTTTTCTAACAAGTCCAAACACAGCTATGATACGATGTTCCATCATGAAATTCCAGTTCATATCTTCCGACTCCATCATCAGATCAGTTCGACAGTACCATATTATTGTATTGTCATCAGAACTACATACAGCTGCCAATTTTCATGACGCTACGATTCTTGGAAGATGGTTAAATTAGTTACCTTAGATTCCATTACAAAGTTACATACAGGTCGACCTAATAAACGCGTGTTAAAAAGGTCATTAGTGGGATATCGATACAGCTTACGCGCTATAATCTTCATGATGAGCCAATTTTTGAGCCACGTCTAATAGACGGAGGAGGACTTACCCAAATATTTATCGTAGTTATTATGGCGAACGACAGAAGTTTGCTATTCTGCCAAAAATTTGGCAATGCTGCCAAAAAAAGAACTCAATTTCTTATATGTTTTGTGTATAAATGTCATAAATGTCAACCAAATGTGTGTAAATGTAAATGTAAATGTAAATGTGTATAAATGTCAACCAAAACATTTTCATCCCATCTATTCGAAAAGGACGACTTGGTTCGCGTTTAAGTGCGCCCAAAAGTGGAGTTTTCTATGCGCAAAGTGCGCCGCAATTTATCTTTGCGGCGTACTTTTTGAATTTGGAACATCTTAGTCTTCAGCGCCGAAGAAATCGAACGCAAATATTATTTGAATAGAGACTGGCTGGTTAGACGGCCCCTAGTCGCGCCGCCGGCTGAAGAAAAAAAACAAATGAAATTAAAAACGCGCGAACGTCAATTGTTTTTGTCGCCCGCGTTTTCGACAATTTTCACGGATTGTAAGAAATTCATATTACAATAAAATATGAGCCGCCTTTTATTTTCTCATAGAGGGTGATGAAAGGTAGAGTGTATCACTCGGGCGCAAAATATTTTTGGCTCGGGCGCTTTTTTGAATCCTTCGCTACGTTCACGATTCTACTAAAGAATCCCTCGCTACCCTCGGGATTCTACTCTAGAATCCCTCACATCGCTCTGGATTCAAAAAAGCGCCCTCGCCGTAAAAATATTATTTTGCTCCCTTGTGATACAATCTACTATTTAAATTTGTACATGTTGTTTGGCGATCGACGGCAACTAAATGAAGTGAATAAATTAATTACTTCATTACATTACTTAATAATGACTATATTTAACATCCATTTTAACAAAAGAAAAACCTACTCCATTTTTTTTATTAGTGCAACAGCCATGTCATAGTGATACTTAAAACGGGCGGGACTTATCATAATTGAATGCGTATACAAAAAAATTCTGTCTGTGCTGTTGCCCGTTGAGGAGTTCCCTCGTTGGAAGCCAACCATGGGTGCCGCAGTCCTGTCTTGGAGAAATTTAGAACGGGCTGTCGTAAATGAATTGTTTGTTGACCGTTGAGGAGTTCCCTCGTCGGGAACCAACCCTGGGTGCAGCAGCCATGTCATGGAGACACTAAGAACAGGCTATTATAACTGAATGAGTATACAACATTTCGTATCTGTGCTGTTGACCGTTGATGAGTCCCCTCGTCGGGAGCCAACCCAGGGTGTAGAATTAGGTCATGCTTACCATAAAAAATACATTTATTTATTTATTTAAGAATGAATTACTATAAAACATTGATTAGCTTACAAAAATAACAGGAACTGAATGGCAAAACCTTAACCTTTTGCTTATTCGTTTCTGTCACCCAACTGGGTCTAGCCCGTTCTAGAGTGGACAGGACTCCAATATTACAATCAAGTTTGCTTAACTGCTAGGTTGATTACAAATGTAAAATTGTCATTGTCATCGGAATTCAACCAACATGTAAATTTTCAACTTCGTATGATAATATTTGAGGAGTTCCCTCAATTCCTCATGGATCCCATCGTCAGGACAGACCAATCTGTAAGAATATAATTTCAAATAAAAAAAGAAGTTTCCAAATCGGTTCATAAATTGCAGAGTTTTGAGGTAGTAGTAGTAGTAGTAGATGGAGTGGGGGGCTTCTTTACAGCTCTTGATGTCACCTAGATCTGTAAGGTCTTTTGTAACTACCCACTATGTGGTTAGGTCAGTGGTCAGCTGGTAGCCCAGTATTCTTACCAGTCCAAATAGATCACTGACCTTCAAGTTGGGCAGATCGCTAGGTTCGAGAGAGGCTCGTCCCAGTAAACTGTGTCTTTTAGCGGCGAGCCCTGGGCAGCGACCGACGATGTGTATGCTGTCTTCAAGTTCTTCGCCACATGTTCGGCAGTCCTTGCTCTCGGTCAAGCCAATGTTGAATAGATGAGCTCTAATGGTCGTGTGTCCGGTGAGGAGACCGATAGTGGTTCTAAGGTTCTTCTTGCTCATGTCAAGTAGGGCCTTGGTTTTCTTTTGTAGTGGTTGCTCCGTCGTGGCTTTTGCCTGGCGACATCTCTGGCTCTGTTTTGAGTTTTGAGGTAAAAAACATACAAAAAAATACAACTGAATTGATATCCTGTTCCTTTTCTTGAAGTCGATTAAAAAGTGGGCAATGTTGGCTTGTTCGACGGTAGCCAGCGAAAAGCGAGACAGCGGTCGTTATATTTCGATACATAGCGGTAGTGAGTGTCCATTATGCCCTTTCTCGCTATTCATTCGGCAAAAGCGATTACATTGCGAGAGTGTTCGTAATAGGGTTTATAATCTCGGCAAGCCGCCCACCTTGAATTATGACGGCATTATAATTCATTGCTTAATTAAGATCTTCTCTCATCCTAATTAGTACCAAACAAACGAATGGCTTCGATCTACACTGGCTGCTTCGCGTGCTTCACAGCAGTTTGTACGTCAAACATTCATAATTACTTATGACAATGGGCATTTCTAGCAATTTTACATAATCTCCAATTAAAAGTATACCTAAGAATGATAATGGTTACATCCGATCCAACTGATTTTTATTGAGAAATTCTTTGGCTATGATTGTTGGGTAGGGATAGAATTCCCCTTTTTAAACACTCAAAGTAGTTATAACGACTGTATATCTTCTATCCAGGGCGGAGCTAGGTGGTCAAGGCCCTGTTGCGAAGAGGAAATTGGGTAAATCGCCCATCACCCATCTCCTCAAATCAAAACAAGACTAATTAATTTGAAATAAAAAATGTTTTAATTTATATCATTCTAGCTGTTTCCCGCGGCTTCGCTTCGCGTAGAGTTTCGAATCGATTTGTTAATTTAAGTAGGGTGGCGTTTATTTGCCTTTTAGACGCTACCTTTAGATATATAGTGCAAGGCGTACCCCTTCAGATGCACGCTACCTATATCGTAGACGTACGCGTCTTGTTCCCCGCCACCCGCACTGCCTTCCGCTGAACGCTGACCTTGCTAGGCCGGCAGCCGCCGCCGCCGCCTGCTAGGTATTTCGGGGTGCTTGCATTCGTTACTAATTTCATGATATTTCTATAACTATACCACCTAAAAACTTACAGTAAATGGCTAATTTTATCCTTATTAACCACTCGTCATAATGGATTAATCTATTTTGATGAGGATTGTTATGTTATTGTTAATGTTGTGACGGAAGGCCGACTCTCACTGACTCCAAGATATTCGTTGTGAGAGCCGGGTGTCAACAAGTCCTTTTACTCTATAATAAGATGCAATTTATGTTATCAGTAGGTTTTATTTATTATTGGTATATCGATTTAACAATTTATTTACGGTGATTTGAATGTTATGCCCTATCGTACTATATTGCCAGTATAACGTTCCCGAATATTTATCGCGGCACGCGGCGAGGAAGGAAAGGTTACCTTTTGTATCAGAGATTCTGTGTCTCCTCGATACATGCTCGGGTCTGCAGGAGTGACAGACCTCAGCTTACTCGACTCGATAAGGAGGGAAAGATGAGGTGGTAGCACTGGCTAATGCATTGACCGGCTCACGAAGAGTCGTAGCTACAAAAGCACTCACTAGGAGATGATCACTCGAGGAATGATAATTGATTGGTCGAATGTACTGGTTTATATACCCTGATACATGACGCAATCCTGAAAGGAGTGATGAAATAAAAATGTCAATCCGATTGATTTGGAGAAATTGGCATGACTCACCGCCTGTGACTGCATTAATTACCGAAATTCGATGGAATTTAATAGCAGTGCACGTGCAGAATCGATTGTATTTGCGTTTATGAATTTCTACAGAATTCATTGGTTAGTCATGCTTTTGTTGACTGTATGTAGGTACTGAAGTCCCTACAATGTCTTCAACAAACACTGCCTACTTATTTTTCTTATTTTTTGATACATAAAAACAGTTATTGTAGCTTAAATATAAAAGTTGGTTATTGACCAAATATAAAATTCGATTAAATAATATAAATAAAGTTATATGTGAGAAAAGAAAGAAACAGTCATTAATATTTAATATATTATGTTAAGTAATATAGGATTTAATATAAAAATATCTAGTCAAAAAAAGTACAATTCATGGTCAAAATAATATATAACAACAAAGTCAAATAATTTTTGGTAGTTATTTATTTTTTTGTTTCACTAAAGCGCCTAGCATTTAGGTTGCGTCGTACTATCGATTGTTCATTTGATGCTGAAACGCATCCTAAGTTGGTTTTTGAACGCGTGGGCAGTGTGTGTGAATATCTCTGCCAGGGGAATTCCTGTAACGCCTAAAAAGATCCTCCCCACAGACAAAAGGGGGCGGGGCTACACGACCGGAGTCGAATATACCCGAACGACCGAACGTCAAGTGAAAGTCGGTATGTATATGGCTGATTAAGTATGCGAGTAATTTGCGTCGGTTTTCTTTGTTAACAACTACTCTTTAAAATGTGTCACTATAATTATTAGTCGATGTGGTAACAGATTATTTCACGGAAAGGAAAGCTCGACGTCTAAAGCGGTAGCCAAAATAAATAGTAAAGGGTGTGTACAGTCTGGTTTGTGGGTTGTGTAGACAACAACGCAACACAATAAATTTTTTAATTTTTTTTTATTATTTTTAAGGAAACATACAGCTGTTACAATAAATTTGTTACAGAATTATTAAGTAAAAAAAAATAAAGCTAATTACATGTTTCCACTTAAACATTCATAATTTAAACACAACAATATATTTTTTTTGAAGAATTAACTAACACTCATAGGGACAGGTGGGAACTGGGAAGAAAGGAGTCATAAAGGTAAATAAAATTTTATGTAAATACACGTTCCATAATATAGACATACATATTATTTAAAGATATTCTGGAATAAATATTATTTATAATACGATTACAATGATAAATCAACACCATCATTAATATTGCTTTCTTAACCCTTGGAGTAAATGGGTATTTTCATGGATGCATCTGTCTCTTTTGCAGGATTTTCGGCGACATCGACCTTAAAGCTCTATAACTACAAAACTACTACACCAATCATAAAAAGAACAACTGCACAATGATTGCATTGAAATTTCGAATATAGAATATTGAAATATCATTTTGTAAAACAATTAGATAATTATGAATAAATATGAGAACGTCAAAGAAGTGAAAAAAACGCGGAACCAGATCTGGTCGTATCATACTCAACGGATAATTGTTTCAGAACCAGATTTGGTCGTATCATACTCAAGGGGATCGTATGATGACGTATTGAATACGTCAATATCGCCGAGCTGCGTATTACAAATATAGCAACACAATCAGTGTAGACTGGCTGTGTTGCTGTGTGTTGCTCACACATAACGAAAGGTTATAAGCAGATAGGTCGTGAAGAGTGCAAATTCATTTAAACGTACTTATGCCCTGATTACAAAAAAACCCACCCAGTATATTTGTTTCGTGTGTGTTTTAAAAATAAGTATCTCAAAGCTGCAAGGGAAAGGCGCTAATTTGAAGTTTTTGCCCCGGCTCGTAAAATAGCCTATAAAATCTATCGCTAGAGTCTATAAACGGCTTGCAGTCTTAAAACAAACATCAACAAAAATCCCCAGAAGTCATTAAATTTGTCGCATAGGCCTCCAAAAGTCACTAACTTAACGACGAAGTCACCGATCTGGCGATCGAACACTGGCGCAGATACAGATCGTTAGTACCACTTGCAGCATCATGCCAAATAGCAATTTATAACAATTTGTATCTGAAAAAGTACGCCCGATAGATCACGCAGATCGATAATAATTAATAGATAAGTCGAAGATAATACGAGGAGATCATGTCATTGATTAATTGTTTCGATAATAAAATCGCACCTCGCCGACAGATTTTGCATTTAATTGTCCCACAGGGTTAAAAAAAATAATCTTACCGTAATTAGTTTATAATTATTTAACCTTTAAGGTTTTTTAACGGGGTGAACATGGCAAAGAATAATTTTAATTGTATATATATTTTCGATTTCTTCTTTAATGCAATTTAAAAAAATGCATCTTACTATATACCTACTAATATACCTATTGTGTACCTATATGCACATTAATAAACCTGTAATACCTACCTAATTTAATTTTCTGGGATTTTTAGGTAATGGATAACTTTTAAGTAATTAAGTTACTTTGAGTTTGTACCTACTTTTAATATAATATTTGTTTTTTAATCGTCAACGCGCTTCTGTGTGTCTGTTAAAGGTAACGAAAATATGGGGGCGTTGATAGACCTGATCAGAACATTGGTTTATATCACACCTACCATTAGAGGAAAGAAATGGGATTACTCTCTGATTTCCCATTGTTTAGATATAGATGGGAGTTAATGGGCCCTTGCTGAGTTGGCCACGAAGACCCATTCTGTTCAGGGTTGGTCACGTTCACGGGTCGACACCTATATCCGACGGCCTCCACGCATGAAGTGCGAGCCTGGGTAGGACTCTGACCCTATGGTTAGTTTCCCCTGGAAATCAACCTTCTGGCGCTCCTGGACGGTCTGTGCACCGTGCGGCGTAAGCCAATCGACTGTGCACTCTGACTAACAGTCGGGGGAGTCTGGAAGCAGTACTGTTTCCTATAGAGCGGGGGTGGTTGCGGACCTTACGGCGACTGCTCTTGAAACGAACATCGGCTATCCGATCCTGGATGAACAGCCAGGCAAAGGACGCCGTGGTCCGCGATAGATTCGGTATACACCGTTTCACCGCTTCGTAAGGGAGAGGACCGCGCAAGCGACCTCGAACTCGTAAATAATCGAGAGACACACTCCTGGCCTCTTACGGGTTTGTGGCGGAGCTAGACGGTAGACTGTTTTGTCCAAGTCTTCTGCGCTCACTCCAGGGAGATAGAACGACTAATCTATAAAACTTCCTGAGGTGACGGGCTCGCCCGCTGTAGTCGACAACCCTAGTTGTCTGTTAATCTGTGTGTGCGTGTGTATTCCTCTACGACTACGCCCAAACGCTTCATCTGACTGAGCTGAAATTTGGCATGCAGGCATCATTTGATCATGGCGAGAGTTGATAAGATTGTGGTTGAAATCAGTCCACCAGGGGGCGCGCTGGTCATACCTTCAATCACGAAATGTTGGACTTAGAGACTTGAAATTCGGTACACAGATCCGTCGTTGGGCCGAAACCGCAATGTGAAATTTTAGTCGCAATATGTCTTATAAAAGCGTCATAAATAAGTTTTAAATTCTGCCACAATTAAGTTTAAATTCTGCCACAAGGGGGGAGGGGCTTGTCTACTTTTCGGTAAATTCTTGAAGTTACATAATCAATTTTTAATTAATGGATAAACAATACGTAACTAAGTTACTCTGATTTTGTACTTTTTTTTTTTCAATTGTTTGAATGGATTTTTGTACGCAACCTTGTTTTTAACACGCTTTTATTAGGTCGACCTGGTGATGGAATCTGTATGTCGACCTGTATGTCTATGTAATGGAATCTAAGGTAACTAATTTAACCATCTTCCAAGGATCGTAGCGTCATGAAAATTGGCAGCGGTATGTAGTTCTGATGGCAATACAATAATACGGTACTGTCGAACTGATCTGATGATGGAGTCGGAAGATATGAACTGGAACTTCACGATGGAACATCGTATCATAGCTGTGTTTGGACTTGTTAGAAAAGTCTTGGAATGTACTTTGACCACGATTAGGTTTCAAGGTCTGATGATGAAGCCGGAAGATAGGCACTGGCATTCCATGGTGGAATATCGTATCATAGCCGAAAAGCGTGTTTTTAGTGTTTTTTTTAACTATTAATTATTATTATTATTTTAATACTGTTCGCCTAAAATGCTGGTTGTTCCTCACTGACGGAATAATCGTACAACTCCATGTTACTATAAATTGCTATTAGGCTAGCATTACTACACACGCAACAAATAAAGTACCAGAATTACAATAAAATAAATTGAAAGTATATACTCGCGTTTTTATATAAAAACGCGATCAAATTAACACCTTCTATATCTTCTATATGCCGCGTAACGTTTGTAGCAGCCGACTTTCCAGGTGGCCTGGTCTTCACCCAAATACCGCCTAATCGTCATACCTTTTTGCCCGCTCTATTACAATCATTTGGTTCCAAAAAATGAGGTTAACTGGCAAGTTTTTCGGGAGTTTTGAAAATGGGTAATTTTATATGAAGAACGAATAGGATCCCATCGCGGATGATGTGGAAGAAATTTCGGTCTGTGACGTTTCGATCGGTAGGTACTAAAGACAATGAACTCGCAACACCTGGTCCATCAAGAACGGCAAAGCAAAGGAGAATGCGCAAAATTTTGTAATAGTGAATTCCATGTGGATTACGCCTACTGGGGATATCACGATAAAAAAAACGCGCCGCTTACTCTACCTCAAGGTGGTGTGGAGATGAGTATTTTGGCCAAAACGCGTGTTGAACTACACTTTGCGGCGCTCGTACGCCAAAACTCTTGATTTTACGAAAAATAGGTATTGACATAAATTGTAGGAAATTTTCTCTAGTTTCATTTTGTATTTCTTGTTTATATCGTGAAATGAGTCGGAAAAGAGATATTGTCAAAAAACTGCTTTTAGGTGCCATTTTTCCAATATGGCGGCGCGAGCAACAAGATACGAGATGGCAAAGCTGAAATTCGGAAAGAAGACATCGAAATCTATAAAATTACCCATATTCAAAACTTTCTAGGTAAAACTACCAAATGACTGTACTATGTTGGCCAATGTTGGGCCACATCATTACGGTGGATGCGAGTAGCATGTGAAAAATGTATGGGAAAGAGCGAGAGAGAAATAGGCAATGACACATATGGCACCTAATTACATCGAAGACTATCGCGGTTGTTTGACATTATTAAAATGTTTAAAAACGAGTTTACCGCGTGGCTTTAGAAGCACCCGTCGTTTCGGCGATGTTGCAACCGCCGTTGTCCAGGGTAGACTGAAGCGCCGTCAATCCGTTGTTCCACGGGTAGGCGGCAAACCAGCTTTGCATGCCAGCTCACACTATCACTCCTACCATCTACGTTCAGTGCAAACGTCGCTAGTGAATGAAGCACGCGATCTATACGACGCTGAGCATTTTCCGCAAGAGATGTCAATGATGTCCTTAAGAAAAATGGTTAAGGAAAATATCGCGAGACATGCATACATCACACGTCACAGTGGTGTCGAATCGCTTCTACTTTGGCACCCTTAGCAATGTGGTTCAAGCAATGACCAATGTGCAGAGAGTGTATTAGCTAGTTTATATATTGTATTCAATTTTAGTTTATATAGACTCGACTATATCGCACTGCTATTACAATAGTGTCATAACTCGAAATTTGTCGAATTCTATATTAAATCATTAACAGATACAAAATTTCTTCCTCTATCCGTCAATAAGACCGTCGTAAAAATAGTGCAATAAACGACTCCGAGATGGTGTTGCAAGTCACTATAGATGGTTGGCCGGTTGGGATATCAGCGCCTCCAACATCGCGCCATTTTTAGTTGCGTTCCTTACCTGGCTCAGGTATGTGAATTTGCTTTTTACTATTTATAGTTAATTCATTATAGGTGACTTGATTGTTAAAGAAAAAATAAAAACGCACTTGGTATTTTAAATTAATTCATTATTATTGATTCAAACTATCGTAAGTTTAGATCATTATTTAAACTTAGAACGTTCTTGTTGGCTTATTTAGTAGTTTTAGACATAATACATTATTTGTGGTTCATAACTTTTATTAAGTTTTATGTGTATAATCTTCAAAATATAGGTATTTCATGTTAATAGCTTACTTAGTTGAATATTATGGTTAATTAGATTTACAGTAATAGCAAAATAATAAACGATTTCTTGTATAAATGGTGTTTTTTTTAGTTAATACGCTATAGGTGATTTCTTAGGTTTTGCCAACGGCTTCTAAAACCCATTCGTTTTCGTTGTAGATGAATCATGCAGCGAGCTCGATTATTGGTAATGATGGCAAAGAAGTCAGCGTCTGTTGTGCAGCCAGATAAGAAAAATGAGATGGCGAGCGAAGAGGAACCTCCGTCTTCAACTTGTTCTTCTTTTGAACCGCCAACAGAAAAACGGGTTAGTACTGGCAACGAACAGTCAAAGGGTAGGCCTTGGGCAGCTAAACAAGTCGCGGAAAACGATGGAGTTCCGATCTTCAAACTCATCGCCGTCGATACTAAATTGAGTACTACAAGAAGTCGATATCAACGTTGTACCGAGTACCTGCGGTAATGCCGCTTCAGTGAACGAGAAAAACCAACCTCGATATTTTATTTCACCTCTGCATTCTGGTGAGAGTGACTACGATGATTCCGATTGCGACCCAAATTTTGCTCCTGAACCTGAACCATCTAGTAAAATCCCAAGATTACTTCGCGCTAGAGCTAGAAGCTCCAGCAGCTCCAGCAGCTCCAGCAGCTCTTCTTCGAGTTCCAGTGGATCTTCGAGTAGCTCGGACGAGGAAGCTGTAAGTCTAGACCTCGTTGCTAGTGGTTCACTAGTTCAAGAGGTTCCCGAGCCCATGGCTTCTTCGGAAAGGCAGAAAGTAACCAGAGGGAGTAAAAGAGTACGTGATCTAACGACTTGGAAAAGTAAATTAGCGAAAAGACTTCGAAACGCTGATAGAGTACCAGTCCGCATCCAAAAAACCTGTGACAGAAAAGAAGATGGGTCCTCCGTGTGGAGAAAAATGCAGGTTGAATTGTAGCTCCAAGATAGATGACACCAAAAGAAAGGACATTTTCGATACATTTTGGGGACTATGTGATTTACGAAAACAAAAGGAATTTATTACTAGACACGCAGCGGACATAAAACCAAAATATCGATACTCATCTTTGCTATTGGTTTGACCCAGGCTTACAACGAAAAGTTACCATTGACTCAAAATAAAAAACGAGACATTAAAGAACTCATTGAAAAGTCTATAATTCCTAAGAGCATACTATCAACATTTGAATTTGAACAATTATGTAAGTACCTATGCCTGCTGATGTTTTTGTTCCTTTGATTATTTTTCATATGTGAAAGGTGATAATTCATAACTTCATAGACTTTGAGTAGAAAGAGAATATAGTTTTTGTTAAAGCGACTAGTTTTGTTAAGCAAACTAAAGTTTGCTTTAATTTTTTGTTAAGTTTTTTGTTAACTTTTTGTTAAGGAAACTAAAATTTTCAGTAGTTAAGTACAAATTATTATAAAATTTAAGTTTGTAAAATGTATTTTGATTTTGATCTATTATTGTAACTTGATTTTTCATGTGCCATGTGTTAAGGTCGAGTTTGTAAAGTTTAAGTTCAGTAGGAGTTTAGATCTCATTAGGTTTTTTATTACATTTGTTTTGACATGTTTAGATTCCGCCTTTTTATGAAGACTGCATTTTAAAAGATCAAGAAGATAAGAACAAAGTGTATGATCGGTCCTGTAGTTAATATTATTGTGTGTAGTTTTAAACGACTGATATTCCCTGTTATGTAACTAACTAGGTAACAAATTTAAGCTGAGATTTTTCGTGTTTTTTTATAAATATAATATACATAGATACATAGTGTCTCTTTAATATTTTGTTTTATTTTGTAAATACCTGAACATTAGTGATCAATGAAATTGTGTTTATGCAAGCAAATAAAGTTAAGTCAATGACGCAACTTCAATTAGTTTCATAAAAAAATAATCTGACAAATCATCTAAAATTGTAGCAACAAAAAAAATTTTTTCAATAAGTACTCAACTAAAAAAGATTCAGTATTTTAACATACCTTTTCAGAACAATACTTTGTCAACTCAAAAATCTCTAATTTCTCATTATCAGTGACCTGTTTTTATTATTTGTAGGTATTAATGCGCTTTGGATTAAATAAGAAAAGGTATTGTATCTTTCATTTCTGAAAAACTTAAACAGGAAGTCTGAAATCGGTTTTCAGCAATTTCTGAAAAAAGATACTTTTTGAGTTACGACACTATTGTTTAATTCTTCGTGTTTAATTCTAATATCATGTTGTAATTGATTTATATTTTAGATATATTTCTAACGCGATATCTATCTAAAATCATAAATAAGTTTAGGTAGTTTGTATTGAGAAGTTTCGCAAGTTCTCTTTGAAAAACTTAAAGTAAGGACAGACTGAGCCCAAGTACGCAGCGTATGCAGCGCATTGTGACATCTGGACCCTTAAATTTGCATGAAAACAGGTGACTTAGAAATATACTGACTTGAATACTGCTCGCAAGTGTGGAACCCTTCATATGCCATCCATAATAACAGAATCGAGCGCATCCAGACTAAATTCTTGAAATATTTAAACTATAGATTTTACTTCACACTTGACAATTCTTACGGCATCAACTTTCAACACTCGTACAATTTTACTTCTTTGGCTGGTCGAAGGATGTACCATGATCTAGTCTTCCTACACAAAATCTTAAACAACAAATTAAACTGCATGGACTTGGTCCAGCTAATACATTTCCGGACCCCATCAAGAACGACAAGACAGTCCTCATTGTTTCACATTAGCCGTTGCAATAACAACTACCGTAAAAACTCTTTCTTAAAGCGTGTGTGTAGAGTTTACGATGATCAATACGCATCAATTGATATCTTCGCTGAATCGAACATTGGATTCAGAAATTTGTTAAAGAGGGCGATATTTAATTTTTACGACGACACTTAATATTTAAAACTTAATAATTATTTAAAATATATTACTATTTATCTACTGTTTGCATTTGTACTTATTCATACCAACGTACCTGTCTCAACTTCAATTATCGTACTGGTAAATTTGTTAAAACGTGGACACCCATCAATTTAATGTATTTATTTTTTACTATGTTCCTCCTTCCCTTCCTGATCCCTCCCTTCCTATCCTCTTTCTTTTCTCGTTTTTTTTTCTTTCTTTTATCATTTAGATAATCTTGATGTTATCATTTAGTGGAAAATTGTCTTTGGTGTAATTTTTATATCTACCTATCTTGTTTGGCTACTTATTTTTATACACTGTTATTTTCCTGAATAAAAGAAAATTAAATTAAAAATATACTTATCACACGCAATTCTTAGTCACAACCTTCCTACGCAACTACACTGTCCCACGTCTAAAACCACGGTGAACTAACGTTCGCAACTCCTCAAGCCACACGTAGAAAGTCGGTGCATTCACTCACAAAGAAGAGAACCGATTCATGCGTTTATATTTGTTTGTTTGCGTTTTAAAATGTGGGGTGAACATCTTGAACAGAAGATCTTTTTTGTGTCACATTCAATAATATTATGAATCTCCTCCAACTATATCTACGTTCTTCATCATACTCCAATTTCTGCATTGATTTATGGTAATCGCCAAACTGTACTCTTTGATAATTTATCTCATGCATCCAATATTTATCTTATTTTCTTATTTTTTGTTGTAGTGTTATTCAAAAATAACAAACTGAGTAAATTGTTCTCAAAGTCACTCTTAGAATCGGAAAACATTTTGTATACAATACTAGTGCACCTTCTGATAAAAAACAACAGCTTCTGATGCCATATATGCGTTGCATAAGTGCGTTGGGTAAGTGTGCACACCAATGGAGCATTGAATCGTATAATTTGCGTACGTGCGCTCAGTCTGTCCTTATCTTTAGGTGCGTACATTCGTACATTTATAAAATTTCGGCAAGTTTCGCAAGTTATCTTTTATAATCCTCTGATTCCGTGTTTCTTTGTGTGTTGGTCTGGCAGCATTGGCTTAGTTGCTGCAACATTGGTTTAGTTCTTAGTTGGTGACGTGTTTTTCCTTGCTTATCAGGTCATAGCCCATTATTCATCATTATGGCGTGTACAATATCTAACGGTTAACATTTCAGTGGCATTTCAGGAAAAGGTCTCACCAAATCTCTTCTCTATTGTCACAAATATTATTATGAACAGACTTTTAAAGTTATTTTGCAAATTATCTACGTTTGAAACATCTATAATATAACTTTCTTTCACCCTTTTGAAATCCCTCACAAAATGTACGTCTGAATTTCCTGGCTAATCAATAATAATCAACAAAATAACTACTTCCCTGTCGATTAGCCAATCAGCAAATTATTCAATCAGTTTAATCACATAATTAAGATATTGAATGATGGTTCAACACAAAGGATAAAGGCAATCAAAATTAGACACGCTTTTAACCTTCTACTAATTGAACGAGTGCTTGCACTGGTTTACTAGTTATTTAGAAGATGCGGGTCGATTTACAGAAGAATAATAGAAAGAATGTAGCAACTGCATAGCCTTCTATTAATTGAATGAATTAATAGATACAACATATAAATCTCTTCCAGCGGTTCAAATAACCAAAATATCGCCCTTTTTGTGAATTCATGATACTTATGCCCTATCTATCTTTGGTATCCCTGATAATAAGACTGCAGATACTTCTATACTTTTAGTGAGTCATAATGAAGACTTTTATTGGATGCTAATTAAATGTTGTCTCTTCGACGTTTGCAAGAAAGCAAACCTGGTTTGATCCATTACATATTTAATATTTACATTTTTAAGTGGACCTTTTTAACACGCTTTTGGCGCAACACGCTAACACGCTAATGGAATCTAAGGTAACTAATTTAACCATCTTCCAAGGATCGTAGCGTCATGAAAATTGGCAGCTGTATGTAGTTCTGATGACAATACAATAATATGGTACTGTCGAACTGATCTGATGATGGAGTCGGAAGATATGAACTAAAACTTCATGATGGAACATCGTATCATAGCTGTATTTGGACTTGTTAGAAAAGTCTTGGAATGAACTTTGACCACGATTAGGTTTCAAGGTCTGATGATGAAGCCGGAAGATAGGCACTGGCATTCCATGACGGAATATCGTATCATAGTCGTGCTTGCACTTGTGAGAAAGGTCACGTAATGGACTTTGAACACAATCAGGTTTTAAGGTTATAACAAACCTATTATATATTGACATTTATAAAAGCGTGTTTATAGTGTTTTTTTAAACTATTAATTTATTTTATCTCATTTTACGAATGACAAGCATTGATATTTTTTGATAAATTTGTAACCAAAAGGCATATCGTAATTATAAGACAATAATTATAAAGTCATAATCAAAGGCACTATCAAATCTGATACTTTTTACATAAAATAGCTCTGTTTATGCTCTTTCATGTGGCTAAGCATATATGTCTGGAGAGATTCCCTAACATTCCATATAAAAAATGGGGTTGTCAGTTAATTTTCCATTTTATTTTACCGGCCCAACAACCGAAGAGGAGGGAAAGTATTATGAAGCGCATTTTTTCTTGAGGTGAAGACGGAAATATCTATTTTGAAGTACCCCTCAGAGGATCGAGAACATTACCAGATGGAAGTGTGTATGTGTGTCTGTCTGTCTGTCTATGTATACTACTCCATGATAGTCATAGTCATATTTTATTAATTCGAAAAATTACATAATGTGGAATACGTCATTTTACATTCGCTGAAAGTTATTCACAACTTTATTACGTGTACATATAATTTTTATATGTAAAGGCAAGGCACCTTTGGATCATTTTCAAAAATCAAAATCAAACATACTCAAATAATAAGAAAATGTAAACAATATTTTTTTAAATAATCTATCAATGAGGTTTTAAAAACAGTCAATCAAAAATTTTAAATAATCAGTTAATAAAAAAATAAGTTTTACAATAAAATCAACACTAAAGTAATAACATAGATTTGATAAATAGTAAATTATCTTTTAAAAATTGAGACGACGTTATCAAATTCATCAAAATTATAGAGCATGCATGGTTAAGTTCCTTTTTATGCATTTATTCAATGTAACCTCTTAAAGTATTTTAATTTCTGCTGGCAACGAGTTGAAAAATTTAAACCTCAAATATAAAAATAGTTTTTAGTAGAAAGAAAGCCGCACTTTGGGAATTACTACATTAGTTTGATTGCGAGTGTTATGTTCATGCAGACTCGAATGCTTTTCCTCATTTTTTTCAAATTGTCGCATAAATTAAGCACTGATATATAAATTTAGATTTTAAAGTTAATATTTTTTGTTTTTAAAGATCGGATCACAGTGATCGTCTCTTTTTAAGCGAAATATCGTCCTGAGAGCTTGCTTTTGCAGTCTAAAAATACGATGGCTATCTGGTGCATTACCCCATGTTAAGATACCGGCAAAAAACAGTGCCTCCGATAGCTTCACAATATATGGACTCCAGTTTAATTTCTGATCTATAGTAATAGGCACCCAAAATTCGGCGGTGTTAACGACCCGAACTTTATTGGAATCCATACTGATATTGATATTGTTAACATTTTTTAAGACAAAATTCATGGCCACGGTTTTGGTGGGATTAATTAGTAATTGGTTCGTTTTAAACCAGTTACTAGCTACAGAGAGACATTTGTTGGCATTATGTCGTACTTAATCGCGAGTTGGACATTGGAATATTAAACTGCGTACCTATAGCGCCCAAACGCTTAATCCGATAAAGCTAAAATTTGGCATGCAGGCGTAATTTGGTCATTGTAAGAGTTGAAAGGTTGTAGTTTAAATCAAACCACCGGGGGGAGCACTAGACATATTCTCTAAATGACAAGAGACCTAACATTTGGTACACAGATGCCTTGTTGGGCCGAAATTACATTGTGAAATTTTGGTTAGAATATCTCATAGACAAGGTACACTACCAATATTTTCATTCCGCCTTCTTCTTCTTCTTTCGGAGCCTCTCCACTATTGAGGTTGGCCGTCGGCTCTTTGTACGCGTTTCGATTTTGTACCAAGCTAAATAGGTCTTCTACGCTGGTTATTCCAGTCCATTCCCTGATGTATGAACATCACGCTGATGACAGCCACGACTTTTTTCTTCTTCCAGAGCGTCTCTTCCCTTCAATCTTGCCCATGCTAAATACTTGAAGAAATTGGTAGCGATCGTGTTGAAGCACATGTCCTAAGTAACTGGTTTTCTTCTTTTTCGTGGTCAATGAGAGTTCTCGGGATCGGTTGACGAGCCGTAGAAATTCCACATTCGTGACTCTATGGAGCCAGCTAATCCTCAACATTCTTCGGTTACACCACATCTCAAAGGCTTCAACTTTCTTGTTCGTTGTTTACTTGATGGTCCAAGCTTCGCAGCCGTACAAAACTGCTGGCCAGATGTAACACTGAAGCAATCTAATTCGGAGATTGATGTTGAGGTCTCGATCGCAAAGTACCTTCTTTATTTTGTTGAAGGACGCACGGGCAATCTCTAACCGGGTCTTCTTTTCCTGGTCGGACTCACATGTCTTATTTACCTATATGCCTAGGTACTTGTATTTTGATACCCTCTCCAAATTAGTCCCTATATATACTACAGTGATTGTCGGGTTCAAATCCTCGTTCGTCGAAACCACATAATCATTGATTTAGTGAGGTTCATCGAAAGTCCCGCTTTCTGACTGCTCTCGTAGAGGCTATTAACTAGCTTCTGCAGATCGTCAGGCGTAGAGGCTACAAGGGCAGTATCATCGGCGTATCGCAAGTTATTCACCACTAGTCCATTGATAGTAATACCCCACTCTTGGTCCTCCAGCGCTTCAGAGATGATAGCCTCCGAGTAAAAGTTAAATACAAGCGGGGACAGGATGCATCCTTGCCTCCTCGACAAATAGCAACTTTGTCGGTTTCATCACCGTCGACTCTCACTATGCTAGACTGGTTCGAATAGAGGTTGTGTATGATCCTCAAATCTTTGCCATCAATTCCGACCTCATGTAGACGACGCATTAATACCTCGTGTTTGATACGGTCGGAGGCTTTTTCATAGTCTATGAAACAATAATGAAGTCGGTCTGCATGTCTCTGCATTTCTGCGCACACATTCAGCGCAAACAAGGCCTCTCTGGTTCCTAACCCAGATCTAAAACCAAACTGGCTAACAGCAATCTGTTCATCGCACTTGAACCTAATCCTCTCATGAATAATGAAAGGGTTAGTTTTAAGATCTCACTCATCAGACTTATTGTGCGGTACTCAGTGCATTTTTTCAAATTCCGACATATATTTTAATTAAATGTTAACGCTATCTGTTGATGCTTGGGCAACCTTGCCCTTAGCCGAGAAACGAACCGCGCCGCCCGATGCGGTTGCAACGGAATCGAACCGGGTTCGTCCGCCGGCCGAGAGAGGGTGCTCATCAATTTTATTTACGAAATTAATATTCCCCACTCTATTCCCCACAGGATACGTCGCTGCTCCAGTAAACGAAACTAAATAGGTATCATCAAGCAATAGATACATCTAAGCGAAATACTTTTTTTGATTATGATTATTAATGTTTCACTAAATCAGACGTTACACCTGTCACTTTTGATCTGTGCGAGATTGGATTCCCGCAGAGAGGGGGGGGATTGTCTACTCGCCAGGAAATTCTTGTGGTGACACAAACAATTTTAAAAATGAAAGTTGCTTATTTTCTCATACTTCAAGGGTGGCAGTTGATTTAAACTCACCTCTATATGGTATTAGATTATACCTACGTTTCGTGATACCATTGATTATGTATTTCTAATCAATGGTGTTACCCTTGCCGCAAACTCTATACGTTGCCATAATAAATGAATAATAATCCTCTTTGAACTAATCCTAACCTACCTTAAACTTTGAACGAACCTACCTTAAACTAATTAGCATGTTTCGCTTTCGAGACGTTTCAGCTGTCACTTTTGATTTGTTGCATGCTCTGATATACCCGGTGACCTAATTTAGGTTCTATAATAATATTCTTTGACCTAGGTTAAACTGCCAAGTGCTACCGAACTATGGCGTTGATGGATTGCTTCAGAACTTTTTTTTAGTTTTTAGAACCCTATAATTAAAATCGATTCGATTAGGAGATTAATAATCGATTAGCGTAATCAGAACAGCGAATCCGTGCGAACGGCACGAATGCAATTAAATTATTAACATTTACTGTTCAATTAAAGAAGAATAATACATAAGTATTGCAAGCAGGTAATCCTAATATATATATATATATATATATATATATATATATATATATATATATATATATATATATATATATATATATATATATATATATATATATATATATATATATATATATATATATATATATATATATATATATATATATATATATATATATATATATATCTTGCGGTGTCAACTACAACGGGCGAGCCCGTCACCACAGGACGTTTTAACGATTAGTCGTTCTATCGCCCTGCAGTGAACGTAGAGACTTTGGACAGTACATTCTACGTCCAGCTACGTCACAACCCGTGAGAGTCCAACGCCTTACCGCGAGTAGCCAGGAGTAAACCCGGCGGGCTCGAGAACTCGCGCCCTCACTTCCAATTGTGACCAGATTTCTCCGGTCTCTCGATTGGTTCCGAGTTCGAGGTCGCTTGCGCGGTCCTCTCCCTTATGAAGCGGTGAAACGGAGTGCACCGAATCTTCGCGGACCAAGGCGTCCTTTGCCCGCCTCTTACCCGGGATCGGATGGCCAATGGTCAATTCCAGAGCAGTCGCCATAAGGTACGCAACCACCCCCGCTCTATAGGAAACAATACAGTTCCCAGACTCCCCCGACTGTTAGTCGGAAAGCACAACCGATTGGAGCAAACCCCGCACGGTGCGCAGACCGTCCAGGGGCGCCAGAGGTTTGATTCCCAGGGGAGACTGGTTGACCCAGTGTCCTACCCAGGCCTCGCACCCCATGCGAGGAGGCCGTCGGATGGGTGTTGACCCGTGAGTGTGACCGACCCTGTACACATGGGTCATCGTGGCCAACTCATCATGGGCCCGTTAGCCCCCTATATATATATATATATATATATATATATATATATATATATATATATATATATATATATATATATATATATATATATATATATATATATATATATATATATATATATATATATATATATATATATATATATATATATATATATATATATATATATATATATATATATATATATATATATATATATATATATATATATATATATATATATATATATATATTAGAATTAATCAATAAGATGATTATAAAGTAAATAATTATAAAAGCCACTTACATCGTGACGAAGGATTCCCTTGATCGGATTCAGGAATGCTTTAGGTGTTAACGAGAATGATGAATGCCTCTCACTTGCGGAAAGAGGAGTAGGTTTAAGGAGTAGTTACTAGTTGTAAAATGAGCCCAACTTAAACCTACTCCTCTTTCCGCAAGTGAGAGGCATTCATCATTCTCGTTAACACCTAAAGCATTCCCGAATCCGATCAAGGGAATCCTTCGTCACGATGTAAGTGGCTTTTATAATTATTTACTTTATAATCATCTTATTGATCAATTCTAAAAAGAATATATACACAAAACTATCAAATATTTATATATATATATATATATATATATATATATATATATATATATATATATATATATATATATATATATATATATATATATATATATATATATATATATATATATATATATATATATATATATATATATATATATATATATATATATATATATATATATATATATATATATATATATATATATATATATATATATATATATATATATATATATATATATATATATATATATATATATATATATATATATTGATATTTTAAGGGTGTAAATTTTTTTTTAAATTATTTTCAATAATATATAAAATTAGATTCATGAAAAGTTACTTATCTGGGGTCCTGGTGGACCAGAAACATTTTACCGATAGTTAATGTCCTCTTTAAATACTTAGGGCAGCAGCACCTGTTTCCGCAATTGATAATTTATGATGTTCTTAGTTATTGCAGCCGAATTACTGTATGCCCTTGGATGTAATAAGTATAGGAGGATGGTTTCTGTAACAGAAATGGATGTTAGTAACTTATTTTAGAAGAAATTATATGATTGAGAATATTTCGACACAAGTCGTATTCATCTCCATGACATTTCTGATAGAACAATTTTTTCAAAATTTAAATTTAAAAAAACTGAACATAGAGAAATGGGTTAATAATATTTTGCAATATCGTTATAATACACTATAACCGACCTTGAAAAACATTATTGATAATGATTTTTAAATGAAAAATATTAATAAGCTTTTAATGAATATGTCTGAACAAATATAATTACTGTATTAATTTTGCCTATTCAGACCGGGACCCTTGCAAGCGCCTAAAATATTTATAAAAGCCAACTCCCAAGATTTAACGTCTCTTTCTTTAGCGTTATCGCCAAGGCACTTAATAATTTTTACTTTAAAACAATTATCAAAAGTTAAATTGTGTGCCTTAGCATGCAATGCTATTGGAAGTTGACTATCATTGCCTACGCTGGCCCTGTGATTATTTAACCTAATGCTAAGAGGTGTAGTTGTTTCCCCAATATAAAATGCATTGCAGGTCTGGCAAAGTAATTGATATACAATATTTTTTGAAATGCAACTACTATTAAAAGGAACTCTGTAACTATTAGGAGTGTTAGGACTAGTAAAATAAATGCTTCGATCTAATAAAGGACATGTTTTACAACGTGATCGACCACAAGGCTGTAGGCCAAAATTTTTGTTATTACTAAGATAATTTCGATTATTTTTATTAAGTATTGATTTTAAATTAGGAGGTTTTCGAAATGATAAAATTGGTGGTATATATATATATATATATATATATATATATATATATATATATATATATTAATGTCATTGTAACACTTAATAACAATAATTCCTAAAAAAAGAAATTTTACAAAAAACCAATCAAATATTAACAATATTATACAATTTTATCTTATGTTTTGAACTCTTGTAAATATCATATAGCCTTCTCTTCTCGACCAGAGCACTTCTCGACCAGAAATTACGATTTATATCTTATTTCATGGCAACGAGCAAATGAAGCCTTTTATTTTTATTTTCATTTAATGGCTGGCTGATAGCGAGCCCAGCAATGGTATGTCGTCCTTTTAAAGAGTGGATATATTCGAATTTCAAATCGAATTTTCGGTATGTCATTCCGCATTTAAGAGACGATTGATTGTGATTTTTTTCATTGTTTTTGCTTTAATTTGTCTTTAATAAAGACATTTTATTTTGTTTTGCAAAAGGATACGCTTTGTTTTTGAGATGTGGATGAAGGGCGATCGTTCGCTAGCGATAAAGGGATCCCATTAAACCTACATTGCACTGTCGAAAGTGGTACTCATCCAGTCATACATCTCATTTAAAATAAGCATTTCCCAATCCAGTCCGGGAAAACCTTCCAGCTATGTAAGTGGCTTTTATTATTTTTATTTTTTCATCAAAGTGTCATCCTTTAAACGAATTCTTAATAAAAGAAATTTTACAAAAAACCAATCAAATATTAAGAACAATCGAAAACTATAGTCACAGTTATTTATTACAACAAAATAAAATAAAATATGCTTCTATTCAGAAATAAAAATCAATTTCTCAGAAATCAACCGAAACATAATTTGTTTTTTTATTCTAATATTTTTTTACATTACTTAATTACCTTTTCTTAAGACAAACATTAAAAGTTATCAGACTTTTAATGAAAACCTATAATTTTAGAACAATCTAGACAAACGTCAACTTTGTGCTCGCAACATACTGACCTTTTGCACCTATAGCATACTAATTTCGACATTCTCTTCTTTGTATAGGAGTAAAAAACGCAGTATTTACATTATTTGGTGTCAGGTTCTATTTCCTGAAGATTATTACCCGAATCAGTTGGTTTTATTAGAATTTGGCTTACCTATGTTTTCGCATGAAGATCTTTTCAAAGTAGAAGCTTCGTCTCGTCTCCATCGAAGGCCAAGACCGTTACATATTGATAAATGAAAAAATTACAAAATATAGTTAAAATTTACAAAAACTAGCGAAATAAATATACATAGAACCCTACTAATATTATAAACGCGAAAGTTGTATGTATGTATGGATGTTTGTTACTCTTTCACGCAAAAACTACTAAATGGATTTTGATGAAACTTTACAATAATATAGCTTACACATCAGAATAGCACATAGGCTATAATTTATAAAGATTTATGGTTTTCTATCATCATTATCACAATTTTCCATCACAACGCGGGTGAAACCGCTGGGCGCAGCTAGTGTATCATAAATTGGCTGCTAAATAAATCTAGGAAAGACTGCGAGGCATTATTAAAATCTCTTGAATGAACATATTTCTATTTATATAATTATGCAAATTTACGGCTATATTGTATCGTATTATAGTACATTCTTAATTAACTTCTCTATTATATAAAAAATGGCTTCGCAAATTGTAATTTTCTTTGATAAATAGTGATCAAGGCACTTTTGCATTTGTAAATAGTATATACTCGTATTATCATAATAATGTATTTTTATTTTTTAATTATCATATTAATGTATGTTTCTTGGATTAGAAATTGATCAAAAATTACAATGGTCTAATCACGTGTAAATTGTCTAAAATCACGTGTAAAATCACTAATGATCTCAGTAAAAAATTGTGCAGTGCCATATTCGCCATTAGAAAGATAAGAAATTTATGTAGTTTTAAGGCCGCTAAATCTGTTTATTTTGCATATTTCCACTCCATAATAACGTATGGCCTTCTGTTTTGGGGAATGGCACCAAACTCAAAAAGAATTTTTCTTCTCCAAAAAAGAGCGGTACGCAGTTTATATAGAGTCTCTCCAAGAAGTTCTTGTAAGCCGCTGTTCGTAGAATCAGGAATCATGACTCTATTTTCTTCCTACATCTACCAAAATATTATGTAACGCTCGTAGACACCTAGCAGAAGTTCCGGTGAATAGTGATTTTTATCATCACGATACGAGGAATAAATCCAATCTCCACATAAACCGACAGCGACTTGTGTGATGACAGCAAAGTGCGATACAGTTTTATACACCAAAATTTATCCTTCTACATATAATAAGATTCCAGAGAAAATGAAAAGCCTTGGAGAGGACCAATTTAAAAAGAAAATTATGTATAATTTGGTAAGAAACCCAATTTATGGTATAAGGGAGTTTGAAAATTCCGAGTTTATTTTCCATGTTGATAATTAGCAAAATTTGTAAAATTTTAAACATAACGGAATTATGATAGCTGACATTCTAATTCTCATATAATTTAGTATACATCTATTTATGTTTAAAAAATACGAAGGCATATTGCTGGATTGACAATAAAATTATTTTACTTTGATTTTTCTACAAAGAATTTGCATTTCTATTTTAATATATTATTCTCTCTTACTATTTAATGACATTAGTATATTTTGATTATTTGTAAGTAGGTGATATTGAATATACTAATACAGCCATGACAACTATCATGATAGTTATGTTTTTAATAATTAAATTTTAAGCATTTAATTTTGTGACGCATCCAAGTGTAGGAATGCCTATCTACTAGAGTAGTTGATTGTATTGTATTGTTGAAATTCGAGTGAAGCGAGTGCGCGAATGTTTTTACATTGCATAACATTCACAAGGATCTCACGAAGTACGCGAGCTTGCTGTTTAGCAAGCTCGCGTTCGTCGTGAGGTCCTTTGACTCGTGTCCAAAAAACCGCTCCCGACGCGAGCGCCGTGAGTGGCGAGACGAGGCGAGTTGCGAGTGCCCGTTCTCGCCTCGTGTCTCGTCTCGCGCCTCGCCTCGCCACTCGCGGATAGACGGCAAGCGCTTGCAAGCCTACGCAAGCCAAGCCATAGGCCAGATCCAAATGTTTAAATTTACGAAGGTTTGCCAAGACTTGGCAAGCGTATATATGCAGCATGTCTCGTAATTATGATCTCTAACGTAGTATTTTTTTGTAATTTTGAATTATGTCCGTGGTCATAAAATAGATAGTATTCAATATGATGTAGTACCTATTTTCCTAAATACGGCGGAATTTAGAAGTTATTTGTGTCGCTTGTATAAGAGTTATTCAAACCAAAATTTCACAATATGGTTTAGGCCGAACGACCCACATTTACTTAATATTTTAAGATTGAAGTATGACTAGCGCGCCTCTGGTGGAACGATTTCAATCGCAATCTTTACATCTCTTGCCATGACCAAATGATGCCTATATGCTAAATTTCAGCTCAATCGGATGGAGCGTTTGGGCGCTATCGTGGAGGAATACACACACACACACATACCTACAACAGACAGACTATAATTTGGAAATGGTATTAATCGTCAAAATGGATATTTTAGAAATGACAATGTAGATAATGCAACGCATTCAATCGTTCATGCAAATACTGGCTGGCAAAAGATCAATGGGATTTCGGCTCAACAAGGCATCTGTGTACCAAATTTCAAGTCTCTGAGTTAGTGCGCCCCCTGGTAGTCCGATTTCAACTACAACCTTTACAACTTGCTATAACCAAATGATACCGCATGCCAAATTTCAGCTCAATCGGAGGAAGCGTTTGGGCGCTACCGTGAAGGAATACACACACACACACACAGACAGAGAGAAGTGCTTTCACAATACTTTCCATCTGCCCGGAAACTATAATGTAACTATAATGAGACTATATCACTAACTGAATGTATGATGTATAATATGAATATTAACTGAATATATCACTATATGAAACTATAATGAAACTATATCAACGCTCACTTGTGATGAACAATAAATTCATTTTTGATAATTCATTGTATTTTGTTCGTATTCATACCAGAAACTTTTATTGCGGTCCTCGTATTTCGTGAATTTCGATGTTCTAATGAAAGAAGAAACTTTTTTAACTAAACGTGATTGATTTTGAAACGAATTGTCCGATTTGAAAAACTATTTCGTACATCGGTTTTAGTCGTCGTTTGGAAAAGCTGATTAGATGATCCGAATTAAGCGTACTAATCAAAAGTTCAACTTTGAGAATTTTTATTTGTTCCCTTTTCATAGAAAATTAAGTGGTTGTAATATGATTATATTTTATAGTTTGTATTTTAAATACATACACTTCAAGATGTATTTTCTAGTTTGTATTTAAATTACATATCACTAGTATTAGTGCGGTGTTTCCTAAGTACGACATATTATGAAACTACGATATTTGGTTATAGTGCGTTATTTTAAAAGTACATTATCTTTAAAAGTATATAGGGCAATCAAATGAAAACGAGACAGACGATATAATGAGCATGGCGCGGACGTTAGGTAACGCGGGTAAGTGTGTGTATAGAGAACCCTCTATTGGGAATCAGGAAAGAATAGCGCGTACTTTCACCGCTAACTACTATTTTGGGGAAATGCTGCAACCAGTAAAAGAATCTTTCTCTTGCAAAAGAGAGCACTGCGCAGCATGTATCAAGTAACGACTAGGACCTCATGCAAAGAATATTTCATCAAGGCAAGGGAATGACTATGTATTCGGCGTTCATATAGGTACCAGTGTTTAATGTATACTAGACAGCACCTAGCAGAAACACCAATTAATGCAGACATTCACTCGCATCTTACCCGCGGTAGCTCCCTTTCATGCGTACCCCGAATAAGACTGGCAAAAGTACAGAAAAGCTACTTGTACCTTAGCATTAAATTCTATAATCTACTCCCTACAAAATTTAAACAGCTGGAGGACATAAAATTCAAAAAAAAACATCAAGGAGATGCTGATAGGCCGCCCTTTCTATAATCTGGCCGAATTTGAGGGCCATGATTTTTCAAATATTGTGCCCATTTAAATTACTTAAAAAAGTAGAGCCTTATTGACTGATTATTTGTCTGATTGTCTATATTTTGTCTGATTATCTCCGGTGCATTCGACAACGCGTGGTGGCCGATGCTCATATGCAAGCTTCGCGCCCGCCTGTGCCCGAACAATTTGTTGAAAGTAGTGAGGAGCTACTTTTAAGACAGATCTGTCACTCTGAGGTACGGCCCGACCAGCGTCACCAAAACCCCGACTATGGGCTGTCCACAGGGGTCAGTGTTGGGTCCTAGCCTTTGGAACATTCTCTTTGATGATTTTCTCGGTCTACCTTACCCGGAGGGGTGCACCGTCAGCGCTTATGCAGACGACGCTCTCCTCCTGGTGGGCGGCAGGAGTCGCGCAGAGGTCGAAAGAAGGGTGGCTGACTCGCTGGACCTAATCCTCGGATGGGGTCAGCGAAACAGACTCACCTTCTCTCCGACGAAAACTCAGGCGCTTCTCCTGAAGGGACATCTTAAGCGGAACCCTGTTATCAGGATGAACGGTCGCCCGGTATCCTTCCCGGCCACCGTTCGATACCTGGGGGTGACGCTTACGGCTTCCCTTTCCTTTCTTTTGCACGCAAAGATTACAGCCGAAAAATCCCGGGATCTATTCTTTGCGCTCCGCGGAGTAAGTCGGGCCGACTGGGGAATTCGTTTCCCGGCGGTCATGACTATCTATAAGGGCGTCTTCGTCCCGCGTGCGACTTATGCCGCACGCGCTTGGACGGAGTCTGCTGTTCCTGAGGCGACGCGTGTCGCGCTGCTGCGCGGACAGCGCATCCCTCTCGTGGCCCTGACCGGGGCGTACAGAACGACGTCCACTCTTGCGTTACCCGTCATCGCTGGCGTTTTGCCGATTGACCTGGAAATTCTGGAGCGTGCAGCGTTGTCGCGGTACCGCCGGGGCGAGCCGGTAGTCCTTCATGGCCTATCGATCGACCCGGTGGCGCACCGAGCTGGGGAGTTTGCCCTCCTGATTCGGGTGGAGTCCTTGCGTGTCTGGCAGGCTAGATGGGACGCCGGGGGTACGGGCCGCCTCACCCATTGCTTTTTCCCGTCTGTTGCAGTGCGGATGGCAAATTCGTTTCTGCGGTTCGACCACCATACCACGCAGCTGGTTGGGGGCCACGGAGAGTTCAGAGCCAAACTATTTGACTTTGGACTTGCCGATGACCCCCGGTGCGCCTGTGGGTATGGTCGCCAAACTGCGGAACACGTAATTTGGTCTTGCCCAATTCTAGCGGCTGCACGGGAGAAATTGATGGATGCAGTGGGCGCGTGCGTTGGGCGTTCTCCGATTTGGTACCCGGATTTGGTCAGTTGTAGGAGCTGCTTCCAGTCGTTTGGCGAGTTTGTGGGGCACTGGGTGGCTTCTTGGGAAAGCATGAGGCTTCGGGATACCCCCCAGGGGGTACCCTCTTCCTTGGTGGCGTGATTCGGCGGCTACTTCCAGCCCGAAGTGCCCGTCTT
The DNA here is from genome assembly GCA_944548615.1 of Micropterix aruncella. Classification (NCBI taxonomy): domain Eukaryota; kingdom Metazoa; phylum Arthropoda; class Insecta; order Lepidoptera; family Micropterigidae; genus Micropterix; species Micropterix aruncella. The sequence goes on along the minus strand of OX155971.1, from coordinate 3,848,544 downwards.
TGTGTCCGTCTCTTTACCGCCCCGAGGGGCGTTTCGTTCTTTGCAGGATCCAGGGATTCCTCCCCCCCGTGGCTGCTCCGAGACCTGCCCACGGACAGTGCGCCTTCACGTTCATTGTTCTGGAGCGTCCTCTACCCCGCTTACCGGCTCCTAAATTATATTGTTGTTTCTTTTCTCGTTAAATTTTGTAATATTTTGTAAATTTTTTATGTTTTTTGTAAATAAGTTTTATTTTTTGAATAAATGGGTTTTCGGGGCGGTACGGGGGGGGTGGTTTACCCTATTTCACCCCCTGCGCGTTTTACCCTTCTGGTACGCGCAGGGTTGTCGTAGCACGACATCCCGGGCAGACAAGACGACCCTCGTCGTTATAACTGCCCGGGCGGTGGGCGGGGTTTGCTGCCCTCACCTATCGCCTTGAAACTCTTAACTGTCTGATTATTTTATATGGTCTTATATCTGTACTTTTAACGTAGATTTAAGTTGATTATTTAACATTTTACTGACAATTTGAATATTACGATAAATAATTTTACTACGTATCTTTTCGAATTACTAACTGCTTCAAATATTAGTCTTCTATTTTGATTATTTGTATTTATAGTTTAACAATCTAGTAGTTAATTCTTGACTACCTATGTATGTTCAGTAAAACGTAGTAGCGAAACTTACTACATAACCCAATTATTTTGACATGTCCAAGAGCGGTCTTTAGCCGTCAATTGGACACGACGAAAATGTAAATGTAAATGTAAGCCATTTGCCTGTTAGCACAGACTTATTAGGGATAGTCCTGTTGGCCGCGTTCGAAGTGATGTCAGCGAGTCGTACGTGCGTCCGACTTCACTATGGAGTCTGGAACGGTATCACCTTCATTTCATTTGATTGCCTCTAAAACAATGTTAATGAAATGTTGGATATTTTCGAAAACTTCGATATTTTCTAAAAGCAGTACGTTTGGAAATTACTATATTTTCCTTATCAATATCACTAGGCATTCGTGGTGGTGAAATTAACTTATAGTTGTTTTATGGTCGGCTTCAATATTGAGAATTCTGTAGGTATAATGTTTTCGTCATAATTAGTAATAGTTATGCAGCCAATCTTCATGAGTTTGCCTAAAATTTCCTAATTATAGAATCCGTATTTTCTGTATAAAGTTTTTGTTAAAAATTACCCCGAATTCCAATGAAATAATTTCTCGGTCTCTTGCAAAATTTTCAGATTTTATTTTCTTGGAGCCATATTTTTCATTTATCTTCCAGTTTAAGCGTAAAACAGCTAAAGAAAATCTAAAATATTGTATTTCCGGGCGTTGAAAATAGGTATGTATGTATGTAGGTAGGTACCTACTAAGTTTCAAAATATACATCTATTGAATGTTTTGAGATTCAAAAATCAAGAAACTTTAGCCGTTTAATAAAGGCAAACAGGAAGTACCTATTACCATTGATTTTTTTATAAAATCAATGCTATTACCTACTTCATTGCGTATCGAATACGGGGGATGAAGGGGCAAATACATTATCGGACGCGTCCGTAAGCCGCGGCTTACGAACGTATGTAAGGGGTCCGCGACCGACGTCCGATAATGACGTGCACGGCTCGATAGAAATTCATTACACAGATCGCGCCCATAAGCCGCGGCTGACGGACGCGTCCCATAATGTGTTTGCCCCTTGATTCTTGAAAAATGTTGCATGTCGAATTTGTCTATGGTCCATTTGATTTAAATGGGCCTTAGGACAAATGGGGGGCGCCAGCTTTGCATGCGGCAATTTTGCACAAATGTCACTTTTGACAGTTCCAAATTTGTTGAGGGCAGATTTGCAGGAGGCAACCTTGCAGGCGGCAACCTTGCAGGCGGCAACCTTCAGTACAGTTTTTAAGTTTTTCTGTTAGGTTAGGTTAGGTTAGGTTTTTCTTTCCCTAAAATCGAAGTGACATTAATTACCGGCATCCTTGTAGTGGATGACTTTTATACATCAAACTAAACATTAAAAAACATGTTTTAAGTTTTTCTGTTAGGTTAGGTTTGGTCATTTTGACATTTGCAAAACTGCCTTCTGCAAGATTGCCTTCTGCAAAACTGCCGCCTGCAAGAATGCCGTCTGCAAGATTGCCGTCTGCAAATTTGCCTTCTGCAAGTTTGATGGGACCCGGACAAATTTAGCATTCTAATTTTTTTAACAATAGGCCCCTGGTACCTAACTACTATAAATATATTATTGGCTTTAATGTAAGTATTTAATATCTTGTTTTGTCTGAAAAAAAGGTCGATGACACCAGTTAAAATATTTTATTTATTTCACTCAGAATATTTTATATAATTTCAAGAGAATTTACTATAATTTAAAATACGATTACTTTTTTTAAAAACCTGCTATTCACTTCACTACATAAATGGAAAATTTTGTAATATTTCGAAATATTGCGCAATGGCAATAGTACGTACTGGCAGCTAACACTTGTTTTGACGTTTCACTCCATCGCTGTAAAGAAATGCCGATCGGAAGATTTTTTACTCGTCGAGGGAAGCTCCGTGGGAAGCTCCGCCGCTCGAGATCTACGTAATAATTTCGATAAAACGTTTTATTTACTTAATTTCCTTGATTTTCTGTAAATAACGTGAGAGATCAGCGGTTAACAAAGTGGACAAAGCATAAATCGGCGTGTTTTCCGTAGTGCCGCGGTCCATTTTGGGCCCGGAGCCAGGACAGAGGAGATGGCAGGCCAATTCGACAGTACTATCGATTCCAATGCCGGCGAAAACTATTTCCTCTGCGGAGTGGTCGAAGGTATGGTTTCATTTGCAAAAAATATGTGCATTATTTGGTTATGTGCTCGTTTCTATGCATTTAGTATTAGTGTCATTGACCTGTGGAAACTATGTCATTGATCTCTTTGGCGCCGACGAATTTTGGCGATTTTTTGAAAAAATCGTTAGTCTCGGCTGATGTTTCGGTATTTATAATTGGGACCTAAATAGTTGATGTTTTAACGTCACCTGGCGTATTCACCTTGCTTCCTCCGAAACCAATGATCTTTATTCGGCCTCAATAAATATGAGAGATATACGCATTTAAAAGAATCGTCATCTTCCACCTTTCGGTAGGTTATTAGTTTTTTTGTAAAAATCATGAACACCTATATGGTGGTAGGTTTAGTTTTTTTTTTAACTATCAACAACCAATTTTTAATAAAATTTTAAACAAATTTTATGTTTTTAAATATTGCATGTCCGCGTCGTTATTTACTGTCAGATTTAGCATTAAAATGATCGAATCTAGTAGTGTTTTTTTTCTTGATAAATGAATTAGATGCCGATACTACATACATTCTGGCGTTTCTCTTTTGGCCACAGTATATGGCAGGGTTTCTGATTTGAATGGATAAAATTAGCGGAAAAAATCGGAAAGATCCTAATAACACATTTACACTCTCGCCTCGCTCCTTGCGTGATCGATGGTTAATGAATTTTTGTTAACACTCTTGTGGTGCGTTCAGTTGTCTTTGAGCTAGCAACTATGGAGGACGTCGAAATAGTAGCGGAAAGAAGCCTTCGCTTGTTGAGCTTTTACTATTACGCGGCTAATTTATATTATATGATTTAAGTAATAAAAATGCCCAGCATTAATGCATTATAGGAACCTTTTCTGCATTGTTGATGTTTTAACGTCACCCGATTGTATTCACCACAATGATCCCGAATCTGCAATAATCTTTATCCGGCCTCAGTAAATAAGGGAGAGATAGGCATTTAAAGAAGGGTCAAACCCACACATTTCGGTAAATTTTGTTTTTTTTTTTAACCCGACCAATCGCGAAGTAAAAGTTTACCCTCGCGAAGTAAAAATTTAGCAATCACTTCTGCGCGGAACAGTTTCGCGGCCTTGAGAAAAACGACCATAACTTTTTAACTACTATACGGATCGTAAAAACAATAACTTTAAAATGATCGCATTGAAATTTGAAATATAAAACATTATAACCTTATCTGTAAAACAATTAAGATAATAATGAATAAATATTACAAAGTTGGCGAACTGAAAGAACTCGCCTATAGAATCATTTCTATGTTTTTATCACAAAATGCGGAAAATGAACAAAAATTATAAATACAGTTATGTTCTTTATTAAATGCTTTACCAAAACCATTATTTTGTTTTACTTATTTGCATACAAAAATATTTAGTAATTCAGCCAAGAAAAAATTGATGTATTCTCGTAAAAAAAAAAAATTTTGATTTTATATTTATGGTACTACTTACGGTCTTTTTTTATATGAATTTCTTTCAAAAAATCACACCAGAACTTTCAGCTTTGTCTGATATTACAGAAAAATCTAAACTTTTGTGAGTTAGCGATGGAAACTTGCTAACTTTGACGGAAACTTTGATAATACAAAAATGGTTAAGGATTTTCAAATAATATGTCTCATTATATGCTTATTATATGTCCAGTAACTAATTATTATACTCCAAAGAGTCACATTTCATAGAAAAATAATAGAAAATCGCGCTCAAAATATTGTAATACTTTCATACTAATTGTCAAAACAAACTCCAAAGTGCGACGGCATTTTATGAAACTACTCGTAATGAAAAAAATACGGCTTATTATGTAATTACTTACGATGTAAATGAAAGAATTACTATTTTATTAGCGAATTGAAACAATATTACATCATATTTCGGGAGATTTCATAAAAATAACGAAACAAATTGCGGCCACGTATTCTGACACATATGTATTCGCCGAAGCAATTTGCTTAAAAATAACTGAAAAACAGCAAATGGACAATCTCAAATGACAAATTCTCATTCATAAACTGTTTTAAAATGCAAATTACTCACGTTTTTGAAGTATATCGAAGTATAACACGCACTAAAACACATTTATGTTCAATACACAGCGGCACAAAAACGGGACGCTTAAAATGGCGTCCGCCCGACGGTGAACTCGGAAATTCCTGATGCATAGTAAAGAAACTACACGACCGAACGTTCATTGAACGCGACTTTCGAATAGAGATGGGCATTGCGCCGTTATGTAATGCTTTCGAAAACGAAAATAACCGTATTTGGAGTTTTAATGAATTTTGTCACAAACGGTGAGCGTTGCATCCATTATTGGACGGCTATCATTCCGAAGTATTTAGGCTTGCATCCAATGATGGACGGATCACATCAGTCGGGTTAATAATACTTTAACACATAAGTATATGGCGGTAAGGTTAAATAAGTTATTTTAAAAAACAATCTCAACAACTGAGTAAAAAAAAATATATTTTTGTATGTAAGTTTGTTTTTTTTTGTTTTGAAAGTTTGCACATTCGAGCCTTTTTTCTATCACATTTAGCATTACAATGATCTATCACATTTAGCATTACAATGATCGATTTTTTTATTTTTGAGAAAGGTGCCTATAACGTATATATTCAAAATTCTCTGCTTCACATTTTTTCTGGCTCATTTAGTACCAATTTTTTTATTTTATTTACTCAATATTTGTTTCGGACCACAAATTACCGATTCCTTCTGAAACCGAAACTTTTTTTCCTGTGACCAATCCTACGTAATTTTGGTAAAACACACAACCTATGCGGCGCAACGTTGAAATCCGAGTGAAGCGAGGACGCGATTGTAAACAGCACGCTCGCGTTCGTCACGAGGTCCTTTATCTCGTGCCCAAAAAACCGCTTCCGACGCGAGCACCGCGAGTGACGAGGCGAGGGGAGTCGCGAGTGCCCGTTGTGTGCCCGCACACTCTCGTCTCACACCTCGCGTCGCCACTCGCACGAGTGTGTAAATGAGCTATAAAACACTGCAAAAACAATGTATTTACCCGATTTGATTATCGGAAAACAGTCATGTACCCAGACTTCAGGGGGAGACATTCATTAAAACAACGCGCGCGGCACCCATCCAACTTGAATTCGCCCTTACAATGAAACGAAAATATGCCAGATTTCAGGGGGTTAAACCCTAACTGCCCCATCCCCCCCGGATATAGTGCCTGACAAGGTACATAAGTCGCGGATTCTCCCTGATTCTCATTTTTTCTCGAATTGATTTTTTACTCAAAAAATTTCAGGGGGGCGCGTCTCCTATGTCCCTCCCCTTGGATAAGTCCTTACTGGAAAACGTCAGTTTCCAAGAAAGTAAAGTTTTCAAGTAAAAATTATACAAATAAAACGAAATTTATTCCAACGGCACTTTAAGGTCGATATAAATTAATAATAATATACGGGTCATATTTATATATAAAATCACCGTAACAATGGGGTTTCTCGCTAAGCTATAATAGACACCGTAAGACCCACTATTATTGGCTACTGCCTCCGATGGAACTAGGCCACTACCAGTATCTGTCCTAGGACAGATACTGCGGCCTGATTTTATCAGAGGCAGTAGCCAGTATCTGTCCTAGGATAAATCCTAGGACAGATACTGGCTAAGTCAAGACTATCATCGCACTTGGGATATTATAAATAATATCGTAGGTGCAATAGTATTGATTTTATATAGACTTAGCAGATAATTATAAAATTTCATTTTAATATTTTTTCAATTTTAGGAGCCTAGCAAGGGCAGCCCATAAAAAAATATTCTAGTAAAATTAAATCTCATAATTACCTTATTAATTACTTACATAATTACTTTACTAATCACCTGCTTAACTTAACTATTTATACAATTAAGACATATCGCGCCTACGATAATTTTGTTAAATGGATTGCAACACTCATCATAGTAACGGAACTGCACTTATGCTACAAAACATCAGGAAGACATCTTTGTTATGAGGAAGTCAAACTGTTGATTTCATGGTTTTTAGAACTATGTATGTATATAATAGTGCCAAAAGTAATACTAGAATGCCTCATATCGACTTTTGAGCGCTGTGCGCTGTGAACGGCTCAATGACATTTCAGCTCAGTGATGGTCTTTAAATGACAGATGTCTGCCTTTATACTGAGTTACTCGTATATTTTTTACGATGTGGTCAAATTGTAAGCTGCAGCTCGAGTATACTTTTCTAGTTCATTTTTGATGAATATTTCCCTCAAACGAAGGAGTAACAAAAAAACAAAAACAACAAACTCAGCAAAATGAGCACTTCCAAATGATATTCGATTTGATCGGTTAAGTAAAAAAAAATAGACTATAGCATTTAAGCCAATATTTTGTATTTTGTTTGAAAGCACAGTATACCTAAATCACAAAATTATTCTAATGTGAGCATTAAAAATACACTGCTTTGTTTATCATGTCATTTTTATATCACTTTCTTCTAGGTTTCTACGGCAGACCATGGACTACTGAACAGAGAAAAGATCTATTTCAAAAGTAAGTGTCTACATACGCTATAATCTTAGCAATCCGGTGTTTCTCTGGCAACTTGTAGATAATACCATTTATTATATAGGGTATAAAATTTCTCAGTGCTATAGTACATTTTGGCAACCCTTCTGCGCCAGTGGCATGCAGGTGGCGCTGATAGCTTTGTCCGGCCAAACTAATAGCAGTTTATTTGGCCATCTATAATAACATTGATAATGATTTTTTTTATAAAGAACTGATTGATTATAAAAACCCATTATTTAACAAGTGATAACAATAATAACATTCAATTATTAGTGCCATCTATTGCATGTTTATATGAGCTGATTACATAACAGAAATATTACGGAGAGATTAGAAGGCCATCTATTAGTCTATTTAAACTTTAAAGTGCATAATTATTACTTATATAAACCAGCCCCGGGATTTTAAATTGGCGATACAATACGTCAACGTACACGACATTGAATTCGATATCGTCATCGATCCGACGACTTGACTGATTCTGTTTCAGAATCGTCAGCTAAAGAGTAGATGTGTATTATCACTGATGAGCAGGGCGGCCGTATAAATTACCCTCAAATACGAAATATGCACAATTCTTGGACAACAATTGGAGACTTTTGCATTCCTCCTCCAATGCACTGAAAAGTAATGTTGTATGACTGGACACCAGAGATGCTGAAATTTTATTTAAATGCCTTCAACATACACTTCCAGACCCCAGTAACCTCGCTCGTTGGAGCTATGCCGAGGATAGTTCATGTCCCCTTTGTAGCAACACCCCTTGCACAGCTAGACATATTCTAGCTGGCTGCAAGGTGGTCTTGGATCAAGGACGGTACACTTACCGCCACGACAAAGTCCTTGCTGTTATTCGCGAGGTACTTAGCCTCTCAGTGGCTCGTGCCAACAAGGGTTCCACAGTATCCTCCAAACCCCCAATACAGTTTGTGCGGGTTGGCTCTAAAGGCAAAAAACATCTCACTGCAAAACCTTTCTCAATAATCGAGAAAGCTTCAGATTGGATTATGGAGGTCGATTCGGTCTCTAAGCAGTTTAAATTCCCTGAAAGTCTCGGATGCACAGCCCTGCGTCCAGATATAACTCTTTACTCTCTATCTCGGAAGATGGTCCTTATCGTAGAATTAACTGTTCCATGGGAATCAAATATCCCAAAAGACCACGAGTACAAATTAAATAAATACCATGACCTCGCAAATGCCGTCACCCGGAACGGCTTCACTGTTCACTTTCACGCGGTGGAAGTAGGCGCTCGTGGCCTGCCAGCTAAATCTTTGTTTCACCTTTTTAAAGATCTTGGTCTCTCTAGGAAAATAATCAACTCCTTTCTAGAAAAAATAATCCACCCTTCACCTCCCAGAAGTATATTAATTATATATGATGGGCCCGATTTTTGGTCGGTGAATTCCATGGCAGCGTAGTTTGTATTTTATTTTATTTTATTTACAAGGAAAAGCATTTTGAGCATAATTAGAATTGACAATTATTAGGTTTAGTACCAATGAAAGGTTAATCCACTTGACCTGTCTGAAGCCGTTTTCACATTCTTTTTCTTAAAATTCAAGGTTGAAGAAATGGGGCATGGATTCATATGTGTACGCACCCAAGGATGACTATAAACACCGTGCCTACTGGAGAGAGTTGTACACGGTGGAAGAAGCGGAACATCTAACGGGCTTGATATCAGCAGCCAAAGCTCAGGGTATAGTCTTCTATTATGCCCTATCGCCAGGGCTGGACATCAGCTACAGCAGCCAAAAGGAAATCGCCACTCTCAAGAGGAAACTGGAGCAGGTGCGATGAAGATTATTATTATTATATATAGGGATTTCGAATAAGGGCGGGTCGATGTTGACAGTTTGTGCTGGCTATGTTGTTTTGGCGGTGTCTGTCAAATCTGTCGTTTATTATTCAGTCTCTGATGCCAAATAACCATGGTTACGCGATTGAGCAGGTTAAATCGAGTTTCGAGTATGGAGCATCTTCAGTTTCGAGTATGGAGAATCTATTAGACGTTGATATGGGCTGCCCTAGCCAGTAGGCATTGAGTTTGGTTTGTTTCGGATTTTTTGTTGTTTCAGGGCTTTCCAGTTGTCTTTTACCACCTGTAGCTACTGTACATTCTCCTTCGTTATCATCATTTGTAACTGTAGCATTAGCGTTCGTTATGTCACTAAGAGAAGGCGTGCGTGATCGAGTTATAAAAAGCCCCTTGTGAATGACTTGTTGTGTTAGGATTTTTTGGTTGGTTGTATCTTTTTGTTGGTTTGGATCTTTATTATAAATTTCAGTATTATTCATGTTTGTCCCACGAGTAGGGTCGATATAAATAGTCACTCACAGGGTGACGCCCATTCCTGTGAGAGGGCACTGTTGAACGATGTTAGCCTGGTCCATCGAGGTTGGCGTTCATAACTGGTTGACCCACCAGCCACTCATCCCTTGGCACGTTTCCCACCATAGGATTGGGGTAGTTTTTAAATAGGTTGTCTTCCTCGCAGCCTGGGCGGTTAAGCCAAGGCCCCCGTTCCTGCAAGACATGACCACAGGGTTACGGTGGGAGCGGTTTTTCTGTCGGGGATTTTCTTCCCTTAGCTGGGTGTTTCCTGTTTTGAGGCGCCGGAGGACCGCCTTTCGCCCGCTCCCTGTCTGCTATGACCAGAGTCACATTGCCCAGGCCTCGCGACGGGGACGCCAGGGAGTCGGACTTGATGGTAGTGTTAAGGTCGATCGCAACCTGGCATTTCGTGGCATTTTATAGAGACATACTTTCCAGCAGAGTATGCCCTACCAACCCTTTACCAACCCTTTCAACAGTGAAAGAAGAAATTAAAACTAAAATTGTATCCTACCAAAAGCGAGTTCTACATCATCCAAATCAATTAGCTTCAAAATAAATATAAATACAAACGGAGCTGCCATGGAATTCACCGACCGGAGTCGGGCCTATCATAATACTATTTTTTTTTTTTACACTTCTGGGGGGTGAGCAGTGGATTCCGGACTTACGAACCGGCTGTGGTAGGTTTAGGACAGCTGTCTTGCCACATGTGAGCGTTCACCTTACCACCCATTCACTCCCCCTTCGAAGCCATAGAATATGAGATGCGCAAATCGCAGTTTTAGATAATTTTTCTAAGAAAGAGTTGATTATTTTTCTGGAAAGGCCAAGATCTTTAAAGAGGTGAAATAGAGATTTAGCTGGCAGGCCACGAGTGCCAACTTCCACCGCGTGAAGGTGAACAGTGAAGCCGTTCCGGGTTACGGCATTTGCAAGATCATGGTATTTATTTAATTTGTACTCGTGGTCTTTTGGGATATTTGATTCCCATGGAACAGTTAATTCTACAATAAGAGCCACCTTCCGAGATAGAGAGTAAAGAGTTATATCTGGACGGAGGGCTGTGCATAGACTTTCAGGGAATTTATACTGCTTAGAGACCGAATCAACCTCCAGAATCCAATCTGTAGCTTTCTCGATTATTGAGAAAGGTTTTGTAGTTAAATGTTTTTTGCCTTTAGAGCCATCCCGCACAAACTGTATTGGGGGTTTGGAGGATACTGTCAAACCCTTGTTGGCACGAGCCACTGAGAGACTAATTACCTCGCGAATAACAGCGAGAACTTTGTCATGGCGGTAAGTGTACCGTCCTTGATCTAAGGCCACCTTGCAGCCAGCTAGAATGTGTCTAGCTGTGCAAGGGGTATTGCTACAGAGGGGACAAGAACTATCCTCGGCAAAGCTCCAACGAGCGAGGTTACTGGGGTCTGGAAGTGTATGCTGAAAGGCATTCAAATAAAATTTCAGCATCTCTGGCGTCCAGTCATAGAGCATTACCTTCCAGTGCATTGGAGGCGGAATGCAAAAGTCCCCAATTGTTGTCCAATCATTCTGGCATTGAAGGCCAATAGCATGAGTCATACTCTTGCTGTCGTAATCTCCCCTCAAAAGAGACTTCTTCAAGTCCACGTCGCTCGTGGTTGTACTGCCATACCCCAGACCAGTGCCATTCTGGCTGATTCCAGTAAGGAACTTTTTGTGGAAGTCTACGCGGGCTTGTAGATCATTTGAATCACTACGGCCACTTATTACGTGCTTCGATATTGCCGGATCTTTGGAATTGCACAGAATCGAATTTTTGGTTATTCTGGAGTTGGCGTAGAGCAGAGAGGGCAGTTTAAGCGCTAGCCCAAAGTTTTGTTTGGACCTGAAGAGAGTCGAGGGGTCAGCTGGTTTGGCTAAGGACAGCCAGGATTTTAAACTAGCTGTCACCAGCGCATCTAGACGGGACAGTTGGGTTTTGGTAAAATCGTAAATAAGAAAGGGCCATGACAAATGTGACGTTAGATAATAAAATGATGAAAAACCGGGCTGATGAAAGCTGATGAAAAACCGGGCTTTCCGCAGATTGAAGAGGAGAGCGCCCCAAGACTTGCTATTGGGCAAATACCATTCAAGTCCAGTCAAGCTAATCAAAGGAACATCAGAGAGGAAAATGTTCAAGAGCCACAACAATTGCTGAATGTCATATCTAGAAGACAGATGGCATTAACAAATAGAGAAAAAAATAATAATAATAATTTATATAATTATTATAAGAAGCAACCGTTACATGATCAATGAACTGTATACCTAATCATAAGTATCTTGTAACAAAAATCCAAATTTGCGTGGCATGTTATGTTTCAAAAACATGTTGCACGCATTGCAACATATTTCGCGTGTATTTCTCGTGTTTTTTATATTGGTCTTACTCAGTTTTTGAGTTGTTTCATAATCATGGTTCCAAATCTAAGAGCATTTCTCCAAAACAAAAAAAACAGCTTTGACATTTTAGCTGTCAATTAGAAATAGCCGTATTGCGCGGCCCAATAAAATATGACCCTCCTGGTGGCCTTGCCATGTCAATATAAACAAGAGATCTAATTAAAAATCAAGTTCAAAAGAACCTTTTTAATAAATGTAATAAATATTTCAAAAATATTACTATTTTATCGTGAACATGAGTTGTCATGAGTTTTTTTTTATCTCCTAAAGTTGGTTTAACGACAGGCATTTCCGGTCTGTCCCACCTAGCCACGGCTATTGAAGGGGACATTGGTTCCAAGATGGCGCGAGCAGCACTTCTGACTCGCTGGGCGACAGAAAACTCGCTAAAAGCGAAGTAATCCGCAGCTGTTTGTGCACTAGAAGTGCGGTGTTTTAAAGTGATGTGAACAAGGTCCTATTTTTTGGTAAGCGTTTAATTCTTTTGGAGATTCAATTAGCTAAACGAGTTTTGTAGTAATGGTGGTTTTCTCTTTTCGTCACAGCGTGGTTTTGGCTGTGTCGCCTTTTATTTCCAAATGTAAAGAAACCTCACTAATCGGCCAACCGTGCCCGGATTTATTCTCGCCTGGATATTTCAAATTAAACATTGTAAAAGTACAATCTGTCGCCGTAGTCGAAAGAGGAGACTTACGAAAGAGCTACCTGCTGAATAAAGGACCTTTGTTTCATCACTCATAAATTTGTAGTTTTATTTTAAAATTGCGAAGGTTTATTCTCCGTTTTGCCAAATTTAGTGCCAAACCAAATTCTTTCCCCGACACTATGGTTGTATTTTTCATTTTTCGGTTATAACCTAACCTATGATTTTTTCTTTTTCGCGTTTTGGATAAACTCGATGGCGCTCTTGTTTTTTGTGTTGGTATAATGCGATTGGATCCATAATCCCACGTTATAATCTCAATAAATAAATAAATAAATATCGCTGGCGAGGTGAAGTGAATTGACCACCGAGATCATGGATGTTTCTGAAGTTGCAGGGTTATGCTAATAAGCTGCAATCGACCAATGCCCTCAAAGTCAACATAGTCCAGGCCATCGCACAAATTCAGCTGGATCTATGTAGCAGTCATTGAAAATTGATGACACGGTGGACATTTGGACGTCATATTCCATACATGGACCCTTCAAATTAAAAGAAAAACGTAGTACCTCACACACAGCTTGTTTTATTGCACAGACTGTCAACATCGACCCGCCCTTATTGGAAAACCCTATATTTAACAAGCAAGCAGCTTAAGCTGATGAGCCTGAGTTCGTGCTTGCTTTACAGTCGTTTTGGAATAAGTCCAGTTTGTCATAGAAATACACACGAATGGTTCTGCATTATAAATACTGAGTGAAGGATAAATGGAATCCCAGCCTTATACCAACTAGTCGGCTTTTCTTAAGGTTTCTGACTGAATTTGATTGTTGTTGCAGGTTGCGCAGTTTGGCTGCATGGCATTTGCTTTACTTTTCGATGACATTGAGCCGGAAATGAGTGAAGCTGATAAGGAAATATTCCAAAGCTTCGCTCATGCACAGGTTTGTTATATTATTCATTTTTCTATAGGTTCTTAACATGAATATAGTCAGCTGCCATCTGATGTTGATGATGATCAAATGGGAGAAATTAAATTGTAAATACTGGTTTAAAATACTAGTTTTAATTAGCATATAATTTCTGTAATTCCGTTATTTCCCCCGTTGAATCATTTTCTGTTGCTCTGTAATATTGAGAGTCGCATTTTCCACATTCTCGAGTCGCGGGGCTAACGGGAACGGACAAGTTATAACCTGTATCGTAGAATATAGACCAAATCGGTAGGAAATCGCCCGCGGTTGGAGGGTTAACAGATTTGTAGAATTGCTTCTTATATACCAAATATACAGGGTGAGTTTTTAATTAGTGACATCGTTTTAGTGGGTGAATCAGTATGACGAACTAAGCAACTTTTGGTAAAAACTTTTGGAAAACCAAGAAATATTATTTTTTGTTATCTATATATTTTTTTAATTGTATAAAAATCTATGAGCACGATGCGCTATGTAGTGGTAGGTAAAATATCGGTAATATTGTTTATTAGCGATATTTCAGCTAACGCTAGATGGTGCAGCGCGCTCGACGCTTTTCAAACTTTTCTTCAGTAGATATGATTTACAAATTTAACAAATTAAAAAACTGTTGGTTGTTCAACGTGTAAATAGTTGAACAACGGCGGGATCATAACCGTGAATAAATTATACTAAAATAAAAAAATAGATTCTAATATGTGGATACTTTACAAAATGAGACGGAATCGATGCGCAGATCCCTCAAACATCAACACGATATATGTCTGTAAAACACCGACTGACCTGTGATGATGATCCTCGCTTATCTGGAAGTCCCAGCACTGCTACGGACTCTCGACTCTACGGATCTTCGAAAGTGTCACACACGACCCACTCGACGCGGATTAGTTTTTTCGCGGAGTTTTATTCTGATTTTTGCAGAGCAGTTCAAGAGGGCGATAAATAAAAGCGGTACAGAGTCGCGAAAGTATGCAAAAACCTCTGAAAAATATATATGCTGTCGTTCTGACAGCGCGGCGGATAATTATAAAAACTAGCGGGTGGTAAGCATTTTCGAGCAAACGCAGTACTGGCAGCGTTCAAGTCGTTCTTCTTCTTCTTCGGAATCAACATCTGTCGGTGAAGGCACATCCGCATACACTAATCAAATGCTGATGCAAAAAATGCTTTGCGCGCAACCAACTGTTTTTTGTTTTTCCCAAAAAAAAAAAGTTGCTTCGTCGTACTGATTTACCCACTACAAGGATGTCGCTAATTAAAATCTCGCCCTGTCGATTTTTTTAAACGGGGCATTCGTTTTTTCTACTTACATTTTTAATTTATAGTATTTTGAATACTGTTGTCTAAATATTTTCCATGAAAATATAGTTAAACCCACATCACAAGAGGGAAACCATCAATCGCGACCCGAGATTCTTAGAATCCATTATTGCAAAATTTGAGTCCACTGCAAAAAAATCATGGAAATTGGATCTAGTAGACTTCTGAAAACACAAGACGCCCATCACTACCTTACCCCTGTCGTTGTGCCTTATAAATGCAATGCAATATCGTTCTTTCAGCTGTGGGATGAACATAGAAGACTTAGAGACAATACAAATCTACTGTCTAGCTATGCCAACTTGCCCGTCGGAGACCAACGCCTTCGCCACCGGGAAAGGTACCTAGCGGGCAGCCTCGTCCCCGACTAATAGTTTTGGAAGTATATCTCCATCTGGAATTAACCATTAGGATACCTCCAACCTCCCGACTGGTGACGAGTCCGAAGTTACTTGCGCGATCTCTACTTGCCATATGTTCAGCGGTGATTCCGTTTGAACTATCGCGGACCGAAGGCATCTTTTGCCCGACTGAATTCAGGTTCAGGTAGCCTAATGGTCATTTCAAGAGTGGTTGACGACAGGTCAACATCCACCCCTGCTGCTTAGGAGACAGTATAAGTGCACAACCGATTGGCCTCGCCGAACGGTGCACAAACCGTCCAGTAGCGCCAGGAGGCAATACTACCAGGAGAAACCGATATACCAGCCTAGAGGTCTAATACGCGAGAGTCTTACCCGGGGTAGCCCTCCTCACGAGGAGGCTTCTGAATAGGAGCTGAATTGTGAGTTGGGCCGATCCGAGAACAAATTGGATCTTATGACCCAAGCTGCACGAAACCGTTCGCTACCTGGCTAATAGGTTCTATCCATTTTCTTTAGTGCTAATTAGAGGGACTTAATGGGCCCTTGCTGAGTTAGCCACGAAGACCCATTCTGTTCCCATGAAGTGCGAGCCTGCGTAAGACTCTGGCCCTATGGTCAGTTTCCTCTGGGAATCAACCTTCTGGCGCTCCTGGACGGTCTCCTGGACCGTGCGGCTTAAGCCAATTGATTGCGCACTCTGACTCACAGTCAGGGGAGTCTGGAAGAAGTACTGTTTCCTATAGAGCGGGGGCAGTCGCGAACCTTACGGCGACTGCTCTTGAAACGACCATCGACTACCCGATCCTGGGTGAACAGCCGGGCAAAGAATGTCCTGGTCCGCGATAGATTCGGCATACACCGTTTCACCGCTTCGTAAGGGAGAGGACCGCGCAAGCGACCTCGAACTCGTAACCAATCGAGAGACTGGAGTAATCTGGTCGCAATTGGGAGTAAGGGTGTGAGTGTAAGCCCGCCGGGTAACACTCCTGGCTATCTCGCCGTTAAGGCGTTGGCCTCTTACGGGTTTGCGGCGGAGCTAGACGGTGGACTGGTTTGTCCAAGTCTTCTGTGCTCACTCCAGGGAGATAGAACGACTAATCGTTAAAACTTCCTTAGGTGACGGGCTCGCCCGCTGTAGTCGACAAACCTAGTGCTAATTGGAATTCTTTTCATTTTAGGTATCAGTTACTAACGATGTTTGGCGACACCTCGGCTGTCCACCCCGGTTTCTACTTTGCCCGACACAGTATTGTGGCTCTAGGGCGAATCCAAATGTATGCACCTCCGATTATCTCAATACGCTAGGATCTAAGCTGGATCCACATATAAATATAATGTGGACAGGTAATAAACTTATTATATTCATTCTCTCATATATTATGTATTTACATCTCATGTATTATATCATCGCTCTATATGTGAGACCTCGTACATGCCAGCCAACCAGCAAAGTTTCAGGGCTTGGACAAAACTGAATAACTTCGTTCACGGATGTTTTTTTTTTACTGTGTAAATAGGACAAAATGAAAAAAAAATAGTGTAATGTACTGACAATTAAAACTGTCAAAGGTTAAGTTGTTTGTGAGGAATTGCTACTAAGCTCGTAAGAGGTATCACCGGATAATATCATCAACTCATCCCTACAAGATGCCACTGCAATTTGAGCCCTCGGGACATGGACAGAACGATCCGGAGCGTGATTTTCCACCAATTAGAATCTTCTTCTTCCTCAGCCTGTTTTAGTCCACTCCTGGACGTAGGCTTCTTCCTTCTTCCATGTTTCTCTGTCAGCTGCTGCCCTCAGCCAGTTGGTCCCTGCTGCTTTTCTGATGTCGTCCAGCCATCGTAGCTGTGGTCTCCTTACGCCTATAACAATAAAAGATATAAATTCATATTTTTACCGCCTACGATGTCTCACATATAGAGCGACGATATTTATTCTCTCATATAATATGATCTCGTTGTGTCACATTTGCGCTATGATATCCTCGCACGTCAAAGACGTGTTCGAATTACAAAAATGAGCAATACGCTGAATAGTGGGGTAGTCAATCAATAATTCACGGGAGTCATATCGAGAAATTTCCATTAACTAGGGATATTAGGGGTTTATGCAGTTTTGGCCCAAGAGCTTCGAATTTAATCACAGTAAGAGCTCGGCAATATCCTATGAGGAAGTTAATTGTCGTGATATGAAAATCGAAACCCATCGTCAACGTTAGTTGTGGCCATTGACAATGTTTAACAACATTACTTTGGGCCACCGTGTAGAAATCCAACCAATTCAAAGCATGATCGAAGAATCACTTTCAATATCCCAAAATTAAATCAATCACCTCCATCCTCAAAGTGATACATCAGGTTTATTTTCAATAATGAGTTTCTAATGATTCCATAGACTTCTCTCGGAGCCGGAGACATCAGCGAAAAGAAATTTCTGGAAAACGATACAAAAACTTTTTTGTATCGTTTATGTGTTTTTTCAAAGTTATACATCGTGCATAGATATTTTTTGATTCTGTGTCTTGAAAAAAAATGTTATGACTGATGTTAATACACAGACATATTAGGAGATAATAATAAAGAGACCCTACCAAGATACTGAAGTCATTTGTATTGTATAACAGTTGAGGAATAAATTATTAGAGAATTGTCAATGTTAAAATTACCATGGAAATTTTTGGTCGAAGCGATACATCTACAGCAAAAGTATTGTTTTGATAAAAACACTATCATAACTAGGCTATTAGAGAAGATTTGTATTTTTAATTATCAGTATGCATTTAGATTTATTGATATATATCTTAACCCTTTTGGCCTCGGCCCCTCAGCCGATTAACAAGCTGATGTTCCAAAAAATTTTGTAAAAATTAGTAAAAAAATTGAATTATGACACTGTCTCACCAAAACATTAATTACTGCCAAACCACTGTGCCTACAATTAAAATAAAACGTATTAACCCCTAGAGCCCCAATTTACGGCCCCGTTTTAATTTAATTTTAATTTAATTTGTTTTGTTTTATTATGTTAATATGTTTTATTTTAATTATGGGTACAGTGGTTTAGCAGTAAATAATGTTTTGGTGAGACAGTGTCAGAATTCAATTTTTTTACTCATTTTTACTATTTTTTTTTGGGACATCAACTTGTCAATCGGCTGAGGGGCCGAGGCCTGAAGGGTTAACATAATAAAATAAAACAAATTAAATTAAAATAAAATTAAAACGGGGCCGTCACGCTGAATCGTTTGTTTATACACTTTATCGTGAAAATGTCACAATGGACGGGTTTATTGTCATATGACAATCTCTTACAACCAACCCTACTATGACGAGTTATATGCATGTGTGCGTGTAACATGTCTGTAAGTGTGTGTCTTGTTATTGCATTCGATCGACAGAATTGAAAATGCAATTCCATTAATTTGATCCCAACGGAAAATGGTGACCCAGCCGGGAATCGAACCCGGGACCTGGGGACCGGGATCGATCGAATCGTGTTGTGGCCGATATCGGCCATTTGGGGCTCTAGGGGTTAAGAACTTACAATTATTTGTTTAATTTAAATGTAATTCTTAAAAAATGTTTTATAAATAAAAATGGTCTTCCCGTAACAAAAGATTTTTCATAAGATGTATCACTTAGAAAAAGCGGTCCTCAAATCGACTCTTTTTATTGCCACTTTTAAATACTCATAACTAAAATTAGGGTAGGGAGTAATAGAATAATAGAATAGAATAGAATAACTTTATTGTGCTATAAAAACATTACTTAATGAATATATATATATGAATATTACACATATAAAAAGACAATTTATGCACAAATGGCGGACTTATCGCTATAATGATATATTACAGTCAATCACTTGTACACTAAAGATATTTGTATTTGTACACTAAAGAACCATTAGAAACTCATTTGTACATTTATACAATAGATTGTACACTTATGTAGTCAATAAGTACACTTATTGTACTCTAGTCTGTCCGAGCGCTCTTGGCAAGCAGTGTTATAAAACATAGGAACGGAGTAGTGCATATTGCGTGCTTCCTTGCACTTACGGGTCTTACGGCGGCTTATTGAGCAGGTACCTCAGGGACCTGCTCACTACGCTAGCCATAAGACCCGTAAGTGCAAGGGGGCGTGCATACGCTACTCCGTTCCTACGTTTTTTAACTTCGCATGCCAGGAGCGTTCCGACAAACTAAAATAGCATTAGCAGCACAGCCAGAATGGCACTGGTCTGGGGTATGGCAGTACAACCATGAGCGATGTGGACTTGAAGAAGTCTCTCTTGCGGGGAGATTACGACAGCAAAAGTATGGCTCATGCTATTGGCCTTCAATGCCAGAATGATTGGACAACAATTGGAGACTTTTGCATTCCTCCTCCAATGCACTGGAAAGTAATGTTGTATGACTGGACGCCAGAGATGCTGAAATTTTATTTAAATGCCTTTCAGCATACACTTCCAGACCCCAGTAACCTCGCTCGTTGGAGCTATGCCGAGGATAGTTCATGTCCCCTTTGTAGCAACACCCCTTGCACAGCTAGACATATTCTAGCTGGCTGCAAGGTGGCCTTGGATCAAGGACGGTACACTACCGCCTCGCGAATAACAGCAAGTCCTTGCTGTTATTCGCGAGGTACTTAGCCTCTCAGTGGCTCGTGCCAACGAGGGTTCCACAGTATCCTCCAAACCCCCAATACAGTTTGTGCGGGTTGGCTCTAAAGGCAAAAAACATCTCACTGCAAAACCTTTCTCAATAATCGAGAAAGCTTCAGATTGGATTATGGAGGTCGATTCGGCCCCTAAGCAGTATAAATTCCCGGAAAGTCTCGGATGCACAGCCCTGCGTCCAGATATAACTCTTTACTCTCTATCTCGGAAGATGGTCCTTATCGTAGAATTAACTGTTCCATGGGAATCAAATATCCCAAAAGACCACGAGTACAAATTAAATATGACCTCGCAAATGCCGTCACCCGGAACGACTTCACTGTTCACCTTCACGCGGTGGAAGTAGGCGCTCGTGGCCTGCCAGCTAAATCTTTGTTTCACCTTTTTAAAGATCTTGGTCTCTCCAGGAAAATAATCAACTCCTTTCTAGAAAAATTATCTAAAACCGCGATTTCTGAATCTCAAATTCTATGGCTTCGAAGGGGGAGTGAATGGGTGGTAAGGTTAACGCTCACATGTGGCAAGACAGCTGTCCTAAACCTACCACGGCCGGTTCGTAAGTCCGGAATCCACTGCTCACCCCCCAGAAGTGTAAAAAAAAATAGTATTATGATGGGCCCGACTCCGGTCGGTGAATTCCATGGCAGCTCCGTTTGTATTTTATTTTATTTATTGTACAATAAAGACAATTTATTCGTTCATTCATTCTACTAGATCATTTTATTAGTGAAACTCATTAACTGTCATATCTATCTGGAAGCAAAAGTGTGATTTATATCATTTATTGCAGGTCAGAAAGTCATCTCGAAAACAATAACAGCCGACTGCATTGAAGAAATTACTCGGGTTCTGAGAAGGCCGCCAGTCATTTGGGACAACCTACACGCAAACGACTATGACCAAAAACGGGTATTCTTAGGTAATTATTGCTGTTACATTAAAACTTGTTTGGAAGGAACTATTTATCTTTTGGAGCGATGTAAAACTGAATTTCGATTCTCTCCTTAATCCATTGCGCCAAGCCTTGGCCACGGCAAAGTTCCGTCCGCCCGTAAGTGCGGATAATGCGCTACCAACTCCATTTGTGTTCTTTTCGTGCAATGTTATCAAGCAAGTCGTATTGTTGCAAGTTGTGTGTGTTTTGTGCCTACATAGCTTGTGGACATTATTATTAGGCTACGCGGTGACAGGCGGGGGGGGGGGGGGGGGAAGCCCCACCCACCACCCGGGCAGTTCTAACGACATGGGTCGTTTTATCTGCCCGGGATATCGTGCATCGACAACCTCACGGGTACCAGAAGGGTATTACGTGAGAGGTGGACGAACGGAGATATGGAGGAAGATTCTCCTGGTTTCTACCCCCCTCCGGCACCCCGTGAACCCTTCATTTATTCAAAGAAATATCAACAATTCACTTACTATCTAACATTATACACAGCTTGTGGATAGTGAGAAACATATTAACCCTTCAGGCCCTGATTGGCCGATATCGGCCACAACACGATTCAGCGTGACGGCCCCGTTTTAATTTTATTTTATTATGTTTTATTATGTTAATATGTTTTATTTTAATTATGGGTACAGTGGTTTGGCAGTAATTAATGTTTTGGTGAGACAATGTCATAATTCAATTTTTTTACTAATTTTTACTAAAACTTTTTGGGACATCAACTTGTCAATCGGAAGAGGGACCGAGGCCTGAAGGGTTAATTAAGTCATTAAACACAATATTTGGCAAATTTATTTGACTGTATAAAATTTAAGAACATTATCTCTCATCCACCCAATAAAATAAAATATAACAAAACAGTATTATAAATAAAATTAAAAATCATGAAGGAATTGCGGCTCAACACATAGAAACTGAACAATGAATACATATTTTTAAGTAATCCTTCTTAAACTCTGGGAATTGCTTCACATGTCTCCGGAGTTATGACGTAAATGGATGTTAACACCCAAAAGGTGTGATGTGACAGTTGGAATCTTTAGTTCCTGTAGCTCATTCCTTATGATAAGAAACTAAGAGTGGTACCCAATCTTCATGAGGCTTTACATTTTGTCTCATGTTTGTGTCTTGTTTCGTTTTAACCCCTCCTGTTGCGAGGTAAAAACTCACCTATCACTTTTGCGCGCGACATATTCGGGCAAAAAATCGACGCGAGTCAACGGCCTTGAGAAAAACGATCATAACTTATAAACCACTAAACGGATTAAAAAAAAGATAAAGAGAAAAATGATCGCATTGAAATTTGACATATAAAACATTATAACCTTATCTCGTAAAACAATTAAGATAATAATGAATGAATATTACAAAATTGGCAAACTGAAAAAACTCGCCTATAAAATCATTTCGATTTTTTTGTCACAAAATACGTAAAATATGCAAAAATTGTAAATACAGTTATGTTCTTTATTAAATGCTTTACCAAAACGATATTTTTTTTTACTTATTTGCATACAAAAATATTTATTTATTCAGCCAAGAAAAATTTTATGTATTCTCGTAAAAAAAAAATTTTTTAATTTTTAATTTGTGACTACTTATGGTATTTTTTTATATGAAATTCTTTCAAAATAACTTTATTACTACATCACACTTCTTAGAAATCACACCAGAACTTTGAGCTTTGTCTGATATAATAGAAAAATCTAAAGTTTTGAGAGTTTCCGCGTCCGAACTTAATAATAAACTTTGAATGCTCATAATATAAAATTCGTTAGATTTTTTCAATTATATTGTCTTATCATAGACTTATTATATGTCTAATAACTAATTACTATACGCCAAAGAGTCACATTTCATCGAAAAACTATGGAAAATCGCACTTTATTCTCTCATAGTAATTATCAAAACAAGTTTCTTTCGCGATTCATTTTACAAAACAAGATATAATTTTCAAAATACGCCTAATTATGTGATAACTTAGGATGTAAATGAAACAATACTTATTTTGTTAGTAAATTAAAGCGACATTACGTCATATTTCGCAATATATCGGGATATTTCATAAACATTACAATAATAAATAAATACAAACGGAGCTGCCATGGAATTCACCGACCGGAGTCGGGCCCATCATAATACTATTTTTTACACTTCTGGGGGGTGAGCAGTGGATTCCGGACTTACGAACCGGCTGTGGTAGGTTTAGGACAGCTGTCTTGCCACATGTGAGCGTTCACCTTGCCACCCATTCACTCCCCCTTCGAAGCCATAGAATTTGAGATGCGCAAATCGCAGTTTTAGATAATTTTTCTAAGAAAGAGTTGATTATTTTTCTGGAAAGGCCAAGATCTTTAAAGAGGTGAAATAGAGATTTAGCTGGCAGGCCACGAGCGCCAACTTCCACCGCGTGAAGGTGAACAGTGAAGCCGTTCCGGGTTACGGCATTTGCAAGATCATGGTATTTATTTAATTTGTACTCGTGGTCTTTTGGGATATTTGATTCCCATGGAACAGTTAATTCTACAATAAGAGCCACCTTCCGAGATAGAGAGTAAAGAGTTATATCTGGACGGAGGGCTGTGCATCCGAGACTTTCAGGGAATTTATACTGCTTAGAGACCGAATCAACCTCCAGAGTCCAATCTGTAGCTTTCTCGATTATTGAGAAAGGTTTTGTAGTTAAATGTTTTTTGCCTTTAGAGCCATCCCGCACAAACTGTATTGGGGGTTTGGAGGATACTGTCAAACCCTTGTTGGCACGAGCCACTGAGAGACTAATTACCTCGCGAATAACAGCGAGAACTTTGTCATGGCGGTAAGTGTACCGTCCTTGATCTAAGGCCACCTTGCAGCCAGCTAGAATGTGTCTAGCTGTGCAAGGGGTATTGCTACAGAGGGGACAAGAACTATCCTCGGCAAAGCTCCAACGAGCGAGGTTACTGGGGTCTGGAAGTGTATGCTGAAAGGCATTCAAATAAAATTTCAGCATCTCTGGCGTCCAGTCATAGAGCATTACCTTCCAGTGCATTGGAGGCGGAATGCAAAAGTCACCAATTGTTGTCCAGTCATTCTGGCATTGAAGGCCAATAGCATGAGCCATACTCTTGCTGTCGTAATCTCCCCGCAAAAGAGACTTCTTCAAGTCCACGTCGCTCGTGGTTGTACTGCCATACCCCAGACCAGTGCCATTCTGGCTGATTCCAGTAAGGAACCTTTTGTGGAAGTCTACGCGGGCTTGTAGTTCATTTGAATCACTACAGCCACTTATTACGTGCTTCGATATTGCCGGATCTTTGGAATTGCACAGAATCGAATTTTTGGTTATTCTGGAGTTGGCGTAGAGCAGAGAGGGCAGTTTAAGCGCTAGCCCAAAATTTTGTTTGGACCTGAAGAGAGTCGAGGGGTCAGCTGGTTTGGCTAAGGACAGCCAGGATTTTAAACTAGCTGTCACCAGTGCATCTAGACGGGACAGTTGGGTTTTGGTAAAATCGTAAATAAGAAAGGGCCATGACAAATGTGACGTTAGATATTTGTCATAGATCCAGGCCTTACGAGGGCCAGAAATTAGCAAGGCATCTATTTTCGCCAGGCAACTTTTGAAACAACCATTTTTTCCCGAGCCGTTTGTTGTCGCCGAAGTGTTTTCTTTAAAAATTCGTGAAAAACAGCAAATGGACTATCTCAATTGACTAATCCTAATGCCTAAACTACTTAAAAATGCAAATTACTCACTGTTATCCAGTAAACACTGCACTGTTATCCACAAAACACTGCACAAAACCACCATTCCGCGGAACTATACGCGGCCGCGGCGCTGGCCGATGGACTGCCGTTTTGACGTCTATGCTAACTTTTTAAATCGCCGTTCGATTTTTTCGCCCGTGGCCGCCAAATTAAAGATTATTTGGCCATATCGTTCCGTCGTCAGAAAGCATTAAGTACGACGTTTCGAATCGTAAATTGCATTTTTCGCAGCGGCGAGCGCGATATCCAGTAGCGGATGTTTCGGATTTTAGGCGGCCGCCATACATGTCCCCAAATGGATGTTACGTGCTTAGCGGGTTAAGAGGATTAGATTTAAATTTTGTACGGTTGAGTTTTTTGTTGTGACCTCGAAGATTTGTGTTGACGTTGAATTTGTAAAATTCTTCAGTGCAGGTACATCATAATAATGTGTTAGAATTTTATATGTCTCAATCGGGCCCCCTCTATGTCTTCTTTGTTTGAGTGTGGTAATTCCAAGTAATTTCAAGCGATCTTTATAATTCCTATTCTTCAGGCCCACTGGCATTTTGGTTGCCCTTCGCTGAACCTTTTCCAGAATATCTACATCTTTGCAAAAGTAAGGGTTCCAGATCTGATAGCCATACTCGAGAATAGGTCTCACATATGCCTTGTAGATCTTGATAAAAACCTGTATTGACAGATGTTGGAAAGCCTTCCTTATTAGATAGAGAGTTGAGTTGGCTCTTTTAGCAATTGCAATTAAGTGTTTCTCCCATTTGAGATCATCAGTAATTGTTATTCCAAGATCTTTTTGTTGCTTGACTTTTGTTGTTTGGCGTCCATCCATTTTTCAGTCATTTAGAGCCATGCCGAATGACGCGACCGTCTATATATTAAAAATTATTCTACGTAGACCATATCGCCATCCCACTAATGAACTGTATAAGGAAGCTAAAGTTCTTGATTGTAGGCAACTTTTTCTAAAAACTTCCCTCTTAAGGCTATTTTTGGACAATAACTCAAATTTAGGAATAATTCAGAACCGGCGACCAACGAGACAAGTTGTAGAAAATAGCTTAATAATACCCAGAAGGAAAACATCATTTGGTCAAAGACATTATTCTTTCATTGCGCCAAGATTTTACAATCTGATCAATATGGAAATAAAAATGAATTTGACATTTAGGGAATTCAAAAATAAATTAAAGAAATGGTTATCGAATCATGACAGACTAACCATACATCAAATGTTAGAAATAATAGTATAATAAAACTTAGGTGCACAAATTATTAACATATTTTTAAACTTATATGTTTAGTATTTTTTAACATTGAACTAACTACCAAAAATATTTGACTTTGACAATGAATTATACTTTTAGACTAGGTATTTTTATATTAAATCTTATATTACTTAAAACATAATATTAAATATTAATGACTGTTTCTTTCTTTTCTCACATATAACTTTATTTATATTTTTTAATCGAATTTTATATTATATTTATTGCCGATTTAATAATGGAATTTCATTTTATTTATTATATATTTTTAATATTTTTTTATTATTATTATTTTTTTTTTTTATTCTGAAGACCACATTTTAGGGCAATTTAGTGTCATTAGCTTTTTACTAAAACTTGGACATTTGTAGGCAACCAAGCAATCAAGCAAACTTGATTGTAATATTGGAGTCTTGTCCACCCTAGAACGGGCTAGTCCCAGTTGGGTGACAGAAACAAATAAGCAAAAGGTTAAGGTTTCGCCATTCGGTTCCTGTTATTTTTGTAAGCTAATCAATGTTTTATAGTAATTAATTCTTAAATAAATAAATAAATAAATAAATAAATAAATAGAACTAAAAGTTCTATTTAAAACCTTTCAGTGACAAATTTTTTAGGTCATTCCGTAGACGAATACCATTTATGAGGAAGGATGAGATTTGACTGATAAGGGATATGTTTGGTGATTTAGAGTGTGATGTTATTTTGTGATAGTGTACAATGTTGGTGTATGGATGACAGTGTTATTATTATATTATACACTGGCAGGGTAAGGCTGATTCGTGTATATCACATGCACTTGTTTTTAAACTTGTGACTTGTTTTGCACTAAGAAAATATCCAGTTTATTCTTAAAGCTGTTGACGACTAGTCAGCTCTTATCACTTCCTCTAGCAATGTATTTCAAGCATCCACTACAATATTTGTTAAAAAGTGTTTACTAAGGCTTGATGCTGCAGTTGCTTTATTTCATTTCATAGTGAGTATCCATGCAGTTATTTGTTTGTGTTCATGGTATGCTCTCGAAGTTGGACACACTATAATAACCGTGAGGCATTTTGTATGTTTTTATTAGATCTTGCTGTCTACGTTCCTCTAATGTTGTTAGACGGAGTTCTTTCAGTTATACTTCGTTCCTCAGTGATAGCAGCAACGTTGATCTTCTCTAAACTCTTATCAGATGCTCTATATCAGGGTGTTGGGGCAGCTATTTAAATAAGATAGGAGGCAGATTGAAACTTTATTAATGAGGGGAGATACATGCAGTTCCCTGATATGACTTCAGGATTATTAAATTCAACTTAACCTCTCTAAAAGCTAGATTTCAAGACTATTTTATAATAGTAATAAATATTTTCTATTAAAATACAAAAAGGCGAGAGATTATTGCCACATGGCAATATCTTGCAACTAACCTAATCGCAGTACAGCGGCACATTTTACGCATTGTGGAAATAAGGATTATTAATCAAATAAGTTATTCTGCATAAAATACAAACTATTATATTTAAAACTAGCTGACCCGTGCCCACTTCGTTGGGCGGTAAAACTTTTTACTTGTGATGAAATTATGAGTGTGATTCGGTTAGTAATGAGTGCTGTGATTTATTTCCTGACTGCCAAAAGAAGGGTTATATTTTTACTGCATATGTATGTATGTATTTGCATGCCAATTTGACTATATTACCGTTATTTGTGCGTATCTTATTTATGAATGTCTTATCTCTTTAACCATTTATGCAGTAAAAGGGAAATTATATGCAGTAAAAGGGAAAAGTCTTTTGTTTTAAACACTTGAGACGATAAATTTACTTATTTTGATATGAATTCATAATTGTTGATAATATGACCAATAAACATGACCTAACGATATAATTTATTTCTTTAATATAAAAAACTACTTTTAAATTTAGAGATATGCTGTCGCTGACTTTTTTGTAGGCATTACCAAGCTCTACAACTTTTCTCTAGAACTCAATTATATATCTCTCATCGTTAAAGCAGCGTTCGTAAGAAACATTTTCATTCGACCGTTTTTTCTCCGGCTTACTTTGCAAATCCAACTACCACGATAAAGTCTTCATTTTTTTGGATTGAAATATAGCCTATGACACTCACAAATAATGTGGCTTCCTATTGGTAAAAGAATTTTCAAAATCGGTTCAGTAGATCCAGAGATTACTTCCTACAACTTCACAAACTTTACCTCTTTATAATATTAGTATTGACTAAGAATGCCCAAGGTGAGGTAATCGGGAGAGGGAGAGAGAAAGCGAAGAACTAGTTACGTATTAGAAAAGTAATACTTCTCGAGCCTTGAATGATTGTAAAGAAGGCGAGTTTCGTACATTTGGTGGGAAATCGTTCCAGTCTTGCACCACGGACACAGAAAGAGTAGGAGTAGAAATCAGTATTATGACAATTTTGAATAAATTGTCAGAGGCTGACCTGAGCGAAGTACGAGACTGTGGGAACTTAATGGTCCGAAAAGCTCGGGGAGATAGGATGGTGTCGATTGAGAGGGTACGCAATAGAGGAGTGCATGTATATGAACATTTCTTCTATTTAATTTTTTATGTGACGTTTTAGGCCCTTATTGCGGTCGGACTCCAGCCTTGATACCACTGCTGAGAGGAGTTCTCACAAATCCCAACTGTGAATACAACGCCAACTGCGTGCCAATACATACGCTGGCGCAATGGGCTAAATGCACGGTTCAATCAGAAGATATAGGTATGTTAATATTTAATCAAATTATAATTTGTTGCATCTTCAAACATAAACTCGCTGAATCTGCTATAATTGGAGATCTAATTAGATATCGGAAAGGAAAGTATGAGCAGTGATAAAGGCTGCGAAGAAGGGGATAGGAAATTGCATTTAAATTAATAACTAACATAATAGTGATGATGTACGCAACGTCGCCTGCACACCTAGCTATTAATTATTGTAATTACTCATCATCATCCATCATCATCAGCTTGTAGATGTCCACTTTTAGACCTCCCCCATAAAATGCTAGATGTCCACTGTTAGACCTCCCCCATAGAATGCTAGATGTCCACTGTTAGGCCTCCCCCATAGAATGCTATGGCGAACGGTTTTGAGCCGCCTCCATCCAGTTAAAATTGTTGGACTAGAAACGCAATCGCAAAATGACTTATTTATTTTTAACGACAAAACACTCTTATTTAGGTGCGTTTTCCGACATTATTTTAGATTGTCAACGAACCGCTATCAGCCCCAATAGCTCTTATTATTTTATTATTGACATAAGGATGTCAATTTTAATTTGGTATACAATATTTCATTTTCAAATAGACTAAAAAAATAAAATACAAACGGAGCTGCCATGGAATTCACCGACCAAAAATCGGGCCCATCATATATAATTTTTACACTTCTGGGAGGTGAAGGGTGGATTCCGGACTATGATGTTATCAGCATTCTATAAAAATGTTATAGATAGCACTAATAATGTGATGTTATTGTTATTATCATTGGTTGAATAATTGTTTTTTTATAATCAAACAGTTCAATATATAAAAAAACATTCATTATCAATGTTATTATAGATGCAAAATAAATTGCTATTAGTTACCGGACAGTGTTATCAGCGCCACTTACATGTCACCGGTGCTGTTGCCAAAACGTACTATGGCTTTGAGTAATCTAATATCCTATATACCCAATGCTAAAAACCAAGATCTGGGAGTTATTTTTAATCCTCAGCTAAACTTTAGGGAGCACATGCACTGATTATCCAACTCCTTATTTACACTTCCTGGGTTTGTGATATGGTAATCCCAGCACTTTAATAACGTTTGGGTTACGCAACCTAATTGATTGACATTTTTATATAGATGCAGCAGCGGGTGTGGACGGCAGATTGGAGCGAGAAGCCTCGGAAATGGACGGACACGGGATGTCAGAATCGAATGAAGACCATCAAGGAGACGATGATGAAAATCCTGAAGAAGAAGTCTTGACGGGAGCTGGAAATGCGCAGGTTTACAACCACCAGCAAGCTCTCAGGTATTTATTTATTCATTTGGACCAAACAGTTTTGGGAGTTGGTATTGATGATAAGAATGATAAAGTCCAAACCTATCGTAGATCCCGATAGCGTACCAAACTGTGCTGAAGGGATGTAACGATCGTCTCTTGCGACCGCTTACCTATATTTTCATTTTGTCTGAGATAATCAGTTTACCCAACTAAGTGGAAGTTGTATGAAATTGAAGACTATCGCGGTTGTTTGACATGATAAAAATGTTTAATAACGAATTAACCGCGTGATTTTTGTAGCATTTGACATCTTGGCGATGTGACAATGGCGGTTGCAACATCGCCGAAACTTTGGCGCTACTACAAAATTCACCCGGTAAATTCGTTTTTAAACCTCTTTATAAGTGGAAGTTGACATGCGTCTTCCCGATACACAAAGCTGGGTCTAAATCGCATCTGGGAAGTTATAGGCCCGCAGCCATAGTTTGACTGGGCTTTTTCCCGCACTTGGCCTCTTGATTGGGCCGTTGTGCGTGGCTCATGTTTCCATTTATGTTACTCCAGCCAACCCAGGCTGTCCCAGAAGGTTAGCAGCCTGTTTGGGTTGCTACAGGCCTCTGGGAGAGATGCTGGAGATTGTAGTATTCTTGCCCGTTGCTCTGCCACGCTCCTGCATTCCATAAGCACATGCTGTGGCGTTTCTTCTTCCTCCATGCATCCTCTGCATAGAGGGCTGTCTGTCACACCTATGGTAAACAGGTGCTTGTTCAGGGGACAGTGGCCTGTCATAGTACCTATGACTTTACGGATTTTGTCCCTTTTTAATCTGGTGAGGTTGCGGGCAAGTTTTTTGGATGCTTCCGGAACCGCGTTCTTTGTTTGCCTGCATCCTGCGTTTTTTTTCCATTCTGTAAGGTGGGTTTCTTCGGTGTTCCTGCGTAGCCATGTTTTTATTTG
Source organism: Micropterix aruncella (assembly GCA_944548615.1). NCBI lineage: Eukaryota > Metazoa > Arthropoda > Insecta > Lepidoptera > Micropterigidae > Micropterix > Micropterix aruncella. Next base: position 3,817,494 of record OX155971.1, on the reverse strand, counting down.
GGCCTGGGGAATGGGCATCAAGGGTTCCGGTCCATATACTATTTCCTTTGATCCCCTTTTGGCCAGTTCGTCCGCCGCGTCATTTCCCAGTGAGTCACTGTGCCCTTTAATCCATTGCAGGGTCACTTTATTTGACCCTGCAATGGATTGAAGCGCGTTGTGGCATTCCAGTACGAGGACTGAGGTTATCGTATTTTTTGCTAGCGCTTGTAGCACGGAGGCACTGTCGGAGACAAATTTCAAACTTACGTCTCCGACATCTTTGGCTGCGACTGCCTGTGCTGCTCTGGTGATGCCAATGCATTCTGCTTGGAAGATCGTATTTAAGTTGCCTAGGGTAGTTGATATTTTGATGTTTAGATCATTTGAGAAGACGCCGGCTCCTGTACCTTGAGTGGTTTTGGAGCCGTCTGTGTATATCCTTACTTCATTTGTACCAGAGTGATCTGCTGGTTCTGCAATGAGTTGGATATTGTATCTACGATCAAAGACATGATGGCATATTATTCTGTCCATGGGTGCGTCCAGAAGAGGAATTTCTTCTAAAACCCGTTTCAGAATTTTTGAGTGTGGTGTTTCTGTGTTTTGTTTCCACAGTCCATTTGCTCTTAGTCTTAGAGCGGCTGCCCTAGCCTCCTCTTGGATGACAAGATCCAGAGGTCTCATGTTTAGGAGGTACTCTAGTGCGGCCGATGGTGTGGTTCTCATACATCCAGTGGCTGCTACACACGCTAAGCGTTGTAGGCTCTGGAGTCTTGCTTTTACTGTGGTCAGTTGTGTTCTGGGCCACCATACAACTGATCCATAAGTCAGCGAGGGCCTGATGACTGATGTGTACAGCCAGAGTGTGATTTTTGGGTTGAGACCCCATTTTTTCCCCATTAGTCTCCGACACGGCCTGCAGCCATATTATCAGTGGTGGCGTTCGTTCATTCGTTAACGTGTCCAGGCCAGGTTATGCGGCCTGGATGACTTTGTCGTTCGCCTCTCGTAGGTCCTGGCGCGTAATTGGGGTGACAACTGCGGGCAGGATAGGAGGTGGTCATCCAGCAGCGTTCCATAGTCGCTGTGTAGCCCCAGCGGATAGCAAAAAATACTATAACCTCTGTCCTTGTACTGGAATGCCACAATGCGCTTCAATCCATTGTAAGGTCAAATAGAGTGACCCTGCAATGGATTAAGGGGCACAGCGACTCACTGGGCAACGACGCGGCAGACGAACTGGCCAAAAGGGAATCAAAGGAAATAGTATATGAACCGGAACTCTTGATGCCTATACCCCAGGCCCAAATAAAAACATGGCTACGCAGGAACACCGACGAAACCCACCTTAAAGAATGGAAAAAAAACGCAGGATGCAGGCAAACAAAGAACGCGGTTCCGGAAGCGCCTAAAAAACTTACCCGCAACCTCACCAGATTAAAAAGGGACAAAATCTGTAAAGTCATAGGTACTATGACAGGCCACTGTCCCCTAAACAAACACCTGTTTACCATAGGTGTGACAGGCAGCCCTCTATGCAGAGGATGCATGGAGGAAAAAGAAACGCCACAGCATGTGCTCATGGAATGCAGGAGCGTGGCAGAGCAACGGGCAAGAATACTACAATCTCCAGCATCTGTCCCCGAGGCCTGTAGCAACCTAAACAGGCTGATAACCTCCTGGGACAGCCTGGGTTGGCTGGAGTAACATAAATAGAAACATGAGCCACGCACAACAGCCCAATCAAGAGGCCAAGTGCGGGAAATAGCCCAGGAAAAATAACTAACTAACTAGCCCCAGCGGATGAGATTGGCTCGGCATCTTGTCACACCCACCCTCAGTCTATTGAGACTGTCAGGTGGTATAGGGGAGACGGGACCCCAGTGCTATCTCTTCCTATATGTCCTCGTCAAGAGAAGCCTTCCATTAAGTGATTCGAAGATTGACTGCCTTGGAGTGGTTGAGTGCGGCTCAAGAATGACTTTTGCGATTTGAGGCGATTGTGGTGTGATTCTTGCCTGTGCAGTCTTGAGTCATCTGTCACGTTTAGGTGTTCAGAATCAGCCAGGACATCATATTGCAGGGGGAGCGATGCTGATGAGCGAATAAAGCTAGTAGGTTTGAGGCAGCCGGAGACAATTCTCGTAGCATTGTCGACCATTTTTCCACTACGAAGATGCACAGACCCAGAGCAGGTTTTAAGTGTAGCTGGATTGACTCCGATGCTATTTTTGGAACACATCTGTTTCGTGTTGTAGCAATGGGCTTTAACCCTTGGAGTAAATGGGTATTTTCATGGATGCATCTGTCTCTTTTGCAGTATTTTCGGCGACATCGACGGCGCTCGACTTGAAGTACTATAACTACGAAACTACTACACCAATCATAAAAAGAACAACTGCACAATGATTGCATTGAAATTTCGAATATAGAATAGTGAAATATCATTTTGTAAAACAATTAGATAATTATGAATAAATATGAGAACGTCAAAGAAGTGAAAAAAACGCGCGACCAGATTTGGTCGACTCGTACTCAACGGATAATTGTTTCGCGACCAGATTTAGTTGACTCATACTCAACGGGTTAAAAGTTAAAAAACGGCGAGGGTCACTCCTAGGTATTTAAGTTTTTAATCCCAAAAAGTGATATAGGTTTTCTCCTTTCCATCTGACTGTTAGTTTTCTGTCCGCTCAGTGGTTTTTCAGGTGGATAGTGTAAACCTGCTTTTTTTACTTGGGTTAAGTCTGAGGAGATTGTCAGCATAGTAGCAAGTCATTGCGTCCAGACCAGCCTCGATTGTTTTTTTAACTTCTTCAAAGGGGTGACGTTGAGCGGCCAATCTGGTATCGCCAGCGTGGATGAAATGGCGCAGATCTGCGAGAATAGGCTGGTCGTTCTTGTAGACGTTGAAGTCGTCGTGTAAACTATTCAAGATTATCCTTCAAAATTATATTTTCTGCCGATTGAAGGGTATTAATTGAAACATTTTAATTGTTCACATTGTGTGTGTTGTGAATAAATGAGAAAGTTTCACCTTTCCTTTTTGCGTGGTTTCTTCCCTATTTTAACATGTTAAGCAGTTCTTCCGATGAAGTATAATTGTTTCTACTGTTCACTTAGAATAAAGGAAAACAAGGAAGAAAATGGCTTTATGTATGAATAACTGAAAAAAGAGAGTTTTCCAGGCTTCAGCTTTTTTCACTACAGTTTTGTAGCCTGGATGTCGTAAATCATACCAAAAAACGTACTCCCACACAAGATCTACGGACTGCTCAGTAGTTTCACTAGCCATTTCTAACTTTTTTACGCGTGCAGATTTTCTGAAGAAACACAACCTGCCCGCTGACCGTTTCGGCCTGAACTAGCTCGCCATGGTAGATCGCCTTCTGTTTAACGATGATGATGCAATATCACACGATACAGAGTCCGCTGCGGGAAGGCAGACTCTCCCACGCGGTCAGCCCGCTTTCTGTTTGACCTAGCCTTAATGCTGGCTTTACACATAGGCCGACACTCGCCGCATCGCTAAGGTGGAAGCGAGTCGGCACCACATGTGAAAAATGTATGGGAAAGGCGAGAGAGATATAGGCGATGCAGAGAGCGTTGGCCAATGTATAGAGGCGGCCTAACTCAACGAAAGCCTCATTGGCGTAGTTTAGTCTACCGAGCTAGATATTCTGCCCCAGGACATATTCCTTATCTTCTTTGACGCTTCTTGATAATATTTACCATGGTTTAATTCTCAGAAATGCTGTGAAGGAGTGGCTTCCTGAATTTTTCGTCCCTAAGAATTCCTTTGGACCAATTACGAAGCCGCAGCCTATCATAAATGGTGAGATTATTATTGTATCAATATTTATATTTTATGTTAATACACAAAGAATAAAAGAGTAAAATAATTTTATTGTGGTAAAAAAAATACATTATGTTTTTAAAAATACACTACACTGGTTTTGAAGTACTATTTAAGCACAAATGGCAAAGTTATCACTATAGCAATATCTCACAGACAACCCATGAAAATCCCTAATTTTGTTTGCTACTAATTTTTAACCCTTGGAGTAAATGGGTATTTTCATGGATACATCTGTCTCTTTTGCAGGATTTTCGGCGACATCGACTTAAAGTACTATAACTACGAAACACGGAGCAGCTAACCAGTGGAGAGAGCGTAGGCGTATTTTTGTTCCAAACCTAACTCACCGATTTTTACGGCGGGGGCAGGGGGTAGCGGCCACCCTCGTTGGCTGATGCTATGATGACGCAATGCTGCCGGGATGATTTAGCGCGGTTAAAAAATATCGATATCGATAACAATTTTGTTTCAAATAAAACTAAATTCGAGTAAGGGTATGGTTGGTTTACATGAATTTAAAATACATAAAAATAAAACACATTATTTATCTAGCTAAAATATACATTTTTATTTGTTTTATATATAAATAACAACATAATGACAATGTTTAAAGTTTTATATAAAGTGTTTGTGTGTGTGTTTTCCCGTGAATTTGTGTGTTTGTATGTGAGAGAAATAAGGCAAATTCTATTAGGTGGCTGCTTTTCCTAAGAAACTGAACAACTTGTGTTCTATAAAATTTTCAAAACGATTTTAATAATTTGTACGCGAAAACATATTTTGCGTGTATCAAAAAGGGATATAACAAAAGTGTTTCCATATGGGGGAAAACGTATTACCCGAGAGGTTTGCGCTATTTATTACTTTAACATGCTGTAAATGCAAGTGTCGCAGAAACTTCGATAAGTATTGCATTATTGATTGATCGGTGTAGGGTTTTTACAGATAAACTTCTGTCATTAGCAAAATAATTAAAGAAAACAACATATTATATCTAAATAGGATTTTGCACAAATCCCTATTGAGAGTCAAGAATATAACAATCATTAAAAGACGTTAAGTCCACTATAAAGTATACGTTTTCTGCGGGGAAGAAGTGGCAAGAAATTTCACGGGGGTAGATTTTTCTCTTTGTCTTTTTTTTCTGAATAATTTGTTTACAAAATTCGTAATATACCTACATAAATAAATAGTGATGTGCTGGAGACACTACTTTTACTGACTATACGTTTATATCATTAATATAACCTTCTAACTTTATATATAGCTCTGAAACAAAGTGTAGGGCATTATTCAATATTACTGATTTTTAAAGTGAATCATTTTCGAGTATATTTTACGTATGTAATTTTTAGGGTTAGCTTTATTTTTCATAACAAATGTTACCCGCGCATCGACATACTTTTTACAAACACATTTAGCCAGATCTATCATACTACCAAAAATTAACAAACATGTGAAACGTTAAAAGAAAGCTTGCCATGGTAGTTTTGGAACGAAGGCAATCTGAAAATATATTTGTACTATGTAGCTGATTTATAAAATTTGAAAAGTAATATATCCATCTAGTAAGCCATTTGGCAGCAACACACATAATACACGCATATAATTTAAACAAAATATTACCTGGGTTTTACATATTTCCATAGGTTCCCCATTCGACGTAGTCGGTTGGTCTTCGGCTTTCGCTGTGTTTTCAGTTGATGGTGTCTGTAAGATTAGACTTTTTAACATCTCCACTCTTAGGTGATTACATAACCATATTCTAATAATTATACCTACCAATATAGGTAAATATAGGGTAGGAATTGCTGAGTTATACAAACTGCGTCGATTATTCTTCAATTCTTCAAAACAATCTGCGGTAAAATGTCTCGAACATACGACGCTTAGTTTCCCCGGAAAAAAAATGTCTCTGTGGGTGCACTTAATCCATTTTTCTTTTGTAACAGCGTCATGTGGAAATCTGTATTTAAATAAGTTAAAAGTAAAAAACATTCTTAAAAGCTTTTATTTAAATGCTCTAAAAGGAAGAAAATGACCGTTGAACGGTTCCTTCGTCACTCGGAATCCAACTCTGATGGCAGTAGTCATTTCATGGTGAAACCTAGAACCGCCTTTCATAATTACATGCGTATATAACATTCAGTGCAGTAGTCATGTTATGGTGACACTTAAATTGGGTTATCATATATCAATGCGTATACAATATTTCATGTTTGTGCTGCTACTCATTAAGGAGTTCCCTATTCAGGACCCAACCCTGAGTGCAGCAACCATATTATGTTAAAACTTATACCCGGCTATGATAATTAAATGCGTACACAAAATTTCGTGTCTGTGCTGTTGACCTTTGAGGAGTTTCCTCGTTTGGAACCAACCTTCAGAGCAGTAGCCATGTCATGGTGACTCTTAGAATGGGTTATCATAATTGAATGCGTATACAACATTTCATATGTGTGCTGCTAACTATTGAGGAGTTCCCTACACAAAATTTCATGTCTGTGCTGTTGACCGTTAAAGAATTCCTTTATCTGGAGCTGATCCTGAATGTCGATCCAGGTCATGCTTACTATAAAAATGCAATTGTTATCGTAACTAAACCAACATGTAAAAGTTCAACTCCGTAGGATAAGAGGAAGTGGATCTAAGTCAGCTTGCAATAATTGACCTAAATAAACACACTGCATACTTACTAATATACTTACATACAAACGTTGCAAGTTGAATAAAATATTTTACCAAAAAACGAATAGAATGTACTTTTTTACCCACATCGTATATTATTTACCTACGTAAACTTATATATGCTCCTATAGTTCTGCAGGTATCAAAAACTACGTTTGTTTGTTAACGAATTTATCGATAAAAATTGAGAGTCTTTTAAGTTTCAATGTAGCACTATCGTGCAAAATAGTGAGATGGCTGCACATGAGTACTACTGTGACAAAGCGAGACGGAAGAAAGACATCAACGAGTGGTTCCCAGCGATTTAAAATCAGGAATATATTTTCCGATCATTTTTAATTTTAAAAATATAGCTGAAAAACTTACCGATGAAAGGATATTCCATTCTTAGAGTAACTTGAGGTTGAGGTACTCTTCCCACACCACTTAATTGAACAACTAGGCATTGTCTTTTAGCTACTTTTTGGCAAATGAAATAAAATCACTGTCGTGCGTCGGCAAGAGCCACATTCGTCGGACTGATACGAATTCGACCAACACACGCTTCGAATAGCGTGCGTTTGGTGAGCGATGTCCTCCCCGTATACGCTCTCCACTGGTTAGCTGCTCCGTGCTACGAAACTACTACACCAATCATAAAAAGAACAACTGCACAATGATTGCATTGAAATTTCGAATATAGAATATTGAAATATCATTCTGTAAAACAATTAGATAATTATGAATAAATATAAGAACGTCAAAGAAGTGAAAAAAACGCGCGACCAGATTTGGTCGACTCGTACTCAACGGATAATTGTTTCGCGACCAGATTTGGTTGACTCATACTCAACGGGTTAATGAGATAAAAACTATTTAAATTTTTGTGTTTTTGTTTAGTGGGAATTTTATAAAACAATCTCTAGGAAATTGTAACATTTTTCATTCATCCACAATCGAGCCCTTTTTGTCATTCAAGAAAATAGTTATTAGCGGCCGCCACACATAATGTTCGGACCGCGGGAAACACCACGCGCCGTTCTATCCCTCGTTCCAATACGCACGTGTAGATGCATTTGACGCGCGGCGGTTAGCAGTTTGATCTGCCATGTCAACGTGTACTATGCATGTCGTCACAGTTTTGCGCGCGCATCACGTGTAAACGTGGTTGCCGTTCGTTAAGTTCGATCTGCGACATTTTCTCATTACTGTATCCTGCTTTGTGATTTTGAGGCGTACTATTCCCAATAAACAATCAAAATCATCACTATCCATTCTTGGGTATTTTTAAAATTCTTCTGAATAACTTTATCTTAACTCTCTTAACGTAGGTAAATATCCATGTCTTCGACTGTATTGTTTTACTCACATTCGCTGTTTTTTAAGGTTGTTAAAGATAACTACAAATCCAGCTAACGCGATGACCTTTTTCTTAGTGCTGCTAAAAACTTTTAAAATTTATGACGTTCCAGGCGCCAGTCTAAACTGCAGTCTAAACTCTCAAAAAATGTTTACACGTAGAGTTCGGACTGCAGTTAGCGTGGAATCTCAGATCAGACCGCGATCCAAACTGTGGTCACATTTTATTCAAATTTAATACGACAGTTTGATCCGCAGTCAAAACCGCGCTGATCTATCCACCGTTCGGAACGCAGTCCTAGGTGCGCAGTCCGAACTCTTCGTGTGGCGGCTGCTATTCTCTTTCGGTTCCTTCATGGTCTGAGGACCACTGGCATCAACCTTGACCTTTGAATAACCTACTCAAAAAAGTTCAGTGTTTCGAATTTGGCAATCTTGCAAGCTCAATCGCAAAACGCAGGACAATTTTAGAGTTGCTTTCTCTCTCCGGCTAGATTGAATATTAGGTCTTTCCGTATGAGATGGTCGTTCTATCAAGACCGAGAGGTCTTGAAAAACTTCGGAAAAGGTCATGAGCGTGAGACCGAACATTAGGAACAACTGGGTGTTGGCATCACGACACATGTCACACAGAAATTTCATTAAACGAGTTTTTGGCCAGTAAAAACATTCCAGCGGCTCCTCAGCCTCCTTATTTGCCTGACTTGAGTTCATGTGACTTTTTCCTTTTCCTGACATTGAAAATTCACCTCAAGAGACATCATTTTGGGACACTCGAAAACATTCAAACAGCTGTAATCGGCCAACTGAATGCTTTTCCAGTATCTGAGTTTCAGCACTGCTATGAGGATTCCAAGAACCAACTCCAGCACTGTACGTACGTCTTTCCAAGGATCTTATTTTGAGGGAGACAATATGGAGTTGTTATTTTATTTTCATAATTTTTCTTTTAATAATCATTGTCGTTATTCTATTTACACACCTCTTAACTTGTCAGTTGACTGTAAGAAATCGCAAAGTCACAGTCCGCTGTTGTAAACTTTATATAAACAATATTTTTTTCATCCCATCTATTCGAAAAGGATGACTTGGTTTTGCCTTTAAGTGCGCCCAAAAGTGGTGTTTTCTATAAGAAACTTTTCAAGTGCGCCACAATTATCTTTGCAGCTCATTTTTTGAATAAGTGCGCCGCAATTAATCTTTGAATTTATATAAGTGCGCCGCAATTAATATATAATATAATGAATTTATATAAGTGCGCCGCAATTAATTATATAATAAGTGCGCCGCAATTAACTTTTTGAATTTGGAACATTTAGTCTTCAGCGCCGAAGAAATCGAACGCAAATATTGTTTGAATAAAGACTGGCTGGTACGCCGGCCCCTAGTCGCGCCGCCGGCTGAATAAAAAAAAACAAATGAAATTAAAAACGCGCAAACGTCAATTGTTTTTGTCGCCCGCGTTTTCGACAATTTTCACAGATTGTAAGAAATTCATGGTTTTGTTTTGAAAAATGAGTTCTTCAAGTGACAGTGAAAGTATAGATTTAACTCCTGAAAGCATTGATTGATTATCTATTACCTGCAAAATCCCGGGAGAAATATATGAAAGCTTATCAAAATTTTATTGAATGAAGAAATGCAAGAGGCGCCAAGAATTTTTCAGAATTTGTGTTTTCGGCCTACTTCCAGTACTTAGCCACAACTAAACAACCATCCGCTCTTTGGAGTACTACTCAATGTTAAAATCAACAGTCAATTGTAATAACGGCGTAAAACACGCAGAATATGAAATCTACAACAATCTCAATTCCTAATAAAACTGTAACAATAAATATTCATAATTGTGTCTCAAATGTAAATATAAGTGTTTAGTTGTTTTATTATTAGATAATATTTAATTTCAATTTAGTTGATACTTTATGTTTATTAAATAATAATATTACAATAAAATATGAGCCTTTTATTTTCTCATAGAGGGTGATGAAAAGTAGAGTGTATCACTCGGGCGCAAAATATGTTTGGCTCGGGCGCTTTTTTTAATCCCTCGCTACGTTCAGGATTCTACTAAAGAATCCCTCGCTACGCTCGGGATTTACTCTAGAATCCCTCACTTCGCTCTGGATTCAAAAAAGCACCCTCGCCGTAAAAATATTATTTTGCTCCCTTGTGATACAATCTACTATTGAATTGTTTTGTAATATTTAGTGGTATCATTCTTGTTGCAGTGCCTCCAGCGCCGATCATTCCTATACTCCCATCGGTGAACACATGCATGTCTCTCACCAGCAGTACGTCAACAGTGACCACTCCGTCTGTCCAATCTACGTCGTCCAGTTCTACGAGCACTATTTCATCGACGGTCCCCTCCATACCGACTATTAACACCTCTCAGCTGCACGCGCTCGCCGATGTGTGCTCACAGGTATTTGCAATAATAATACAGTGTAACAATAATTGTCATTGGTTACTAATAGTCGGGGAGCAAGTCTTTTTTTCGGTACTGGTTTTCCCAGTCACTAAACATAGGTAGGATTATTCAGTGACTAATTCTAAGTAGCAGACATGTATTTTGTAGGGTAGTTTTCCGGTGGATTGAGCTTGAAAACGCTTTTGAAAATACAATGTGCTCAACTTTTTTTTACACGACTGTCCAACAAAAAAGGAGTGTACTGTGTTCAGGATTCATCTATGTATGTTTTCGATTTATTATTCCACCATAATTTCTAGACGCTTGAACCGATTCAGAAGTGTGTGGTATTGTTAGAATTGTTATGTCATCCCGAGTGTATTAACTGTCCAAATATCAAGTAAGTAAGATGTTGTCTAAATGTTGAAATGTCAATAAATTAACATAAATAAATCGTGTTTAGTGTCAAATGAAAGGCCTGATTGAGTATATTCCGGAAATATACATTTATTTATATGGATAAATACATAAACCACAAATATTTTATAAAAAAACTTAAAAAATATATATTTTAAATAAAATAAAATACAAACGGAGCTGCCATGGAATTCACAGAGCAAAAATCGGACCCATCATATATATTACACATCTGGGAGGTGAACGGTGGATTCCGGACTAACGACCGGCTGTGGTAGGTTTAGGACAGCTGTCTTGCCACATGTGAGCGTTCACCTTACCACCCAATCACTCCCCCTTCGAGGCCATAGAATTTGAGATGCAGAAATCGCGGTTTTAGATAATTTTTCTAGAAAGGAGTTGATTATTTTCCTGGAGAGACCAAGATCTTTAAAAAGGTGAAACAAAGATTTAGCTGGCAGGCCACGAGCGCCTACTTCCACCGCGTGAAGGTGAACAGTGAAGCCGTTCCGGGTGACGGCATTTGCGAGGTCAGGTATTTATTTAATTTGTACTCGTGGTCTTTTGGGATAATTGATTCCCATGAAACAGTTAATTCTACGATAAGACCATCTTCCGAGATAGAGAGTAAAGAGTTATATCTGGACGCAGGGCTGTGCATCCGAGACTTTCAGGGAATTTATACTGCTTAGAGACCGAATCAACCTCCATAATCCAATCTGAAGCTTTCTCGATTATTGAGAAAGGTTTTGCAGTGAGATGTTTTTTGCCTTTAGAGCCAACCCGCACAAACTGTATTGGGGGTTTGGAGGATACTGTCAAACCCTCGTTGGCACGAGCCACTGAAAGGCTAAGTACCTCGCGAATAACAGCAAGGACTTTATCGTGGCGGTAGGTGTACCGTCCTTGATCCAAGGCCACCTTGCAGCCAACTAGAATATGTCTAGCTGTGCAAGGGGTGTTGCTACAAAGGGGACATGAACTATCCTCGGCATAGCTCCAACGAGCGAGGTTACTGGGGTCTGGAAGTGTATGCTGAAAGGCATTTAAATAAAATTTCAGCATCTCTGGCGTCCAGTCATACAACATTACTTTCCAGTGCATTGGAGGAGGAATACAAAAATCTCCAATTGTTGTCCAATCATTCTGGCATTGAAGGCCAATAGCGTTAGCCATACTATTGCTGTCGTAATCTCCCCGCAAGAGAGACTTCTTCAAGTCCACATCGCTCATGGTTGTACTGCCATACCCCAGACCAGTGCCATTCTGGCTGATTCCAGTAAGGAACTTTTTCTGGAAGTCAACGCGGGCTTGTAGATCATTTGACTCACTACGGCTACTTACTACGTGCTTCGATATTGCCGGATCCTTGGAATGGCTTAGAATCGAATTTTTGGTTATTCTTGAGTTGGCATAGAGCAGAGAGGGCAGTTTTAGAGCTAGCCCAAAATTGTGTTTGGACCTGAAGAGAGTCGAGGGGTCAGCTGGTTTGGCTAAGGACAACCAGGACTTTAAACTAGCTGTCACCAGTGCATCCAGACGAGACAGTTGGGTTTTGGTGAAATCGTAAAAAGAAAGGGCCATGACAAATGTGAAGTTAGATAGTTGTCATAGATCCAAGCCTTACGAGGGCCAGAAATTAGCAGTGCATCTATCTTTTCCAGGCAACTACTGAAATGTTCTATAACATGATCGCCAGAGAGGTCTTTTCCCTGACAGGTGATTTTCCTGCCAAGAAATTTGAAGTGGTTATTTGGGTCTATAAGGGAGATAATAGAGCCCTTATAGACCAATTTTGGGTCATAGGATGTAAATTTTGTGCCTATGCGGGCGAGTCCAAGGCAAAAACATTTGGAGGGCTTCACTTTTATACAGCCTGACCAGTCGCAGAACAGCTCCACATTCTGTAATAGCAGGGAAAGCTGCTTGGGGCTCCTGGTGATAAAAGTTAGGTCGTCGGCAAAAGCTAGGCACGACGATGTGTATTGGCCGTCTGTTTTAAAACGGTAACCCCACTTCTTGTCGAACTGGGTCAGGCTTTCCAGCAGTATATTGAAAACGATATTGAATATCGTCGGAGAAAGGCAACAGCCCTGAAACAGTCCAATTGAATATGATATAGAGCTGTATAAAACGCTGTAAGTTTTCCGAAAAATAAAAATAAAATAAAATAAAATAAATCATTTTCATCTACTCATTTCGTTTCGTAGTAAAATTCTGGTTGTCAAATTGTAGTATGACGTTGATCAATCTAATTTGCTATATAATCAATGGTATCATTTTTACCTTTAACACTAATCAACATTTGTGTGATCATCCATTCAAGTGGAATAACACTCAGTTCTCAAGCAATCCAAGAAAGCACATTCTGGTGAACGGGATGGTGATTGCCTGCAGTGGATTGCAAGAGAGCACATTGTGGAAACAGGAAATATAATCCAGTTCAAGAATCGTATGGATACTTACGTATACCTATCTGCAGAGCCAAAGTCGCAGTCACAGCGCCAAACGTATATCCACTTGCCTAATATAATATAATGAAAACATTATTTTGTTCCATTAAATTATATTTGTGTTTGGATATTTGTTTTAGATGGATGACGATGGTGAAGTCTTCGGTCCCCACGAGACAAGTCCAAGAAAGGTAATGAAGTTTCTCCAATGCGTTTCTTCCGGTAATGAGGACGAAGAAGAGGAGGATACATTTACAGATGTCGGCCACGAACTGATTCTGACCTTTAAATACACTGATGCACGGGATGCTTTGGTGCTTGAGCAAGTTGTAGTAAAGTTATTTTTTAACGCCTGCTGAAAGAGTCGGTCGCTGGCAATCGGCCCATGACTGAGGATATGTAGTGAGCAACCGTCGGATTGTCAAGGATGGAGAGACTTCCTAGAAAATGTATCAAATTTCACCAAATGCTTGGCAATACCCAAGTGGAAACCGTTTACAAGATTTAACATGTTTTTGAGGACGACGCCGTGAGCATCTCACTGGTAAAGGAGTCATACGAACGCTCCAAAGATGGCGAACCATATCCCGGAAGATCCTCAACAAGCCGGAATATCAATGTCATTGACCAAGTGTGGACTTTGGTCACGCTGGATCCTGCATTCCCGGCATTTCAGTGGCTTTCAAGATTTCAATTTTGTTCTAACAGAAGTTACTGTCTGCGTAACTTTACCTCGATGGAACCCAAATCGAACAGGTCCCGCAATTCAAGTATCTAGGATCGTTGGTTACGGAAAAGAAAGTGGCATCGACGGCCGATTTCCATAGCCGGATCGGCCAGGCAACAGCAACATTCGCCTCGCTCAAGTGGTGCATATGAAAGCGAACGAATATTACCATCAAAACCAAAGTACGACTATACCGAACGTTGGTTCTTCCCATTCTTCTTTATGGATCGGAAACGTGGACGTTACTACAATCGGACCTCAAAAAGTTTGAAGTCTTCCAAATGCGATGCTCGAGGCAGATTCTCGGTGTCTCACTCCGCGACCGAATTCGAAACGAGAACATTAGAGAAAGATGCGATCTAGTAACAATGATCGAAGAAGAAGTACAAAAACGTCGACTACGATGGTTCGGCCATGTTTGCCGAATGAACGATAATCGCTTGCCACGTAAACTTCTTCGGCGAGACCGTCCGACAGAATGGAGAATTCAGCGATCGGCACGGAAGAAAACCTGGCTAAATAACATCAAAGACGATATTAAAAATCAACGGTTATCGGCTAGGGATGCTCGAGACGTGGCAGAAAATGGTCAAGAATAGAAGCGAATTGTGAATGGAGTGCGAGATCCAGCGGTACCGACAACATCATATTGGCTGCGAGGGCGACCCCCTCCCCAATCGCCGCCAAGGAATAAATAAAATAATAATAATACTGTCTGCATACTGCACCGTTTGTGTGATTTTGATTAATCACCTAAGTTGAAAATGCCGCTGAAAGAAACCAATTTGAATCAAGAGAAGCCATTATGCGTATTGCGGCAACCCACTTGAAGGTTTTTCACTTTGGTGGAAACGCTGGGAGCAAAGAGTTCTTTACTAAGGGTAGTAACCTTGTAGAGGACTAGAGTAAAATTACTTTTTATGAATAACTTTTTTTGACTAATTTTTGAACAGCATAGTATATTGCAAAAAATGTAAACATAAGTTATTGTCATATGTTAACCTGACGCTGATTTCAATTTCAACGTCCCTGACTTTAAACTACTTAGACCCAGACGAGTGACGATCCTTGTATTTGCAGGTGTCTGATGCGGAAAAAGCTGCAGGCGTTGTGCCGAATGCTTTTACTCCCGTGATGAACTCTCTGGTGTCGGAAACGATGGTGGTTACGGACGATGCAATCCCCAACCCCATACCGCCAATTGTGAGTTCCACTGTGACGCAGCACTTACCTGCCAGCGTACCCGTCTCCGCAGTCCTCGGGGGACCGGTCGCTACCAGTGCACTCGTCAACTCGCAAGGTAATCTTTTTTGTAATACAGAGCCTTGCAGCAAGAGAGAGACAGGTCCATAATTTTCAATTTTCAGGAAATTGAAAAAAGTCTTCAAAATAAAACATTGGTAAAAATAAATGAAAAATCTACCTTGAAAGTATGAAGTCTCCGAATAAATGTTGATAACTAATCATTAAAACATATTTATAAAAGCCATTATTTGACCACACACGTTCAGTTCAAATCCATTTACTTATAAGCATCTATGTACATTAAAAATAAAATTATAACTTAATATTTAGTGTGCGCCCCCATAGCACGCACCGTTTCTGCCATACGGGTCGGCGCACTTGCAATTAATTTTTTGATGCATTCTTCGGGTATTTTTGCCCAGTTATTTGTAGCTCTTTCTATAGATCTTCCATATTTGTTGGGCGACTTTTTTTTATTGTCCAAATATTCCCAAAATGGCTCAATTAAATTACGATTGGGGATCTGGGCAGGCCACCAATCAAAGCTCTTTGATCCATTTTTTTTAATCATTTTTGCTGTGTCCTTGGGGTTGTTATCTTACCGCAGGATAAAGTTATTCCCAATCAAGCTGCGTCCAGATGGAATAGCATACTGCCCTAATATTTTCTATTAGTCTCTCATGAATTCTGACCAAGGGTCCGACCCCATTCGCCGAAAAACACGCCCATACCATTGTAGAGCCTCCCCCATGCCTAACTGTTGTAGCCAAACACGGACCTTTATATTGTCTGGAAACGAATTGGCCGCGATTAGTTCCAAATATGTAGAATTTAGGCTCATCTGTCCAGAGGACCCTTTTCCACTACTCCATGGTCCAAGCTTTATGTGCTTGGGTAAAATTTCATCGTCTTTGAAGATTGTTCTTTCAAATTAATGGCTTCCGCTTGGTCACACACCCTCGGAGAATATTTTCAGAAGGACTCTTCGAACCGCCGATTGGGTCACCGAAACGCTGCAAGACTCATTAAGATCCTGGGCCTGATCATGGCTTGACTTCTTTGTTGACCTCAAAGATGAGACCACTAAATAGTGCTCTGATGATTTATCAATCTTTTATGCCTTCCACGCTGAATCGTGGCTAATATCGGCCAATCGGGGCCTGAGGGGTTAAAGGGTTATTATACGAGTACAACCTATAATATTTTTAAATTATTAGTTACATCTATCACATTTTTGTAAATACTGATTACATCTTATCTATTAGTCTATTTGAACAAGTCCCTGATTATTATGTATTGGAAGCTGCATACAATAAAATACAAACGGAGCTGCCATGGAATTCACCGACCGAAATCGGGCCCATCATGTACAATTATTACACTTCTGGGAGGTGAACGGTGGATTCCGGACTAACGACCGGCTGTGGTAGGTTTCGGACAGCTGTCTTGCCACATGTGAGCGTCCACCTTACCGTCCATTCACTCCCCCTTCGAAGCCATAGAATTTGAGATGCGGAAATTGCAGTTTTAGATATTTTTTCTAGAAAGGAGTTGATTATTTTTCTGGAGAGACCAAGATCTTTAAAAAGGTGAAACAAAGATTTAGCTGGCATAATATATTATTGTTTAATTTTTAGATAGAATACTATAAATCTATTGGCCTACTAAACATGAGATGATTAATCAATGTTTGGAAGTATGAGTGCCATCTACTTATTGTGTTTCACAATAAAATTCTAGCTGCTAAAATGTTGTATATTATTGAGCAATCTATTAACCTATATAATCAACGATAATACCTAGACATGCAGACCATACGCAGGGTTTGAAAGCATTTGATTTTCCTTATAGAAGGAGCCAACTGTCAAGGGAATAAGACTCGGCATGATTTAGATGGGGTGCAGCTCAATGGCAACATTTCATCTGATGACCACGACGATGACGAGATCAAGGTTGACTGTGACGGCACTAAAGCTATCGATTCAATAAAGAATGGCATCATTAACGTTACTGGTAGGTTTATTAGTGTCTCTAATAATGTCTTAACCGGGTTACCTCCAGTGCAGTGATGAGCAAACTACGGTTCACGGGCCAACTTCAGGCTGGGAACCGCTTCAATCTGGCTCGCATACGTTATAAATACCTAAATAAAAATAAATAAATAATAAGGTTGAAGTCACAAATATTTCCAACGCCCACATGCAACATCGACTGCCTCAAACGGAGCATAAAAAAGAGCAATTTGCAACGCTTTTTTCACCCGGACGTCAAGAAGTATATTGGTAACTAATACATTACATTACATTACATTTTCGCCTTGTCCAATTGACGGCTAAAGACCGCTCTTGGACGTGTCAAAATAATTGGGTTAGGTAGTAAGTTTCGCTATTACTCTTTACTGAACATACATAGGTAGTCAAGAATTAACTACTAGATTGTCAAACTATAAATATAAATAAACAAAATAGAAGCCTAATATTTGAAGTAGTTAGTAATTTGAAAAGATACGTATTAAAATTATTCATCGTAATATTCAAATTGTCAGTAAAATGTTAAATAATAGACGGCAGTGATTCCAAAAAAATCCTCTATTATATATTATATGAAAAAAAAACTCTATATTCTATGGTTACAAAACGCAAAACGAACACATTTTTCACACATAAGAACATTGTAGATTATAAAACTGGGTTTTAGGCATAATTTCATAAATTTAGAATATTATGAAATAAAAACGGTTGTGTAACCCCAAGGATTTCCCGGCAAGTAGACAAGCCCCCGCCATCTCTCCCTCTTCCTGCACGTCAACCTCATCCCCCCCACCCCGATAGTGAATGTATTCGATTAAAATCCGTAGTATTTTTCCAATATGATTTAGTAATTTCTTAAATATGGTGGAGTTTAAAAATTATTTGTAGCGCTTGTATATGAGATATTCCAACCAAAATTTCACAATGTGGCTTCGGTCCAACAAGGCATCTGTGTACCGAATTTCTAGTCTTAAAGTCCTATATTTCAAGATTGAAGTATGACTAGCGCGCTCCCTGGTGGACCGATTTTAACCGCAATCTTTTCTCAACTCTTGCCATGATCAAATGATGCCTACATGCCGAATTTCAGCTCAATCGGATAAAGCGTTTGGGCGCTATTGAGGAGGAATACACACAGTCACAGACACGCAAATCACAATACTTACCCTCTGCCGGGAAATTACTTTTTATGCTTATTTATTTTGAGTAATTTTTGAAGGAAAAAAGTATGGTTTATTCGTTGGGAAAAAAAGAGAAAATCTTATTTATCAAGATATCAAAATTTTTAAAAAAAGACTTTTTTTAAAAAATACCTTTGTGTAAGATGAAGTGAATTCAATTTTGTGCTGAATGTTTTTTGTGATATCTAATTAGATGTCTATGTATTAGTGTGCGTAATCAACTCCAAGCGTAATCGAAGAAAATGAGTCAAGTTTAAGGCCCATTTACTTATTCAAACATTGCAAACTAAAAGGTTAAAAAAATCTAAATATTACTCATACTGTAAATTATCACGTCCAATGTATTTTTTTGTTGTTGAATGTTTACTTTAAAAAATAATAAATGTATACATCTCATCAAATACCCGTTAGGCGTAAAAGAGAATGGGAATTTTGGGCCCATTTTTCCAATAGCTGTAATCATACACCAATGGAAATATCTTTATGTAGAATATTTATTACTAGAAGAACTGATCTCAATGAGCCGTTTCTGAGTTATATCCTGTTAAATATGGCTATTCACCTGATATCCCCTAAGCCACCTAACACATCGAGGCATTGTATTTAAATAACTGTAAGCGCCCTACGGGTTATTATTTAGAAAGTAGGTAAAAAAAATTTGGCTTTTTTTCATTACATTTTTTTATAACAATACTTGTTTACAATATACCAGAAAACTTGTTTACGTAAAAGACCCATTTATGATAATATAGCGGACATATCACGTACGTTCGTGTAGGTAGGGCGGGTAAACGAAAACCGTGGCACAATACCCAAAAGGATAAAGTACAAACTATATATTCCCAAGAATGCTGGAGTTTGTCAGCAGTATACAGAGAAAAAATAATGGGATATGTTGCTAAACTCTGTTTTGTGTCTCATGATTTCATCGCCGCTCTGTTTACTGACGTATGTAATACGCTACGGTCAGCTGCCCAACATGGTGTGCCCAGTAACCGTACATCATAAATTGGGTTTTCGTGTAATTAGCCATATTCGAAAAGATTCCGAACTTCAAAACTCTGAAATGGCTCATAATTGATATAAGTTGTAGTAGTCCATAAAAAATCTCAATAAATAGATCTTTCCAATGGTAAATACGTTATTGTTATTGGAGAGGTGGGCTGAGCGCCCATACATTTTTGCTCATTGTCCTTTTTGAAGACTGGTGGTTTGCCATTTTAAAAAAATTGCTCAACACTACTCTAGAGTCTATTGGTGCAGTTCTCATAGCACTCTTGATGCTTACACAGGAATCACAGAAGTTGCTAAAGGAATCTTGATCTTCTGTTTTTGTAGATGTAGATAAGGAGAGTGAAAGCACATCGGTGTCAGCGCTACTCAATGACAACACCCACGATTCCGACGTCACCATGTCTGATGGAACTGGAGAGGTAAGTGCCCCTTCCTCATTCAATAAACTTATAGATTTTTAGGCTGCTTTTAGCGACTGGGTTTGTAAAGTACTCGAACCATACTTATCCCGGGGCTTCCGCACCAGGTGCATAATCTATAGTTATTCGCCCTGATTATTGGCACTAAATTTACCAGCTTTACTTGCCAAAGATTACTCGATTAAAATGTTACAATTAATCTTACAATATTCTTACAGACGTCGTCCACAATGCAAGTTGAACCTGCTGGAAGTCCAGATAATCAAGATATGATCGTAGAATCGCCAGTCAACCTTGATGGGTATTTCTTTTTCTTTTTTATCAACATATCAGATGATTGCATAAGTTTGTGCCCAATTTTCATAGATGTCGCCAAATTAATCTTTGGCAGATATTTGATCTTTATTATTCGTTCCGTTACATGCACTGAAAAGGTGACAGTGTTGTGTCATCATAACGTCCGATATATTACAAATTAATTGATTTGTATATGTCTGATACATTTAAAAAAATGGGGACCGATAAGATGCATTTTTGGCATGTATACGAATTTCGGAAAGGCGCGAGTTTTAGGACTGTGCAAAATAGTATTTATTTTGACCATGCTTCTGCTCTCGGGATCATATAAATAAAATAAAATACAAACGGAGCTGCCATGGAATTCACCGACCAAAAATCGGGCCCATCATATATAATTATTACACTTCTGGGAGGTGAAGGGTGGATTCCGGACTAACGACCGGCGATGGTAGGTTTAGGACAGCTGTCTTGCCACATGTGAGCGTTCACCTTACCACCCATTCACTCCCCCTTCGAAGTCATAGAATTTGAGATGCGGAAATCGCAGTTTTAGATATTTTTTCTAAGAAAGATTTGATTATTTTCCTGGGGAGACCAAGATCTTTAAAAAGGTGAAACAGAGATTTAGCTGGCAGGCCACGAGCGCCAACTTCCACCACGTGAAGGTGAACAGTGAAGCCGTTCCGGGTGACGGCATTTGCGAGATCATGGTTTTTATTTAATTTGTACTCGTGGTCTTTTGGGATATTTGATTCCCATAGGAAATCATAGGGAAGCATAGGGAAAAAGGGGTTTGGCAGATTCCGAAATAGTGATTTCAATTTGGAAGATCAGTCTCGCTCTGGACAACCTTCTGGTATTGATGACAACGTTGTGCGTTCGATAGTGGAAGGAAATACAAGGATCACAACTAACGAGACTGCTGACAGATTGAATCTTGACAATTCGGCCGCTTTTCCCTATTTAAAAAAGTTGAATACATTTCTAAGCTCGATACTTGGATGTACATATGCATATGCTCGATTTCTATGAAATGTATAAGCTAAATTGCATGAATTTGGCCATTTCTCTACTCGCCCGAAACGAAACTGAACTAAAGTAGTGAATCCTGTACAATAACTGCTCCGGTTTTCAAAGAACAGTTTAAATAGCGAAAATCTTAGGTCCGTGGAAGTTGTAGAAGACCATCTCATAAACTTTTGTCAAGGAAAACCGAGCAGTTTCTTCAAAAATAAAATCGACAAGCTTGTCGACTGTAGGAAAACAATTATAGACAAGAATGGAGACTATATACTTGATTAATAAAACTCCTGTCTTTAAATCTTGTCTTGTAGTTTACCCTTAACCCCTCGCGGCCCGCGGTTTGAATTTTAATGTGTGCCTTACGGCCCATAAGAAATTCGCGAGTCTCAAAAAAAAGATGGCGTTTCAGAAAAAAAACGATTACTCCGAAACTGTCACACCGATCGTCTAAAAAAGACCTGTTTTATGTTCCTATTGAAATTTGCTATTAGATATTTGTAACGTCGTTATGTAAAGCAATAAAGATTATTCATAATTATTAGTCAAAGTTGTACTAACGATAAAAATTAGCCACTGGCGATAAAAGAAATATTTTTGTTCAAAATACTCATTTCGGTAAGCCCTCGGTATGAAATTTCTACTCGAATAAATAATAGTATCATTATAATATATAAAGAACTTACGATTATGACGATATAATCACACAAATGAACGTTTTTTCTCTTTACGTCTCGAACGTCTTGTTTACCGGCCGAGCGATCGCGGCACTATGGATCTTCAAAAATTTGTAGTGGCTAGTCAACGTGACGAAAAATACTTATCTGGCTACCAAACGGTAGAGAATTTTCTCCGCTCCTCGCACATACTACTGGCTAAGTGGTTGGTGCGAGACAGTAAGATTAAATAATCCATAATTAGCGGTCGGCCTCGCCTGGCCATTTCGGGCCGTCTGGGGTTCGACGGTAAATATCAATTCTGGACGTTTCGGGCCGTCTGGTACGCGAGGGGTTAAATCATGCACGAACTTATGCAATCATCTGATACATGTAGGCATTTGTTTTTCTTTTCCCACTCCACTACCATACCCCCTCCCCCTCCACACCATGCACTAGAGCAGCGGTATGCAACCTACGGATTGCTACCCCAAATGGGGTTGCGAATTGTGATAATGGGGTCGCTAAAACAGAAACGAGTCTTCGGAACCTCTGCAAAAGGATATCATCAGATGTGGTTTATAACGAGAAATTGTGTAATAGAAAATGATGAAACACAGGGAAATCTCATAACAAGTATAAAACGATTTTCCAATATTGAAAATAATAGTAATAATATAACTTTATTTTTAATATAAAAGGCAATATCTATCAGCTAACCTATAACTTAAGTGTGTATTAGAAGTTTTACATTGGCTATACAAAATTAAAATGATAAAATAGACAGGAAACCAGGAAAAAAAATGTAATAACGAAAGAAAAATTCCTTAAACGTTTTCAAAAAATCCAAAATGACAATATTTTTCAGTACATATTTTTAAGAAGGGTTATCAGACAATCCTGAAAAAGAGGACGAAATTGATGTAGGCTCAGATACGGGCTATCAATATATACTGATGGTTCAAAAACAGAGGCATGTACTGGGGCAAGTGTATACTCGTGTGGGGGACCACCCCTCACAAGACTCCAGGTTGTTCGGTGTGAGGTGGTGGTATCAACTTAGAGTTATCTCGGTATTAAAAGGCGGTTTTGATGTGAAGTAGAAAGGAATTTATTGATCGAATATTGCCGGTTTGAATATTGCCAGTTATAACGCTTGCCGAATAATTTACGTTGACGCAAGTGTATAGACGTGCGACTGCGGTTACGAGGATATACGGATGAGGATTGTATGTGTGCTCCTAGTATCTTGTACTGGGCACGCCTCGAGTCTGTGGGATTACAGACTGATGCTTCGAGACTCAGGGAGAATGAGGAAAGGAAACCAAGGAGCCGGATTCGTTGACCTAACTCGTGAGAGAGAGTGCCGAATGCCGTCGCAACCTTGGGGGAAGGTGATCACTCGGGGAATGATAATTTGGTTGCTTTTGCGCCAGTTTATATAGGCCGATCAATGATGCAATCCAAAAATATTCCGAGTAAAAGTATTGTTTCATCGTGCTGATTCATAGCTGCACGAGTCAAAATAATAGCTGGATTGTGTCTGTGACTTTCACTGGAAATCGATGCATTTGTTGATCGCATGTAATGGACTTAAGGTCCGTTACACTCGCAAGATCTGAGACTAAGGCCTAGTGCACACTGCGTTTTGCTGCATGATTTTAAATCGTGAGTGAACTCGCCCTGCGCGCCACTGCTGGAAAAAAAATGCAAAAATTCCCATTGCTAAAAGGGATCTCGCAGAGACAACATGATTTGCTGGGTGTTTCAAAATTAAAAAGCGTAGATATTGAATATGCACTTTAACAAGTCAAAGATTGTAGGAACAACTTACGGCAAACGGTGGGACTCCTAACAGGGCACTGCCGGCTCAAGAAACTCATGTTTTTGGGTTAGTGGAAGACCCCACAGGCAATATCTAGCAGAGCAGAGGAAAGAAAAAGTAATAGGCTCATATGAGGTAGCTATGACCGAAGTGGGCGGCTTTTTGTCGGCGCCTTTGTTCTTCTTCTCGGCGGAGGTTGTGGGCTCTGCAACTGGTCTCTCGAGTAGACTGTTTGCAGGATCTGTAGGTTGGAAGTACTGACCGCTGTGGGGATAAGTTATAATGGTCCATAACGTAGGACTAAGTATGGATAATCAGGCAACTGTCCAGTTTCACTTAATATTCAGATATCGAAGTGAAAACAAAAACAATAAGAAATATGCCTCAAACGATGCGAAAGCCCGGTGCGCTCTTGTCCACTGATTCAAGGCTACTAAAAAGTCAGCAACACTCCCGAATCAAACGATACCCTTCTCCAAGCGTTCCTGCTGCAGTTTCTCTGCTCAGAGCGAGCGCCATTTAAAGTGTAAAAACAAAGGAACCGTCGACATCATCCAGAACGACCGCCTCTATGGGGGTGCAGGCGGGGTACAACTTGGAGAGTTGAGCGACTGGTTATTCCGGGAGCACCCGGGTTTTAGCATCCGTCTCCTCGGAATGGAATGGCTAGTCGGCGCGACATTTGACTGGTTCAAATTGGGAGTAGAACTCGCTCTTCCGCATCTGCTCTTTGCTACTGAAATGGATTTCGGAATACACTTCAACCAGCGGTTGGAATGACCCATCACTAGTGCACATGCATGACACACAAAATAAGTAATATTCTGTCCCCAACAGTTATTCCTGGCTTTATTCAGATTTAATACTTTATTCATTTATTTGCTTGTACATTTAGCCCCATTGTTATCAATGTTATAAGTAACTCGGAAAAATTGAACACCGAAATGCAGCTAATGCTCAGTGCCCACCTAACTAGGACTTAAATGTCCCGTATCTAGGCGGGTCAGAGTTATTGCAGGGACTTTAATGTAAACTCGAGTTTTCTTGCTCTTGAAAAGGCCGCATCCTGTCCCCCAATATTATCACAAGATTTAATGTTGAATAATGGCTATAGTTCCGATGGAGACGACAGCAGAATGGATTTATCCGAAGACGACCTGATGCTCCTCTGTGAACTGTTCTACCTGCCATTCGCCCACGGCAAGAAAGGCCTCAAGCTCCTCAACTCGTTCCACTGGCTTCACACGAGGGCTACGCTTCTGCTGCCGCCTACTAGAGAAATCAACAATCAGGTGAGTATCTTTTCACTATAAGTTTTTACAACTCTAAGGGTATGTCCCCACTCGTGTGCTTTTTATGTCCTCTTGCGTTTTCCTCTGGCGCATGCGTCTAATAACGTAGCGCAAGCAATAGCGCATGCGTCAAAACTAGTTGAACAACGGCACATACCTCAGCGCACTCCGTTCATTTTATGAGACAAAATTGCAACTTTTGGTTCCACTTTTTTTAAAAGCTTGTAGAGATTTACTTTGGTCTTTCGTGTGAAGTTTTTGAAAAGGATGTCATGGTTTAGCTCCAAATGTTTTAGTATTAAAAAATTACGTTTCTTCAAATAATCTTTCATCCAGATTGATCTTTCATACATCCAGATTTTCTTTCATACAGATTTACGTTTTTTTGCACTTCTTGACACTAAATATGCCGCACTGAGCTACAACTTCCCACTCGTCCATCGTAATCTCCACCGGGTACTGTCAGTGATCGCAATTTGACCTGTTAACCAAAGCACGACTTATATATACGTCGAACGTAAACGGTATCGAGTATGGGTAGGACGTGTATAGAAGCGTCCTCGAAATATATGTTGTACCCTTGAACAGGCCAGACTTGTTTTTTCGTTTATCGAATGTGTGAGTCATCGGCGTGTGTATTAACATGAATTTAAGGCCAGGTGCATTGCAATGCACATTATTTCCGGAGAATTTGTGGACTATAGACGCACATGGAACCACGCACTATGATTAAAAATCGGGCCGGATTTAAATACTGTGGATTGTTGACGAAAAAATATATGTTTGTCTTTTGATTAATTCTAAGCATTGATAAAAAAAAATTACATCATGCGGGTGAGACGAAATAACATGTCTGTACGAAAAGTTGTATGTTGCGCCCGTTGTACGTTGTGTAATTAAAAAGGGACTTTCCCCGGTTAACAGGTTAATAGACAAAAGTGGTAAGTGTATAAGTGTAGCTGCTTGCGTCCTGATGCATATACTAGACGCAAGATAAAATCGAAAGTGATGACGCAAGATGAAATCGAAAGCACACGAGTGGGGACTTACCTTTACTGTATGTATGCCAATAAAATCATAACAAATTTTCACTTGCATAAAGCCTTAACCTCTATCTGTAGCGACCTCTGCTAAAATTAAGTCCTAGCCAACGGCGGTAATATATCAGCGGGCAGCTTTAATGTTTTACGGTCAGCCCATGTTCTGAAATATCCAAACCTGCCGATGACGCATTCGTTTCCGTATTTTACAGTCAAGAACTCTGATATCCAATTTAGAATTTTTCCTCGAATTCCGAGATATTCAAGATTTTGCAGAAGTCGGCTTATATGACCTCTGTCAAAAGGCTTTTTTGTAGTCGAGATGTATGACATCGGTCTGTATACCCAATCCCAGTTCTCGGTCCAGCGGTTGAGACTAACGCCCGCCGCACAAGCTCACACTCGCACTCGTTCACGATACCGCGCCGATTAGCACTGACATTGGTCGACAGCAGGTGCACCCGCATTTGCTCACACGTGTACGTACATCAGTGGCTCGCGTCGCCGCGTCGCAAATCGTGCAAGATGGACGCGATAGATTTAAGTTCTGAATCCGACAACGATAACGTATTATTAAATAGATTACGGTTAATAAACAAAGTGTCTGGCAAGAAAATCTGGAAGAGCTCTTATATGTTCAAAAGAAAAACGCATGGAGAATTCACATTAATTTCCGAGTTTTCCGACGAAAAATTCAAGAATTACTTTAGATTATCTAGGGACGAATTTGAAGAAGTACATTCATTAATTGCTTCACATTTAGAAGATCAAGGATGTGGTGGTCATGAAAGAATTAGTACTAAAGAAAAATTTGCTATTTTCTTAAGGTAAGTTTAGTGTGTAATCAATGAATAATAAAAAAAAACATAGTATTTATTATAATTGTCATGGCCAACAAAATTGAATAAATTTACCCAGAAAGTCACTCATTAAAAGGGTTTGAAGAACACAAAAACAAATTGCAAGAGGTTTCTCTTTCCACGTTGAATTCTTGATTATTCTGACCAATATTTTGTGTGCTGTTTGTGTTTCTGCTGGAATAGATTCATTTGGCTGTTGCTCTGCTAGAGAAGGGCTTATATGCCGAATAATATGTTCTTGCATCACTAACCTGTGTATTGCTAGAATGTGGACGAGGCGAATACTGCAATAAGATTTTAGATTCTTCCTGTGACACTGAAGAAAATAAGTTTGTTTTGATAGTATGTTGAGATAGTGGCGGCAATCTTTTTGTAGTCTCGTACATACTAATAAAAAAATTAAAAAGTGGATCATTCTTAACATTACATACGGTGAAATCATTTGATTTGTTAATATTTAAACGCTCCCGTTCTCGCTGCCTATTAGCTACTCTGTCTTGATGTTCCTCAATCGATCTGTTTAGCAAGTCATTTAAAGTGTTCCTTTTATGACGCCTTCTTTTGTGTGCTTGAACAGTTGACATATCATTAGATGATGGTGATTGATTTGTTTCTTCATTACTGGTCCGGGGCTCTTGATTATCGGATAGAATGTCTTGAATGTCATTTTCTGGAGTATCCAAATGGGCTTGAGATGGTTCCTCATTTTGTATTTCGTCAGTTATGTTAGTGTTAGGTTGAGACCTTGAGATTTAGCGCCTCTGCGATTCGTTTCCAAATAGAATCTTTTCATTTTATTTTCATGTAGTCTGGGTGTTTTACGTCGTATAAACATTTTTCGCTTCGAACGGCTTCAATTAATTCTTCCTCCATGTTATTGTTTTCAAACACTGGCGGCACTGCCACTCGAAAACCGTGTCTCAGTTACCTAGGACCACTCGCACGTCTCGCCCGTATTCGCTCATGTACGTGTCTGAGTCGACACGTGAGACCAAATGCGGAGTTCGGTACTATTCCATACGTTTTATACGCCGCCACTCGCGCGCGGTCAGTGCAGGCCAATGCGAGTGTGA
This sequence comes from Micropterix aruncella, assembly GCA_944548615.1. Taxonomy (NCBI): domain Eukaryota; kingdom Metazoa; phylum Arthropoda; class Insecta; order Lepidoptera; family Micropterigidae; genus Micropterix; species Micropterix aruncella. Next base: position 3,789,665 of record OX155971.1, on the reverse strand, counting down.
GCTTGTGCGGCGGGCGTAAGAATTAAGTTAGTGACAGTGGAGCTCCTGGGAATTAAACCTGCTGTTAATTGGTATTATTTTATTTTGCAATATAAATTTGCGTATTTTTGCTGATAGTTTCTTTCCATGGATTTGCAAGTAATGCAAGTGATGGGATGGTAATTGGAAGCAGTCCACTTTTTCCTTTTTTATGTATGGGGGTTACGACTGCGTGTCCAGGCTGCTGGCAGTTTCCCTGATGTGATTGATTCCTGCATAATTGCAGCTAGCGGTTTACTCAACTGGCTTGCGCATTCCTTCCAGAGTAAAACCGGTAAGTTGTCGAACCCATGGAAGATTCGACGTTTAGCATTTTTAATGTTTTTTTTTCCAATAAATCTAGTATGAACAACTAATATGAACATCTTCAAAACTGTCGTTAGTCGTGTTCAGGTTAGTTGAGGTGGTAAAGGTCGATCGGGCTCGTAAACGTAGGCATTATTAAACTCCTTAGCAAAAATTGGTGTAATCTCAAGGGGTTACTTGTATTTGAGTTGTCATGCCTTTGTGGGGGGGGGGGGGGGTAGAAGCTTTGGACTGATGTTGCTTCTTGATATATCCATAGAATGATTTGGCTCCATTGTTGACGAGGTCTCTTTCGAAGTTTTCTCTGGACCTTCTGACTTCTGAAACTAGTCGATTGTTAGTTAATTGATATTGCTTGTAAGAAGTCATGTTTTTTAATACTATATAGTCGGGTATTTTCCCGCCAAATCGCGGCGTAGCTTGGGTGTTTTTTTTAAATTTTCGCACCAAAATTAGACTTTCCGTAAAATATTCATATCTTACGATCTATTTGATATTTTTCAATGAAACTTTCAGTGTTTTACTTTAAAAGACGTCTCCATTTATTTACTTAGCAAAGTGTGTGTAATTCTGTTTTTTTATCTACAAAAACATTCTACTTTCTTGGGAATCATCGAAAAAACACATATTATTCATACAAAATTACAAGATTATTTAGAAATTTTCAACACATATTATAAAAAAAACTATAACCTAATAGTCCTTCAATATGTGGTAGCCTTCGAAACACTTTCCTTTTTGCTGGGGTAAATTGCAAAACTTGCACATGTACCGCGATTCACTGCGTAGTTTGTGAGGGGAACACACTCGACAACAACGTAAAACGTTTTTATTTTTGCCGGTTCCAACTAGAGGTTCCAATGTATGTTTCCTCATGTCCATAGACAGTCTCCCTGGTGGATCCAATTTGCAAACCTTGGTCGTTGGAATGTCGATGTTACTGGTTCGGCTATTTCATCTATCAAAATTTCATCCGTTACGCAATGAATCGCTATTTCCTTTTAAAAAAAATAATATTTATTTTTATTAGCCGAATGAATTGAATTATAAACTACGAATGAATTGATTAAGGCACAATTTATGAGGTACATTGTCATAGAACAATTTATAATCGATCAGAGCATTTGGCTTTATAATTTTTTGTTTCGTCTTTCTGTCAATGTTCTGGCTCTCTGTGCAGCGAGGTATGGCCCGTGGCTGTTCTGAACTATTTGCTTGTAATTTTCCCTATATCGTCCGGTACACGAATCCAACCGCTAAAGCGAAAATGTTACATTTCAGGAATGTTTATCTAGATGGCGTCGAAGGTGTCACACTTTCCTATATCAGTGTGCGGCAGTTACTCGTCTGGCGAGGCGTTTAGTCTTAGCACCTAACCGAGAACTCAGTTCGGATTTGATATCCTATGTACTTGAGTTAAGGCAGGTCACAACGCTGCTCGCGACACACATTCGGTGGCTTGGTAAGACATCATATTACTATTAATGTAGTATATGAGGGATTTTTACATGGAATTTGCAAATTTGCTTAATTTATAGACAGCAACTACCATAATACCATAGTATACCGAGAGAACAGTATACGCTCTCTCGAGCGACAGGGCATTGCAGGAATAGGGTGCGAGGAAAGAGGGCAGAGGGGTAAGTCTCAAAGAATGCATTTGGTTAGCATTACACGCAGGTAAAGGTTGGCGAATTTTTCGAACGTTTGCATATCCGCATGAGGCGAGTAGCGGACATTTGGTGGCCATACGCGAGCCCTTACGACTCGTGACGTATTTGATTCAATTTCAATTTTTCTCTAAAGCTACCGTCCGGTATACTGTGATAATACCCTCAATGTCAAATCATACTTCAATCACAAAACTTTCAGATAAAAGTGTCATTGTGTCTCTGGCCTCACCAGTGAATTCTCTGTTTGTTAAGGGGCAGGTGGATGATGATGATTTTGAGGGGTGTCAATTACACCCTAAGTAGTTATAATGACATCGTGCCTTTCTGTCTGTCTCCTATGAAGTAACGTAAAGACTCGATGGACAATACAATCTACAGTCTAACTAGGCCAGCAGCCCGTAAGAGTCCAACGCCTTACCGCGAGGCACTGGGAAGTACAACCCAGCAGGAAATCCTCGCGCCTTTACTACCAGATTTTTGGATGGATTTTTCCATCCTCCAGACACAGATTCTTGGTCAATTACCTGTTGTTAGCGGTAATCCGAGTTCTAATTTACAGCAGACCGATGCGCTCTTTGCCTGCCAAGGATAGCCCCCACAACTACCCCTACTGCTTAGGAAACGTACGTTTCCAGAGTCCCCCGATTATTCGCCGGAGTGCCCAATCGATTGGCTGAGTCGATTGGTTCTCCCAGATCAGAACCTCCATCATAATAAAATAACAACAGTAGGACATCTCGAGTCCTTTTTCGAAATAAGTACCTACTCTCCGTCGAACCACTAGGGTTGTCACAACAAATACACAATTGACAAGTTGTGATCCCATCAAAGCAGAAATGCAGTTCTTTTCAATGATTATGTACGTTTATGTATTTTTGGTTTATAGATCGAGAGACGGTTCCCAATATTTTACTCTAACAGAATATATGAGTTAGTGCTGACTTTGTGTGACAGCATTCATCACTTGTTGCATGTGTTCGAAATACCTACATTTTAAGACGTTAAAGTAGATACCTAACAAATACGCATCTACCTACCTACCTACGCACTTACATACCTATGCGTACTTATCTAGACACATACTTACCTACGCAAATGAACTATAAACGTTACCTCGTAAATGTAATGTCATAACATAAATGTAAAAATTCGAAAATGTAATTTCTGATAGGTTGCATAACAGCCTGTACAGAAAACATTCTACTTTTATATACTTAGCTGTTGCGCGGCAGCCCTGACTGACTGGCACTGAGGTGCTGAGAATCCATGTAGTGGTAGCGTATGGACAACGGGCACTTGTATGAGTGCGAAATCGGTGCATACTATGTAGATGCTATACTGTTCTTGTTTTACTGTGCCTCCGATCCCAACTGTCTACGGCTAGGTTATAAGGCAGCACATGAAGGTTGTCAACTTTCTCTAGTGTGTGCATAATATGTTTGTTAAATCATATTTTACGCCTTGTAGACTTAAAAATAAAATACAACTATGGAACTATCTAACTAGAGTAATCTTTCAGTTTTAGGAAAATTCCCGCACAACATCTCGACATATACGCAGTGCAGCTACACATGTAAGTATCCGCATAATTTGCTAAGGCACACCAAAATGATCGGGAGCTACTTCAGAATAAACTATTCCACAATTTTATTTATTTATTTATTTATTTCCCGAAACATAATTAACCGATGATTACAGAATTACAGATGATTCCAAATCGTTAATTATTTTTCTAGGCTATTATTCTAGATTATAACTATTATTCTACTATAGACTATTATTATAATTCTACTGTTAATAATATTATTATTACTCTACTCCATTACTATTACTATCATTATTATTCTAATATATAAATTATTATTCTAGACTATAGCAAACGAGACGGAGACATCCGTTAGAGCGTAATATTAACGATTATACTTACATAAATATGTATGTCTAATGTTTATCTAACCTTTCTTATTATACTAGTTACTCCTTTTTAACAATTTTAATACTACATACTACATATTTATCTAATTACTTGATTGCTAAGAAATGCCATTACCGTACTTTGAAGTTGTGCTAAGTTCGCCGTCCAAATATCCAATTCTGGCTCAGTCGAACATAGTGCATTTAGGGTACGAAGCGTCCGCACTGTGAAGCAGTGCTGAACGATGTTAGTTCTAGCTCGCGGTAACGCGAACAATACTTGAGTCCTAGCACGGTAGTAATTGGCGGGTACAAATAGACCGATTCTTCTAAGGATGGTCGGATTATCAACGAACCCCCTAAGCAGTTTATATATGTGGCAGATCGACAGCCAATCTCTTCTTACGCTTAGTGAGTTGTACCCAACCATCCTCAGAATAAATGCCGTAGGATATAAAAAGGGATAATATCCATGCTGTTTAAAGTACAGGAACCTCAGAAAGTGTTTCTGTATACTCTCCAGCCTGGATATGTAGCTATTTTCGTAAGGACTCCATATTGCCGCGTTGACTTCTAATCTGCTCCGAATTAGGGAATTGAATAGGAGGCGCATGATAAATGTGTTGTTGAACTGCCTCATGCTCCTCATTACAAAACCTAGCAATTTGTAAGAATTATCAACTAGGGTGTAGATGTGCTGTCTGTATGTCAACCTTGAGTCAAAGGTCACTCCAAGGTCCCTTGTGTGATTTACTCGTGATAGTGCCTTGCCATCAATGTCATAACTATGTACAAGCGGGGCGTCAATTCGCGAGTACGTCATGATAGAACATTTGCCGGTATTGAAGTATAGCTTGTGGTTTATGCTCCAAAGATACACGGCGTCTATGTCATCCTGCAGTAATGTACAGGATTCAATGTACGTGAACACTGTTGTTTAATAAACCCAAGCCGTTTAAGAGAAAAAATTAAGGTACAATAATCCCTCGCCAACCGCGGGATTTAATTTCCAGAGGAGAGCCACTGGTGGTTAAAGGCCATTAGAGGTAGCCAAAAAAGTATTATAATTATTATTAACAATAATAACAATAAATGGTTAAGCAGCATCTGATTATGAGTATTATGTTTTCAGTCAGTCTTTTCACACTTGATGATACTGTCGAGTCTATTTTTAAAAATATTATTGTTTTTAGAACACACAACACTGTTTGGCAGTTTGTTCTCGTCATCCACAACTCTGTTAGATAGAAAATGTTTTCTGTCCGCAATAGCTCAAGTCGTTCCCTTGGAGATGTGACCTCGTTGAATGTATACATTCGTTCAATATCAGTACAGCTGTAGCATCCCGAAAGTATCTTGTAGCTCTCGATCAAGTCCCCTCAATTTTTGCGTTCCTCTAGCAATGTGAGTCCGGTTCAAAACCTGTCCTCTCAACTCAACTATCTTACAGTCCGCGATAGCTTTGTGAAGCGTTTCTGCACTTTCTCAAGCAGGTCGGTGCTCTTGACAAAAGAGGGACTCCAAACCTGATAGCCAAATTTTATTGGCGGTCAGGACATAGGACTTATGTACCCTATTTATCAAGTTTTCACTGAGGTTATGAAAGGCTTTTTTAATGGAGTTTGCATGTTTCACAACAGATATTATGTGGTTTTCCCATTTTAGATCAGATGACATTAAAATTTTAAGATGTTTTTGTTGACTTAGCAAGGCTTGATTTAAACATCATCTAAGTGGCAGTGCAACCTTGGATTATTTCTTTCTTGGTGAAGCATGTTCCACTTATCCTTATTAATCCGACTGATGTGACCCGTCCATCATTGGATGCAAGTCTACCCGCGGCGGAATGTGAGCGATCCAATATTGGATATGAAATCCAATATAAACTATCACACGCAGAAGTGACGGCTGAATTTTTACCCCGCGATAAGAGGGGTTAAGAGTGATGATCCACTTCTTTGTCCACTCGGAGATTCGGGATAGGTAAGCGCATAGCTGACCATGTTTGACTCAACATTACTTTCCAGTGCATTGGAGGAGGAATGCAAAAGTATCCAATTGTTGTCCAATCATTCTGGCATTGAAGGCTAATAGCGTGAGCCATACTATTGCTGTCGTAATCTCCCCGCAAGAGAGACTTCTTTAAGTCCACATCGCTCATGGTTGTACTTCCATACCCCAGTCCATTGCCGTTATGGCTGATTCCAGCAAGGCACTTTTTGTGGAAGTCTACGTGGGCTTGTAGATCATTTGACTCAATATGGCCACTTATTATGTGCTTCGGTATTGCCGGATCCTTGGAATTGCTTAGAATCGAATTTTTGGGTATTCTGGAGTTGGCGTACAGCAGAGAGGGCAGTTTTAGAGCTACCCAAAATTATTTTTGGATCTGAAGAGGGTCAGCTGGTTTAGCTAAGAATAATCAGGATTTTAAACTAGCTGTCACCAGTGCATCCAGACGAGTTGGGTTTCGGTGAAATCGTAAAGTAGAAAGGGCCATGACAAATGTGGTTAAATAATTGTCATAGATCCAAGTCTTACGAGGGCCAGTAAATAGCAAGGCATCTATCTTTGCCAGGCAAATACTGAAATGTTCTATAAATAACATGATCGCCAGAGAGGTCTTTTCCCTGATAGGTGATTTTCCTGCCAAGGAATTTGAAATGGTTATTTGGGTCTATAAGGAAGATAATAGAGCCCTTATAGAGGGTCTGCAAAAATCTTCGTATCATCAGCATAGAAGCTCAAAGTAGAGGTAAATTGTGTGGCAGTTGGAAATGTATAGAGAGTGAGTAGTATGGCGTCCAGAACTGAGCCCTGAGGTACTCCGCTCAGAACAAGTTTTGTTTTGTTTTTCTATCGGTAAAAATAGGTCATCGAAAACAAAAGAAGAATCAAAGATAAATTTCCTAGTCCGCGGTTTTAATACCCCCGAAGAAGCCGCCAAAGCATTCACATTCAATAATCATTTTAACAACTTTAACTTAGGATTTGAATTACTGTTTCAACAATAATTTTAATGGAGGGTATTTAGAAAAAGAATAAAGTATTTTTCAGTTATTTCCTATCGTCATTTTTTCTTTTCCTGATCATTTTCGTGTGCCTCACATACAAATAAAAACAAAATTTGAAATAAAATTCAGGCTATTGACAAAATTGATTAGAGCACTTGGCGATTGTGTAAATGAGCTTTATTGTTTTCGTAGGGTTCTCGGTGGGCTGGCGGATGGCTTTCGAAGCGGGGACCCAAGAGCCTTGGGTATTCCGCGGAGGTCTTCAAGCTGAACTTAGAAGACTGCTGCCGCCGCCCGCTGCCCCGCCTTCGCCCGTACCACCACCGGCCTGCTTGACCCAAACCAGACTCTACACGGCGAGACCTTACAGCCACAAGGATCACCAGATGGTAAGCCTGCTTCTTCTTTCGTTTGCTTAAATATTTAGGGGGTTAATGGGCCCTTGCTGAGTTGGCCACGAAAACCCATTCTGTTCAGGGTTGGTCACATAACCCAATATTTTACATAACCCAACCCTTACTACATAACCCAATTATTTTGACACGTCCAAGAGCGATCTTTAGCCGTCAATTGGACACGACGAAAATGTAATGTAATTCACGGGTCAACACCTATCCGACGGCCTCCACGCATGAAGTGCGAGCCTGGGTAGGACTCTGGCCCTATGGTCAGTTTTCCCTAGGAATCAACCTTCTGGCGCTCCTGGACGGTCTGCGCACCGTGCGGCATAAGCCAATCGATTGTGCACTCTGACTAACAGTCGGGGGAGTCTGGAAGCAGTACTGTTTCCTATAGAGCGGGGGTGGCTACGGACCTTACGGCGACTGCTCTGAAGCTAGACGGTGGACTGTTTTTGTCCTAAGTCTTCTGCGCTCACTCCAGGGAGATAGAACGACTAATCGTTAAAACTTCCTGAGGTGACGGGCTCGCCCGCTGTAGTCGACAACTCTAGTTGCTTAAATATTTGACTATCAGCAGGCCAATTTTTGTAGAACTATTTAAAGAGAATATTCTGATAGAAAGCATTCTTAGAGTGACCTCGTTTCAGGCACTGGTAGCCTATCGTGCAAGTGTATCGGCTTTTGTTTAATGTAGATTTATATTGAGTCAACTATAGGAGTCAGTGCTGTCGCCGAGAACACGCAGTCAGTCTGCCGTAGGTCTTTCTTTCTATAGGTTGTACGCTCGTTGCTGAAGTCAGTCGGGAAAAATGCATCATACATTGTATTTGTAAAAATAAACTGACAAACTACAGTGAGGATATTAATTTCTTCGATAAGCTCCCACAGTGTTCCTCTAGATTTTAGCCCATATATTGAGCAAATAGCTCTTTTTTGCAGCAGGAAGATGGTTTCAACATCAACAGACCTACCTCATAACAGAATTTTCATAAGACATAGACAAGATAGGGCAGGGACAAGCGAGCGGTTAAGGAGTTGTGCTTTGTAATATTGATATCAGTTTATAATGCATAGGCCACACTAACATGAAATGCCAATAACCATCGCGATAATTTAGATGTGGCCACAGCGAAAACGCCCATCATCGCGATAATTAACGGCATTTCGCTATTAGTGTGGCCCAGGCATAAGGAGTTCCTTCCGTACAACTTCCCTTCGTTCCATAAACTTATATTCCTCGCAATTGCCTGATATCTTGAAAAACTTGTTTTTTTTTAACAGGTCTGTGAAATTTGCAACAAGACATGTCGAGACGGCTCTGACTGCTTTTCATTGTTTCCTGAACATCTTCGCTGTCTACCGGCCGATAGGTAAGACACTTAACCACGTTTTTTTTTATTGTGTTTTTTAAAAAAAAAAACATCAAAGTTGTTTATTAACTCATACTGATTCACCCACTTCAAGGATGCCACTAATTAAAAACTCATCCATTTATACAAAATCTATTGAACCAAATTTCACAAAACTTGACATACATTTTATTTACATTGCGCTTTAAATTTTACGTATTATAACCTAAAATTACTAATCTACCGTGTTTTAAAGAAACACGGCAGAATCCACCAAAACCCAAAAGAATGAATGTAAAAGGACGCCACCTTACTTTTAAAGATAAAGAAGGAAACTAATTTTTTAAAAAAAGATACCCGAAAGAAATTTTGAAAAAAGAAAAAAAGAAGTTAACCTCGAAAAAAAACTATCTCAGAGAGTGGGCTAAATATTAACGAGCATTGGGTTTGGCCCACAGAAAATCCTTTTCCTACAGACGCACAAAATAAAAAAACAGCCGTGTATGTGAAAAGTTCGCGTTTAATCCATTTAATGGGCACAAGGCAACCCTCCCGTCGTGTCGATGTAATTTTTACGGCGTGCAATCAGCCAACATGTCACCGCTCAAGAATTGAGGGTTATTTTTATTTCCTTTTCCACGTGAAGACAAAAATCCCGGTGCAATTAAAAGGTGAGGTGAAATCCTCACATTTGGTGACGATTTACGTCACATTAGCAGCAATATTCATGCGTGGCTTTACGTCACGTCACATTAGCAGCAATATTCGTTCAAAAAGGCTTCATGCGTGGCGTCTCGGGCTGCCTCGAGCACAATTCTCTCCTGGCTGCTGCCATCAAGGATGCGAGACAGCACGAACGCCAAATCAATGTATGCTGGCTCGACCTAGAGAATGCCTTTGGGTCAGTCCGACACAGTCTCCTCCACTTTGCACTCCGCTGGTACAACTTCCCACCAGTCGTGCGTGACATTGTAGCCTCCTACTACAACTGTCTGACTTTCCATGTTAAAACGCAAGAATGGACTACCCGCTCTATACCATATTCAATTGGACTATTTCAGGGCTGTTGCCTCTCCCCGACGATTTTTAATATAGTTTTTAATATACTGCTGGAAAGCCTGACCCAGTTTGACAGGAAGTGGGACTACCGTTTTAAAACAGACGGCCAATACACCTCGTCGTGCCTCGCTTTTGCCGACGACCTAACTTTCATCACCAGAAGCCCCAAGCAGCTTTCCCTGCTATTACAGAAAGTGGAGCTTTTCTGCGACTGGTCAGGCTGTATAAAAGTGAAGCCCTCCAAATGTTTTTGCCTTGGACTCGCCCGCATGGGCACAAAATTTACATCCTATGACCCCAAATTGGTCTATAAGGGCTCTAATATCTCCCTTATAGACCCAAACAATCATTTCAAATTCCTCGACAGAAAAATCACCCATCAGGGAAAAGACGTCTCGGGCGATCATGTTATAGAGCATTTCAAAAGTTGCCTGGCGAAAATAGATGCCTTGCTAATTTCTGGCCCTCGTAAGGCCTGGATCTATGACAATTATCTAACGTCACATTTGTCATGGCCCTTTCTTATTTACGATTTTAACCAAAACCCAACTGTCCCGTCTAGATGCGCTGGTGACAGCTAGTTTAAAATCCTGGCTGTCCTTAGCCAAACCAGCTGACCCCTCGACTCTCTTCAGGTCCAAACAAAATTTTGGGCTAGCGCTTAAACTGCCCTCTCTGCTCTACGCCAACTCCAGAATAACCAAAAATTCGATTCTAAGCAATTCCAAGGATCCGGCAATATCGAAGCACGTAGTAAGTGGCCGTAGTGAGTCAAATGATCTACAAGCCCGCGTTGACTTCCAGAAAAAGTTCCTTACTGGAATCAGCCAGAATGGCAACTGGTCTGGGGTATGGCAGTACAACCATGAGCGATGTGGACTTGAAGAAGTCTCTCTTGCGGGGAGATTACGACAGCAATAGTATGGCTAACGCTATTGGCCTTCAATGCCAGAATGATTGGACAACAATTGGAGATTTTTGTATTCCTCCTCCAATGCACTGGAAAGTAATGTTGTATGACTGGACGCCAGAGATGCTGAAATTTTATTTAAATGCCTTTCAGCATACACTTCCAGACCCCAGTAACCTCGCTCGTTGGAGCTTTGCCGAGGATAGTTCTTGTCCCCTCTGTAGCAATACCCCTTGCACAGCTAGACACATTCTAGCTGGCTGCAAGGTGGCCTTAGATCAAGGACGGTACACTTACCGCCATGACAAAGTTCTCGCTGTTATTCGCGAGGTAATTAGTCTCTCAGTGGCTCGTGCCAACAAGGGTTTGACAGTATCCTCCAAACCCCCAATACAGTTTGTGCGGGATGGCTCTAAAGGCAAAAAACATTTAACTACAAAACCTTTCTCAATAATCGAGAAAGCTACAGATTGGATTCTGGAGGTTGATTCGGTCTCTAAGCAGTATAAATTCCCTGAAAGTCTCGGATGCACAGCCCTCCGTCCAGATATAACTCTTTACTCTGTATCTCGGAAGATGGCTCTTATTGTAGAATTAACTGTTCCATGGGAATCAAATATCCCAAAAGACCACGAGTACAAATTAAATAAATACCATGATCTTGCAAATGCCGTAACCCGGAACGGCTTCACTGTTCACCTTCACGCGGTGGAAGTTGGCGCTCGTGGCCTGCCAGCTAAATCTCTATTTCACCTCTTTAAAGATCTTGGCCTTTCCAGAAAAATAATCAACTCTTTCTTAGAAAAATTATCTAAAACTGCGATTTGCGCATCTCAAATTCTATGGCTTCGAAGGGGGAGTGAATGGGTGGTAAGGTGAACGCTCACATGTGGCAAGACAGCTGTCCTAAACCTACCACAGCCGGTTCGTAAGTCCGGAATCCACTGCTCACCCCCCAGAAGTGTAAAAAAAATAGTATTATGATGGGTCCGACTCCGGTCGGTGAATTCCATGGCAGCTCCGTTTGTATTTATCAAAAAACAGAGGTGCCCACAAACTGCGATTAATAGAAAAATCCGTTAAAATCGCGAGGATCTTATATGAAAAGCTACCCAAAAGGAAATTAAATGCTTACCAGATAAGTCACACACACTTCACATAACAAATTTTACCGCCAGGCGGTTGAGCTCTGGCCTTTTCCTATTACGGCGGTTGCCGTCGACCGTCTCTCCTCCATCTTGAATCGAAATAGAACGATCTCGAAGCGGAAGTCGTCCATAAAAGGTAGGGTTAGACCAGCACAGCCGCTATTAAATGCCAGAGTCACTTAGGGCGATAAAAATTATGACTGCACAGCTCTATCTGTCAAAATTTGATATTTACGAAATTTCGTAAACATGGTTCTTTTAATTGTCATAATATGGGAGAAATTCATGGAAAACAGCGAAAACCAACAGGAAACATAAAGAATCAATAGGAAACCATGAAAAAACAGTTGCAGCGAACTTAACCTGCACAAAGGCGCGAAAACAAAACGACAAAATATGCGGTTTTTGTTACAGTATCTAAAATTTCTATACTCTACTGCAAAGCTTTATGGTCTTCAAAGGGTTAAGGACTGGCATTTTTTTTTGTTACAGGTTAGTCGATCCGTTCCTCACACTGTGTCCAGAATTCTGCATGGTGGTCGAAGATGAAACTGATTGCCTCTATCCTGAAGGTATGCTTTTTTACTTTCCAGCAAACGAAGGGGCCATCCATATATTACATGACTCATTAGAGGGGAAAACAGGGCGTAGAACCAAGCGAAACGAAGGGGGACAAGAATTTTTGACCAATTTCGATTCTGCATGCTCTATCCAAATTACTATAAGTTTGTAGCACGCGACGTTGCAGGCGCCGTAGTCCAGGGTGGACTAAAGTAACTGTGTCGTCATCCGTTGTTCTGCGGGTAGGCGGCAAACTGCTGCTGTTACTACGCAAATTTTAACAATGGTGAGGCGGCGGGGTCGGCGTGCGCGAATTTTAAAAAACCGTCGTGCACACAACACTCACTGTATCCTGTGTCATGTCCTTGCGCTCGGCGATGGGCATTGAAAACATTTTAAGAAGAGGATTCCACGTAGTAGAGAGATTGTAACCGACGTCTCTGTTAAAGTTCGGGGTTCTTCTTATTTTAATGGCTTCCCGGATCATGCGGAGAAAGTAAAACTGTTATTTAAATAGCACAATGCGATTTTGAAACTGCATCCCGTGGTTACTTCCGCTACCAAATATGTGTTCGCATATCTTCATCTCCATTCAATGTTGCCAAAACGTACTATTACATTGGGCAATTTAATGCCCTATATAATCAATGGTCATACCATATACAAAAAACACTAATTTTGCACAAAAAAAAAACATTTTCAAAATACTTAGAATTGCAGGTATCCTATACAATTTTTTGTGGAAAAGCATGTTTTGTTTTGACAGTGTTTTCTACATCAGCTTGTTTACATAAATATCCCATTTTCATCAGGATCCTGGCCTCGAAGTCACAATAAGGATTATTTTGAAGGGGAGAGCAACTCTGAACTGATTGGCTATGCATGCGGAGCTCTGGACTGCAGACAGTTTTATAGAAAACAGGAGGTGGCGTGGGTTCCGGAGATGTGCGAGAAATACCCCCTGAGTCTGCTGGAGAAGGGAGAGGAGCTGTCTCAAGCTGCCAAGGTACCACTGACAAATTATAAGGCCCGTTTTCTACATATGACTTGTGAGTAAAAGTAAAAGTATCAGTAAAACCGTAATGTCATATAATACATTTTGCGTTTTCGGCCAGTCTGGTAACAGCATCCTGGAGCCAGTCTCGTACCAGCATCCTGGATCTAAACAGGTAACAGTATCCTGATGCAAGCCTGGTTCTAACATCCTGGAGATAGTCAGGTAGCATCCTGGAGCTAATTTGGTACCAGCATCCTGGAGCCAGTCTGGTACCAACATCCTGAAGCTAAACAGGTGCCATCATCCTGATGCAAATGCGGTATCAGCATCTTGGAGCCAGTCAAGTGCTAGCATCCTGAATCACAGATCTAACCAGACATGTATGCTGGCTCCAGGATGCTGACACCAGACTGACTCTTGGTACCGGCAGCCTGGTATATACCTGGTGCCAGCATCCTGGAGCTGGCCTGGTAGCGGCATCATAGAGCCAAACTAGTGCCAGGATTGGTGTAACACCAGTATGAGCATCCTGATGCTAACCTGGTGCCAACTTTACGGTGCCAGGCTGGTGCCAGCATCCCGGTGTCAGCATGGTACCGTCATCCTGTTACCTGCCTTTTACCAACATCTTTATGGCTAACATACCTCCATTCTGGTGTCAGCCCGGTGCCGACATCCTGGTGTCATCATGGTACCGGAATCCTAGCCTGATGCCAGCATACAGGCAACCCCCACGGACCCCAAGTAAATGGCCGAATTTGACCAGTTACATTTATATCTCATTTTGTATGAAAGAAACTATTGTCGGTAAGTTGGTTCGATCAACCGATAACGGTTACATATTGAAATGCAAAATGTATGATATATTGAGCAAACCGACGGTTTTACTCATACTTTTACTTTTACTCACAGGTCACATAATATAGAAAACGGGCCTAAGACTTATAAACTTATACAACATGGTATTATAGTCTACAAATTTATATTTATTTAACTTTGTAGTTTACAAATTAGAGTTAAAGTATAGGAATATTAAACTTTCATCTTTGGGGTTAGACTCGACCCTCGTCACTAATGACCTTTTCCCACCTATTCGCACCTGCATATGGTACCAAATTAACCAATCTGAGACAGCCATTTTACTGGCAAAACGATCCAAAATATTAATGGATCAATACATAGTATTGAAACTTGTTTGTTTATTTCTAATCTTTATTGTGAAAATTCACAATGGGCGGGTTTATTATCATAAACAATCTCTTACAACCAACCCTACTATGAAATATTTGTGCATCTTGTTATTGTATTCGATCGACAGAATTGAAATGCAATTCTGTTAATTTATCCCAACGGAAAATGGTGACCCAGCCGGGAATCGAACCCGAAACATTACAATGTAAGATCAGGCGACCTAAGCTCTATCTATGCCACCGAGCCATATCCTATGCTTAGGAAACTATAATGCGGTGATATATAAATGAATTTCCAAATCAGGCACCTGTAATTATATACGTTTGCGATGAAGATGATTTGGATTAAAATGACTCTAGCAATAAAGTAGATAGAGTGCAACTACCATAAGTCAAAGGTCAAATTTTGAAAGTAAATATCTACTGATTTAGCAAAGTTAGTTTCAGCTTGCAGGTTGGCCATAATCGCAATATGGTCGCTTTTTCCAATATGTGACATGTGTTTGACATCTGTCATAAGATCATAAGATCAAGGTCGTTGCATAAGATCAAGTCAAGTAGAGAGATTTGATTCTTTCTGTATCTTGTGGGATGGTTAATAAGTTGTGTTGGAGAAGTGTCTGCATACATTTCCAAAAACAGTTTTTCTACCTCAGTGCAAGCTGATTGGTTCAATTCATCCCATTTGATATTTGGTAAATTAAAGTCACCAAACACAACGACCATGTTTAGCCTCTGAAGGCCACTTTTAAGTTCTCTACGAGGATTTTGTCACTCGTTTGAATACCATATGATGGCGGACGGTAGGTGCCCGCCAGGAGAAACCTGACTTTGCTGCACTCTATGTTAAGCCAAAGTGCTTCCGTTTCGCTGCTTTCATATGATTTTTCGAGTGTTGCCCTAATTGTTGAGTTTTGGTAAGCGTCAGCAACATAAATAGCCACTCCACCGTATTTGGTGCCATTGCTACGGTTTTTTCTGTAAAGCGTGAATCCTGGAATGTGGACTACAGAGTCGGGAATCGAGTAATTTAGGAAGGTCTCAGTTATTATAACAAAAGCTGGGTTGTTGACTTTCACTTCCATCAAAAGGGAGTCAAATTTTGCCGGTAGGGATGCCAGGTTTGAGTACAGTATGGGGAGGTCGAGGATTCTTTGGCCAGCTAATGGTTTTTTGGTCCTGACGTTTGAGTACTAGACCGCGCGACCAGCCTGAAAATGCGATAACGGAATAGAAAGAGACAGCAGCATATGACACTCACTCTATCCTCGTTTAGTCGCACATGTTCGGGACACACTTAAGTATATGACTATGGCAACGCTTATATATCACTCAAGCAACGCTTCTATCCCATAAGTCTGCTATACTATGGATAAATGCGCATGCTCAACTATACTCCTTCTATTCCGCTATTGCATTCCTTCACAGTCCACCTTTGCACCCCGCGCTCTATTTTAATATCTACGGTTAGAACAGTAAGCTCACTCTCGAGCGGCAGGGCGATGCGATGCGTAGGAAGTGAGGTATAGGGTGCGAGGGACGTGAGCAGAGGGATCATCTCGGTGAACGCCTTTGATTGGCGTTACGCGCGGGTGGAGTTTGGCAAATTTCTGAAACGTTTGAATATCTGCATCGGCGGAGTAGTGGCCATATGCAAGCCCTTCGGACTTGTGAGGTCGCTCACTTTGATTTCAATTTTGTTCAAGTGAATCTCCTGTCTGTATACTGTGCTGCTAACTTGCCGATTGACAAGTTGATGTCGTTGTTGGGAGCACAAGCCTCTGCCGACTTTGAGGTCGCACATCATCTCACAAACGTTGTTAGTCTCATCGTTCCGTTCGCAAGTTCTCGACTGGACCTCTTAGTACTTCCTACTAATATCTGCATACTGAAATATTGTATCTTTACAGGAATCTATTCAGAACTTCCACAACTTTAAGTATTCAGTGCCGGACACGATATACGCCCAGTACCCCTCCATTGTCTGTTGCGCGATGCTGCCCGATTGCCGCGACCCAACCATGGCCAGAAGACTGATGACCTGCCTCATGGCCTCGCTGAGAGCAAACGGTATGTATACTCTTTTCTCCGCTCTTTCCAGGAGACCTAAGCCTTTTTAACACGCTTTTATTAGGTCCACCTGTAATGGAATCTACGGTAACTAATTTAACCATCTTCCAAGGATCGTAGCGTCATGAAAATTGGCAGCTGTATGTAGTTCTGATGAAAATACAATAATATGGTACTGTCGAACTGATCTGATGATGGAGTCGGAAGATATGAACTGGAACTTCATGATAGAACATCGTATCATAGCTGTGTTTGGACTTGTTAGAAACGTCTTGGAATGAACTTTGACCACGATTAGGTTTCAAGGTCTGATGATGTGGTTTTTACTTGCATTTATAACAGCGTGTTTTTAGTGTTTTTTTTTAAACTATTAATTGATTTAGAATTGGATTTAAATGAACCCTAAACACATTACACTACTTTTTTATTGTAATTAATCTTGTTAGTCACGTATATTTTATATTTATGTAATATATAGGGGGTCCGACCGAAACGGCTATGCGCGGGTTTGTCAAACGACGCAAAATGCCTATAGGTATTGTTGGCGTCCGACGGGTTGATGAGTGGACTTAACCCGTCAAGCCAGCCATGGCAATGAAACTCACCACACCAGGTTTTCCACCCTCGAAAAAGTGTTTGTAGATAGTGTTTGTGCATGCTATCGGTTTATTCAATGACAGACGATTTTTACCAGTGGGGGTAGAAATAGAACCGATAATTGCATAAATACAGAGATCGTCCGCTGCGAATTGTCACAACGGAAAAACCACCTAATGGTGGTAATGGCGTCCCATGCCGCCGACAGTCAATGGGACACAGCGTACCTGTTAACCAATGAGCACAGACATGTCAGTTTGCTGACCGCTCAAGTGGACCGCTCAATATGCTTAAACTTGAACTTTTTTGCACTAAATGTAACTTTTTTGACAGGTTCCGGCGGCGTTCACGTGTGCATAAACCCAACGGACCACTACATGGCGGGCGTGTACCAACGATTGGGCTTCGTAGAACTATCTCAGGGACCAGACTCGGCGGCGGCGACTCGTTTGTACCTCGGACGGTCATTCTAGCGAAAGTTGGCCGTCGTGACGTTGATCAAGACACCTCCTAAGCCGCCGCCGCATTAAATATGCTTTTATATTATGTATTTATTATTGTAACACGACGCGAGGGTGGATTTAAAATCTGAAAAGTAGATCTTGTCTTACCTTTAATGAACAGTCGTTTGGCTGTAAACTATTTAAGTATTTTATATATTTGCCTGTGTCCACTCTAACCGGCCGGCCGGTTAGATTAACGACCCGGTTAATCGTATTTTGACAACTTCTTTTCGTAAGTTGGCTGTAATCGAATCTAAGTTGGACTTTAGATGCAACTGCCCTGAACGAGAACTTTGTGCTTCTTCCAAACCATTGTCTCGAATTCTTCTCTCCAGCTGATGTTCTGAAGTTCCAGCGATGACAGTTCTAAATATCAAACGCTTCTAGAAGGAATTTTAATTTGTTTTTTTTTTTCTATTAAAGCGATGGAAAACGATCAGCCAGTTTTGGTTCATATAATATATTTGCTTAGGTTATAAAGAAACAAAGTATTAGAATAAAGCAGGAAATATTTGGTGGGAGGGCGTTATCTCTAGGGTCAAGGCGGGAGCAGTAACACACTTTTCTTCGGACAGTCAAATTATGGGAAAAAAAATAATCGTTGTTTAATTGTTGTGAGCAACTATCTTTTCCCAGAGTACATACTAATTCGTTTTGAACATATTCGGAAATTTTAAGTTTTTGCTGAATAACACTTGTGTTAATCAGTTTTTTTTTAAATGCATAGTTTCTTGGTCGCATTTGAAATGCCAGTTAAGGATGCGAGTCGTCAGACTACCGTTGTCAAATTTCAGTGGAAATATGAGGTGATATTTAAGGGTTGTTGAGAACTAGCTGGATGAGATTGCTGTCCTACATTAGATCTCTAAAAACAGTTACTATCAGATTCTCTTTGATCTCTCTCACAACATCAAATCCGTTCTGTCATGATTTTATGTCGATTTTTTATGGCAATATGATTGGTGTCATATTCACTACCGAACATAGGCTATCAAATTCGCTATTGCCGTTTTAACCCTTCAGGCCTCGGCGCCTCAGCCGATTGACAAGTTGATGTCCCAAAAAATTTTAGTAAAAATTAGTAAAAAAAATGAATTATGACACTGTCTCACCAAAACATTAATTACTGCCAAGACATTGTAACCATAATAAAAATAAAACATATTAACATAATAAAACATAATAAAATAAAACAAATTAATTTAAAATAAAATTAAAACAAGGCCATCACGCTGAATCGTGTTGTGGCCGATATCGGCCAATTGGGGCTCTAGGGGTTAATGGCCGCCGCTCGTAACAAGGATGTGGTAGTTTTTTGAAACAATTCTGGTAGATTAAGGAGCTAAGACGTTCATCTCTATCCTGGACACCTTTTTCAGCTTCTTGTAACCATTAAAGGAGCTGAAAATTTTCCAAATATGTATAAATTATTAGATATGTCATCTAAAGGCAGAGCTTGAGTACAAACAGATCTGAATTTATTTTACAGTCGTTTTAAAATACATGTCTCATTCTCATTATTGCAATCTTTGTGGATATTTTTTTTCCACTTGATTACAGACAGCCAACTGCATTCACATGTTTAACTTCAGAATCAAGCCATCATAGTTTTGGATATCCCACATCGGGTCTTCCGCATAGAATGCCTTTCAACAGCTTTTCGTTTTCCATTCTTTATAATCGCCTGATCCTTCCTATCACACAGAGATTATAAATTTGTCTATTTTTTTCATTCGTAGACAATACCTGCTTCGACTGCTTCATCCTGTAAGTTTTACATTGATCCAGAGTCCATCAGACCAATCCACAGTTCAATATAAATTACCGCTAACATCGGGGAGAGGCCGCGCACGTGGCCTCGAATCCGTGACCAGACTGGAGGATGGCAAAATCTGTCCAAATCTGGTAGTAAGGGCGTGAGGTCAGCCCGCTGCGTTTACTTCGCAGTGCCTCGCGTTAAGGGGTTGGCCTCTTACAGGCTTGTTAGCGTAGCTAAAATTGAGGACTGTGTTTCTCCCTAGGCATTCACTCCATACTAGAAAGAATGATCTGATATCGTTATAACTTCCTGGGGTGGTGGGATCGACCATAGTTGACAACTCTCAATGATCCACAGTCTAGTTGAATAAGGGTTCGGTGTAGAATTGTGTGTTTGCCAGTTTATGGGTCGGTCTTCGCAGATTCTGCGTGAACAAACATAGATGATCCTTTCAAAGTCGCTACTGAGTCGATGTTCCTTGAGTGCGAGCAGTTGCGGTCTTCGTAGTTTTATCTGGATATTCCAATTTTTAATAACTTTCATTTAATTAATTTGAGATAATTAATTGACAATTTTAATCAATCCTCGAATTATATATTTTAACCAAAAATGACTTTCAAATTCAAATAAACTGTCCATTCTCTTATAATGTACAATATGGTGTTGTATTGTAAAAATATTGATAGCCCTCTCTCATGAGAATTGATTTGTATAATTATTAAATTACTTACCTATGTAGTTATATATATATCTCAATTTATACAATGCATTTACACTCTCTTGTAAGTAGAATATATTGTGTACATTTTCTGTGAAATATTCAGTTTTGAAATAAACATCTTTAACTATATCTTTTGTTTTTTTCCAAAATTACCAGTAGTTTACGATCGGAGCTGGCATAGGCCAGTGTCACGCTATACCCCTCCCTCTTTCCTACTTAACATTGTAAACAGTCTTCAATTATATCAGGGACAACATTTATGTTTCTGTCTTTTACTAAAAATCTAGTATCGTCTGCACAAAGGATTATGTTTACTGGTAACACTGCTTCAGAAGTCTCCCTTGCGAGGAGATTATGATAGCAACAGTATGGCTCATGCTATTTAGGTCTTCAATGCCAGAATGATTGGACAACAATTGGAGACTTGCATTCCTCCTCCAATGCACTGGAAGGTAATGCTTTATGACTGGATGCCAGAGATGCTTAAAAGATCTTTAAATATCTTGGTCTCTCCAGGAAAATACTCAACTCCTTCCTAGGAAAAATATCTAAAACCGCATCTTAAATTCTATGGCTTCGAAGGGGAAGTGAATGGGTGGCAAGGTGAACGCTCACTTGTGACGAGACACCTGTCCTAAACCTACCGCAGCCGGTCGTTAATCCGTAGTCCACCAATCACCCCCCCCCCCCCCCCAAGGCGTAATAATAGTATAGTTAGTTAGTTTTCCTGGGCTATTTCCCGCACTTGACCTCTTGATTGGGCCGTTGTGCATGGCTCATGTTTCTATTTATGTTACTAGCTAGCAGCCTGTTTGGGTTGCTACAGGCCTCCGGGACAGATGCTGGAGATTGTAGTATTCTTGCCCGTTGCTCTGCCACGCTCCTGCATTCCATGAGCACATGCTGTGGCGTTTCTTCTTCCTCCATGCATCCTCTGCATAGAGGGCTGTCTGTCACACCTATGGTAAACAGGTGTTTGTTTAGGGGACAGTGGCCTGTCATAGTACCTATGACTTTACGGATTTTGTCCCTTTTTAATCTGGTGAGGTTGCGGGCAAGTTTTTTAGGCGCTTCCGGAACCGCATTCTTTGTTTGCCTGCATCCTGCGGTTTTTTTCCATTTCAAAGAATGGAACTACATACATGGTGGGTTTCGTCGGTGTTCCTGCGTAGCCATGTTTTTTATGGGCATCAAGGGTTCCGGTCCATATACTATTTCCTTTGATCCCCTTTTGGCCAGTTCGTCTGCCGCGTTGTTGCCCAGTGAGTCGCTGTGCCCTTTAATCCATTGCAGGGTAATAATAGTATTATAATGTCAGTGAATGTCATGGCAGCTGCGTTTGTATTTTATTTAATTATTATAGTACATAAATAAATAAAATAAAACGAACTGTTAACTCACAGATTTTTTTATTTGCAAATAAAAAGTAATGTCTGGCGGCGAAGGACCCTCGATACAAATCATGTCCCAATAAAACATTAATAAATACTGTTTGGCGAACAATTCACAACACATTCTTGGGGGTAACGTTTTCTAAAATAGAAGACCAGAATCGTCCACCTTGCCATCAATCTTGATGGTCGACGGAGGGGGGTCTCGGTTGATAAGGTGGCGTCTCGTCAGCAATAGCCCGATGTTTATAAGGTGGCAACTCAGACCGACCAGCGTACTCCTGAAAGTGAAGAACAAGAATTAATGTAAATATGCAATCACGGGTGTGAATCCTCATCTCTGCATAGTAATCAGTGACGCAGCTAAGTGGTCGAAGGCCCTGGTGCGAAAAGGAAGTCGGGCCCTGGCCACCCATCTATTCAAATCAAAATAAAAGTAATTGAAATAAAAAATGTTTTGTTTCTAATAAAATGGTTGAAGTAATCATTATTAGTTGGGCACATTACAATCGAACAACAATCGAAGCATACTACATATAAAAAAAAGCACATTCAATTTCAAATTTACGAACTTATCAATGACTACTCAAATCCATGTTTGATACCTCCTTGTTTTCGATTGCGATCAATGACAAGTATTACAAGCGGTCTTGTCCCACCCTGTTCCTCAGATAATACTTTAGGATTTTTAATTTACTGAACGATTTTTCAGCTGTTGCCGAAATCACAGGAATAGAGACAAAATACACTTCCGTTAAATCGAATTCGAGAACTCCAAATCTAGTTATTTTTTCTGTGCATAACTAATGGACAGTCCATGCCTCGTTTCACTCAGGTCGCACTACAATAAAAGTTATAAGAAAAAGAAACGAAGGAGAAGAAAAATAAATGTTATAAGATAAGAGAAAAGTTCTCCGGTCCCGTATCCAAAGCCATTGCAGTTTCGCTCGGTACTCCGAAACATGGTCATACTTCCGCATATTGAATATGTACCTTATGCCAACAAACGCAATTGTCTTCGATTTCATCAGTGCTGGATTATCGAATAGGCCAAGGGGGCACCGGCATATGGGCCCCAAGCCTTTTAGGGACCCCGCGACCAGGAATCATTACAATCATATATTTTTAAATTGTTACTAAAAGATGGAAAAAAAACATTGAATTGAAATTCTAAAGAGGCAATGTTTCATACACTTTTTGATCCGACTAATAGTATAACTGTTATAAATTATCGACAGTTAGGCGCTGCCAGCCTGTGCGATCATATTTTGTTATTGTTGGATATGTTTAACGACCCACAACGCTTTGTTTATATACAAGTCTATTCTACACTATATCGTCATCAGAATGTGTGATTTGCTGATGTGAATCGTACGATCGTGTTTTGTTTACATGCGCGTGCGTCTTTGCATCAGGGTCTTTGCTATGAAATACCGTTATTAGCATTTAGAGAAGTCGAGAAGGGGGGGGGAGAGATTTCGACGTCCTAAGGTCCTCTACATGGTTTAAACCTCTACATTCTACATGGTACTGTATTTAATAATAAACATGTATGTCTAACTGCTGCGTCTTCTTCGTCATCCAATACATGGCATCGTATTGCTCTCAACAGTTCTTGTTCTGGTTTCCTATGGTAGTTTGTCACTGGCTACCATAAACTTTACATGATAAAATAAAGTTTAACCCAATACACAACCTGTATACGTATATTTTAAGTAGATATGTATATTTTACTTTCATACCAATATGAATATCCTAGTCCTCTTTCCACGGGTTGAAGCTCACCAACAATGACGTAGGAAAAGGCGAGATTCTCCCTGATGCTCAATATATAGTGTATTCCCCATAGCAGCATGGTAAACGACGCAAGTACTGCTCCAGTTCCATTGTATATGTACAGCCCTAAATTATAACAATATAATTACATTTGATAGCAAAGGCAAAAATCACTGCCGGACATCTAAATCGCTTGATATGTGGCTAAATCGATTAAGTCGTGAGTAAATCGATCCAGGACATCGCTGAATCGATTGAAATGTAAATAAAATTATGATGGTAGCCAAGGGCTAAATTGATTGTGAGCGTAGCTAAATGGGCTAAGATGTGGCTAAATCGATTAAACCAAATCGATCTTAATTGGTTTAGCCACTAAACCAATTTAGATGTGGCTAAATCGATTGAAGGCGTGGCTAAATCAATAGGAATGTGATTAAAACTATGGTAGGCGTGGCTGAAAGAATTGTTGTGTGGCTAAGTGTGAGCGTAACTAAATGGGCTAGGACGTACCTACATCGATTGAGCCAAATCGATCTTAATTGATTTAGCTACTAAATAATTGAGATGGCACTAAATCGATTAAGGACGTGGCTACATCGATTGGAATGCAACTAAAACTATTATAGGCGTGGCTAAATCGATTGATATGTGGCTAAATCGATTGGGAGATTAGCTAGATGGACTGGGATGTAGCTATATCAGCTGAAGACATGGCTCAATCGACAGTGGATATGGCTAAATCAATTGGGGTGCGACCAAAACAATAACAGGGGGTGGCTAAATCGATTGGTGTGTAGTTAAATCTATTTTAGGTGTGGCTACATGGCCAAAATGGATTGTAGTCTATATTTAACTCACCAAAAACAGCAAACATAGGTTCCACTGGATTATTGCAGATATTATATAGTGAGAATAAAGTGCATCCGGTGGCACATACAATACAAGCGCACACGCTCAATATGGTCGCTATGTAAATGGCAGCCGATATGAGGCTTCGTTCCTGATCCAGGCTGGCATCCGTTAAACTGACGTCGCCGTTGCAAATCGGTGATGTTCTATGACCTTGTGCTAATAGCGTGACCTCATCTCTTCTAGCGTCTACGTTCGTTTTACAGCTGACAGCGCACACACCTTCACTGAACACACAAGTCACTGAAAAGTCGTTAAAATCATATTAGTTTTTGGATGTTACGATTGTTTATTTAGGAAAGGAGAATGCTACTATTTGTTCATACAAATGCCTAGGCCCAAGGCTATTAACCCATTCGAGACCAACTGCACACCGTGTGTGCAATGCATTTCCGAGCCAAAAAGACCGGTTGCACACCATGATTGCAATTATCAGTCAGTATGGATAAAGCAGCCGTCAGAACAAGACTGGTTTATAACAAAAAATATCTTTGAAGTGTGTAAAAATAAAATTTGATGTTAGTTTCAATTTAGCCCTTAAAATGAGTGACCAAAAGCCAGGACCATATGGTAAGAATAGAAAAGTGCACAGAAAGGTTTGTCGACGATGCTCCAAAGACGGTAAATATAGAAGTATTAATTACTCTTGCCCTGCTTGTGTCGGTAACCCTGGATTATGTTTGAGACATTGTTTCAAACGTTATCATTATGCACAACAAAAGTAAGGGTCGTCCTTCCAGGAAAATTTCTTACCTTGTACTGCTTCTTAAAGATATATTTTTATTTAGGTATATGGATTATATTCTTTTCTTCATTACTGTACCTAAAATAATGATTTCATGTTACTTGACTATTTTTGGAATAAATGTTATTCACTTTAATAATGTGTTTTTATTTTATTTTACATTGCACATTTGTGTTCAATCCGTCCCCCGCAATAAAAACATTCAGAGGAGCTACCTGCATATCTTATTATGGCGTGCACTCATCTTATTTGTACATCGGGAGTTACAAAACGACTGATTTCTATTGCAAACTTGTATTTTTTATCAAAACTGGTCAAAATAAAGCAAAAAAAAATGGATCCTGACGATGGTGTCCAAAAATATTTCCTGTCTCGAATGGGTTAAAGGAGACCTATTGAATGGCTATTAAAGGACTATTAAAGGAGATATTAAAGAGGGCTATTAAAGGACAATTAAAGGACAACGCTACTATTTTTATGAGCCCTGGGCCCACCAGCCAATAAGCTCGAGCATGACTTACATATTTAGGCATATTTTAGTTATATTTGAAAACTAAATCTCGCCTCTAATATCTTAGTGGTATTTAAGTTTTCTATATTTCAATTATTAGGTATGTGAGGAGAAATGTCTGTTAACAAATATTATTATTATCATCTCTTTATTGTTATTATTACAATTTATTATATATTGCACGAAATTTTTAAAAAATGCAGCCAAAAAAGAGTTATACGACTATATATACGTATCCGTAAAACCAACCACTATCGTCATCTATTGCAGTACATAAATTTTTTACCCACAATGAATTAGGAAAAGCTGCCATATAAGTATTTATAATATATAAAATATCTTTCATATGACATATGGTTTTTTTTTTAGGGTGGATGTAAAGAGTGGCATTCTCCTTTAATTGGTAAATATTTTAAAGATGTACCTAGTTCAAATTACAAAATACTTTCACCCAGTTTAATATTTTCACACACTTCTGAATACATTTTTAACCCGCATATTAAATCGATATTGTTAGTATTTATTTATAAAATCGACCAAAACTTGCGGCGCAGTTTTTTGCACGCGAAGGCTGGCTTTCGACCGGTTAAGGGTCTTATTCTCCCCAGTCATAAAAAAACATACCTAGTATATTTGATTTGTGAGTTTTTTTAATCATTAATCTCTAACTCTGGAGGGGAGGGCGCCAATGTCAAGTTTTTGCCCCGGCTAGGAATAATCGTAGTGTGGTTTCGGGACTTGGAATTACCAATGTTATGAAAACGAAAAAGAAGAAAATATACGTACTACGGATTTCATAAGTAGTTGGAGTGGCCAATACCCTATAGATAAAGTGTCCTTGAAACAGTCCATAAGCGATCTCGCTGTCTGCTGCTTGAGAGATTGCTGCAGCCTTTGAAATTACCTGAAGAAATGCTATAATATAATACTATAATAAAATCTCATTGCTATAACTTCAGCTCAAACAGGATCATAACAAGATTAAGAATCGAGGCAGTAACCAAGAAAAAAAATTGATTGCGACACCCCATTACTTTTCCGGCAAGCAGACAACCCCGCGCTAGGTGCCAAATCCCTCAATTCTAACCCGTTTCCTCCCAACCCCCCCCCCCCCTCAAACCCTCCTTACCCTAACCCATTTAAATTACTTAAAAAGTAGAGCCTTTTTGTCTGATTATGTTAAATGGTCTTATATCTGTACTTTTAGTTTAAAATGCATAACGTAGATTTAATTTGATTATTTAACATTTTACTGACAATTTGAATATTACGATGAATAATTTTACTACGTATATTTTCGAATTACTAACTACTTCAAATATTAGGCTTCTATTTTTATTATTTATATTTACAGTTTGACAATGTAGTAGTTAATTCTTGACTACCTATGTATGTTCAGTAAAGAGTAGTAACGAGACTTGCTACCTAACCTAATTATTTTGACACATCCAAGAGCGGTCTTTAGCCGTCAATTGGACACGACGAAAATGTAAATGGAAATGTAAACCCCCCTCCAACCCTCCCTAAACCCTATCCCAACCCCCTAACTTCACACCCCCTCAAACCCTCTCCAACCCCCTTCCCCAACGCCACGTGGGGAGGGAGGGGAGTCGAAGTTTTTTTTAAATGTATGGTGGAACTTATTTTTTGTGTCGCTTATAACAGATATTGCAACCAAACTTTAACAATGTGGTTTCAGCCCTACTACACATCTTTGTACCGAATTTCAAGTCTGGTATTAAAATGGTATTTTTCCAAAAATGATGTAGTATTTTCTTAAATACTGCAGTATTTTTTTTAAAAATGCGTCGCTTGTATACCTACGAGATATTCCAAACAAAATTTCGCAACGTGATTTCCATCCGACAAGGTATCTGTGTACAGTATTTCAAGTCTCTAAGTCCAATATTTTGAAATTGAAGTTTGACTAGCGCGCCCCCTGGCGGACCGATTACGAACATAATCTTTTCAACTCTTGCCATGACCAAACGATGCCTGCATGCCAAATTTCAGATCAATCAGATGAAGCTTTTGAGCGCTATCTAGAAGGAATACACACAGACTCACACAGAGACATAGAAGTGTGTTTACAATACTTTCCTCTGCGAGGAAAGTAAAAACGAACGAACAATAAATGGGAAGGTAGGTACTGTCTTACTCTTTCTTAAATATCTACCTTCATACTTAAAATTAGTGAATTTAATAGGATATTAAAAAAGAATAGACTGTTATAGGTTATGCAGGTTTGCACAGGGAGATGGGACATTTTGAAGTAAAGTTATTTGCAGGAATAAACACAGGAAAAACATCTTTTATTGACGAATGTGCATGTACATATGCCATTTATGTTTTCATCAAGTCGTGTATTATGTTTTCATCAACTTTAATTTGTGCAGCATTCTTTGTATGCTTCTTCGCCCAATCTCTAGTGCAGATGCATGTTGTTCAAAAGAGCGGCGAGAACTCCTCTCGATACAAACTCGAACCACTGTAATGTTCTGGAACGCCACCTGGAGGCTTCTTTTTCAAGGGTGAACCATTTTCTTCAAAACTATGCACGTTGTAACAAGTCCATGACCTCCTCATTGGTAATTCTGTCAAAATTCCCTTTGCGCAGAAGTCACACAAGCTCTGCTTGTAAAACGCTCACAGCGATAGAACGCTCCGCACCGCTCTAATGCTCCTTGATTACTAAATGGCAATGCGTTCACAACAACTACGCATCGGTTCCAAACAACTTCCAGCACTATAGTGTTGCCAACTATAACGTTCAAAATTTCCCGTTTCCCTGGCAACCCTGTATTCAAAGCAAATGCTGCATTGAAGTAAGCTTTACTGTAAACAGATGCTTACTCAACGATTTTGGTGAGAAGATTATTGTTGATCTGGGAATTAAAGAGTCCCGCTCTTAAAGGAATCCCTATTCAAGACGTTTTTAAATTGAAAAGCAGTATCCGTCGAAGATAACTACTTTAATGTTTACAATAATTATACAGTATTTATTTATTTATTTATTTATTTATTTATTTCATTAGCAGATCAACTTAACAGTTTATACCAATCCGTTGATATGCAATATACACATAAATTTAAAAAGTATGTCCCAGAAGTCGACATCAAGCCGGAAACAGGTGATAGGGGCAAGTCATACACAGAAAGTAGACTTCTGGGACACGTTGTATGTGATTAAAAGGGAGAGGGAAGATAATTTTCTGGACTTCGAATCTTGAGTGAAGCTTATTATTAAAGTATGAGAGGTGGTTAAAATAACCATTATGTTTATTTTAAAATGTGTTTCAGTACCTCAATGCCATAGTACGTTTTGACAATCCTACTGCGCCGGAGACATGCAGATGGCGCTGATAGCAGCCTTGAATTTAACCATATAGTTTCCCCTAGGAGTCAACCTTCGGCAGCCTCGCGCCCTTACTACCAGCTTCGGCCAGATTTCTTTGGTCTCCCGACGGGTTACGGGTTCGAGGTCGCTCGCGCGGTCCTGTCCCTTACGTAGCGGTGATTCGGTATCTACCAAATCTATCGCAGGCCACGGCGCCCTTTGCACGCCTGTTTAATCGGTATCGGGTAGCCGAATGGCCGTTTCAAGAGCAGCTACTACAAGGTAACCAAGCACTTCCGCTCTATAGGAAACAAAACCGTTTCCAGACTCTCCCGGTTATCAGTCGGAATGCATAGTCAATTGGCTGATGCTGCATGGTGCGCAAACCGTCCTGGAGCGCCCGCATTACGATTCCCAGGGGAATTGGCCCGCAGACACAACCTACCCGGAATCGCCCTTCTGCTTGAAGGCTACCGGATGGGTGCTGACTTATGAGTTGGGCCGACCCTAACAACTGGGGCAAAATAGCCCAATTGCACTGGGCCTATTAGCTCCCCGCGTAGGTACATAGGCGGGCGTGAAACGCATATGGTGCTGAGCCAACCGCGTCAAGGGGGGCGCGCGCCCCCCGCGCCACTCATATGTATCCGCCCCTGATCGAAAACATGTTTTTTTATTAATTGATTTAAGGAGACATCTCCATATTAGGGAGATGAGAGGAAAGATCTTTAACAGATGTCATTCGCTGAAGAAGCTCCAAAATTTTCTTCCGTAGAAAAGTAAAGAGACAATCTGTCAATCTTTACTTCTTCCACTCCTTCACTATGGCGACACCGTCTTCCTCGGTCTGACAGAAGAGCTGGCCACCAAGATGGAAAGGCTACAGAACGTCTGTATCCGCTTCATTTTTGGCCTCAGAAAATATGACCATATCACGGAATATCGAAGAAGACTGCAGTGGCTTACCACCAGGGAGACGAGACAGGTTAGAACTCTCTGCCTCTTATATAGAATCCTCGCGAATGGCGGACCGCTTTATCTTGCCGATAGGTTCACCGTGCTATCGGTGCACGGCCGTCCCCTGAGATCAGTGGGCAATAACCTGTTATCCATCCCTGGTCATAGCAGCGACTTTTTGTCATACTCCTCCGTGGCTGAAGCTGCACGACTCTGGAATGCTTTACCGAATAATGTTAGAACAGCCCCCAGCATTTCCTAGTTCAAGGCCAGGTTCAAGGAGCATATAATCCTAAAAGCATAAACTAACCAACCCTCCTCTTCCCCCCTCCTTTTCGCTTACTATTCCTTTCTTCCTCTCCTTCCTTTTCTCTGCGTCTTTATTTAATTTTAGTAATTTGTTTTCCTTTTTTTTTATATCTTTTTCTTTTTCGTTTTCTGTCTGTTTCTTTTTTTTTCTAATCACTTTAATTTTTAGTATTCTTTTGTGTAGCCAACGTAATTATATCATAAACTTAAGCTATAGGTTAGCTGATAGACATTGCCGCAAGGCAATAAGCTCGCCTTTTTTATTTTTAAATAAAGAGTTTTTTATTATTATTATTATTATTTAATTCGTAGTCGTGGTTTGTGTGCGCATATTTCCAATTTAATTCTGCAGTACACAAATTTGCAGTACAAAGAAATTTCAAGAAAATAATAAAGTCCTCCTTATTAAATAATTTACTCAATTAAATAAACAAAACTTACCCATCTATCAGAACTCATAGACACAACAAAAGCGACCGTAGCTATTAACGACAGAAAACAGGAAGCCGTAATAAAATTTCTTCTCGTATCAGCCATTTTGTTCGAGACAATTGTGTTGGTTTATGCCACCACCTCATTGGCAACTAATTATTATCAAGCCGCTTACTTAGGTACAGATTATTCATCGATTAGATAAGGATTACAAGTGTGTGATTACATATAATAATGTAAACAGAAAATATTTTGCGTATCTTATTTTTTCCCTAATCAGATCTCCCGTAAACCTTTGATATGAAGATATGGGATTGAGATTGCTTCTTCGACCAGATTGCTTCTTGAAATTGCTTTTTTCTAAGCATAAAATATCCTTCCTAAAACCCCTTCATCCCAATCACCTAAAAATTCCTGCACTGCAGCATCATCACCTTCAAATTTTTCACCTCAGATGTTCCTGAAATATTGGAAATAGATAGAAATCACTAGGGGCGAGGCCCGGTAAATATGGAGGATTCATCAAATACTTCAAAGCGATCTTCTTAAAATGCTCCAAAGCATACTTCAAAGCATCTTCCGATACTTCAAAGTCAGCTTCTTCAATAAAAGCCATCACAACTCTGGATTTCTGCTGGGGCGCTATCTTGGTGGAACAACTTTTAGCTAGTTTGTCTCTTCGTTTTTCTCGTATTTGGTTTCTCATTTTTTTTTAAATATGTTCGGTATAGACAGACCCCACTATAGTAGCCCATGGTTAAGGCATCCGATCACTACCCCTTGACTCTTCCAGAAAAGAGAGCCCCATGACCTTACCAGCCGATGGAATGTTTGGTTTCAGGATCGTAATACTGATGCCGTGTTTCGTCCATAATTTAAAATCGAGTTAAAAAGGTCAGGATTCTTTCGTAACAAATCAGTTGCGAAAAATAACAGAGCGTTGCAAAATCCTCAGTCTAGTTTTTTCTGCGGATCCGTAAGCATTCTAGGCACCCAGCAATACCTTTCCATTTTCGTCAGACATCATAGCGCGACCCAAGCGACGGTCGTTAGTTGTTCTTCCACGCCTAAACTAAGCACACCAAGCAACCGTAGAATATGGAGGAGCATCAACCCCTAATGCATTTCAAGTCTTGAAATAGTCGCTCTGTAAAATTTGTTTTCAAGCGACGGTATTTAATTACTGCGCAAAATTAAATTTTTTTCCATTTTTGAACAAGAAGAAAACAAATGACTGGTATTTAAAAAAAACTAAGAAAATCTGTTTTTGTTTTTTAGAATGTAACAGAAGTTTATTATTATATATATATATATATCTTAATATATATAAATTACGTGTCACGTTGTTTGTCCGCGATGGACTCCTAAACTACTTAACCGATTTGAATCAAATTTGCACACAATGTGCAGTTTGATCCAACTTGAAAAATAGGATAGCTTACGTCTTAATTTATAGTCGCGATATTATTTTATTGCAATGTCTATTATTTGACATTCGCAATTATCTGTTAGTTCCAAACGATTTTAACAGATGGCGTTATCTATTAAGTAACCCATAGATGGCGCTGCTATGTTAAACCTACAAACGTCACAGTCGGCCAAGCGTTATTCTAAATTCAAAATATTGTGAAGGTAATACACTGAAATTATTCCTGCTTTTTAATTATTTGTGCTTCATTGTTCAAAACTCTTTAATTAAAATATATACATGTAAGTATTATCACATAGTTATAAAAGTGGAATAACTGCAGTATAGGAACCTCTCTCCAATTTTTTTCATTTTAATGCTAAATCTGGAAGAAAATTGTGTCGGTCGCTATAAATAAGCGAGATATAGGCATTCAAAGTTTAAATTTTAAAAACAGGCCAAAATAATATAATATAAAAATAAATGTTGGTATATCTGTATGCCCGTCTGTCCGAGTTTAATAGACTCCGAAACCGTTTGACCGATCACCATGAAAGTTGGCATATATATATGTATTTTTTCATGGTCAAGGTTTTTATATATATCCGCTTTGTTGCAACTTTCAACTAGACGGCGCTGCAGCACACCAACTTCTATACTGCTCAACCGATCGCCATGAAAATTGGTATACATTGGTATTTGAGAACAGATATAACACGGGCAACGCCGGGTAATACCACTCGTATATATATATATATATATATATATATATATATATATATATATATATATTATTTTTTCAAATTGAAATTATGTTTATTACTAAATAAATGAAATGATAAAATAATGAAAGGGCACTTATCTGGTCTGTGGTGACCAGGAGTGACTCCACGCCTTTTTCTTCTCTTCTTTCAGTATTTGCTAGGTGTTTCCTGCTGTGGTATTGGAACCTGAATGTCTCCTACAGCGGCAACACAACAAAGCGAGACGAGAATGAATGCTGGAAAATAATAGGCGATTAGTGTTTCTTAAATATTAATGATTGTTATAAAATGTATATCAATATTTCGGCTCAGCCGTCGTCAAGATATGTGACATTTCTGAAATCGAACAATTCTTTGAAAATTTAAATTCAAGGAATCGAACAAAAAGAAATGGATTAATAATATTTTACACGATTTAGTTAAGGTACCATAACCAACCGTGCAAAACGTTATTTTAAATGAATGATTATAAATTAAAATAAAAAGCATTTGATGATTATGATAATATGTTAAACCTTATTAATTTTGCCTATTGAGACCGGAACCTTTGCAAGCGCCTAAAATATAAATATAAGCTAATTCCCAAGATTTGACGTCCCTTTCTTTCGCATTATCACCAAGGCATTTTATTATTTTAACTTTAAAACATTGATCAAAAGATAAATTATGCGCCCTGGCATGCAAAGATATTGGGAGTTGGCTTTCATTTCCTACACTAGCCCTATGATTATTTAGTCTAATATTAAGTGGTGTTGTTGTTTCACCGATATAAAAGGCATCACAAGTCCTGCACAGAAGTTGATATACTATATTTTTTGAAATACAACTGCAATGAAAGGGAACCCTGTAACTATTAGTAGTATTTGGACTGGTAAAAAAAGGACTTAGATCTAACAGAGGACACGTTTTACAACGTGGACGACCACAAGGTTGAAGACCAAAAGTATTATTACCAATAGAGAAATTTTGATTATTTTTTGTTTTGTTTAATATTGATCTAATATTAGGTGGTTTGCGGAAAGATAAAATTGGCGGTGAATCTAAGAGATCCTTAGTGGATGCATCATTAGAAATGATGGGGAATAAATCAGATAATATATCTCGCAGTTTCTCAGCACCAGGAAAATAAGTGGTGCTAAGAAAGATTTTATTATTATTATTATTTTTATTTGAAGTAATTTTAGGTTTTGGTATATATTTTACTTCAGAGTTTAGAATATGTTTATCCAATAGAGGAGCAGGGTATTTTCTTTCAAGAAGAGATTGCTTTAGATTATTGAGATATTTATCTAAATTTTCTTTGTTGTTAACTAAACGGTGTCCGCGAATTGACATTGAATAGGGAATGGATCTCTTGGTGTGAAATGGATGACAGCTATCAAAGTGTAAATACTGTTCTTTATTTGTAGGTTTTATATGAATCGCGGTTTTAATTTTACCTTCGGAAATTGTTAAATCAACATCTAAGAAAGTAATTTGTGATTTAGAAATGGTATGAGTGAAATTTAAAGGGCCAAAATTATTTAGGTCGTCAAGAAAGGTTGTTAGAGTAGTTTGTCCGTGTGGCCAAATCATTACTATGTCGTCAATAAATCTATACCATAATATGGGTTTTAAATTTTGCGTTTGAAGAAAATTTTGCTCGAATAATCCCATGAAAAGGTTGGCATACGACGGTGCCATTCGCGTGCCCATAGCAGTCCCTTTAATTTGAAGATAAAATTCATCTTCAAAGGAGAAAGCATTACACGTTAAGACAAACTCGGCTAATTTGCAAAGAAAATCCGTAGAAGGTATTTGAGGATGAGGTCTCTCATCAAGAAAATAAGAAATGGCTTCCAATCCTAAATTATGAGGAATATTGGTATACAGGGATATGGCGTCAATAGTAACAAATAATAGGTCGTCTGACTTTGGAATTACAGTATTCTTTAAAATATCAATAAAATGATAGCTGTCTTTGATGTGAGAATTTAGATTTTTCACAAAAGGTTGTAAAAAATAATCTACAAAAGCCGAAATTCTTTCTGTCGGAGAGTTAAAGCTTGCGACTATCGGTCGTCCAGGATTATTAGGCTTGTGAATTTTAGGTAATAGGTAAAAATTTGGAGTTCGGATAGGATCAGGAATTAAAGTTTTAACATCTTCGTCTGATAATTTTTCATTTGATTTATTTTGTTCAATATATTTTTTTATTTTCACTGCAAAATTTTTGTTTGGATCTCTGGATAGTTTTTTATAGAAAGTTTCATCTCTAAGTTGTCTCAAGCCTTCAGTAACATAGTCAGTTTTGTTAAGTATGACAGTAGTGGAACCTTTATCAGCCGGCAAAATGACGATGCTGGTATCCTTGCTAAGACTCTCAAGAGCTGCACGTTCATCTACTGACAAGTTTGATGTTGGTTTGAGGCTATTTAGGAAAGATGGCTGTGTTACTTTGTTTAATAAAATAGTAATAAAATTTTCTACCGGATGATTTTTTGGTAATGGAGGGGGTTCTTTATTAGAG
This sequence comes from Micropterix aruncella, assembly GCA_944548615.1. NCBI lineage: Eukaryota > Metazoa > Arthropoda > Insecta > Lepidoptera > Micropterigidae > Micropterix > Micropterix aruncella. Next base: position 3,754,406 of record OX155971.1, on the reverse strand, counting down.
TGTGGACGAAATTGAGATAGTGCATTGTGTAATTTATATATATATATATATATATATATATATATATATATATATATATATATATATATATATATATATATATAAATATCCTCCTAGCCGTGTTCGGCCATAGTGACTGCATTGTAGATTCTAGTGACTTCTTTAGTCTTCTTAGAGTCCATTGTTCAGAAGCAGTCAAGTGCGCAGGCTATATTATAGTGCACAGGTGGGCGCGCGACCAAGGGTGTACTCTCTCTTCCTCCCTCTTCTGAACCCGATGGAACGGAGACCGTTACGACCAGAGAAAAGTTTGGATGCAGATAAAATAAAATAGATTAATTAATCGCCAACACAGCAATGGCTGTCATTGTTAAATTTGTACTCAATATTGCAGAGCTATTTTTTTCGGATTTAGTTCGTTTTTCCACACTGTCATTTATGAAATTGGTAGTTAGGGCTTGTGGCGATGTTTAAGGTTTTTATGGAGCTATTGTAGAGATGACCGGTGACTTATTGGTAGTTGTTGTAGTAGGCGGTGATGTAGAAGATGCATTATTGGATTTATCCTGGTTTTTTGATGATCTTGTGTTGTTGCTCATGGGGCTGTGTTGAATACAGCATACAGTCTCTTGTTCCGATATTTTACAAAATTGTGATAGTTTCCCTTTTGGCAAATCCCCGTCAGTTTTTGGTCAATTTTCCGGCGGTAGACATACTCCTAAAACGCCATTTTTTTCACATGACTCTTCACGGCAGTGTATATGCCAGGTCCCTTGGCACTTCCGCAAGGGCTCTTTCCAATACTGGTAACGGCGATTATGTTGAAGAGGCATTATTATTATTATTATGCCTCAATTATTATTATTATTTATTAATTACCTGGGCTTTCCAGTATTTATTATTACCTACATCATATGTAATTTATACATTAACTGTACTTAATAGTTGGTGGCATATTCATAAAACTGAGTAATTTCTGTTTTTTTTCTCACCTCCAAGCTTTTTCAGCAGCGATGCCCCTCCATATTTTTATTAGGACATCAGCTGTCATTGACTGCTTTGTTCAATAAATCTTAGGGCAACCTAAAAAAACAACACATATATACTGTAACCGAGTAGGTTTTTGAGAAATAATATATTTTTAATTTTCGAACATAATTTAGGCTTACCTCTAGTGCTTTAAAACCATCCTCAGCTGTCATGTCATCCACGACATCTACTTCGGGCTGTTCGATCGAGTCAGCGTTTGACTGCAAGCAACACTACTTCTATTTCTTGCGAATCGTCCACAACCCATTCAACCACCTGGCACGTATCCATATCTTCGCATGCAGGAACTCTGTCATTTCTGACTTTTTCCGAGTCCTTCAAGCCAATCATAGTTTTGTCCAGCACCTTGAAGAGTTTCTGCTTTCACTCCTATCCCAGGCTTGAGCATAATACCAATAAATGATGTCTTTCATATTTACTGCCTTCAGTGCTTCATATACTCGTATGTTTTTGTGGGGCGTCACTATCTTGCAGTTTTCAAAAATTGCCTGCAGTAGTGCCGTGTAAATATTGCTATTTCGCCCTGACCCAGTGCCTAAATAAGACTGGTAACATTTGGTTTCAGAACACACAATATTGCTACTTTTTAAATCGCAAGGATACAATATTGCGCCTATTATCAATTAATAAGATTGCATTTTTTTAGGCAAACCTAACACAGTATTAAGCTCCATAAAGGCACCAAACAACTACTAATTATTAAACTGTGATGACAAGATCTCCAAACCATAACAACGCAGTCACAGCAAAGCCGAAGACCAGCTTCCGCCAACCGTGCGCATATTGCGTGTACAACGCTCCCGTACGTCTGACACCAAGGAGTGAATATGCAACGTGATCTCCAGACCGCTTTAGGTAGAAACTTCAGTGGATGAGAAGGATAAGAAAGGCATGAAGTAAAACACATTATCCTTTAATACAGGAAATAAGGTACATTTTTATTATCATTACAATATTTCTTTTAAAAATGAAAGTTGCCAAAGGTGACCTATCAGATATATTATGTATACCATTAACTACTACATATCTCAACGCGGAAAAGAAACGAAAAATACTCTTTGAAAAAAAATATGTGAAAAGACAAAAAAGTACCTATGTTAAAAAATTGTTCAAACCGACTCAAATACTATTTTGAACGAGGGGCATCGGGAGAAGGCCGAATCGGCGCGTTCGCTCGAATAATCGTACCAGCTAAGTACCGGCACCCGCCTGCGCCGCACCGCCGCATATTACATTATGACATAAGTTACTCTCGCGTTTTTTTTTGTGTAAGTTACGGGCTAAGTCACGCACGCACGCTCACACGCATCTCGTCCGGCGACACACACGCGCACACAAATCCAGTGTGTCGACAATATAATCTATTTTACCATATTTTACCTATAACTTATCGGCAAATTCACATTTACTTAAACATTTAAAACGTAAATTTAAATCAATCTAATTAAATCTGATTTGTTTCCTCGTCGTATTCTCACCTTATAAGATCTACTTTAATTTTACTTTAATCGTTATTTTATAGACTAAAAACTGAATTAGGACATTTAATTAAACAAATAAAATGTGTAGTCCGGGGGGAAATGCCGTAGAGAAATGCTAATAAAAAAATATGAAAAAATCCGCTGTTGTCTTTTTTTGTTTTTTTTTTCTTCTGTTGTTTGTTGAAACGGGCGTATACGTAGACCTACGTATGCTTAATAGTTTAAATACTAAAATTAAGCGTATTCTAACGAACGGCAGAATCAAATAAAAGCGTTAATATCAAAGGAGGGAACGACATATATCAAATAATCTCTTACATAAGAAAAAAAACGAATTTCGGATGTTTGGATGTAGGATTTAGAAATTTTATCACCGTTTGAATCTGGACAAATTTATAAACCATTTTGGTGAGCTGTCCGGTTGTAAGAAAATAGATTGATCATTCCAGCCGTGGCTTATTTGGGTGCTTCAGTCCTGGGGTACTTCTGGAAAATTTTAAAAATCCTTAATCCAAACACCCTGAATAAATTACATACAAGCAGAATGCTCACTGTATCTGAATATATGCACTGGAATGAGAGTCTGTTGCTTTTATCATCTGTCATCGGGCACAAAGCTCAAACCCCTCATATCATCTAACATATAGAGCGAATTGCCGACCAGCAGCTTCAATATAGTATAATAAACCCCTTCCACCCCACCCCCTACGATGTATCAATTTGAAACCAATGATTTGAAGAACTCAAAGACTTCATAACATTTTCTTCAACAGTAACTCCAACTCCAACAGTAACTTCAACTCCTAAATCATACAGATAGTGAATTACGTAATGATAATTATGGTATAACAACCATCACTGCTGTAGGATTTAGCTAATGATTCGTTTTTTTTTTTCAAAACCCCTTGATAAATGATTCATATTTGATATAGAAAGCATTCCACACCATTACCGCAGATGTGATGCTAAATATTTACAAGATCTGTTAGACCACTGTTAGATAATGGCTATCAGATTTGGAGTTTATACTTCGCATAAGACAATGACTTACTAGAAGAGAGTACAGAGTTGATTTACTAAGCTGCCACAAATACAGAGGCAGTACAGCTACAAGTAGAGGTTGCGGACACTGCGACTTACGACACGGAAGGAGCGCCGCAGAAAGCGAGGAGACCTGATTGAGATCTTATAAGATATTCTCAGGATATATATTCTCAGGAGTACCTATCTACGTACAACACCAGCCACCATCTCTGAGGCAATGAAAGGAAGGTGTCAAAATCGAGTTTTGCTTTAAATCCTCGGAAGCACTTTCTATCCAACAGTGATGAGTGTTCGGTGCCAAAACACATAAACGATTTTAAGAACTAGGCAAACTTAATAATGGCGAAAGAACAGATTAAAATTAAACCAGTGTAATATAAAATAATTAATGTTGCTAAGATGCAGCAATATCAGCTTTATTGCCTAAAAATTATATAATATTAAATGGTTATTGAAAAAAAAAAACCTACAGCGGAGAAAAAACTGGCACCAGGACAGAATGCCTTCGCTATGGTATTAAAGGGGGCAATGAGCGAAATGAGGTTGGGAAGTGATGCAAGTCTTTTGTGAAAATCTTGTGAAAATCTCCAAGTTGTGACACTAAGGCTGGTTCGATGGTGGGATTGCAATGACTTGAAGCCTTGCAAGCGTTATCTCAAACCGATCAATTTTCAAGCATCCTATCCTACATTGGCACGATTCGTGTGCCCGATAACGTAAACCAAACTAAACAACCGGCTCCCACTCCAGCAAACATCGATATCACAAAATGCGGTCTAAAATTAAATTCCAAGCGGTTCCAGAAATTCTGAAGCTTAAAAATATCTTTCTTGCTCGCTCTCCCGATATATAAATTCTAAAGAAACGTGGAATAGAGTGTAATCGTAGTGACCGGCCGCTCCTAGTGCACGTCCGAATTTTCCGCTTTCAGCTGGTGGTGATTCGACTGCTCCGATCCCAGCGACTGGGAAAACAAAATACAAATTGCGTTAATTGGATTTAAAGCGGGATAACATGGTAACACAGAGAAGGACGAAATCTACTTGTATTTGTACATGTACTAAAGTATTAGTTGTATCAGAAAAGATGTTTTTTTCGTTGACTAGTTTCGGCGATTAGTTGCGTTTTGACTACTGCCCTTTGAAGACTTTGTTTTGTATTATTTGTCAGGAGTGTATTTTAAATTGTCCACATGAGGTGCCTCCGAAACATCCTGAGGATAACATGGGAGGACCGTGTGTCAAACACAGAAGTGTTACGACGGACGAAAATGCAGGGCATGGAAGCTATGCTCATGAATGCTCAGCTGAGGTGGTGTGGGCATGTAGTGCGTATGAAAGACGACCGCCTCCCGAAAGCCGTGTTTTATGCCCAACTCTCAAAAGGCGCACGCAAAGTCGGCGGACAGCACCTACACTACAAAGATGTATTAAAAAGGCACCTAACCGCTAGTGGTATTCCACCTGAGAGCTGGAAGGGGGCTGCTCACAAACGCAGCGAGTGGCGCTCCACGGTGACCACGAAAATTAAAGAGTTTGAGGAAGCCCGGCTTGTAAACCTCGACTCAAACCGCCAACAGCGCAAAACTCGTCCGAAGCCCACTTACACATACACTTACAACAACTGCGGTGAACTCTACTGTAGTTGTTGTAATCGGACCTTCAAAAACAAACTGGGATTCACGAGTCACTTCCGCGCGCATCTTCGAAGAAGTCCTGTCAACCGAGAAGTCGCCGTCGTCGGATCACGATGAGGAGGACATCATCATCATCATTTTAAATTGTAACATTAGAATTTTGTGAACTGATTTACAATGGATCAATTTTTACCAAGGGAAGAATTTATTCGAAATTTGATGCTTTATAATTTTTTGCAAAAAGAGACTGCAACAACTGCCATTATAAACATTTGTGCTGTAATTGGCGATTATTTTGATTTTTGCAAGTGTAAAAGATGGGTTCATGAAATTTAGATTGGGAAATTTGGAATTGAAAAATAGGCACTGGAAGTGGAAGACCTAGAAAAGTGGACGATGCAAAAGTGACTGCTGAAATAGAAAGCAATCCAACTTTATCGATTGAAATAAATTGCAAATTTCAGATACTCATGATCGAGTGTTCATGAAAATCTTTAAAAAATCGGGAATTGAGAGTTGGCAAATGGATATATTGCGAACTACGCAAAGAGCATCTAGGCGATTGAATAAATTCTTCACTTTGTAAAAATTGATCCTTTGTAAAACGGGGCACAAAAGTCGAATTTTATTAATCACAATACACTTCTGACAACATGAAATAACACAAAACATATCTTTAAAGGGCAGTAGTCAAAGTAATCCCCGAAAGCGGTCTACAGAAAAACCGACATTCTTTTCTGGTATCCCTAATACTTGGGAGTGCATGGAGTTGGTGGGGTATAGCGAGGGATTCCAATTACTTTGTTGGTCAAAAGTAGAAAAGGCCTATCGCATTATTTCGGTGTTTTAAGTTGAGTATGGCAAGCAGATTATTTTCTCAATATTTATACTAAAATAAAGACCACATCTCAATCTGCCACTAGTTTTTTTTTTTAAGAAAGCCAAAAGTGTGAAAAATTTCCATGAAAACAACACAACAAAAAGGTATAATTGGGTTGTCCCCTTCAGTAATGCATGAATTTCAGAATGAAATATAGTATATAATATAGTCATATAGTTTTATGAATCTTTTTCAAATATGCGCTTTTGTTAAGTTGTAGCAGGCTTATTTTTTTTTTAATAAAAGGTAATATTTAGGTAGAGGATTTCGATGGTATTGATAAAATTGACCATTGTTGTTAAAGAAATGTTGCTAGGGAAAGATTTTGATTTTTAACTTTGTCGTCAATAGGTCGATGGTGATCATTTATCGTTGAAAACTAATTTATTATCTTATTTTAAATCTGGCGTTTGAATGTAAGTTTTGAGGGATGTTGTTTTTAAACACTTATTAGGTTTGTACTAAGTGTATTTTTTGACAAAGGGACCTTTTAAAATAGGCGTTTAACAGGTTGAATAAAATGAGGTATAATACTGTCTTCAGTGTTTTATCTTAATAATTTTACAATATGTTTTTAATATATTAGTTTTGGGAGTGTTAAAAGTTGTCGTTTATTGAAACAAATGTCTTCAAAAAATTGGTTTATTATCATTTGATTGTTTTTAATGTTAAATCCGAGTTTTTTAGAGATTACCAATGCTCTCGTCGTAGTCGAAAATAAAAGTCTAAATATCGTAAGCGGGAGTAATTCGAATGAGGTGTTAAATACGAAAGAAGTAGTGTGAAAAGAAATTTTGTATATTTTTGGTACTCGACAAATTTGTAACACCGCTCTACCGATTGCGACTCGGCGGGAAATCTTTTAAAAGGTATATCTTTACTTAAAATAAAATTTTACATCTCGGTAACGGAGGCTTACATTAGAAAGAGTCGTAGATATGTTGATAGTTTTTGCAGAAAGCGTTTTTTTTTTTTCGTTTCTCGATTTGAAAGTATTTAGCGTAACGTCCGATGCCCTCGAGCAGAGGAGAGGGCGACGGGAGGAATGGGGGGGGAGGAGACTCACGATTTGCTGCTGGTGCTGCTGGGGCGGCATGGGCGGCAGGGCGGGCAGCGCGGCCAGCGCCGACAGCGCGGCCGCGGCCGGCGGCGGCGCGGGCGCGGGCGCCGCGGCCGGCGGCTGGCGCTCGCGCTCCCGCTCCCGGTCGCGCTCCCGGTCTCGCTCCCTCTCCCGCTCCCGCTCCCGCTCGCGCTCGCGCTCGGCCGAGGCGGCCTGCGCGGAGGCGGGCGGCGTGTCCCCGCCGGGGCCGCCGCCCGCCGCGCCGCCGGCCGCCGCGGCCGCCTGCTGCGCGGCCTGCAGCGCCGCCACCACGCCCGACACCCCGTAGTAGCCGCCGTTGATGCCTGCGCCCAACGGCCCGCCCGCTCGTTACTATCGGCCCGGCCCCGCTTCAAAACCACCCTCCTTTGCGCCTTCCCTGCCTCCTTCTCCTTTCTACCTTATCGTCGCCCGCATATCCGTGTCTTTTCGCTCGGACCGTTTGCGACGGCCTCCTTCTGAACTCTCCCGACCCTTCGATGCGCCCGCATCGTCCCGAACCTCTCGACGATGTCGATTATCCAGTTTACGGCTCGACTCGTCGCAATTAATATACGGAACCCGAAATATCTTCCGATTATAGTTTCGTTGGCATAACCCCTTTTCCGATTGAAAAAAATCTTCTCACTCTTTTATATTGCAACCGAGAAAAATGATAGGATCGTCTCGATGTACGATTCTACAAACTGCAATATACCGTAGCGCATTGCGATGCGGCGCATCTTCGCCGTCTCGTCTAGTCGTAACTCGATCGAATGCTTTTTCCGAATCGCATTATCGTACATAAACCGGATAGCCGATATCTTCGATTCTTAATTTATGACAGAATCAAAATTACGCATCGCTCAATACTAGCTCTTTATCTTTACCGTATACATTCTCAGAATACGCTATTTGAAAAAAAAATTAATGTAAAAAGTTTCATTTTCCAGCATTTGCATTCTTTCAAACGGTTTCATAATAATCACTGACCGATGGTGATTCTTATACAGCACGATAAAATGTATATAAGGTAATATCTGATTATGCACATTTTCATATTAAAAATGCAGCATAAAACGATAACCGCTAACCGCTACCGCCGCTTACTCCTCCTCCTGAGACCGCTGCGACTTAACCCCGCCAATGTCTATAAACACCGCCCATTTCGCCTATAATGAACGATAGATCCTCCGTCATCAACCGCACAATCCACAACAGACAAGAGCCAAACCCATCGGTTGCGCCTCCTTCTCGAACATTTATTAAATCGACAGTATGCAATGAGCGGACCCCCAGTTTCCTCTTATCCCAGTCGCCGTTATCATATTGTGAGTTTCTATTGTCGCCAGGATCGTTACTCTCCACCTTATACTATTAATCCATTCCTCCATGCGAGGTGTTTCTAAGTACATACTGTTAAATAAATATCAGGAAGTATTCATCCCTAAAGATGAAAAGATTTAAGAATTGAAGGCAATTTGCTGTAAATTGGTAGCAATGTATTTAATTGTCGCATAGTTTCCTGTCAACCTAGTTTTTTTACAGCTAACAGGTCAGTTAGTTTAACTTCCTTCAAAGAGACCACAGTAAACAGTGCGCAGAAAAAAGCTCAAATGAGGCAAGTCCGACCCTACATTCCGGAAATGCATCATAAAGCCACAAGCCTGGCAACAATGATTCCGATAGTTAGGCAAATACAAAAAACCCGCTCAAAGTCACAATCACATTATCGCAAAAAAGTCACATGACCATTTACTTGACTAATAGAATTTTGACCAATAATTTTAATTCCTCCCAAGCTGCAGAGGCCAACTGTCATTAAAAAAATATTTTTAGACAGAAATATAAAAGTTTAGTAAAAAGGAGCATTTTACTATAGAGAAATAAATATTCTTCATTTTGATGCTAATACATTTACATATATTGCCAGAAGAAACGGAAATAACCCCAGCTTCTTGAGAATTGCTTAGGAGAGTTGACTGACTAGAAATCACAATCGATGCCCTAATAATAATAATAAAACTCTTTATTCTTACGAAAAGGCGAGCTTATTGCCTGCAGGCAATATTTTAGAGCTAACCTATAATAGGCACTTTGAGCTAACCATATAGGCACTTTGCGTCGGTTGACAGATTCGCGCATAGCCAGCCCTCATATATATTATATAAATATATAATATACATGACCTAACAATATTAATTATCAGGTAATAAGAGCGAATTAATTAAAAAACGATATTGTTAGTATTTATATAGAAAATTGACCAAAAAATTGCGGTGCCGTTTTTATTACGCGCGAAAGCTGGTTTCCGACAGTTTAAGCATTAGCCGGTGCTTGAGCAAGGTTCAGTTAAGGAATGCTCAAGCAATCAACTTTAGATTTGGATGTTAAGAGTTCTTGGCGTAATGCGTTTCTCAAATTAGTTTTTTCAAACAACGCATTGGGTTGGGAGTATTTACTGTAAGGTAAATAAAATTATTTTGACAACTAATTATTTCTTAGTTTAGATTTAGTAAATTGCATTAAATGGGGTCTACTTTAAAGGTGATAAAATAAATTTAGATGATTAAGCAAATATTTTGTGTATTCTTAAACAATTCCCGGTATTTATTTTACAGAGTAGTACTCCTCTGTCACCTGTCAGTGGCAATGTGGACTCTAGTCTGATGTGTTAACGACGATCCCTACTTAGTTTTTCATCATTCCCTTTGACTTCACAAGTAGTTACCCTCGTGAGGCATATCCACTACCATATTGCTTATTTAAAACAATATTCCTCGGGCTGTTTCTATGCAGTTGACTCGCTCATTCGTTTACGTTCACCGTAATAAAAGCAATGAAAGGAAAGGGAAAGAGGTCGCATTGCACGGGGCTTTACCCAAGCGATAAATAAAAGTTTTAAAAAAATCCTTAATAAAAAATAATCACTCGACAATGCTTTTTGCAATACAACCTCTAACGCTATCCTTCTCCGCTTCAACGATTGTCTCATTATTAATACAGTAAACGTAAAAGAGCATATCAGCGCTTGCGGCAGATTTAACATTACTGTATTAAACACGAAGGCGAAAGGAGGGCAGAACACAGTCGACAGCAGAAAGCATTCTACGAGTGACCTCGCTTCGGGCAGTGGAGGCCCTCAGTGCAAGCTCAGGGTTGACTGAAACACATTTTACTTTACTCAAAGACGACTGTATATATTTTTCATGAAATTGCGCGTTACACTCGCAGTATAATTTCTGCCGTTGACTGCACAAAACTTAAATGCTACATCGAATCGCTTAAAATTAGTAGACAGTCATTCGGAGCCGACGACGCCGGCTGTTTGTACTTTACACTTTTAGGGGTAAAGGTCGGAGGCAAAGAGTGGGAGTAATAATCGTTAATTATTTACTAAGAGAATAATCTCCACTAGGAGCAATGGAGAAAAGATATTCTTCAGACGGTTGCGTGGCGTCGAAAACAAAATAAAAAATGGCCCATTGTATTTATTTACTTCGGGCACTTGCGATACTTTTCTGAGCAATCATACAAACAGATTCCCACAGGCAAACTAACTGTTGTAATATTTTTTAAAAATAGGACCAAAATGAATTGTATTTTAGAAGTTTGAAACACCAAGCGTTTTGGCGATATTACAATCGTCGTTGACTAGGTTAGACTGAAGTGCTGTCATTTGTCATCCGATGTTGTTCTGGGATAGGCTGCATACTGCTGCTGTTACTACACAGATTATAGCTGAGGCCCAAATTTAAAATTTCGCACGAAAGGTGTTAAAAATATTTTTAAAAGAATGTTCCACCTAGTAGAGAATTTCAACGTTTATTTATATTAAAGTTTAGTGTTTTTAAGTAAGTTTAACGATTACAGTTGCGAATAAAGGAGTGAAGTTTGTAAACATTTCATCATTTTTCTCTTAATTAAAATGTGGTTTTGTAGTTTTCTTAAATGAAATGTAGTTTGGTGGCCTTTCAGGTAAAACACAGTAACGAAAGATTTCTTAATATTGTCATTTTTGTATATTATTAAGGATATTTTCCGTGCGAAACTGAGAAAAATTCATTAGGAAGTCGGAGATGTAGAGGTTGGCAAAAGACGGTAACTAAATTTTTCATTGCTATTTTTTTTCCAGCGAAGAATAAAGCATGCGAAGGTCGGTTACTTTCGCATATAGAATGTAGACGCTTCGAAAAATATGTAATGATGCATTTAAAAGGGTAAAAAAGTTGGAATAGTTTTACTCGTACAGTATTTTAAACTGTTTGTGGTTCTCTTGTAAAGTATGGTCAGAAGCAGGCATCGCATTTTATCATAGAGTAGCCGAGTTGGCGAAGTATGAATCTAGTCGAAATCGGTTTGTCGAAAAATGTAATATTAATATATTTTTGAACTGTAATTGCGGGTAGAGTAGCTAATTTTCTTTTACGGATGGCGGAATAGTCTGAACGCATTCATAAAATATAGTGGATTTTTTGCAGACGTTGAAAAATTAATAATTAGCGAAAAATTGGCATAATTCGGTTAGGATGTCTGCCAGGCGACGTTTCTCGTTCGTCGCCGAAGACGACGATAGCGTTAAGTGAATTTAAAATATGCAAATTTTAAAAGCGATTAGCATTATGGAATATTGGAATCCGCTCGCCCCGGGCGCAGAGCTATGTCGAACGGGGAAGGGGGTCGGGGGTCCGGGGTCGGGGGTCGGGCGCCGGGGGTCAGCGGGCGTCGTCGGGCTCGTCGTGGTGGGGGGGCGCGAGCGAGAGGGCACCTTCGGGCGGGTAGGGCTGCGGCGGCGCGTGGGGCGCGGCGTGCGGCGCGTGTGGCGCGTGGGCGGCGGCGTGCGGCGCGTGGGCCGCGTGCGCGGCGTGGGGCGGCGCGGCGGCGGCGGGCGGCCCGGCGCGCGTCCCCCCGCCCGCGCCCCCCGCGCCCGCGCCGCCCGCCCCCAGGAAGTACTCCTTGTTGACGCAGTTGCGCAGGCACTCGGGCATGCGGCCGCAGATGGCGCGCCGGATCTCGCCGGCCGCCATCTCGCGCAGCTCCGTGACGGACGCGTCCGAGTAGAAGGCGGCGTGCGGCGTGCACAGCACGTTGGGCGCGTCCTTCAGGGGGCCCTGCGCGAAGGGAACGACTGTAGCCGCCGCGCGAGTAAAGGACGCAGGATTCGAACATTTTCATTCGTCGATTCGAAAAAACGGAACTTCGTCATTTTAAATATCAAAATGCTCAAAATGGAACGTGCAAATTACTAGAAATAGTAAAAAGCAAATTCCACCATGCATCTCATCATTCGCAAAATCGACTCCGAAATGTCATTATAGAAATCGATCATTTAACGTAGTTCCGTTTTTCATTCGATTATCATTTTAATGAAAATAAACAATCCAACGAACCCTCGACGTATTTTCTTACGTTTCTCGACTCGGAAACGAAAACTATCCAAGTCCGACAAAATTACACTAAAATTATAATTTCACCATTAGATACCACTATCGAATTAAAAATCTATCAGCTCAAATTAAAAGTTCAAAGGCCGGCTATTACTCATCGACGATACTTCGATTGCACGGCTAGAGGACAGAAACCTTATCGAACATAAAATATATTAAGATACGAACATCTGTGAGGCGCTTCGAAAAGAATTCTATCTGAATAGAAATGCTCACATAACCGTAACTCAGCCACCGGTACTAAATAATAAATATTTCTAATGTATCACCGCAAGAATTTAAACAATCTACTAAACGCATCAAAACCTATCAAAATTATTATCCAATCATTACTAGCTCAATTTTATCTTCGCAACGATATCAACGCGGCCCTTTATATGAGCAAACGGAACTAAATGAAAGGAAATGGCTTCTACAATGATATCAATGTCTTTCTATCGTAATTGCAAAAATTAATACTTTAACCGATATTTTGTTTAACTAAAGCAATTAATAAAAAAAGAAAAGGTTATATATAAGTGATACAAGAGTACCATTTTAGACATTTTTAAATAAAATATGTGTTCTTTCATATAACACTGCGTATGTGAGACCTATTCTTGAGTATGGCTATCTGGAACCCCTACTTATGCAAAAATGTAACGTCCCGAAAAAGATGCAAAGAAGGGCAACCAAAATGCCACTGATAATTAAGAATAGGAATTGTGAAAATTCCTTGACCTGACTACTCTCAAACAAAGCGACAAAGAGGAGACCCGATTGAGACATAAAATTATCACAAATGATTACGATTTACCTGGCCTAAAGAGAATATTTATAAATTTAAAATAAACTCAACCGAGCAAAATTTGAATCTAATCCCCTAACCTTTCAGGCCTCGTGACTCGCGGTTAACCCCCAGGTTGACTGCGATATCGAAGTCGCGGGGCCTGAAGGGTTAAGAACGTTCTGCAAAATAGATTGGAAATGTGGAATCGACTACCGATTAAAGTCATTAATGTAAACTCTGACAATCAATTTAAAAATACTCAACTTAAAAACTTCTTAATATATCTTCTTGTTTATAACTAGCGTTACAATATCTCATCTGAATATATCAAAAAAGCTGCCTGTCCAGAATTAATAATAATAATTATTATACAGATAATTGAGATTCTAACGTACAGTACCCGGTCATATTATTAGGCCAACTATGCATTAGTCTTGATTTACACTATTTAATATTCTTGAAATTATTCAAATATTCTTGAAATTATTCAAACGGAGCTGCCATGGAATTCACCGACCGAATCCGGGCCCATCATATAGTGTTATTACACCTCTGGGGGGTGACCAGTGGATTCCGGACTAACGACCGGCTGTGGTAGGTTTAGGACAGCTGTCTTGCCACATGTGAGCGTTCACCTTACCACCCATTTACTCCCCCTTTGAAGCCATAGAATTTGAGATGCGGAAATCACAGTTGTAGATAATTTTTCTAAGGAGTTCATTATTTTCCTGGAGAGACCAAGATCTTTAAAAAGGTGAAACAGAGATTTAGCTGGCAGGCCAAGAGCGCCAACTTCCATTGCGTGAAGGTGAGCAGTGAAGCCGTTCCGGGTGACGGCATTGAAGGAGGAATGCAAAAGTCTCCAATTGTTGTCCAATCATTCTGGCATTGAAGGTCAATAGCGTGAGCCATACTATTACTGTCGTAATCTCCCCTAAATAATAAATTCCGTTAATTTTGAACTGGATTTTGAACATTTTTAACGAGTATTTGCTTTTGCCTTACCGAGTATTTGCTTTTGCCTTACCGTTGTTATACGCATTTTTTTCGAGTATTTGCACACTGGAGAAGACGAATCTAATGTCAAAATGAGAGAGTAATTTTGCACGGCCAGAAGTAATTTCTGAAATTTGCCACCCAGAAAACGTGGAAAATTTGAACTATATAGTGTTGGTGAATGTTTGGGGCGCTGCTAGAGGATTCGGTGGAGAAAAATGAAAATTGTCAGTCCGCCGAAGGCGGCGTACGACGGTGCAGCGCCGGTCCGCGCTCTCGAGCCTCGTCCGGATCTCGGGACTTTCGACGAGTATGTCCATCGCCGACTTTCACGTTACCGAGCGGGCCTCGTACGTTCGCGCTAAATTGGCAGACCCTGCGCGGGACCCGTACGATCTAGCCGGCTTAAAGCGTACTCGCGCACTCGACCTGTCGGCTAAAGGTACGGTCTTGCATCTTTTTTTTAAGCTAGGTGCTTTTTTGAGCGCAGTAAGCGCGACGAATTCGTTATTTTATTTCCTTCTCGTTCGTATCGGCGTCGGTGTCGACGGGTTCACCGCCGAGCGCGACTAGGAAAATGACCTCGTCGACTCGAGGTAGAGGTCTTCCGATCGGTCGCCGTAGGTATCCCGGTGGGAGCGGGCGAATAGAGCGCGCGATGGCAGAGGGATCGCTAGCGCCGAGGCCACTCGCGGAGTCAAAGTCGCACCGATAGCGAAGCGGCGGTTCTCCGCATATCCCACTTTCGCACGCTGTACTCCCTCGGGTGTAGTTTGGAAACGGCCCAAAGCGTCGCTGCATTTTTATACATTCTGCATGCAAAGCTTCGGGAGAAGCGAGGTCCGTTGCACTGCGTGGATTTGGTGCATTTCGAGGATGCGATACTTTTCAGCCAAAAGTGAGAAATCTGCACGGTTCAGCGTCCCCCTCGCGAGCGCCGCAGCGACGGCCCGGGGCGAACGGGGCCAGCAAATTCGAGTTTGCTTCCGGGGAGAGGGCTGCGGCTCGCGCTCTACGGCGAGCCGGGCCGCGCCCAACCGCCCACTCGGCGCTCGCGGATGTGAGAGCGGGTTGCGAGCCTGCACTCGAGGGAGAGCCGAGTGACAAACGGCGAGTAAGCGACGAATTAAGTAAGTGACAAAGGGTGCAATGTATGCACCGTCATTACGAAAATAATGGATCAGTTCTAGATATGAAGATCGAGAGAGCGACGGCGACGATTACACCGAGTCAAAAAAGTATGACAAAACGCGGTTTGTGACCCTTACTATTGTTTAGTTTTAGTTCAATCTCTTTCGAAACTAGTATTATAAACAAATATTTTCTTACGAACGAGGTAAATGCGTACGATCGTTTATGTCCGATAGCTTAGCGTAATACATCTACGTTACATTTATTTTGACCGATTCCGATGATACCGTAATTACGACAATATGCACGTGTGAGTTTTACAGCCAAATATACAAGTATGTTTAAAATAGTTCAAAAGTCGTTCAAAACACGAGTAATCGTCATATTTGAGGTCGGCGACTACAAATTCGTCGTCAAAGACACATTCACAAACACTATCTATACTTCAAATTTTCCACATTTTCTAGGTAGCAAATTTCAAAAATTCTAGCAGGCACAAAATTACTTCATCATTGACAGTTTTGAGTTTAGATTTGTCCTTTCCAGCGTGTAAATACTCGAAAAAGACGCGTATCATATAACGGTAAGGTAAAAGTAAACACTCGTTAAAATTATTCAAAACCTAGTTTAAAATTACCGGAATGTATTTTTCAGTATGAAATTTAAACAGCGACCATCTCGGAAAACGACCGCCATTCGGAGTCCGCAGGGCTAAATACGCAAGAGAGACAGGCCAATTGACCGTTGGGGTCTAATTTGCTTTTATCACAATTTGCAGATTTTTTTCGCTCACTGCTTCGAATAATATTTCTCGAATTAAATAACATAGACACCCGAGCGAGCACTCACCGAGAACCGTTCGAGTCACAGAGTATTAAAAAGTGTAAATCCGTGCCGCAACGCAAAGCAAAAAAGCAAAGTAGCGTAATGGTAAAGTATAGGTTGGTATAAAGGAAATAGTGAGAATGAGGGCAGACCTGGAAGACGTTGAAGGGCTCGTTCTCGTGCACGTCGAGCGCGGCGGCGCGGATGCGGCCCTGCTTGAGCGCCACCGCCAGCGCGTCGTCGTCCACCAGCCCGCCCCGCGCCGTGTTCACCAGGAACACCCCTGCGCCGACCGACCACCGTTAACACCCGCCTCTCTCGTCGTGCCTACGGGCAGCCCGCCGGAAACGGAGGAATAGCCCGACGTGCTCAACTAACGTCCCGATACTTTACAAATTCCTAAACAATTTTATAAAAACTATCGGTCGTTTCGGCTAACGTCGAGCGGAACTCCATTTTCCGTTCGGGCTGTTCGTAACCATTCATTTTAATACATTTTACATATTTTATATATAATTTTTATATTTTCCATTTGTAATATATAACAATTATAGGTACTACGACTTTATATTACAAAAGTACAATAAATTAGGTTTCGCTTAAACGAATTTTACAGTTTTGCAACGTTCAATCGTCACAAAACTTTCTTCATTTTTAGTTTTTAGTAGTAATTTTGTCATGATTTTATGTAAAAATCGGCATGGGTAGAAAATGAAAGCGAGTTAATTACGAGCTGAATGCTAATTTTTCACTTTTTATCGTTAACAAATGACATCTGTAACTTTGTACCGCATAGCAGCATAGTGGCAAGCGCAATTTTTCAAGTTTCGAGAAAAACTCATTTGAAAGTTTGTTCAAATCCTCAAATCTGGGAATTTGATTTGTAAACTAGATGAGTTTCAAAACCAATTGTACATATCTTCACGAGTATATAACCCCATTTTTGTAAACATTATGCTAATTTTTCGTATTTTTTTTGTTGTTTTTTTTTTGTCCAGGCTCTTGGCACTATGTTGCACCAAAAAATTATTCAAATTTTAAGGTATATCGCATTCTAGAGTGGATTTATCAATCAATAATGGAGACTAGAATGTTACTCTCTTACTCTAAATTTAAGAATAAATACCAATAAAGGAATGAAGTATAGTACTGAAATGCTAAGCGACAAAATCTAGGAATTAAGGTTAGGCGTAAGGCAATGCCAAGCGCCACTTTTATTTATTAAAGTTTCAGTATCCGAATTGCAAATGGGTTGTCACACGAGGGCTGGTAGTCATCGTTGAAAACATGTTTATTTTCTTCTTCAGTAAATTTTAACCGTCTGACGCGAGATCCGCCAGAATTGTTTCGCCGCATTGTCGCTTGACACTATCTTCCTTCGAGTGATTCGTAAACAATAACTCAGGGCAACACAGTGCAATGGCTCTACAGCGAGGTTTATCGGTGGAATCTAGAAACCAACTTTACAGAATCATAGCACAGAATTCTGCTTTTCCCCAGCAGAATTCCCCACCAGTTTGATCTTTGCAAAAATAACGCTTGGCACTATGTTCCCCCCGTTGATCGTATAACTACTAGACTCCATGTCCAGCCTGAGAATGCGTCAGCTGAATAGAAAGAGACAGCTGCCTATGGTACCTCCTCCATCCTTCTTTAGTCATGCATTCTAGGAAATATGTACATATATCACTATGACGATGCATTTATACCAATATGGTAACGTTTCGACGCCATAAGTCTGCTATGCAATGGGTAAACGCGCATGCACAACTAGACAAGGATAGAGGGAGTCTCATATACCCCTATCTCTTTCTATTCGGTGAACGCATTCAATCACAGCCCGCCTTCGCACTCCCGTTCTCTATTTTGTTACCCTACGGTTCCCCCATCTCTTCGAATACTCTATTGTCTTTGATAATTACATTGAATTAAAAAAAATAGTAAGATAGAAAATTATAATACGTTACGCTAGTAAAACACAATAAATCTAGGAATTATTCCATACAATTCATTAAACTATTAATTTATTTCACACAAATCATTCTTTATAGGTTGAGAACATAGATTCTAGTTAAAAAGGCGAATATGGAAAGTAGGCATTTTTTCATTCGGGCCGTACGCCGAACTCGCGAGTCGAGATTTCGGGCGACACTTAGGACCCCTCATCGTATCGGTGAGTCTTTTAAATTGGAATAATCGGGAAGGTAATGACGGTTTCCGAGAAGTGCGTTTTCTGCGAATTCACATCGCGTTTTGCCTTTCGGAATAAGGAAGTGCGATACGAACACTCGCCCGCTCGACATCGAGGAAAGAGCCGGTCCGCGCTTTTCTTTCCTAATCACCGGCAAAAAAGGGAGTTTTTCGACAGGGCGAGTCCAATGCGTGGCGTTTTTGTGTTTTTTTTAGGGGTTCTTGGAAAGTAGGACCTTCCGCCCGATATGCATCTCTAGACATTGCGCGGTCGGCGTATAAGGGTGGACTCGATGGCGAACGTCTCCTCTTCGGAATCTAGTTCCCGATGAGCCGATGCCGACCGGCGCTCGGGCTCTCGGGCCGAGGCGCGGAGCCGGCGGGAGCCCGTCGCCCGTCGGCCCGGGCGGCGCCTTTTCCTCGGCCTCGGTCCGGCGGTCGGGCGAGAGGCGGGAGAGATGAGCGAGACGGTGGCCCCCGGCCGCGCGAGAGGCTCCCGAGCTGCCCTCTTCCTACCGCCTCTCCGCCGGCAGCTCGGAGCGCCCTCTCTTCGCGAGCCGCGGAAATCTCTCCTTTCTATTTTTTGCCCTCCTTTCCTTCTGTGATTTTCCCCCGACCTGAACTCGTCGGTCCTCGACCCCGACCCGACAGCTCTACGCCCGAATCTCTCCTCGTTGACCGGATTCCGAATCCGACCTGTG
The DNA here is from genome assembly GCA_944548615.1 of Micropterix aruncella. Lineage (NCBI taxonomy): Eukaryota > Metazoa > Arthropoda > Insecta > Lepidoptera > Micropterigidae > Micropterix > Micropterix aruncella. The sequence continues at coordinate 3,735,178 of OX155971.1, read as the reverse complement.
ATAGTCTTTCGTACTATTTTTAATCGCTATTTAACCTAACTTTTAATTAATGTTTTAACCTAACTCTCTCTCGGTCGTTCCCTTTAATTTTATGCATATTGTGTTGAATTAATACTCCTATATAGGAAATTTTGTATTGCGTTATTGTCGAATAATTTAATTCATCGACCCTCGTCCGGGCGACTGGAAAAAAATTAAGTTATTTTCGATAATTTTTTTTATTTCAGCTCCGTTTAGAATCAATTGTGCCGCTTAAAAAGTGACAACTGGTCGAAGGCACTGAGTAGTTTGCCGTGCCCTATACGGTATGCGGCACGAAAGAATTTAAACTACTCATTTATGACTGACTGAATTCTATTAGTTTCATCCTTGCGATACTTTGATTCCCCCGGTATAATTTATGCCAAGATCTGCTCGGTGACATCCGGCTTTGCTCGATGAAAGGAATCGAAAGAATAGACTCTTACCTGGTCGCATTTTTTTGATGGTATATTCATTAATTAGATGGTGGTTATGTTCATTAAGCGTGCAGTGAAGTGATACACAATCACTTTGGAAAAGTAGGTCCTGAAAAAAACAAACAAACATCATATTAGAATCATTTAACTTTTGGTGAGTGAGCTGATGTCCATCTACGAAGTCTGTTCAAAAAATAATTTTAGATTATTGGTCCTTCTCCCCTTCAAAGTACTCCCCTCGCCTATTCATAGGCCTTTCCCAGCGGTGTTTTTATTTTGCAAAGCAGTCCTGCAGGGCAATTTTATATCCTCTTCCCTAAAACCTTGAAACGTTTGGAAAAAGATTGAAAAACGATTTTAGCGAAGCAAAACATAATATCAATCTCGTTTCTACCGATTTTGTAACAAACACGTTTATTTTGCTTTGGTAAATTTTTACTTGTAATATTGTTAGTTACTATAAGTCATTGAATGTCAAAACATGTAGTTTTAGGACTTATGTAGTATGTATTAAAAAAATATAGGTAACATTCAAATTCAAAACTAAATGTTTTTCGTGAAAGCATTTTTCACAAAACACATAATTATTCATACTCGTGATTTTAAAGTAATCAAATTCGAAAGATAGAAAAGTTTTTGTTACTTTTAAAGCCGCCGAAAAGTTTGCAAAGTGAAATCCGTCGAACATGCGAAAGATGTTTCGAGAAAAAGTTACAAAAACGCTTGAAAACGGCTGGAACGCAAAGATCATAGAGGAGAAAAGTCAAACTTATTGATAAAAGTTGATGTTTCGCATTAGAGAAGTGTAATGATGTCATTTTGATACGATGTACCAAAAACCGCTTTTTTTCTGCGCCTTTGTTCCATTTAGGTTTGCTGAACCTTTAGTTTGTGGTTTGCTAGTGTATTTTATGTTCCCTGGCAGTTCCTGGCTGTTCCGGAATATTTCTTCCATACTTTAACCAAAATAACTATTTTCTATAAATTTCTTAAATGTCAAGTTTAACAGATAGAACAGATAGAGTTTTTCGTTCGTTATTGGTAGAAGTCCTTTTATGGTAATAGAGCTGTTCTAACACTACGTCTCTATGATTCTGTCTAGGTGTCAGTTTCGGTGCGAACAAAAGGGCGAAGAAGGGAGGTTGGAGAAATATGCGGGCGGCAGAAAAACCGCCGTGATCGGCGGAGTGAAGTAGTTTTTTTATTGGGTGGCTTTTTTTCTTTTTTATGTTAAGTGTTCGTGATATTTCTGGTAAGAATATTCTTTCATTTGGGGCTAATTTTCAAGTAGGATCAATGCAGTTTCAACAGATTTTTTCCTTGCACACAGCCAGTGGCATCTGTTTTGTTATGTAATTGCTGCTAAGGTGACCTTTTGAAGGAAATCACCATTTGAAGGAAATCAACTTTGATGGAATCACATGGGCTTTCAACAAGCGCGACACCACGGAAAAACCGTATCTTCACAGAGTGTGCAATCTTTGTGGATTAAAAGCGAACTTTTTTCATACCTGCGTGTGTTTCTTTTTTGTGTTCTGATGTAAAAAGATTTTTTGTGAGCCAAATCCAATGAACATCAAAATTTAGCCCACCGATCTGAGATCGGTGTTGTTAGTGTGGCTGGGATTAATAATTTTTACAATCCTTAGTTTTTCTCAAAATTAGTTTCTGTTTTGTTATAAAAGACAGTGGCGTTCATCTTTTTTTTTTTTTTTTGGTTTTTGTGGTTCTTATAGTGATTAATTACAACACGGTTGGTTATAATGAAAAAGAAGTTATAAAGTTGGCTGCCAGTTATATTTTGCTAAATCAGTGCGAAAGCCAAGCTAATGGAGAACGCTAAAGTTATAAAATCACCTCGTTGGATAGTTTCATTCGAGATGGTCTAGGTCTGTGAGAAATTTGCTTTAATGTCATCGATACTCTGAAAATGCGATCGTTCGAGCTCTGATTTTCATTTAGGAAATAAGAAAAAATCACAAGGAGTCAGGTCCGGCGAGCGAGGAAGCTGCGGGAGGATAGTTGTCTGATTTTTGGAACGAAACTGACGAATCGACAATGCTCAGCGTTCGGATGCATCGTCGCAGCGCAAGAACCGTGAATTGTTTCGCTGCAACTCTGGTTTCTTTCTGTGGTATATTCTGCAAAATGGCTTTATAGTACAGCGTTTCGTCGTTTCCCCTCGAGGTAAAATTTTAACATGCACAATTCCAAAATTTTACATCGCTTTGCGGGTATAGAAAATTGCGAAATAACAATATCGCGAAAACTAAACGAGACATCGACGATCCGAAAACGCGCGGCTACAGAGGAGACGACGCGCAGGCGGTGCCTCCGACCGCATATCGCCAAATATATCCGTCGGAGCGTAGTTCGAAACGTTTAGTTATTTTTTGAACGGACTCGGTATGGGTGATTTTTGGGGCTGCTGGAAAAATGTAAGATTCAATCCGGAGGGGGCGGTAGGATGAGCGAGTGCATACCTCGAGCGCGTAGACGCGCGACAGGCCGAGCGACTTGTCGATGCCGTCGGGCAGGTAGGGGTCGTAGAAGATGACGTTGAAGCCGAAGGCCTTGGCGCGCAGGGCGACCGCCGAGCCGATGCGGCCGAGGCCCACGATGCCCAGCGTGTCGCCGCGGATGCGCGCGCAGCCCGCCGCCGCCTCGCGCACCTGCTCCGGACCTGCAAACACGCACCGTCAAACCCACCCTTTCGCATCTCAACCGTTCACTTTTTCTACCGATAAACTCATTATTTTCCTGAAAAGATCCATATCATCGAAGAAGCCAAACGGAAACTCTCCCGCGAGCGCCGACTTCTACCGCGTGAAAATTAACGGCGAAGCCGATCCGAGCGATGGCATTTGCGAGATCGCAGTCTATTCCATTTCTACTCGCGGTCTTTCCGAATGTTCGATTCCCGCGGAACCGTCGACGCTAGGATAACGGCTATCTTTCGAGGAGTAAAAACTTATATCCGAACGTATCTGCTCGGACGCCGAATCGACCTCCAGAATCCGATCCGAAGCTTTCTCGCTTATTGAGCGAGTTTTTGCAGTGGATCGTTTCCCGCCTTCGAAGCCATCCTGCGCGAACCTTATTGAGGCGTTACGAAGATACCGTCGGATTCTCGTCGGCCTCGATCGCCGCGAGGCTAACCGAGTCCTCGCCTATGACGGCGAGGACTTTGTTACGGCGGCGCGTATACCGTCTTAAATCCGAGGCCGTCTTACGACTAGAGTAGTTTTAGTTGTAAGATATTGCTTTTAGGTAATAAGCTCGCCTTTTTGTTAAAGCAAATAAAGCATTTAATTATTATTATTATTATTATTATTTATTATTAGTTTTAACATAGCCCTATTCATAATGTTAAACTGAAATACTGATTTTCAGTTTATTTTTTTTTTATTTAATTACGTAATTTAAAAACATTTACAGTTCATGGACATGTAGGTACAATGTAATAGACAAAATAACCAGTAGCAAAAAACTGAAAACCTGATATGCCAGAAACTGTTGCCAGATATTCCATTTCAATGTCGCCTAACTAGGCTATAGCCTGTTCTAAGGCAGACATTTAAATTAACATAATTTTATAAAAATATAGTAAGGTAATCGCCGTAATTTTAAGAAATAAAATTTTTGTAAATAAAAATAAATATTTTTTTACACAGAAACATGAAAATAATCCTAAAAATTTCAATATAAATTAAAATAAAATAATTGAAAGGCCTACAATTCCTACAATTTAATAGAATAAAGAAATGTTGTAGACGATTTAGATCTACGACAAATACCCCTTTATATCAATAAAATATTACACAACACAGTCCAAAACTGTATCAAATTCTTGTCTGGACTCGGCGGTGCCTGCATACCTTGAACGCAGAAAAATAAATCGCGATACACACTGGCAAAAACAATCTGAAAACGACTCACTCTCCGAATACATATCATTAAAGGGAATAACCAGTCAGAATACTTTCTCATTCTTAAATCTACGCCCAAATTCAGCTGCCTTTCTTCGCCCACACGCTTACAAGTTAGCAGCTGCTGAAGCACAACTCCTATGATGGAAGGCCCAATGGTGCGCCGAAACCCATTTTCCAAGCAGTTCGCAAATTTAACTTTTTTATAGATTTTGGAGATATTGATCGATAATGCTATATTTTTTACTCCAGCCAGTAATCGCTTGTTTCAAAAATAAAAATGAAGAGTGTACAGCGCCAATAAAATTGATTATCCCAACGGGTAGTCTTACTGCATTTACTTCAATAATTGTTTGGATCCGAAATAAATGTGTAAGTCGAGCACATCATTGGCTAGTTTTAATTGTGTTAGGGCCATTTCATAAATACTACACACATTTTTTTATTTACTAAAATGTTTATTATTTTTATGGTATCTCTTTAAAATCTTTCAATATAGTCTTATTGGCTTTTTGCTGTGGTCTGGGACTGCATGCAGGAGCTCAACAAATTGGGAAAATCCAACAAAATCACCCTAATATGGATACCGGGTCACCAAGGCATACCCGGAAACGTAGAGGCCGATAGACTGGCAAAACTGGGCACACTGGATTGCCCAGTGGAGCCAGCTGTAGGGGTCCCCTTCGCTACAGGTAAGAAAATCATCAGGGACTGCTTGGAGCAGGAACATCGGGCTTCCTGGAAACAGAGTCAGGGATGTCGCCAGGCAAAAGCCACGATGGAGCAACCACTACAGAAGAAAACCAAGGCCCTACTTGACATGAGCGAGAAGAACCTTAGAACCACTATCGGTCTCCTCACCGGACACACGACCCTTAGAGCTCATCTATTCAACCTTGGCTTGAGTGAGAGCAAGGATTGCCGAATATGTGGCGAGGAACCTGAAGACAGCATACACATTGTTGGCCGCTGTCCAGGGCTCGCCGCCAAAAGACACAGTTTACTGGGACGAGCCTTTCTCGAACCCAGCGATCTGCCCAACTTGAAGGTCAGTGACCTACTTAGTCTGGTAAGAAGTACCGGGCTACTAGCTGACAATTGACCTAACCACACAGTGGGTAGTTACAAAAGACCTTACAGATCTAGGTGACATCAAGGGCTGGAAACAAGCCCCCCACTCCATCTACTACTACTACTACTACTATTGGCTTTTTGACTGAGTCACGTCTGGGAAACTTTCCTATCCCATCCAAAAAATCATCTCTATTCATCCCTTTTGATATATTTTTGACCTTTTGACATATTTTTGATATTTATTAATATAAAACGGTGGAGGGTTACTTTTTATTGTAATTTTCTATTTATTTTCCAATAATATTTCCATAATTCTATTACTTTATGTTTTTACACCACAATTGTGCATCTAGATACAGTCTAATGTGCATAGCGCCATTTGTTACTTGAGCTGTGTCGATCTTAAGCTGTTGTTTTTTAATGTCCTATTACTGTACATCAGTGACATTACATTGTAACTAGTTTTTTTTGTACAACCATTAAATAAACAAAAAAACTGTCGAATGGCTGGGGTACCGAACAAACCAACAGTTTATTATTGAAACTTCACGCAAAAACTGCGTAGAAATTGCACAAATCCCGATCTATGCTGCCCGAGTCATTCGATAGATGAATAAAAATGGTGTCTTGGATAAAATAGTAAAACTCTTCAGAGGTTAGGACTCAGTCTTTGAAAAGCAAGGATACTATAATGAAGGAGTGTAAAGAAATAGCAATGTAATTAAGCAAAAACTTGTGTGCATCATTTATGAAATGCCCTCGTAATCAATTAAAACAAGAATATCAGAGATGATTTCATGCAAGGTTTAAAGCTAATTTGTCGGGGCTAAACATGGTTCTATTAACTAAAACTAAACGCAAGGGAACATGGTTGATTTCTCACTGGGTTATATCACATGTTTAGATATTTTCGATAATTGATTAAGATAAGATAAAAGATAAGAGTATTTATTTCTATTACAACTATTACTGTTGTGTAGGAGTGGCTTTAAATCAGTCTTAAGCTAGTTACACAATTTAACAAAGGTTCATAAAGTAAACTCAATTTAACAAAGATCATATAACATTACTCGAAACTTTCCAGTTATCAAAAACAAAGGCTATAAAGTAACAATTTACAATAAAACAATTGACAATAAAAGAGAATACATTAAATTAAATTGTTAGGTGCGATGCTGTTTTTGCAATATTTTAAAATGTCATTACATATTGATTTTTAACAGATACACCCGGATGGATCTCTTGAAAATATTGATGTTTTTATTCGCCTTCAATCTATCAGGCAATTTATTAAAAAGTTTGAGGTCTATGTATCGACTAGTCGCCTGGACCTTGACAGTACATGCTACGATCGGTTGAAGGTAATGGGTTTTATTCCTGGTGTCATGCCGATGTACTTCCTCGTGGGCAATTGCCGAGCTCTTATTGCAATAGAATTCACAAAGAGCTTTGTAACGATCCTTAAGTATCGTTACACGCAGTCAACAAATGCATTGATTTCCAGTGAAATGCACTGACACAAATTCAGCCATTGTTCTACCTTGTGCAGCGATGAATCAGCACAATGAAACAACACTTTTACTCGGAATTGGATTGCATATAAAGCGGCGAAAATACGACCAAAGTATCATTCCTCGAGTGATCATGTCCCCCAAGACAGCGACGGCATACCTGGCATTTTCTCTCACGAGTTAGGTCAACGGGTCTGGCTTCTTGGGTACCTTCTTTCTTCCTTTTCCCTTATCGAGGCGAGACGCATTAGTCTGTACTCCCACAGACTCGAGCCGTGCCCAGTACGAGATACTCGGAGCACAAGTACAATCCTTATCCATACATCCTCGTAACTTCAGGCAGATAGCCACTACATTCACGTCAATATATCCTTTTCGGGAAGCGTTACAAACTGGCAATATCGAACTCTCAATAAATACCTTCTGATACACTTTAAATCGATTTTTAATACGGAGATAACCCGCTCGTTAACACCACCACCTCACATCAAATAACTTGGAGTCTAGTGAGGGGTGGTCCCTCACAGCTTCCTAGGCAAACATCGCATATACAGTCAATATCCTTAGTTTTTGGAAGTGTTCACGACAAGATTGCCGTGGACCAATACCCACTATCACAAGTATGGCTCTTTTCTGGAGAGTAAATACACTGTTGATGTACGCTGCGGTACCCCATAGAAAAATACCATAGCGCAGGTAAGATTCAACTAGCATTTATTAATTAGCGATTACGCTTAAGAAAGATAATCACGGTTAATAGATCTAACCATAGTAAAATTCCGAATACATTTGCACCACACGCCGTTTAGTTAACGTTGGCTAATTTCCCTACCCGAGCCACAATCCCCGGCCATTAGCGAGAACTGTCACAATTTTGAGTGCTTTGCTTTCGATTTTGTTATCATTGTGGTTATTGTTTTATATTGTTGGTGACCGTTCGTTAGTTACCAAGATTGAACTGACGTTAGTTACCACGATTTTTCAGGAAAAAGCCAAAATCGACGACATTATAATCAAAATCCGTACTCAAGTATAAGAATTCATATTTAATTTTGATTAAAATAACATTCAAATAACATTTCAAATAACAATTTGCGCAAAAAAGTCAGTACACGTAGTGACGAACTCGAGACATAACTCAAAAATGTTGACAGCTGCGCGGTGCGCTATGATTGGTTGGGAGTCAACGGGAAAGGCGTTCCAATACTCGAAAAAGCACTTTACAGGTATCCAACGCAACTAACCGTGGTTAAATAATCAGCATCCGAAAATGCTGGTGAAAGCCATCAAAAATTAACCGGCTATTAAATTGTTAATTGTGGTTCGCTAATGGCTATTAGCAAATGATAAGAGGCTGTTTGGTGCAAGTCGCCCTAATACATTTTTTTATATTTAAATAATAATTGGAATCCGAAAAAGGATTCCAATTAGGACTGTTTATAGGACTGACTATTTAAAAGACTGACAGAGGTTTCGCTGACAGGAAAACTTTGGAAACTTCATTATATAAGTGGATCTATGTGACTGGTCAGCATGTATAAAGGTAAAACACTCCAAATATTTTCCTTGGCCCCAAGTGCATACACAAGACTTATCTCATATAACCTCGAATTGCTTGCCTATAAGGGCTTTAAAATAATCGACAGGAAAAATCACTTCTCAAGGCAAAGTCCACTCTGCTGATCATATAGTAGAAGATTTTAAGTTGCAATGTCAATCCCTGGCCCTCGAAAGGCTTGGATCTATGACAACTAAAGGGGTGTCATCACAGCCAACTATCCATACAAATGCAGAAAACTGTTTTCAACATAGCTATTCAGCATTCTCTGGATATTTTTTAATCCATGTATTCATTTCAAGAATATCTAAGTTTGTCGGGAGATAAAAAAGAAATCTCGACGAAACCAGAGATATTAATTACTAATTAAAACCAAAATTCCTATTGGAAAAATGAAATTAGAAAGTCTAAGTTGTATAACCTTAGAAAACTAGACATGGCAATGAAACTCACGACGGCATGTTTTCAACCCTCGAAAATTTCTTTGTAGGGTGTTAGTGCATGCAAACTAGTGTATAATGGTGGCTTATTCAATGAAGGCGACTTTTTCGCATATAATCACATAATTGCATAAATACGGAGATCGGCCGCCTGCGAGTTGTCACAACGGAAAACCACCGATCGGTGGTATTAGCATTCCTGCTGTTAATACCATCAAAAACACCTGACAGCCATTGTTTGCAGTCTAAATAAAGGGAGCTCTCTTAACTTCTCATTTGTCATGGTCCTACATCATTTATTATTTCAACAAAACCCAACTGTCCCACATGTGTGACAGCTAGATTGTAATCCTGACTGTCCCCGGTCACACCTACTGACCTCTCTTTTCTTCTCTCTTCAGGTTGAAACATAACTTTCGACTACCTCTAATATTGCCCTCTTCTCTAAGCCAAATATAGAAAAAACAAAACATTGATTCTGTCCAATTTTAAGGATCCAACGGTATCAAAACAAGCAGTAAGTTGCTGCAGCGAATTAAATGATTTATAAGCCCGCCTAGCATGCAACAAAAAATATCATATTGAAACTAGCCAAAAAGGTGCTGGACTGGGGTTATGGCAGTACCGCCATGAACGATGTAGACTCGAGGGAACCACTCTTGCGAGGACATTATGACAACAACGGTATAGGTTATTCTATTAGCTTTCAATGTCAGAATGTCTGGACAACAATTGGGGACTTCAGCACTCCCCCTTTCAATGCAGTAGATAATGTACGACTGGACGCCAGAGATGCTGACATTTTATTTGTCTTTCAGCATACACTTCCAAACCCCAGTGACCTTGTTCGCTAATGTTTGTTTCTACTCTTTATTGTGAAAATCCACAAAGGGCAGGTTTATTATCATAAGACAATCTCTTACAACCAACCCTACTATGAAGTGTATGTTGAGATTTGTGTTGACGAATCTTCGAGGTCAAAGCAAAAAACTCAACTGTACAAAATTTAAATCTAATACTCTTAAGAACGTTTTGCAAAATAGAGTGGTGAACATGTGGAATAAACTACCATTTGAATCGATTAGAGAAAGCTCTGTCAATCAATTTAAAAACAGCCTCGATTTGTAGCTCAAAAATTTGTTATTACTGTTTATGACTAACTTTACAAGATCTGATCTGTACGTATCACCAAAGCTGCCTATCCCGAATAAATAATTATAATAATAATTGTTATTTGAATGGCTAGCAGTTCAGCTTGGAACATCCAAACCTCTGCAATAATACCCCGTGCACAACCAGATATAATTTAGCTGGCTGCAAATCGGCCTTAGATAAAGGTCAGTGCACCTACCGCAAGGCCCCTCTTACTCCATAAAAACTGCAAAAACGGCTGTAAGGGAATATGTAACCGCGGATGCAAAGGTGGAAAAAATACTTGTATATAGCCGTTAATAAACAGCATTGGCTGGCAGAATCCATATGCATTATGCAAGGCATACTATCTTGATTGCCTAAATTAGGTCTCCCAATGCATACTATTTATATTGCCTAAATTAGATATCGCCCACATTACATACTATCTTAATAGTGTTCACTATCTTATTGCCTAAATTAGGTATCGCCCACAGTGCATACTATCTATATTGTCTAAATTAGGTATTGCCCACAGTGCATATTACCTAAATTGTCTAAATTAGGTATCGCCCAATGCATACTATTTATATTCCCTAAATTAGGCATTGCCCACAGTGCATACTATCTATATTGCCTAAATTAGGTATCACCCACAGTGCATACTACCTATATTGCCTAAATTAGGTATTGCCCGGAAAGCATTTTATCTATATTGCCTAAATTAGGTATCGCCTAATGCATACTATTTATAGTTCCCACAGTGCATACAATCTATTTTGCCTAAATTACGTATCTCCCAGTGCATACTATCTATATTGCCTAAATTAGGTATTGCCCAATGCATACTATTTATATTGCTTAAATTAGCTATTGCCCACAGTGCATACTATCTATATTGTCTAAATTAGGTATCGCGCATAGTGCATGCCTACTATCTATATCGCCTAAATTAGGTTATCACCCAATGCATACTATTTACACTACCGTTAAAAAGTTTGGAAGCAGTAAAATTTTCATACGTAATGCCAACTCTGTCGTAAATATAATCTAAAGGATTACAATAAAACTTTATCGGTCAGTAAGATTATTATTACATGTATAAAACGGACGGACCCCTAACGGATTTCTAAGAATTTTTTTGATATTTTCTTTTTCCGCCGAACTTGAGTATTACCATTTCGTTAAATTAGCGAGAAAACCATTTTACATGCAACAGTGGTAAAGTAATGTTACATGCATATTTAATAGAGGCCTGTCAGTTGAACTCAAGCATTCATACGTGATTGTTGTAACTTCCAAGTCAATTGTGCTTTAAAATAACCGATAAGTCGATTAAGTTGAATTTTTAACTTAATGGCAAAGCGAAGGCAGCTTACTGTGGACCAGCGAAGCGCTATCTGTACTCTCAGTGTGGAAGGATACAGTGAGCGACAAATTTCGAAAAAGCTCGGCGTTTCTTGTAAAGGTGTTCACTATACCCTCGTAAGGAAAAGAGAAACTGTAAAACTTGAGGATAGGAAAACGACTGGACGACCTAAAACCGTAACAAATGAAGAGGACAATTTTATTACAGTGTTGTCTAAAAGAAACCGACGCCTAACTGCTCCACAAATCACTACTGCGTTAAATGAGACACGTCAAACTCCAGTGTCGACTACCACCGTTAAAAGAAGATTATTGCCTGCAGGCCTAATAGCATGTGTAGCTGCTAAAAAAACTAAATTAAAGGCTAAACATAAGCAGAATAGAAGAAACTGGGTCAACACACACCGAAACTGGACGATCCTTTGGACAGACGGTCCGTAGGACAGATGAGTCAAAATTTCAAATATTCGGATACAATAGGCGAACATTCGTGCGTCGGTCAAAGGATGAGAGGTCTTTAGGAGTGTACAGTTGTCGAGCACGGTGGTGGTAACGTAATGGTTCGGGGATGTTTTGGTGACAGTAAACCTGGTAGTTTGGTGAAAATAGATGGAAAAATGAACAAGGAAGGCTATCTGAAAATTCTTAGGAAGAATGCTATACCGTCTAGGCTGGATGTTATTGACCCCAACTTCACCTTTCAACAACTAGGGTTGTCGACTACAGCGGGCGAACCTGTCACCTCAGGAAGTTTTAACGATTAGTCGTTCTATCTCCCTGGAGTGAGCGCAGAAGACTTGAGGACAAAACAATCCACCGTCTAGCTACGCCACAAGCCCGTAAGAGGCCAACGCCTTAACCGCGAGATACCTCGAGATTACCCGGCGGGCCTACACTTACGCCCTTACTTCCAATTGTGACCAGATTACTCCGGTCTCTCGATTGGTTACGAGTTCGAGGTCGCTTGCGCGGTCCTCTCCCTTACGAAGCGGTGAAACGGTGTATACCGAATCTATCGCGCACCACAGCGTCCTTTGCCCGGCTGTTCACCCAGGATCGGGTAGCCGATGGTCATTTCAAGAGCCGTCGCCGTAAGGTCCGCAACCACCCCCGCTCTATAGGAAACAGTACTGCTTCCAGACTCCCCCGACTGTTAGTAAGAGTGCACAGTCGATTGGCTTACGCCGCACGGTGCGCAGACCGTCCAGGAGCGCCAGAAGGTTGATTCCCAGGGGAAACTAACCATAAGGCCAGAGTCCTACCCAGGCTCGCACTTCATGCGTGGAGACCGTCGGATAGGTGTTGACCCGTGAGTGTGACCAACCCTGAACAGAATGGGTCTTCCTGGCCAACCAACTTCACCTTTCAACAGGATAATGAACCAAAACATATGTCGAAATTATGCCAAGAATTTTTAATCCGAAAAGAACGAGAAAAAGTGATAAAAATGATGAAATGGCCGGCTCAATCACCAAATCTGTCTCCGATTGAACTAGTGTGGGACGAACTCGACAGGTGGTGAAAAATCGTTCTCCAACTACTGCTTTGCAACTATGCAAGAAGACGCAACTATGCAAGAAAGAATGGAAAAATTTGAGCACAGAATACTTCGATAAATTAGTAAGAATGGCAAAAATTTCATTAGAAGTAATTAAAAATAAAGGTGCTCATTTTGATGAGAGTAAAATTTAAATGATCCAAATCAAAGATGAAATTGTTTCGGAACATGTTAATTTATGATTAAAAAAGCATTTTATTGTAATAAATATGTTAGATAAGTTGCTTTTATAATTTTTGTGTGAAATTCCTTACTGATTCCAAACTTTTGCACAGTAGCGTATATTATAACCTAAATTAGGTAGTAAAATAATTAATGTTTTGGTGAGACAGTGTCGCAATTCAATTTTTTTACTAATTTTTAGTAAAATTTTTTGGGATAGCAACTTGTCAATCGGCTGAGGGGCCGAGGCCTGAAGGGTTAATGCCGCTTTAAAAACTTTCCATTACTATTATTATCTAAACTATGCTACTTCCCCGCTATTCACGAGTTAATTAGCCTCTGAAGTCACTCGCGAGTTAATTAAACTGTCAAGGGTTTGACAGGTTGCTGTTTATATATTCAAAGAATGTAGATGGCTTGAAAGGCAACACCCCCCCCCCCCTCCCCCCAATCTTTCTCAATAATCGAGAAAGCTCTCAATCGATTTCTGGAGTTCAATTTAGTTTCTAAAATGTATTATGTCTCTGAAATGTCTTGGACGCACTACCGTCTGTCAAGAATCTCAGAAAATTGCTCTGGTTGTGGAATTAATTAGATGCCCCGGAAAATAAAAATAATAGTAAGAGACGACATTAACCTGTAAATTTTTTGCCCTCTCGGACCATATTCGCTAGCCAGTACGTTCTCCTATATAGGTTGAGAATTAAACAAAGGGTCGTATCGGCTACTTCTTCCACTCCATATCCGGGTACATTGCATACTGCGATTCCTGAAAATAAACAAAGGAATATTAATTTCATTCGGATTGGTAATTTCTTCGCTCTCAATAGATCCCAGTCTGTTAACAAGTAAGTAAACATATTAAAAAGAATAAAAAACACGACTGCCGTTACGGAAAGTGAATAATTAAAATACAAACGGAGCTGCCATGGAATTCACCGACCGGAGTCGGGCCCATCATAATACTATTTTTTTACACTTCTGGGGGGTGAGCAGTGGCTTCCGGACCAACGACCGGCTGTGGTAGGTCTAGGACAGCTGTCTAGCCACATGTTACCACCACAACACCTTACAAAGCCATACAATTTGAGATGCGCAAATTGCGGTTTAGATATTTTTTCTAGGAAAGAGTTGATTATTTTTCTGGAAAGACCAAGATCTTTAAAGAGGTGAAATAGAGGCTAACAGGCCACGAGAGCCAACTTCCACCGCGTGAAGGTAAACAGTGAAGCCGTTCCGGGTTACGGCATTTGCGAGATCACGGTAATTATATAATTTGTACTCGTGGTCTTTTTGGATATTTGATTCCCATGGAACAGTTAATTCTTCAATAAGGGCCACCTTCCGAGATAGAGAGTAAAGAGTTATATCTGGACGGAGGGCTGTGCATCCGAGACTTTCAGGGAATTTATACTGCTTAGAGACCGAATCGACCTCCAGAATCCAATCTGAAGCTTTCTCAATTATTGAGAAAGGTTTTGTAGTTAAATGTTTTTTGCCTTTAGAGCCATCCAGCACAAACTGTATTGGGGGTTTGGAGGATACTGTCAAACCCTTGTTGGCACGAGCCACTGAGAGGCTAATTACCTCGCGAATAACAGCGAGAACTTTGTCATGGCGGTAAGTGTACCGTCATTGATCCAAGGCAGCTAGAATATGTCTAGCTGTGCAAGGGGTATTGTTACAAATACGGGGTATTGCAAGGGGTATTTACAATTATTTTAATTACGATTTTTTTATGAAATGTGTGGTTGATGTATTTATCCATTTATGTATATTTCTGGAATGTACTTACTTAATCAGACCTTTCATTTGACACTAAACACAATATTTATGTTAATTTATTGACATTTGGACATTTAGGCAACAACTTGCTTGATATTTGGACAGTTGATGTACCCTATGACACTCGGGATGACATAACGATTTTAACAATACCACACGGTTCTAAATCGGTTTATGCTTTTAGAAGTTATGGCGGAATAAAGAAACGTTAAATATACGAGCCCTGAACACATTACACTCCTTTATTGTTGTGCAGTCCTGTAATAATAGGGGGAGTCTTATTCACCCGAACAGCTGGATATGAATAACTGGATGGTGAATAATATCTCCAAAGTTGAAATTTTGGAGATATTATTGACCATTTCCTCAAGTTTCCCCTGGGAATCAACCTTCTGGTGCTCCTGGACGGTCTGCGCACCGTGCGGCGTAAGCCAATCGACTGTGCACTCTGACTAACAGTCGGGGGAGTCTGGAAGCAGTACTGTTTCCTATAGAGCGGGGGTGGTTGCGGACCTTACGGCGACTGCTCTTGAAACGACCATCGGCTATCCGATCCTGGGTGAACAGCCGGGCAAAGGACGCTGTGGTCCGCGATAGATTCGGCATACACCGTTTCACCGCTTCGTAAGGGAGAGGACCGCGCAAGCGACCTCGAACTCGTAACCAATCGAGAGACCGGAGTAATCTGGTCACAATTGGGAGTAAGGGCGTGAGTGTAAGCCCGCCTGGCTATCTCGCGGTTAAGGCGTTGGCCTCTTACGGGTTTGTGGCGGAGCTAGACGGTGGACTGTTTTGTCCAAGTCTTCTGCGCTCACTCCAGGGAGATAGAACGACTAATCGTTAAAACTTCCTGAGGTGATGGGCTCGCCCGCTGTAGTCGACAACCGTAGTTGACCATTTCCAGATGGAAGTCTGTCTAAGTGCCTGTGTGTACTCAAAGATAGCGCCCAAACAGGCATGCGTTTGGCAGGCAGGTATCATTTGGTCATGGCAGGAGTTGAAAAGGTTGTGGTTGAAATCTGTCTACCAGGGGGCGCATTAGACATATTTCTATCTCTAAATATTAGACTTATAGACTTGAAATTTGGAACAGATGCCTTGTTGGGACGAAATCACACTAAATTTTCGCCGTTCAGTATATTTGCAAAAACGATCGAATGGAACATGTTTAATGCGTTGCTTTCTCACTATCCACGCCGACTATCTCTTTAAATTAAGTCAACCTACTTGCCGGGAAAGTTTTATGATGATATAACTGTTTTCATTTATAGAACAGTAACTTCATAGGCAAGCTACTATTTTACTTAACAAGAAGTAAATTGAACATCTGGTTGACTTAATTAAATGTATTCCGTAGCTCAATAGAATTATGGGGGGAAAATACATGAACCATGGGCAAATAGAGTTGTCAAACACAACGGGTGAACCCATCACCTCAGGAAGTTTTAACGATTGTTTGATCTTCCGTGAAGTGAGCACAGAAGACTTGGACAAAACAGTCCACCGTCAAGCTTCGGCACATGCCCGTAAGAGGCCAACGCCTTATCTGCGAGATAACCAGGTATGTTACCCAGCGGGCTTACACTCACGCCTTTACTTCCAATTGCGACCAGATTACACCGGTCTCTCGACTGGTTACAAGTTCGAGGTCGCTTGCGCGGTCCTCTCCCTTACGAAGCAGTGAAACGGTGTAAACCGAATCTATCGCGTGAAACACTCATGTGTTTGAAACACTGAAGTGTTTCATGCAAAACTCTGCATGAAACACTTCAACAGTTATGGAGATGCCGAAAAATTACTCAATGACTGGATCTCCTCGAAAGATGTACGGTTTTTCTGGGACGGCATCCACAAATTGCCAGAGATGGGAAAAATGTTTAACTAGCGATGGTGCATACTTTGAATAAAACATTTAACTCTCTCCCGTTTTCAACTTTTTTTTTAAAGAAAAAATGAACCGAAATATTAATTGCCTCCCTGGTCTATGATATATTTTTCTTAAGCTTTATTAAATCATGTATGATATTGAATGATATAACTAGCGATGAATATAATTCAGACACGCTTTTATTAGGTCGACCTGTATGTAACTATGTAATGGAATCTAAGGTAACTAATTTAACCATCTTCCAAGGATCGTAGCGTCATGAAAATTGGTAGCTGTATGTAGTTCTGATGACAATACAATAATATGGTACTGTTGAACTGATCTGATGATGGAGTCGGAATACATGAACTGGAACTTCATGATGGAACATCGTATCACGGATGGGACTAGCTAGTGGAAATAATAAATTACTTACCAAGTTCTCCAGCCGCTTTAACATCAATATTATCTACACCAGAACCAATGCGCACAATAATACGCAGAGTCTTAAATTTTTCCAAATCCTCTTTCGTTAGAATTATTGTATGCCACATTAACGCCCCCACCGCCTCATTTAAAACCTGGAAAATAAATTTCAATATCATTAATACACATCGATAAATCAAAATACATAAGAATTTTACATAAAAATGCATTTAATAAAAAAATCAGTTGTATGCATTTGCAACCTCCAATATGCATATCATGCATATTGAAGCATATGCGTATCATGCATATTGGACCATATGCATATGGGACCATACGGATATGCTACCTCCAATATGTGTATCACGATCATAATCATATTAGTTTCAGAATGTTTAAAACATAGCACTTCATCAATTTAGTTACAAGAATTTAAACAACATTGTCAATCAAATATAATAATTGAATGATTAAAACGTAAAAACATTGAAATCAATCGAAAGCATCCTAGTCCAAAAGGGAGATAAATATTACTATTCCAAAAATATTAGGTCTTTGAATTGAAAACTTCGATTTTTATTTCGAACATTTATTTCGAAGCTAATTGGAAAGTGCATTTCATTCAATGTATTGTCCATCGCTAGCTATGACGTTCTCTTATCTTTCTGGCAAGAGACAGATTCCCCAGCGGAAGAAGTCTTCGTCCTTGGAGGCTATCCACGAATCCAGCCATTTTTCAATATCCTCGAAAGACTGAAAGGGCTGCTCGGAAAGGCCATGGGCCATTGACCGGAACAAATAGTAGTCGGATGGCGCAATATCTGGGGAGTACGGCGGGTGAGGTAGGATGTCCCAGCGAAGCGTTCTCAGGAAGTTCTTGACCTGCATCGCGACGTGTGGTCGAGCATGGTCATGCTGGAAAATTACCTTGTCATGCCTTTTAGCGTATTCCAGCCGTTTTATCTTCACAGCATCGCTTAAATTCTTAAGCTGGGCTCTCGATAGCGATCGCTCGTGATGGTTTCTCCCCGCTTCAGCAGCTCGTGATAGATGGTCCCACCAAATCCGAAGCATTACCTTGGATCCGTGGATGTCTCTCTTCGGCGTGGCTGTTGAGGTCGATGGAAGTGATTCACCGGGGTACGAGCGATATTTTTTGCGTTTGGGATTCTTATAAAAGATTCACTTTTCGTAGCCGGTGATTATTTGGTGGAGAAAACCTTTCCTTTTTTGAAGGCAAAGGATTTTACTGCGTTTGTATTTTATTTTATTTATTCTTATGTAATAGAAGCTATATAACCATAACATCTATAATTTCTTTAACCCCTCAAGCAGCAAACGGGACAATTGTCCCAGAATTGCAATTACCGTAGAGCAGCAAAGGGGACATCTGTCCCAGCCGAGATCGGCCGATGTTTTCCAATTATTTACTCTTGATACCTCACATAAATCATACGGCCTGTGGTATGTGCGAAAAGAGGAGAAGATTCTCTGTCGTTAACTCGTTGGTTCATTATTTTTCATACAGTGGCCATTTTTTAGTCTATGATTGAACCAAACCAAACCAAAAACTTCAATATTCATGTTGATTTTCAACACCGAATATTTTTTTTTTTTGTATGGGTATAAGTAAAACGAAGTCATAGGTTGAATGAAGCATATTATAATTATTATAAAAGTATGCACAATTTCTTGCATAGGGTGATTTATTTCCAGAAAAAACATAGAAATGTTGGACAAGGCAGTTTTTTTTCTGTACCACAACTTTGACAGATAATTCTGAATAATGCTTATTGCTTTACAAAACAACATTACACTTATCTAATAGCAAATTTCAACAGGGACATAAAACAGGTCTTCTTTATACGATCCGTATAGTAGTTTCGGAGTAATCGTCGTTTTCCTTAAACGCTATATTTTTGTTGTGATGTAATCTTCTTCTTCGCGTTCTCTAAGAGAAACTACAATTCAAACGTCAGCGCTCGAGGGGTTAACTATGGTTAACCTTTTATTATTTGTATCTGCATCAACCAAGTAGTGACATTCTGAGTGACATTAGTAGTAGCAGTTTGGCTAGTAGCTTTTGATAATAGGCAATAGGCCCACCTATTTGTATACGTTGGTGTATAATAACTTAACCCGACTGATGTGACCCGTCCATCTTTGGATGCAAGCCTACCTACGGCGGAATGTGAGCGTTCCAATATTGGATATAAAATCCAATATAAACTATCACACGCAGAAATGACAGCTGAATTTTTACCCCGCGATAAGAGGGGGTTTTTCAACAATAACACCACACAGCCATCATGGCATAGGTACCATCATGTCATTCTTCCTGGCGAACCCTTCTTCCACATTAATCTTTCCACTCCTCCCTTCCGCTTTCTGCTCCATGGATCATCTGTTTGTTTATAATAAACACATTGTTATTATAAACAAACATGTGTATGTGTCGTCAATGCTCACTCAATGTCGTCGATTAGCTCATGCCCTTCACATAGTTGTAAAAACATTCTTATCAATTGTTGAGCAAAAAAGAATTGTTTTGTATAAAATGTAATTTATAATTTTCTCTGTAATAAATATATGTACGTAACATATAACTGAATTTAGCCAGAAGAAGTAAATAAGCCCCACTCTGAAGATAATAGAATTTGCAGAGTTCACGAATTTATTTTAAAGATATTTACAACCCAGCTTTGTTTAGAACTAAACATCTCTAAACCTAAAATCTATTTCCATAAAAGTAACACGTAATTTTAGCTTATCAGATAACCTGTTAATCCAGTATTGTTGTCAATCTTAATAGTTCCACTCCAAAACTGGTCAAGTGCTAATTATTTGCCGAGTACCAAATTCACTCTTTCGAGTAAGAGTGAAAACGAGTGCTATTTCACATAATTAGAAACCTGTTTCAGTTAATTGTGTGGCTTCATGTTTGTTCCGGTGCTGTGGTGTAATACATATTTATTTTAAGCAAGGTAAAAATATTCTAATATATTCTATATACGCTTAATTTAAATAAATAACATGGTCTTTTAAATACTAGGGATTTTACTTCTAACAGGTTAAATTAATGATGTTACTCCCGGATGCTGACCTTCATTTGTAAATTTTTTTTTTTAAATAGGCAACCGATGCAAAACCGACGAAAAGAGCACGATGTCCTGAGTTTTGTGCGATGATCTCAAAACTAAGCTGTTGGACTAAATGCGTTTTAAACGATGCTCCTCATATAATGCACCCATACAATACAATTAACTGTTAGCAATAAAATAATACATAATTTAATTAAAAGAAGATAACATACCTTTTCATGTATTTCTGATGTGGATTGTGCATCACAAAATGCAACAGTTGCTATATCTTTTAAAATTGGCATTTCTATTGAACAATCCCGTCCATCTAATAAAGCTACCAGCGGCCTGAAATTAGAAAAAAATCATATGAGAAACATATTAGAAAATGTTTACAGTGTTCTCCTAAGCTTATGTTAAGTTATGTGCGAGATCATGCTGAAAAGCATGAGCTGATCATTTTTTTAAAGAAAAAAATAGCAGATTTCAAAATGATATTCAGTATCTTATCACAACGGTCACGTCAGATCACAAATGATAATTAGTATCTGATAGGAATATAAGACAGTTCAATTCACTTCTTTGCTATTTTTTTAAAACTCGTAAACCACTGAGGATATTAATAAGTGACTTATAACAAAGTTAGAGGCATTATTGTCAGAACTTTAAGACACTTTCGTTTCCCATTCTAGCATTAATAATAACGGAGTTATGAAGTATTCAGTTTCATTCAAACCGCACTGAAGATGTCGAAAAGTGACATAAGCGTAAGTTGTAGGCAACGTCCTCAGTATTCTAAGCCATATTTATTTATTTTTCTATGGTTTTTATTAAAGGATTTATGTTTTTTTTTTTTATTTGAAAAGGCTGCCATTTTGAAACAAAATGGCGGATATATTTCATCAGTTTTTCAAATGACCTGTCAATTCACTCTATTAATCAACTTTAATATCTAACTGAATCGCTGATTTGCAAAAGTGCGTTGTTGAGACTTTCTCCAAAAGTAACTTTCTTTCCGTTTTCTACTAATATTACAAAGATGCAACAAGTGAGCACAAATGGACACTCCTCAGTCAATTGCCTTACATTTGTTTTTAACCCTTCAGGCCTCGGCCCCTCAGCCGATTGACAAGTTGATGTCCCAAAAAATTTTAGTAAATATTAGTAAAAAAAATGAATTATGACACTATCTCACCAAAACATTAATTACTGCCAAACCACTGTATCCATAAATAAAATAAAACATATAAACATAATAAAATAAAACAAATGAAATTAAAATAAAATTAAAACGGGGCTGTCACGCTGAATCGTGTTTTGGCCGATATCGGCCAATCGGGGCTCTAGGGGTTAAAGGTCGGCTCCATGTAAACTCGCAAAATATAACTTCATGGTCTCGCAATTGCAGCAATATCACAAATTATTAATGTTTAAAAAATTACAAATATAACTGAATAAAATGGAAATTAAAAAAGTGACATCTGTGAGAGATCTTGGGATCATCCTAGATAATAAATTGCTATTTGCGGAGCACATTGATAATGTTATTTCAAAAGCTAACAAAATGTTGGGATTTGTCCTTAGAGCATCTACTTTTTTCAGGTCGACCGATACCATAAAAATATTATTTAATTCTTACGTGAGAAGTCATTTGGAATTCGCGTCAGTCATCTGGAATCCGCCATACAAAACATATATTTCCCGAATTGAGGCAATTCAAAAACGGATGACGATTTAAATTTGTTATATTTTGTAAAACCATCTTCGTACAGAGTCACTTCAGTTTCATAAGATGATGTCGTTAGAAAAGCGCCGAAGCATGATCGATGCAGTATATCTGCATAAGCTAATTAACAATCGAGTTGATGCTAGTCAAATCTTGGAGCAGATAATTTTTTTCGTGCCCCCTCGACCAGCTCGCTCTCAGCGTTCCTTTCAACTGCCAATCGTCAATTCTAACTATGCAGAACATGCTTTTCTTTATAGAGCTTGTCATCATTACAACTCGGTGTTTATGGATATTGATATATTTGCCACAACCCCAGACACATTTAAAAATCTAATTATGAATATATTACAGTTTAATTAAGTAATCTGTTTATTATGAAAATAGTTATTCTCCTCTTATCTTTGTATTTACATAACTTACTTATTCCTTTTTTCTATTTTTCGTTCTCATAAAATGTGTCATTACATAATTATATATTTTATTTTCTTATTACTATCTATTTAATAATTAATTCATTTATTACCATATTAATATACATGTTTATGAATCTATTTATATATTTTTTTTTTGTTCTATTCACTTTATATTTACTCTTTTAATACTTTGGACTGTTTAGTAACTTAGCAATAATTTCACTTTAAAAAATGCTTGTATATTTTAAACTTTTCTTTTATATAGAATAATGTACTATATGACCGTTTAATTGGTGGAAACATATAAATGGTTTATGTTTGTTATATTTTGATTAACCCTTCAGGCCTCCGCCCCTTAGCCGATTGACAAGTTGAGTTGCTGTCCCAAAAAAATTTGGTAAAAATTAGTAAAAAAATTGAATTACGACACTGTCTCACCAAAACATTAATTACTGCCAAACCACTGTACCCATAATTAAAATGAAACATATTAACATAATGAAACATAATAAAATAAAACAAATTAAATTCAAATAAAATTAAAACGGGGCAGTCACGCTGAATCGTTTTGTGGCCGATATCGGCCAATCGGGGCCTGAGGGGATAAGTAAATATGTTTTTTGTACTGTCTGTTTCCTTAATAAAATAAAATAAAAATAAAATTACAAAAATTACATATGCTAGGAGCGAAGACCATATGTAACAGAATTACTCTGCACCCTTGAATAAGAAAAATGAAAGAACAAACAAAAATTGGCTTCCTAGCCAGGAGTACTCCTGAAACGGTAAACCAAATAGGTATACCAGGGGACATGTTTTGTTTAAAGGTTGAGGAGCACCTATGTACAACTTTTCATGCACAACTTTTTTCGTGAGATTTCCGATGCAGTGCCATGAAAAAATCTCCAAGGCTCAATGGCGGACGATGGTGGACTACTCAATTTCAAATTTTACAGGTCGAAAAATTCCATTGCCACATCATGCTATCAGTAGATTTTACAGCTAGATGATTGATTTGTTCATTGAAAAGCGAAAATAATATTTTTGATTATGCTTTAAGTTCTATAATTGCCCGAAAATAATCAAGTGAATGTTATCTCAAGCATCCCTAATAATAACATACTACAACAAATATTTTCTGCATAATTATTTACTTTATGTTAGTAATGATAAATTCTACAAAAGCCCTAGATCAAATAAAAAAATAGGATTTAACAATATTATGGACATTTATGGTTAGGAACAAGAAATTACCACAGCGACAGACTTGTCTAATTAAGCCAAGAAGCTATAGTTGTGTGTAGCAATGAGCACTACTTTCAAACTACTTCCTAATTCACTCAAACACTCAAGGCACCCAAAGAATAAGGAAGAAAAACAAATATGAAATCAAATTCAAATTACTGTGTAATACAAGATTCGTGAAAAGTGTAAAATAAACAAGAACCTAACCAGAGTTGACACTATCCAAAACCATAATCCAGTTCTTGCTTCCATCAAACTCAATTTTAAAAAAAATGTGAAAAATTTAACAAAATTATCTTGAAATAATTAATATGCTCGGTACTCATTCAATTCAGAAAAAAATAGAACAGTTTAGTAAACTTAACTCAATTACATGAAATTGTTCACATTGCATGCTAAGCACTGATGATATAATAATTTCTATTGCCCCCTATGAAATCACAAAATATGGGCGGCCGGATGAAATCACAAAATACTTGTTTAATAAAAAAAAGCTTTCCTTTGGCATCTTTGTTCCTTAGAAACCTAAGATTGGTTCAAAATGGCAGTTTAACATTTTACGTTCCCGGACCATCAACTAGGGATGGACATTGAAGAAAAACATCGACGTTACCATCGATAACAACATCGTAACGCAAGCATTGATGGTTAAAAAATATCGTGATTCATCGATATTTAGGACACCTAAACATCAATATTTTCTTTTAAAACACATCGTTTGTAACTGTGCATTTACACCAAGCGAGCGAATGCTCATTCTACCCCCACTCTGCCAAAAACACGTGATTTCAAGTTGTGAGGGGGAAGTGAGTGGGGGTAGTTTAAGAGCATTCTAACCGCCATTCGGCGGTAACAACATAGATTGCTCTATAAAACAAAAACTTGCTCATTCGTTTAATGTAAATGACGCTAGAGAGCGCAAACAGTAGCCTAGAGCATTCGTTCGTGTTCAGACGCGCTTGCTCGACTAGGCGGTTTCTTCAAAGCATTCTAGAATTCAACGTGCCAAAATCATGCCTGTCTTCAATTAATAGAATTATATCGAGAGCAAGTTGCCTTTGCTCTGCTCTACTGTTGCACTCTCGGTCTGCTATCCATTAGAGCTGTCATCCACCAATGGCGCACTTATCGTTTCTTTTTCTTTTTAATTAACTTTTTAATTACGATAAAAGAAGCAATTGCTATTATACAATCGTCGTCAGACATCGTCCTTGCGATTAGTGCGGTCTCCGCGAAGTTGAAAACTTTCTGGGCATTCATTCGCTACATTCTAGAGCCGAAAAACAGCTAGAATGCAAAATCGTTCTGCCGTTCTTGCTCCAACAGTGGATGTT
This sequence comes from Micropterix aruncella, assembly GCA_944548615.1. Taxonomy (NCBI): domain Eukaryota; kingdom Metazoa; phylum Arthropoda; class Insecta; order Lepidoptera; family Micropterigidae; genus Micropterix; species Micropterix aruncella. The sequence continues at coordinate 3,710,110 of OX155971.1, read as the reverse complement.
TAGCGTTAATGATCTTTTCCTCGATAAACAAGAATGGCTACCAATCACCTATACTGGAAAAGCAAGAGCAAGAGCAGAATGATTTTGCTAGCTTTACGTTAGTTTAGTGTAAATGTACTGTCACTCATTTTTTTTAAACTCCCTATAAGTTTTCGTCTAATAAAATCAAAAATAGATATGAACACAGGGATATTATGTATAATTCAACACAGGTGTTAAAAATAAAACAATTTAAAAAAGTAATTAAAATGAGATTAAAAATAGGAAATGACAATGTTATATCAATTTAATTCCATAATTCATCATTAAATGTGTCAAGAAATATCAACTTCAATAAAATATTATTATTCGTATATGGAGTAAACGAAAACATAGCCGTAAAAAAATATTCAGAGAGAAAAATAGGCAATATTCGAACACATATTGGATAGCGGAAGTAACCACTGGATACAGTTTCAAAATCGCATTGTGCTATCCAAAGAACAGTTTTACTTTCCCCGCATAATTCAGGAAGCCATTGAAATAAGGAAGAACCCCGAACTTCAATAGACACGACGGTAACAAACTCTCTACCATGTGGAACCTACTTCTTAAAATGTTTTCAATGCAGATCGCCGAGCGCAAGGACGTCACACAAAATACAGTGAGTGTAGTGCGTACAGTGGTTTTTTAAAATTTGCACTTGCCAGACCCGCTGCCCCACCACCGCTATAATTTGCGGAGTAACAGCAGCAGTTTGCCGCCTAACCGCAGAACAACGGATGACGATTGACAGTACTTTAGTCTACCCTGGACAATGGCGGCTGCAACGTCGGGTGCTACAAACTTCATGCGGTAAATTCGTTTTATCCTATTTATAATGTCAAACGGTGTGAATTTTGAAAAATTTGGGGTAAAAAATCATGGCTAATAACTTTGATAGTTTAATTATAAATCTGTAACAAGTAAATATATTAACCCGGTAGCCACTTAACATCCCTTTCGGGATATGTATGGCGGCCGCCTGAAAACCGAAACATCCCATACGGGATATCGCGCTCGCCGCTGCGAAAAATGCAATTTACGATTCGAATCGTCGTACTTTATGCTTTCTGACGGCTGAAATACATGGCCGAATAATCTTTAATCCGGCGGCCGGCGGCGATAATATCGATCGCCCATTTAAAAAGTCAGAATAAACGTCAGACGGCAGTATCGATCGGGCAGCGCGCCGCGGCCGCGTAGTTCCGCGAAATGTTTGTGTTGTGCAGAGTTTTGTGGATAAAAGTGCTGTGTTTACTGGATAAAAGTAAGTAATTTCCATTTTTAAGTAGTTTAGGCATTAGGATTTGTCAATTGAAACAGTGCATTTGCTGTTTTTCACGAATTTTCAAAGAAAACACTTTGGCAACAACATACGGCTCGCGAAAAAATGGTTGTTATTATTTTGTAATGTTTATGAAATATTCCGATATATTGCGAAATATGACGTAATGTCGCTTTAATTTACTAACAAAATAAGTATTCTTTCATTTACATCCTAAGTTATCACATAATTAGGCGTATTTTGAAAATTATATCTTGTTTTGTAAATTGAATCGCGCAAAGAAACTTCTTTTGATAATTACTATGAGAGAATAAAGTGCGATTTTCCATAGTTTTTCGATGAAATGTGACTCTTTGGAGTATAGTAATTAGTTATTAGACATATAATAAGTCTATGATAAGACAATATAATAGAAAAAATCTTACGAATTTTATATTATGGGCATTCAAAGTTTATTATTAAGTTCGGACGCGGAAACTCTCTAAACTTTAGATTTTTCTATAATATCAGACAAAGCTCAAAGTTCTGGTGTGATTTCTAAGAAGTGTGATGTAGTAATAAAGTTATTTTGAAAGAATTTCATATAAAAAAATACCATAAGTAGTCACAAATTAAAAATTAAAAAAAAATTTTTTTACGAGAATACATAAAATTTTTCTTGGCTGAATAAATAAATATTTTTGTATGCAAATAAGTAAAAAAAAAATATCGTTTTGGTAAAGCATTTAATAAAGAACATAACTGTATTTAGAATTTTTGCATATTTTACGTATTTTGTGACAAAAAAATCGAAATGATTTTATAGGCGAGTTTTTTCAGTTTGCCAATTTTGTAATATTTATTCATTATTATCTTAATTGTTTTACGAGATATGTTTATATGTATAATATGATGTTTTATATGTCAAATTTCAATGCGATCATTTTTCTCTTTATCTTTTTTAAATCCGTTTAGTTGTTTAAAAGTTATGATCGTTTTTCTCAAGGCCGTTGACTCGCGTCGATTTTTTGCGCGAATGTGTCGCGCGCAAAAGTGATAGGTGAGTTTTTACCTCGCAACGTGAGGGGTTAATTAGAATAAAAAATACAATTGCCGTTACAGAAAGTAAACTAATGTATATAGAATTATTTTCATTATGGTTTTTTTATGAAATATTTGTGGTTTATGTATTTATCCATATAGATAGATGTATACTTCCGGAATATACTGAATCAGACCTTTCATTTGACACTAAACACAATATATTTATGTTAATTTATTGACATTTTGATATTTACACAACTACTTACTTGATATTTGGACAGTTAAGGTACCCTATGACATTCGGGATGACATAACGATCCTAACAATACCACACACTTCTAAATCCATTCAAGCATTTACAAGTTATGGTGGAATAACGATTCGGAAAACATACATAGATGAACCCTGAACACATTACACACCTTTTTTGTTGGGCAGTTGTGTAAAAACCTAGAAATGGTTTTTTTTTTAATAATATTTAAAACAACTATTATTTGTTTCATGCACTCACTAAGTTCATTCACAGGATTCTATGGCAGCACTCTCAAAGAAACAGTTTTGTTCATGAAACGTATGTTGTGGTTTTTGTTGTATAAAGATGACCACTAGGTGGTTAAATCCACCCGGTCTCCTGCACCTCAATGGGGGGGGGGGGGGTTAAGAATATCTGAATGAGACTGCAGGAGAGCAACGAATCAAGAAAAGAAAGTCTTGCATGAGTAATGAAATTCTTTAATTAATCGAAGAACGAAATGGAAAGGTGTAGGTAGGCTCACAAAAACTGACCACTAGGTTATTAAATCCATCCGGTCTCCTGCACCCAATGGGGGGGGGGGGGGGGAGTTAAGAATATCTGAATGAGACTGCAGGAGAGCAACGAAGCAAGAAAAGAAAGTCTTAGATGAGTAATGAAATTCTTTAATTAATCGAAGAACAACGAAATGGAAAGGTGTAGGTAGGCTCACAAAAACTCACATGTGCCCTAGCATCTTTATTGCCAATCACATAGGTTGCTCTAAGGTAAATCACAGTAGCCAACATTTTGTTCAAAATTGAGATTTTTGCATAATCGGAATCAGGGGCACTTTCTGCCTGCACTAATTTTTAGTACCTGAGAAATTCGTTAGAAGGGCGAAGATCATTTATCAGTGAGTGTTGTATGCACGGTGGATATTCAAAATTAGCGCGGGGGGGGACACTAAGCCAGCCCCCCCCCCCCCCCACCACCGTTATAATCTATGCAGTGGCGGCAGCGGTATGCGGCCTACCAGTGGAACAATGGATTGACAGCTCTACAGTCTATCCTAAACAACGGCGGTTGCAATATCGCCGAAACGTCAGGTGTTACAAACTTCACACGGTAAAATCGTTTTTATCTTATTTATAATGTCAAACAACCGCAATAGTCTTTGATTTCATGCTATCACAAAGTTAGAGAATCTTAAGGAGTATAGCTATTTTATGAAACGGTTGTTACAGAGCCTTTGGTTTAGTATTGTATGAAAATACTATTATGAAGATGCATATTTTATTCATTAGGTGGTTTTTATTCACAGAAATATGGATATATTATATAACTAGCTGGAAAATTGTGATAATGACGATAGAAAACTATATATCCTTATAAATTATAGCCTATGTGTTATTCTGATGTGTAAGCTATATTATTGTAAAGTTTCATCAAAATCCATTCAGTAGTTTTTTGCGCGAAAGAGTAACAAACATCCATACATACATTCGTACAAACTTTCGCGTTTATAATAGTAGTAGGATATAATATCAAATTTTAACCTTAATAGCAGGCACATAGTTTAGTTTACCCTCTTTTTAATGCCAGTAGGGCTAGAATTTGGCTTCCAACGGGTGGAAAGTAGGCACTAGTCAGCTGCCATTGTTGTCGATTGTCAGTCCATCAAAAACGCCAATGAGATCAGACTGTTTGGACTAGTGCGGTTGTGTAGCAATGTATTTCACACTGGTTTTACCCAATAGGAAAGATATTGTGATTTACAAATTTTGAGGTCCCACAAAGACTAAAAAGTTGATTAATAAAGTCTGACCATATGGGAGCCAAAACTGCCGGTTTGATTTCACTGAAATTTGTCACATATGAGATTCTCTGTTAGTAACGAGACTGTGATTCTACCTGGTAAACTGAAAACTGGTTATAAGAGAATGCTTAGTGACCTGGAGCGTTTCTAAACTCGCATGGCAATCAGCAACACTTTTATGACATTTAGTTGATTGTGAGTCGCTATTTAGTTCGGTTGTGTTTTCTGTTGTGTGCTGGAATTATGAAAAGTTTAAAAGTTGAATAATGTCAAGTTTATAGTAAAATTTAACAAAACAACGACAGAATGTTTTCTACGGCTTATGGGAATGACTGTCTGTCTCGCGTACGCGTGTTTGAGTGGCACAAAAAAATTCAGCAAGGGACGTGAGAATGTCGAGTATGATAAACGCCCTGGACGACTTTGCACTTCGAAACCCTAAGAAAATGTAGAAAAACATTGGTCTAATTGTTCGAAAAGACTACCGTATAAATTTTTCTGAATCCGTGATTGTGAATCTGGGAAAATGATCACTAGGACGTGTACAATTTCTTCCATGGAGCAGCATTGACCCGATTTAGCACATTTTTCATGGTACTTTCCACATTTTTACAAGCTTTACATTAACTTGCAATGTAATTTGTCCGTTTCAAAAATTGCAAACTATCTTTAATCCAATTGAGCTGAAATTTGGCATACTTATGTAAGTTCGGTGACAATGCAATATTATGGTACCATCGAGCTGATTTGATGATGGAGCCGGGATGTAGGGACTAAAGCTCCCTGATGTCAAATGGTAGGACAGTCAAATTTGTGCTAGTATGTTTTGTTATCATGACTTCTTTCCATTAGACGTGATGATGTCTGAGTCTGAGTCCGAGTGTCTGAAGATGGAGCCGGAAGATTGCCACTGGAACGCCCTAATGGAAAGTGCTACGATAGTCAAGTTTGGCCTCATTTGTTTTGTTGTCTTGCCTACTTTCCATTACACATAATGACAAAGGTCTGAAGATAAAGCCGGGAGATTGCCACTGGAACTCCTTGATGAAGTGCTACGATAGTCGAGTTTGGGCTCGTTTGTTTTGTTGTTTTGACCACTTTCTATTGCACATAATGACGAGGGTCTGAATATGGAGCCGGGAGATTGCCAATAGAACTCCCTGGTGGAAAATAAGTTTTAACTTATTAATGGCCTTGATAGTAATGACATATTTTTAAAACTGTCACCCTTACATGGACTTTTTGATAGAACATCCCCATCATGCTTTTTTTCAGGTTTCACTGATATCTTAGTGATGTAGGGTTCACTTTCCAAATCATTCGATGTCCGGTTAGCTAGGAAGTGTTCGCTGGATTGGATTGGATTTTTAAAATATATCAGCCGGAGTTAACAAGGTTTGCAATCATTTCTATTAACGTCGAGCAAAAGAGCATCAGTTTTTTCGCAGATGTTGAAAGAAAATGTTTCCAAAAATAATCTGATAAATAAATAATTAGTTTAACTTCCAAAACAGCAGGAATTCAATGAGAGACATCCCGATAGATATTTAAAACTGCCACTTCCAGTGCATCATGGATTTTTTTTATTTCGAAGGGAGATAATGAAATTAAATTAATAAAAATATTTAATTTTTTTATAGATTCAAATATTTTACTCTTTAAATAAATCCTAACATTTACTACAAAAAAAAACAATTATGAAAAATATGTCTCAAGGTTTATGACTTTCCGGATTTGCCAAATTATGACAGATCAATGCTGGAAATAGATTGGCATAACTGACCTGTCTTTAGATTGTTCATCATCATCATTCAAACCATATGCTTCTTTGGTTTCCTCTTAGAGACCCACAAGAAAATAAACGTAACAGGGCAATGAAATATTTTTTCTCACTCAAATGGTAAAGATATTAATGTTCGTCAGGTCAATTAAAAGGCTTTTATTATCAGGCCAATTAAAAGTGTTTTTTTATCAGGCCAATTAAAAGAAAAAGGCTTTAATTATCAGGCCAATTCAAAAGTTATCATTGATATATATATGACATTGGTAATTTGACTGGATTAGATGGAAGAGGTGGCTCCGTTCCACCTAACAGAACGGCTGAAGCCGACAGTCAAATGATGTATTTCCCAAATTACCCCCCCATCCAGAAGGAATTTAGGGATTGAGTGTCATAAATTGTGTTTTCTCCCCAGCATTATTTTCATTTCTCTAAATTAAGACAAAGTATAAAAAATATTAATCTTCTTAAAGAATATTCTAATCCTCTTAGAACGTTCTGCAAAATAAAGTTGTGGATATGTGAAACTGTGGAAACTACAATTTCTTCACTATTATTGCAAGATCTGTCAATCAATTTAATAAATTAAAATTAAAAAAGGATTTTTAAAAGCAAGCTTTACTTTCCACCAAGGAGTTCCGTGGCAATCTCCCGGCTCCATCTTCAGACCCTCGTCATCTTGTGTAATGGAAAGTACTCATGATAATAAAACATACTAGCCCAAATTAGACTGTCCTACCATTTGCAATTAGGGAAATCCAGTCCCTACATCCGGCTCCATCATCAAATCAGCTCGATGGTACCATAATATTGCATTGTCACCGAACTTACATAAGGATGCCCAATTTCAGCTCAATCGGATACCAGCATGTGGTAGAAAAATGGTATGCAAATTCCAAAACGAACAACTCACATACAAACATTGCAAGTTAATATAAAGCTTTTATAACAGACTCGATTTGTACCTAAAAACTTATTAATATTGTTATGACTAGCTTTAAAAGTCTCAGCTGGACGTATCAGCAAAGCTGCCTGTCCAGAATAAATAATAATAATAACAATATTGCAATCAGACAGTCAGACTTTTTTGTAGGGTTTAAATCTAATTCTTTTAAGAACGTTCTGCAAAATATGAGAGTGGTGGACATGAGGAATAAATTACCATTTGATGTGGTGACTGTCGATCAGATTAAAAGCAGACTCAATTAATACCTAAAAAGTTGTTAATATTGTTATGACTAGATATACAAGATATGACCTGGACGTATCAGCAAAGCTGCCTGTAGAACAATTAATAATAATAATATTGCAATCAATCAGACATTTTTAGGGGTTTTGTTTTATATTTTTTTAAATACATACAAAAATTCCCGGACGAAGAACATCAAGGCTCTTGTTGGGCATTGTTTGTTGACTTCGAAAAATAGAGGCTGAAGTTCCACAAGGCTCAGTCCTTGGGCCTGTCCTGTACAATAGTTATACTTCAGATCTACCTACCACCGAAAATGTAATGTCGCGACCTATGCTGATGATATTGCTTTCTTAGCTAGTAGCTAGTAGCTAAGAAGGCGATATCATTAGTATAGGTCACAATCAGTATATAATCCAAGAAGAGCAAGCACCAAACTTCAATGCCTATTGGACGAAATTGTCAGATAGCTCCGAAAATGGTGTATTCATTACATTTACACTTAGGAGAAAAACCTGTCTACCTGTGGGCTTTTAGATATCATCCTACCTCACACAGAATGTGTAAAATATCTTGGATTTTATCTGGACAAACACCTGACTTGGAAAACCCACATTAAACAAGAGGAATGAGAGCTAATTACCGTAATCTGCATTGGCTCATGAGTAGAAACTTTATTCTATGCGTCGACAACAAATTCCTCATCTATAACTCTGTACTTAGCCTATTTGGTTGTATGGCATTCAACTGTAGGGTGTATCAAGCAAAAGTAACATACTCTCTCTGCAGCTCTTGCAGTAGTATAGTAGATACAAACGGAGCTGCCATGGAATTCACCGACCGGAATCGGAGCCATCATAATATTATTATTATACTTATAGACGGTGAGCGGTGGACTCAGGACGAATGGCTGTGGTAGAGGTTTAGGACAGCTGTCTTGCCACATGTTAGCATTTACCTTACCACCCATTCACTCCCCCCTCCCCTTCAAAGCCATAGGATTTGAGATGTAGAAGTTTAAGATATTTTTTTTAAAAAGGAGTTGATTATTTATCTGGAGAAACCAAGATCTTTAAAAGATGTAACAGAGATCTGGCTGGCAGTCCACTATCGCCAATTTCTTCCACGGGAAGGTGAACAGTGAAGCCGTTCCGGGTGATAGCATTTGCGAGATCATGATATTTATTTAATTTGTACTCATGGTCTTTTGGGATATTTGATTCCCATGGAACAGTTAACAGAGTATAGAGTTATATCTGGATGGAGGGGTGTGCATCTGAGACTTTCAGGGAATTGATACTGCTTGGAAACCGAATCGACCTCCAGAATCCAATATGAAGCTTTCTCGATTATTGAGAAAGGTTTTGTAGTGGAATGTTTCTTGCCTTTAACCCGCTGGCTCCGTAACGTCCCTTGCGGGATGCACAGTCGCCTACCGCAAGATAATGTTTTATATTTATAAATTTCATTTTACAGTTATTCTTTTTATGATCCGTATAGTGGTTTATAACTTATGATCAATTTCCTCAAGATCATCGACTCTCGCCAATTTTACGTGCCAAACTGACAAAATAAAAGGGACGGCCGAATGTTTACTTCGCAAAATAAGGGGTTAAATCCCGCACAAACTGTATTGAGGGTATGGAGGGTACTGTCAGACTCTTATTGGCACCAGCCACTGAGAGGATTACCTCGCGAGTAACAGCAAGGACTTTGTCGAGGCGGTAAGTGTACTGTCCTCGATCCAAAGCCACCTTGCAGCCAGCTAGAATATGTCTAGCTGTGCAAGGAATGTTGTTACAAAGGGGACATGAATTATCCTGTGAATATCTCCAACCGGTGAGGTTACTGGGGTCTCGATTTGTATGCTGGAATGTTCTGTGCATTGGAGAAGGAATACAGAAGTCCCCAAGTGTTGTCCAGTCATTCTGGCATGAAAGGCCGTTGGCCTTCAGCATGAATAAACAAAATAAAAAATAAAATACAAACGGAGCTGCCATGGAATTCACCGACAGAAGTCGGGTCCGTCATATACTATTATTTGCTATGAACCGTTATTCGAGACCTATTAGTGAGAGAGCAACACCGTTTTGACGCATGGCAACGCCAAATAGTAGCCACGCCTCTTCCTTTTCCTCTGATCTCTCATTGGCTACGACTCTGACTACCTGTGGTGACTTTCGTTGTCATATAATTAATTCAATGGCAATTAATTTTTGACCGTGTGCACACCTATGTCGGTTGGGCAAAAAAGTTTAAGACCAAAAGTGGTTTGAGCGAAGTTAATTTTTTTCGCAACAGTTGTGCCCAATCAAAAGATACAAGCACCAACGCTCTTGCCTGACGAGAAGCAATTGACGCCTCCACATTTCGGTGATTTTTTTCCTTTTTAAATACGTTATTCAGCAGTCTCGCACGCGACCGTTCTTACAAAATAAGTACGAAAGGGTATTCCGATTGTTTTCGAGTTTACTCGACTGTAATTTTCCAAATCGCATAATCTGCCTATTTATTACGTACGAAAACAGCTGATTCCGCGCGCGGGTAACCGCTCGGAAATGAAAATTACGAAAAAATCGAGAAAGAATTTTAAGGTTAGAATCTACATTAGGCACGAAAATCTCGCAAATTCAGCGTACAAAATCGCAAATCTTGCAATTTGGAGCTGCCACGCAATCTTGCCAAAGAATACAGCGCGATTTCCTCACGAGGTTTATTACGCAAATACAGGTATATTGAATGTGCGTTTTTTCTGATTTTGATGTTATAAATCAATCGTGTGCGGCCGGTAAGCATTTTATTATTGTTTCGCAAGTAAATTGAACAATCGGAAGCAATGATGCGTAAACTGCACATAATATCCTTCAACAATGGATATTTTCCTATTTTCGCTTCAGCTGTCAAACCAACATGTCGTCGGCATCTGAGGGAGCGGCTCGCACGCCAAACGGCCGACGGAGCCCCCCTACCGAACCGACAAAAGGCTGCCTAAGCTCGAAGGCGGCCACGCCGACATGTTAACGCAGTTTGGAGAGTTATCAGGTAAGGTGACGAATATTTTAGACTTCTTACATAAGAGGACGACACTGCAACTGCTTTCGGAGGGATCTGAAATATCGCTCATTGCCTCCGAAGAGCTCCGAAACGAAGTGTTGAACGAAGGCTCATTCGTCACACCGCTGTCGTCGCCCACTAAAGCACCCACTGTACCGAAGACTAAAGACATCTCGGGAAGCTTGTTAAGGTACAGCATCTCGGCAACTTGGACTGGATGAGGGTCCGCTACGTGGAGACGGAGAAGAAGTGTGCGGCCGAAGGGGCTTTGTGGCGCTCGATGTCAACGATGAATTGAAACCGTACCAACTCATTGTGGTTTCGGTCTCTCGACAATTCTCTCGGCGCCGTAACCACACTGTCAATAAACAGAATGACTGTTTGAAAGCCAATCTGCAGGAGATAGTAAATTGGTCCCGCGCATAGCAACACCAGACTCACTCCTGCCTCTCCGTTCGAGAAACTGAGGGACACATTCGCCGCAAACTTGGAGTTTCGGCGAGTATCCGAGGACGTACTCCAGCTCATCTGCGGAAGACGTGCTGATGTCCTCGAAAGACGCAGACAGCATACTATCAAACGGGAAAGATAAATTAATTTGAGAGAATCTGCGGAAGATTCCTCCGAGTGTGAGATATCTATTAGAGGAGAAAGCGCTATCCGACCAGGTGGCGCATGCCGGTGGCCCGAAGAAGTGTTTTACCAAAAATCAGCGCACAGCAGAGGAACCGACCGTATTAAAGGCAGGGACGAGCGGATCTTAGGCGCCGAAGAAATGGGACAGGTCATTTCGTTCAGACACGCAGGCTCACACCGGTGACTGACAAGGGGGATACAAAGGGCAGCCCCGAGTGTTCGCAAATATCAACAATAAGGGAAAGGCGACAAGAAACGATGATGGGCCTCAATCGAACCACGGACCCCGCAAGCGCGGGAATCGCTTTGCCCGCAAGGCGCCGTTGACTGTGCAGCAGCATTCGAGGGGGGTTAGTTATGTCATTTTTGAAGAGCTTGGGAGGAAGCCGGAGCCCCCAAAAGCATTTTGGAGATGATAAAAGGATACAGAGTCCCCTTTTCTGCCAAGCCCCCCCTATTAGCTATCACGCCCGAAACAAAGATGGCTTTTCAGACAAAGAAGACTTGCCAGATGTCAGAGCAGATAAAGACTTTGATAGAATCGGCCGTCCTACAAGAGGTAAGACCATCTCCCAGCTTTATATCTCAAAAGTTTCTGGTACCCAAACCCGACCAGTCATCGCGACTGATATTCAATCTGAAGCCGCTAAACAATTTTTTAGAAACGACTATTCCGGCTCATAACTATGTACATAATACCCCCATATATACCCATCTACATATAGACATCGGCTTATCCTGCAGCATGATCCAGGGACACAGAGCTGCAGTATCCTCAATGTGTAGCCCTGATCGGAAATCTTTCCTGAGTGACAACACAATGGTCAAGAGAATCATGAAAGCTATCTCGCTAGCCAGACCAAAGGTTGTTAAACCACCTATATGGAATCCTCGGACCTTTCTATCATGGTTGAAGAAGAACACGCCTAAAAAGGACAGTTTGTCCGATGCATCTCGCAGGGCGACAATCCTTCTACTGTTGGCCTCTGGCCGAAGAATTTACGACTTGACACTTTTGTCAATCAACCCAAATCATTTCAGTGAGAATGACAAGTTCCTAGTTTTCCATCCAATCTTTTGTCTCAATAACTGATACGACAGAAAATCGCCAGTCTAGCTGGAAACACTTAAAGGCCGATGAACATAATATCGACCCAGTTTTCTGGACTCAGGAAGTGATCAGATTGTCGACCTATCGGAGAGCGCAGGGCAAACTGCAGGGTCTGTTTGTAGCTACTTGCGGCGAACAGCGACAGGCCTCTAGCTTCATTATTTGAGGATGGATAAAAACGATTTTAGGATAAGCGAAGATAGATGACTCCCCCGGTAGCTGTCGAGCCGAAGAGTACCCTATAGATGACATGGAACTGGCGTGGAAACTGAGACGTGGAAACTGGCGCGGAGCCAATACCTTCACGCGTTTCTATCGAACGGAGTTATCATTTGAAACCAATCATCAAGAGACGAATGACTCGTTCCTCACGGCTCTTTTTGAGCCATTTTTATAAGGTTGGAGAAATTATTATTAAAAAAGTATTTAACACTCCATCACATTGGCATAAGGGTCTGACTCCCAGGCGATAACAAACACTTCTTACTAATAGGTCTCGAATAACGGTTCATAGCAAATAATAGTAAGTTTTACCTGAAAATAAAACTGTTATTATCTGTGAAACCTTATTCGAGACCTAGACAACGGCTGCCTGTGAGTTACAATGAATTAATATATGACAGCGGAAGTCACCACAGGTAGTCAGAGTCGTAGCCAATGAGAGAGAGAAAACAGAGGAAAAGCAAGAGGCGTGGCTAGTATTCGGTGTTGCCATGCGTCAAAAACGATGTTGCCGTCTCACTAATAGATCTTGAATAAGGTTTCACAAATAATTACAGATTTATTTTCAGGTAAAATTACTATTATTACACTTCTGGAAAGGGAACGGTGGACTATTCCGAATGCACCATTCTACGGGCTATTCCAAATGCATCGTGGTTTACAAGAAATGATAAAACCCATGACTACTTAAAATTCCCCACTATTGCCACATAAATTAGGCGATACAAAACCCAACATGCTGAATGATTGGAATCCCATCCAAATCCCCCTTGCAGCTGAGCTGCTTCATCAATCTAATGTGGTTTACAGAATCAAGAGAAACCAAGTTCTTTAGAAAGGGGCAACGAGGCGTAGGTCTCGTCTCTTAAACGTTACACTAGAAACACAAAAGTCATGAAATCTCACTCAACAAATTCGATTATGGTCAGATGACCAATCTCAAATATCGGCCTTGAAAAAAACCCTTGTTGGGCTGCATAGCTAACACTGGCACCAGAAGAATCGAGCACTTGCGAGTTTACTTTGCTAATATAATAAAAGAGAGAGTGCTCACCTGCCCTGTAAGGGTCCATTTGGAATTGTGGCCTTCATGTTGTCCATACGTGCTCGTTTGGGCAACATCTTGCGTTTGTCCATCTACAGCTACCCACACTAAGGTCAATCCGGGACCTCGGCTAGCTGTCACCCACTACACTCCACTACACAGCACTGCACAACACTCGAATCGCGATTCAGTCGAAGGGCGAATGCAATTTTCGCTTTTTAAGCTTGGTACGCGTACGCAGGCACGCGTGCCATGTGTTCAACATTTGACGTTGGGACGGGTGCCGCAGAGGTCCTAGCCCGCCGCCCGCTCACTCCGCACCCCCACTATCACTATCACTAGGCACTGGCACTCGCGTCGCGGCAATGAACCGTCCGCACGGCCGCACCGCACGCACTGCGATCCCCACGACGCTTCGGCACTCTGTGGACAAAAAAAAAAACATTATTATCAGCAGTTCGGCACCTGGATTTAACTCGAAACGATTAATACTAGAATGCCTGGCACTTCCTACCACCTCGTATAACCAATGGGGGTTACTTTGGTTCCTTAGTATAAATGTATAGGATTTTTAGTACATTATAGGTAAAAATACGTAGCATTTTTATATACCTAATAAATTAGTAAATAAAAACGCTAAAATTTATTTATTTTATCATGTATATAAAGAATATTATACTATATTAAAAACTGAGTTGAAAATCATACACAGCTTTAAGGTAACACAACAGGAAAGCCTAAATCAAAATTAGGCCTTCCTTCATTACCGAATGAAACTGTTTTTTTTTTATGTTCAAATTTTGCATATTCAGATATTTTTGGCTCTTAGTAACAAAGGTATAATCAAAAATAGTTATTAATGTCTTTCCACTCAGTTTTACATGCAGAATAAGAATTACCATGAAAAAAAAAGTCCAAAAAAAAAACTACATTTTTTTAAATCCAAAAATAATAATTCAAATGTCTATTATTTAGTTCATAAACAGATTCACTCCCTGTAAGGATGCTATTATATACAAAGACGACTTGTACATTTTTAGCCTAGTTTAGAAGGTCAAAAAAACACGTTTTTCATGTTTCCTTTTTAACCTAAAGTCAAAATCTATTCATGAATATTTTACCTCTGGAATAGCTGCAAGTCTAAGATTGCTGTAAGTTTAAAAAAACTTACTACTTTTCTATAAAGAAAACTTTTAATGCGTTTTTCTTAAAACCATATTTTTCAGTTTTGCGCCAGTGATTAAAAAAAGTACTTGGAGGATAGATTTGTTCCTAAAAAAAAAAGATTATAAAATTCTATTCTAAACTAAGAAAAAAATCTGAAAAAATGTTTTTATATATTTTTTTTACTAGTTAAACACAAAAATTTTGGGGTAAAAAAGATTTTATTTCTTTAATTCTTGAAAAATTATAAAAATTATAACTTTTAGTAAATTTATTAGTACATCTACAAAATACATATAAATCAATTAATATCTTAGTTTATTTTTCCTGCTTCAGACAAAATTAGGCTCGCTATTACCGGTGCAAGCGCATACCATAATTTCTGTAGCAAGAAACATTTGCAATTCAATATCTCAAAAAGAGTTTTTTTCTATAACAAAGAAAAATATTTTATCTTTCAAATGGTAATCAAACTGATATAAAAGATTCATGAATAGATACCTTTTTTTTGCTATTTTGCAAACCAGCCCTCTCTACCAACTCCCTTAACTTGCAACCACTTAACGATAAACGTAGTTCACAATAAACTAGCAAAATAGTGCCTCCAAAAAGCAAAATGAGATGGTAATGTTTAAATTAAAATAATAACCAAAGTGATTATTTAAAAAAAAACTTTATCCTACTATTTTTTAAAGATAAATGCATTTTTTCTGGAAACATTTGTAATGAAAAAAGTTAAAACATCACAATCTTAAGAAAAAAAAACAAAATCTATGTAGAAAGAAATGCCTAAATATGTCCTTATTTTTATATGATTTTTTGAAATGTATTCATGTAACAAATATAACAACCAATTTTCCTGTTACATTTTTAACAATTTTATATA
This sequence comes from Micropterix aruncella, assembly GCA_944548615.1. Taxonomy (NCBI): domain Eukaryota; kingdom Metazoa; phylum Arthropoda; class Insecta; order Lepidoptera; family Micropterigidae; genus Micropterix; species Micropterix aruncella. The sequence continues at coordinate 3,694,643 of OX155971.1, read as the reverse complement.
TTTATTTCAACGTAGATTAGGTTACATTCGTTTTTGTAGAAAATAATAACTTTAATCCACATTTCCTTAAAGATATTTTAACAACTGCAGTAGCTTTATTTTTGCTACTGTGCAAGATTTTTTCTCATTAACAAAGGTCTAAATCAAAAAAAAGTGTTAATAGATTTTCGAGTCAGTTTTTCGTGTAGAATACATCATTGACTTATAAATAAAAATATCCTAAGGTTAAAAGGAAATTTCAGTTCAGTGGCATAGTGGTTAGGTCGCCTGATCTTACATTGTAGGGTCCCGGGTTTGATTCCCGGCTGGGTTACCATTTTCATTTTCAATTCTGTCGATCGAATGCAATAACAAGAGACACACTTACAGACATGTTACACGCACACATACATATAACACGACATAGTAGGGTTGGTTGTAAGAGATTGTCATATGACAATAAACCCGCCCATTGTGACAAATCACAATAAAGAGTATAAACAAACTAACCAAATTGCAGACCTTTTAAAGTTTAACTAGTTTTTCACTAGTTTATTTTGTTAATTATTTTACGGATTTCTATTACTTAGCTGAAGAAAAAAATAAAAAATGTCGAGTTTTAATGAAAAACTAAAGATCACGAAATGTGTTTAACCCCTGTCTCATCATAGACTTATTGGATTATAAATTCGAACTGGTATATCATTTTCAAAAATCGGTTGTGTCACCCCAAGACTTTTCTGTCAAGTAGCCAGGAACTTAATTCATCTGAATATTAATATTATAAATTCTACCACAACCCCCCAACCCCCAACCTAGGCGCCACCCTTTAACCCTCAAAAATCGAAATCGACTTTTTCGACTTTTCAGACTTTTCCGACTTTTGTAGACTTTTTCGTCTTTTCAACTTTTCGAAGTTTGTGTATGCTGTTGACGGTTGAGGAGTCCCATCATCGGGAACCAACCCAGGGTACATCAGCCATGTCATAGTGAAACTTGGAAGGGGCTATCATAAATAAATGCGTATACAAAATTTTGGGTCTCTGCTGTTGACCATTGAGGAGTTCCCTCGTCGGGAGCCAACCCAGGGTACATCAGCCATGTCATGTTGAAACTTGGAAGTTGCTATCATAAATGAATGCGAATACCAAATGTTGGGTCTCTGCTGATAACCGTCGAGGAGTTCTCTAGTAGGGAGCCAACCCAGGGTGGACGGATTTCAACCACAATCTTTTCAGCTCATGCCATGACCAAATGATGCCTGCGCATGCCAAATTTCAGCTCAATCGGTTGAAGCGTTTCGGCGCTATCGTCGGAGAATACACACAGACAGGCACACAGAAGTGCGTTCACAATACTTTCCTTGACAGGAAAAAAAACTCAATCTGAAAATCAAGTTATTTTGTCAATATTTCTCTACGTCTTTCTTATGAGATATAGGATTAATAAATAAAACTTTAGGCACGCGAAGCTTAAAACCTTTATCTTATTATTCGTTTAATATTTTTAGTTAAAATATTTCCAATAACACCTTTTATATTTATTTATTAAATTTGTAATTTGCAAGTCATCTACAGTAAAATGGACATATACAATTATAATGTCATGGACAAAATCTAGTAGCAAAAAAATGGTAACATGATATGCCAAAAACCTATTTTAATGTCACCTAACTAGGCTATAACCTGTTCCAAGGCGGTCATCTAAATTGTTGTAATGATATAAATGAACCTGAATAAAAAGTAAGTAATCAAAATAACATAATATAATTTAAAGAATGTATGCAGTGATCCATCATTTGTTTTATTTGTTTATTATTCGTTTATTACTAATCAATATTACAGTAAAACGAAGGCATTGAAAAGTAAAATTAATAAAAATATCACCGTAGTAAGTATACAAATAGAATGACACTTAGAATACTAACTATCATATAAGAATAAATAATTAATAGCCCGCAATTTAAACGAGTGAGGGTTGGCGGTAAAAATCGAGTGAATTTCATTTAAGTGCCGCAAAGCACGCGCCAACAAGTTCCACCTCGTAAGGTTAGTGCGCGAGAACGGCTCCGCGAAAAGATGGTGCGATCGAGCACGAAGATAATTATTTGGTACGAAAAGACCCACCTTGGCTAGTAAGCTAGGGTTATCACTTTTACCACGAATTAGATTCAAAACATAGAACATGGTCAACATTTCTCTTCTGAGACAGAGAGAATTATAGCAACCATGCCTGTGATAAATCCAGTCGAATACAAAAATAGATAATATCCGTACTGCTTGAAGTACAAAAATCCCAAAAAACATTTCTGTACCTTTTCCAGCGTGAGGGTATACGTATCTACATGCGTTCCTTTCCATGCGACTTCTAACAATCGAGTTGTACAACGTGCGCATAACCCGAATATTATTGAAGTGTTTGGATTGCCGTATCCCAAACCCCAGAAGCATGAAAGAAGTAGTAGATAGTTGCCTAATGTGTTCCTTAAAGTTTAACTGGGGGTCGAAATAAACTCCTTCGAAATAAAGTCCTTGACTTCAGTCACTCTGGGAAGCACACATCCAGCGATGAAGTAATCATACATCAGATGAGCAGGCGATCTTGTGTATGTCATCACTGAACATTTGTTAATATTGAAGTGAAGGTTACGAGCTTGGCTCCATGCATAAACTGCATTAATATCACGTTGGAAGCTCGCAGGCCTCAGCACTTCCAGTAGATTAAAATAATTTTACGTCATCAGCAAACATTAGACAACGTGCTGATGTGACAACTTTACTCAGATTATTAACAAATAAGTTGAATAACAAAGGCCCCAAGTTTGATCCTTGGCTAACCCCCGATTGAGTGTTGTATAGTTTGGAATCAAAATCGGCAAATTTAACGTTATTGCTGACGGCCCCCAAGTAATCTGCGAAAATTTTCAACGGTTTACTTGAGAATCCGGCAGCAGCCAGTTCTCGAAGTAACGCATCGTTATCGACTCTGTCAAAGGCCTTCAAATACACGACATCCACTTGTCCCGTTGAGGTAAGTACATAAAACTATAATAAAAACCTATAATGTCATGAAAATATGAATAATATAAAATTGATGTTTTTATAAATACATATATGTACATACATATTGATTATTCAATGTGATGTTCAGGATGGCACATCTTAAACGCACAAGTTACATTTCCTTTGTGTTACTGATGGATTAATAATGACGCTACCATATTTGATAGCGTCGTCTTAAGAGGCCTATTACAAAATAGCGTAGGTATTCTTTTAAAATGAGTTTAAAAAATGAACGCATTTTTTTTTGGATGTAACTATAAAAGATAGGATAAATAAATAAAAAAATAAATAAATAACTATTCAACCCTGGGAGAAAACCGCGGCACTGAGCGCTCTTCTCTTGCGCAAGCAAATATATACACAATTTCTAATTGTTTTTTGCAGTGTTTTCTCCTTTCTAATGACAATAATTTATATTATGTCGTATTGCTAAAAGAGTGAACTTTAATATAGTATAAGTATTATATAAGAATCTTATTTTATTTCTGAGAAAATTAGAATGATACAGGAAGTTTTTTTTTAAATTTTGTGTAATTGTAAGTAATGTATACCTTGGATATGTGGTCAAAAAACGAAAAAATAAGGCCGCTATGGTCAACAAGAATACATGACGGACATAAAAAAAAATAGTATACGGTTTTCGTTGTAGTGATATTACTGTATTAAGGAGCTCAAAGTTTGCCTTCCGAGCGTTTTACGAATAACGACTTTCGGAAAATGGGCTGAATAAGTAAATAATATTCGTTATATCTAAAATTAAAGGCCGCTATGGTCAACATCAAGAAATGGTCCAGGTAATTCAGTAATTAAAGTTTGTAGAAATCTCTTCATTTCTTGGAATTAGAACGCCAAAAATCCACTTTTCTTGCCTTTCTGGAAAAAATATGTGATAGGGCTCTTAACGGTAAACTGTCTGCCGTGCGCGCACTTTATAGGACGCCGCAACGAGGCGCGTCATTCATTTCGCGGCCGAGCAGGTAAAAAGATTTTGTTTTTTTAACAAACTGTCGCCCTTGTTCTCATTTCTGACGAGGCAATAAAAGGCCGTAAAAGCGCTGAGAAAGGTGTTTCTTCCGCCTCGTTGCCGTCGTATTTAGTCGTTTGACGACTCTAGGAAAGTGATTTATTGGCCCCAGAATATTTAAACTCTCGACATTCGCAGATGTGCCAGGTGCACTATTTCTACTACAGTACGAGAGGCGTTCAAAAAAGGCAATAAATAATTAATTACAACTCTTTAGATCCATACAAAATAAATACTGGCAGGAACAGCTAATACATCTGTTATAATGTTTTAAAAAATAGGTAAATAAATTAAAAATAATAAAAAGCACGACTGCCGTAACAGAAAGTGAACTATTGTATTTATAACAAGGTAGAGAGGACGAGTAAAAAAGTATTGAACAAAACAACAAAATAAGACTGATTTTATTAAATATCTTCTTTATATTTGATACATTGATGCAATGCATCTTTCATTATCTTAATGACATTTGATAGAAACCTCAAATAATTATATAAAATTTAACGCTCTCTATACTTATTTGTATGTACTCTTCCGAACTATCTTTTTACATTAGTACCATTTCTGGTCGCTTGATGTAATTTAGTGTTTATTAGTGTAAACAAAATTGATGAGAGCGATTTGACCCCCTTCCCATGTATTAAGAGATTTTTGCCCATAATCAACCATTATCCTGAAGGTCTAACTAAGCTATTCAAAAATATATTTCATTGAGGTACCCGATTTTCCGTTAGCTTCTGGAATCATCAGTACTTGTAATTATTTTTATTACGGATTTTTACTGAAATATTTGTGTTTTATGTATTTATGTAGATTTCCGGAATGTACTCAACCAGACCTTCCATTTGACACCTAAACACGATATATTTATGTAATTTATTGACATTTAGAGATTTGGACATTTAGACAACTATTTACTTGATTATAAATAGGATAGAAAACGAATTTACCGCGTGAAATTTGTAGCACCCGACGTTTCGGTGACGTTGCAGCCGCCGTTGTCCAGGGTGTCCAGTCTATCCTGGACAACGTCGGCTGCAACGTCACCGAAACGTCGCGTCGGGTGCTACAAATTTCACGCGGTAAATTCGTTTTCTATCCTATTTATAATGTCAAACAACCGCGATAGTCTTTGATTTTATATTTACTTGATATTTTGTCAGTATTGTACCCTATGGTACATTCGGGTAGACATAACAGTTCTAACAATACGACATACTTCTAAATCGGTTCGAGCGTTTATAAGTGGTTCGAGCGTGTAAAATCAATAAAAAACACAAATACCGTTACAGAAAGTGAAGTATTGTATTTTATAGTTATTTTTATTAGGGTTTTTTTATGAAATATTTGTGGTTTATGTATACGTACCTACGTATATCCATATAGATACATGTATATTTCCTGAATGTATTCAAATCAGACCTATAATTTGACACTAAACATGATACATTTATGTTAATTTACTGACATTTAGACAACTACTTACTTGATATCTAGACAGTTAAGGTAGCCCATGACGTTCGGGGTGAAACGATTCTAACAATACCACACACTTCTAAATCGGTTTAAGCGTTTAGAAGTTATGGTAGAATAAAGAAAGGGAAACCATACATAGATGAAACCCGAACACATTACACTACTTTTGTGTTGGTCAATCGCGTAAAGAGTAGAAATTTTCCGTACCTAGTCTCAACCTCGGCCGGTAGTTTGCAATGTCGTATAGAAGCTCGCACGTTTTTTTCTCGGCGCGGCAAACGCACCGTGGACAAATGGCAGGGAAACTTTTAACCATATAAAAATAAATACTGGCAGAAACAGCTGATACATCTGTTACAATGTCTTAAAAAATAAAAACTGCCGGACCCATACTCGCCGGACCGAGCCCTTTAGTAATTTCTCTCTATTTCCTATAATAAAGTAACAGCTGAGAGGTCGAAATTTTGAAGATGATGATGCGGTAGTGCAGGAATTTTAGGTGGTCGGGGTGAATAGTTTTTAGGGAGGGTTTTATGTCTAGAAAAAAGATGTTTAGAAAAAAAAATGAAGTTAATAAACCTAAAGGGACTTCGTCTTACTTATTATCACTTTTTATTGAACGATGTAGCACACGCTGTAGTACCTGGCCAACGTGCATTTGAGTACTCATTTACAATATTCTTAAAATATCCATGAATTCCTAAAATCACATTGAATTGTTTTATTATGCACGTATAAATAAATACACTTTAACCACTATATTTAAAAGAAAACGATTTTACCGCATGAAATAATAAAATCTTCAACTTTTCGCCAGAATGGCATTTGCCGTCTTCAAGGAGAGAATGGTACCTTTAATTATATATTAATATTAATTATGTATTAATTATATATTAATTATGTATTAGATTGCTACACTCCACAGTAGGATTTGGCAACTCTTCTGCGCCGATTAAACGCAGGTGGCGCTAATAGCATTGAAGCCAAAACTAAAAGCAATTTATTTGGCTGTATTATTATTTTATTTCGAGATAGCAAAAGCGCCATCGTGCGTCGCAATACTGCCATACCACGAACGCCGCCATCATTGAACATAGGAGAAGATTATCAATGTTCAAAACTGTGCCATCTACACGTTGCATTTCGCAAGTAAAGTCCTAGCTGCCAACACGTTGTACGGCACTGAGCAATCGAATACCCTATATAATCAATTGCAATGCGTCCCTTGGACTCAGATATCAGAATGCAACTTAGCCTGTTGCCGGTTTTCTTTATATGAAACGCTCCACAATCGAGTAGCGGGCATTCGAAGCAGTCTCTTTTGGTAAATGCCCCTTATTTCCCTTCTTGATAATTAAAGTTTCTGAGTGGCCTTGCCTAACCCCCCCCCCCCCCCCCCCTTCGAAAGGATACCGAATAGACGGGTGTTACACGTTTAATCTGGCATCAGTTCAGTCAGCCACCCTGATCCATGAACTGACTGATAGAAATTATAAAAATGTATGAAAATCCATCAGTTCAGTCCATCAGTCAACGCGATAAACGATCAGTTTCCCGTCAGTCTGGCCAAGGTCACGGACTGAACTGATGCCAGATTAAACGTGTAAAACACCCGTCATAGGCGTGTTTACAGCGCTCTCTATAGTGCGGCGCAATACTGCCATACCACGAACGCCGCCATATTCGAAAAAGAGAAGATTAATCAATGTTCGGAACTCTAAGTGCCATCTACACGTTGCGCTTCATAGTAATATCACCTGCCAAAACGCAGTACGGCATTGAGCAACTAATACCCTATATAATCGATTGTAATGCATCCCTTGGACTCATAAGAGAAAATTTATCAATGATTGGAACTATAGTGTCATATTCCAGCCACTTCTAGCAGCGCAAAAATGTATTTTAAAAATCATGCATCGCAAACCATATCAATATTCTTCTAATGAACTCTTTAAAGAGTCTCAAGTTTTGGATGCTAGGTTATTATTTATTAAAACCGCACTACGTTAGGTTTTCGTGGCCAAACATAATAAATCTTTTAATATTACGCTCACGAAACCGACTAGACAACTCCTGAGTGATAATTTGAATGTACCTAGGATGAAGACGACTTTCGGACAGCGACACTACTCTTTAATAGCTACAAGATTTTGTAATAAATTAAACAGTGACATAAAAACCAGCCCCAATTGTCATTTTTTTAAAAGCAAAAAAATAAATGGCTGTTGCAAGAAGAGCGTTTATCTATCCATGCCATGATCGATGTAGTAGAATAAGTTGAAGTTGACTTAACATATATTGTGTTTATATGTATGTATGTGTGCATATGTGTATTCTAATGTATTTATTATTTCTATTTCCTATATAATATTGTATTTTTTATTATCTTTTTATTATTATATATATTTATTATTGTTATATATATATTTTTTAATTATTATTATAATTATTGTGCTTGGTTGGTTCATCGACCCTCGTTTTAAATGTAAAAAATATAAATTGCTTGCCCTGGAAAGGGTATATCCCATTTGGGCAGCACTAGCCAGTGAATGAAAGAGGAAAGTTTTCGCCATTTGTTTTAATATTATACTTATTGTAAATGGTTAATTTGATAATTCTAATAAATAAATAAATAAAAAAATATACACGTTGCGTTTCTTAGTAAGATTCTAGCTGCCAAAAGATAGTACGGCATTGAGCAATCCAATACCCTATATAATCAATGGTAAAACGTCTTTTGGACTCAGATATCAGAATGCAACTTCCTGTTGCCGGTTTTTGATATGAAACGCGCCCACAATCGAGTGACGGCGTTCAAAGCAATGTCCTTTTGTAAATGCCTCTTCTCCCTCTTGGTATTCAAAGTTTCTGGGTGGCGCCTAATCCCCCCCCCCTCCCCTACCCTCGTCGCCGCCCGCCCTTCAGTCGGGAGAAAGTTTTAATTGAAAGACGAGCGGAGAATTATTCAATGCCCGCTTTTAGCTTTTTTATCGTTGCACATTTCATATACTTTTCTTTTAAAATAATATCCTCCGTCTTTGATATTAGCGGTCTTCGGTGTTCAGTAGACGTAATTTAATCAGTAACTGAACACGATCTTGTGGCATAGTTGTTAGGTTGCCTGATCTTACATTGTAAGGATCCTGGTTACATTCCCGGCTGGGTCATCGTTTTCCGTTTTTTTATGAGCGCAGTAGCTATGTCATGGTGAAATTTAGAACGGGCTATCTTAACTGAATGCGTATACAAAATTTCGTGTCTGTGCTGTTGAGCGTTCAGGAGGCCTCTCGTCGGGAGCCAACCCTGGGTGTAGACTCAGGTCATGATTACCATAAAAAAATGCATTGTCATCGGAACTGAACAAACATGGATATTTTCAATTTCATATGATATTTGAGGAGTTGCCTCAATTCCTCGTAGATTCCATCATCAGAACAAACGTTTGATATTGAAATCCACTGTCTACTGATGAATTTACAGCTTTTCCAACACACTTTAGGGGTACTAATTAAAATTACATCTTTCCTAGTACGCCTGCGCCAGGTGTCCCGGAGTCTGGCCTGCTGACTCTACCCCAGCATTCTATGGCCCAAATACTGTCTTATCTGAAAGTATCAGCTTTTACAAAACTTGCACTTTTACGTCGCTGCCTCTTAGACTATTAGGCCGTTGTCCTATTCCTACAACATTTGAAGAGGTGGGGACACAGTGCCAAGCGCCCTTTTTTAAGTTTCGAGAAAAACGCATTTGAAAGTTTGATCAAATCTGGGAATTCGATTTGGAGGCTAGATGAGTTTCGAAAGCAATTATACAAATATCTTCATGAGTGAGTTTTGAAAGCATTTGTTCTTTTAAATATTTTTTTTAATTATTATTATTAAGGAAACATACAGCTGTTACAAAAAATTGGATACAAAATTATTAAGTTAAAAAAACAACGTTTCCACTTAAACATTCATAATTTAAACAAGACAGTAACATTTTTTTTTTTGAAGAATAAACACACATAGGGAGAGGTGGGAACTGGGAAGAAAGGAGTCATAATAAGTAAATAAAATCTTATGTAAATACACGTTCCTACATATAATTTAAAGATATTCTTGAATAAATAATATTAATAATATATTATACTAGCTGCGCCCCGCGGTTTCACGGTGATGGAAAATTGTGATAATGACGATATAAAGTATTTTATATTATCGTCAATTTTTAAATGTTTTCATATTATTCTGTTATTCGGGACGGAGACAAATCCAACAAATTAAAAATCATGAAAATCATGGTTCACTATATTGGCGATAATGGCTTACACATAAAATATAGTTATATGCTGTCGCAGGCTTTTTTGTAGGACTATTTAAGATAAACATTTCCCTTATACATTATATACGTGTAACTCCAACGGTTTTTGCGGCGCACGCCAGAATAGCTCGCAGATGGCAGATTTTTTTCCTACTTACTTGACAATTATCGTAATATTTTGCATAATTCACAATATATCTTTATAAATTATAGCCTATTTGTTATTCTGATGTGAAGGCTATATTATTGTAAAGTTTCATCAAAATCCATTCAGTAGTTTTTGCGTGAAAGAGTAACAAACATCCATACATACATTCTTACAAACTTTCGCGTTTATAATAGTAGTGAGATTTTGCTATTAGGTACAATGATAAATCAACACCGTCATTACATATCTTTATGAGTATATCACCCTATTTTTGTTAACATTAGGAAACAATTTCGTGTTTTTTTAGATATCCGTTTTTTTTTGTCCAGGCGCTTGGAATTATGTTGCACCAAAAAGTTATTCAAATTTTAAGGTATATAGCATTCTAGAGTGGAATTACCAATGAATAATGAAGACTAGAATGTTATTCTCTTACTCTAAATTATAAGATGGAAAATAAGAATAAACGTAAGTATAAGATACTAAAAAGGAATGAAGAACAGGGAATTGAGGTTAGGCGGAAGACAGTGCCAAGCGCCACTTACATTTATTGAAGTTTCGGTGTCCGATTTGCTTGTGGAGTCGTCAGATGAGGGCTGATAGTAATCGCTGAAGACATGTTCATCTTCTTCTTCAGTAAATTGTAAACGCAGGACGCAGGATCTGCCAGGATTGTTTCGCCGCATTGTCGCTTGACACTATCTTGCATCGAGCGATTCGTAAACAATAACTAAGGGCAACACAGTGCGATGGCTCTCCCGCGCGTTCTATCGGTGGAATCATGAAACCGACTCTACAGAATTCTACAGAATGCGATCAACAAATGCATAGATTTCCAGTGAAATACACTGACACAATTCAGCTACTATTTTGACTCGTGCAGCAATGAATCAGCACGATGAAACAATACTTTTACTCGGAATATTTCGGATTGCATCATTTCCCGGCCTATATAAACCGGCGAAAAAGCAACCAAAGTATCATTCCTCGAGTGATCACCTCCCCCAAGGTTGCGACGGCATACTTGGTACGCCTCTCACGAGGTCGCTCAACGAATCCAGCTCCTTGGTTTCCTTTCCTTATCTTTCCCAGTCACAAAGCACCAGTCTGCAATCCCACAGACTTGAGCCGTGCCCAGTACAAGATACTAGGAGCACAAATACAATCCTCATCCATATACCCCCATATAACTGCAGTCGCCCATCAATACATTCACGACAACATAACCTATTCGGGAAGCGTTATAACTGGCAATGTCAAACCTTCAATCGATTCAATAAATACCTTCTGCTTCACTCAAAACCGCCTTTCAATACGGAGTTAACTCGTAAGTTGATACCACCACCTCACACCGTACAAATTAAAGTCTAGTGAGGGGTGGTCCCTCGCAGAATCATAGTTCTTACTTTACCTCTTCATTTACTTTGTTTATGCAACGTGATGTTCTAGCGCTTCAACAAATATATAAGCGGCGGTTGTATGACGATAGGGGGAACGAGACGGAAGCAGTTGCGCCACGTCATTCGGTCGCCCGCTCTCGGGAAAAATAAAATATCGCTTCGCGCTCCGCGGCGAATGAGGGCAACTTTTCCGGGTAGTTTTTCTCCCGGACGAAAACTTTGTAAGTGAACACTGTTCTAAGTTGGGGGCAACTTTGGCGCGAGCGCGCGCTCCCCGCCGCGACGCCGCGCCGCCTCGGGCACAATGTACTGGTTACATAGTTGCAGCGAGGGGAGGAGGGCAATTAGGCGTTCTAGGTTTTACCTTCCCGGACCAACACCCGACCAACTAGGGTTGTCGACTACAGCGGGCGAGCCCGTCACCTCAGGAAGTTTTAACGATTAGTCGTTCTATCTCCCTGAAGTGAGCGCAGAAGACTCGAGGACAAAACAGTCCACCATCTAGCTACACCACACGCTCGTAAGAGGCCAACGCCTTAACCGCGAGATAGCCAGGAGTGTTACCCGGCGGGCTTACACTCACGCCGTCACTTCCAATTGTGACCAGATTACTCCAGTCTCTCGATTGGTTACGAGTTGGAGGTCGCTTGCGCGGTCCTCTCCCTTACGAAGCGGTGAGACGGTGTTTACCGTGTCTATCGCGGACCACAGCGTCCTTTGCCCGGCTGTTCGCCCAGGATCGGATAGCCGATGGTCGTTTCAAGAGCAGTCGACGTAAGGTCCGCAACCACCCCCGCTCTATAGGAAACAGTACTGTTTCCAGACTCCCCCGACTGTTAATCAGAGTGCACAGTCGATTGGCTTACGCCGCACGGTGCGCAGACCGTCCAGGAGCGCCAGAAGGTTGATTCCCAGGGGAAACTGACCATAAGGTCAGAGTGCTACCCAGGCTCGCACTTCATGCGTGGGATATTTATTGTATTACTACTTCTCAAAATGGCGGTCAGCGGATAATGGAAGCCTACATGGCTCTCACTTATATTTGCTTTTTAGGTTTATATATATATACAAATAGTTAACAACTGAGTTGTATTAACAACTGAGATTTGGTTTTAAAATATGTTTAGCTTTATTTTTGTGAAGATGTAAAAAATATAGCTCCCATTTCCGATACGAGCATTAAATGCGTTCTCTGTACCCACATGTATGGAGTAATGAAAGCGATTGACTTTTTTGTAAAATCTTAATTGTACTTCAATGCATGGCTGTAGTTGATTTAAACCGAGATGAAAAGATAGTCAAATAAACGAGGTTTATGTTCCTAATTAAAAATTATAACAAAGTAAAAAAATGTGGTTTTTATCAACAATTTCCCTTAGTAGGCTCCGATTCCCCCGCTCTCCGCAAACATCATTTCCATATTGAAGTCTCTCTGTGTGAGTGCTGTGTGCATTTCTCTACGATAGCGCCGAAGCGCTTAACCCGATTGAGCTGAAATTTAGCCTGTAGGCATCATATGGTCATGGCAAGAGTTGAAAAGGTTGTGGTTGAAAACGGTCCACCAGAGCGCACTAGTCATATATCAATTTTAAAATATTGGACTGAGACTTAAAATTTGGTGCACAGATATCCTCGTTGGGCCGAAATCACGTTATGAAATTTTGGTTGGAATATCTCATATACAAGCCGCACTAATGATATTTAAATTCCACCTTACTTTTAAAACAAATATTAACACCGAACCGCGCGAGTATAGCCGAGAAACGAACCGCGCCCTGCTATAAACATTTTATAGAGGCGGTTATGTAACAGTACCTAAACGGGTTCCTCCGCCAGCCGAGAGAGGGCGCTCATCGATTTTAATGAAATTAATGTTTAGATGGCTACTTGCCGGGAAAGTCTTTTTTAAGTGATGTCACTAAGAGCAAAATCTTACCTGCCAGAGAATCTATACACAGAGAATCTATCTTTGTCTTGCATATTTACTGTGTCTCTTTCATACATACACTTGTGTGGACAACTCCAACGTAAAACAAAAGAATGCCTTATTTCCACAGTATTATTTCTTAAGGCATCTTACTGTAGGGATAAGCTGCAAGTATGCCCTCAATCTTTATTCCACAAAAACGGGCGGTTAGAGCCATATACAACTTGCGCAGGCGTGATTCCCTAAGAGAATTATTCAAAGAAATTAACATTCTTACTGTACCTAGTCAATACATATTTGAAAACATTATGCATGCACGAAAAATATATCTCATTATTCAAAAAACTGTGACAATCACAAATACAATACTAGAAATAAAAATAAATATATAGTGACAAAATTTAGACTAAGTAAGCTAAGCAAATGTTTCATGGGAAACTGTATACGGTATTATAATAAAATTCCAGAGGACATACAGGGTCTATCAGACACTCTACCTAACTCTACCTTACACTAAACCTAACAGTTTAGAAGTAAAATTAAAGATATTCTATGTAAGAAGGCTTACTACAAAGTAGTAGATTTTATAAATGATACAGATTTTTTTGCAATGATTATAAAATCGTGATTTAATATTTTATTGAAAATTGTTAACTATGTAGGTATATTGTTTTTTTTCTTTCCTCTTTTTGACTATTGTTGTTAATTATGTCTATTTTAAATTTTATAACTATTTTAAATTCTAACTGCACCTATATTTTAAATTGTTTTAAAATATTTCTGTTGTTAAATATTACATTATATCATGATTATATAATGCACCTATCCAATATCTATAAAGTATTTGAAATGTAAGCTAAATGACAAATTATCTATAAAATAACTCATAAATTGTATTTCATATTTTGACGTCACAAAGAAATTTTTTACAAATTTTATTGTGAATAAAAACATTTTGATTTTGATTTTTATGCCTACAGGGTGAAAAATCTTACCTGACCCACACACTGATCATATATCTCTATCTTACTTATTGGTGGTTTTCTTTATCTAGAAACTTATTTACCGCTTTAGCTTGCAGATATTTTTACTATGCAGTTATTTTTACTGTTATTAGTCGATTCTAATATCATATAGGTGTATAATTCGTGATATTTTTCACATATTTTATGTAAATATCTTGTCTACAAATAAATTAAAACTTTTTTTTTATTAAACACAGTAAATAAAGTATTTTACTAAAAATGTGTAATTATTGAAAAAAATATTTTGCAATATCATTGCAATACATTTCTGTGCCTCCATACATTGACTTGTACTATGAAGAAAAAAAAACGATTTAACTAAATGTATTGGTGTAAAAAGATTTAATCAATGTTGTATCAAAATAGCGTTTAAAATTTTCCACACATTTTCTTGTATTTTGTTAAAACTAGAGTTAGCCCAAATAGTACCAATACGTTCTGCATTAAATTTTGGTACAACTCGAGGTATGAAAACATTAATTTTGCAATATTTTTTTAGTATTTTTTTGTTTTACGGCTGTTGCTTTAGCACTATAATGTAACTATTAAATATAATGTTACGTTTAAATTAAAATCACCAAATATCAATTTTCACCAAAAGCTATTTTTTTGTGTTTAATGATATGATTTAATTTAAATCATTAGACACGTCAAAAAAGTCAAATCAAAAACTACATTTGGTACAACTCTTCCAATTTTTTAGTTTTTCTGATATCAGGGCCGGTAAAAATTTAAAAAATATTTACATCATTAAATCATACATTTTCATGCAACATAATTCATTAATGCTTTTTGGCTAGCTAATACAGGTTTTTAAATTTGTTTTTGCTCTCCTGAAAAGTAGTGATTTTCGAGTTAAATCGTTTTGCACAGGAGGCACAGATTTTATAATTGAGTTAAAACCACTATTTAGTGGCTGGTTTGCGGTCGACAGTCTGAAAGCAACTAAACTTTTTAATCGCCTTGATTAAACAGTTGACAGTATGCTGGGGCTGTAAGTGGAGGACGAACCGGAGGAGTGGACCTACAGCTAGTTAGACTAAAAAGAGAAATCTTATAGATCTAGTACATTTAACGCCGCGATCGAAATCAAACCAATTAGTAGACTTAACTTTTCGATATCGTCTAATCTGAAGAGGCAGTTCCTCTGCATCCCCGCCCCTCTCCCTTCCTCCCCCCAGTAGCCTCCAACATCGCGAGTCGTAAACTTCTTCCCCGGCAGTATAAGGGTGGCAAAGAAAGTTGAGAGAAGTGTTTAGAAGTCGGCCCCGAAGAAAGTTTCTTGCTGCAAAGTTGGGCGGCAAAGTTTCGAGACGGCGCACGCCTTAGATCGGGAGCCGACAGTGGTATACCCTACTTTAACGGGCACACAGTATTATTACAATAAAACCGAGGGGCAGTAACGGCGAGGGGGTGGTGGGGGGGGGGTATACATGCGATAGTGCCAAAACAACATGTAATCAAAATAACAGATATAATTACAAACGTTAAAGTTAAACTAATAGTTAGATAAAGATTTAAAGTATGATGTGATTAAAGTTTTATTCAGTAATATTTATCTTATAATACGTGTAGCAATATCGAAAACAAAGAGCCAAAATGACTATGATTTCAGGCTCATTTACAACGAGCTGTTGATGTTAAAAATAAAAGCAAAATAGGTTTAAATTGTAGATATTACTAAAACCACTTGACTCAAATAAATCTTTCATAAATATTAAAAAAACAGGTATGTAGGTATATAAACATTAATATGTCTGTAGGTGCTTGCATAAGCCTATTTCTGGATATCACGATACTAAATTGATCTAGGATAGGTATATATGGAAAACCGCGAAACTAAAATCAATTATTTTCGGATAATATTGTTTTTATTTGGAGGTATATAAGGGATGTGATGTGCCTTGTTCACAGATCACAAATTATAAATCACGAATGTTTAAAGATTCGCGCATGCGGATATCTATATATCAATAATTATTCTTTTAACAAAATCAATTATTTAATAGTAAATTAAAATATTGTATTTTTTTTAAAAAATGGGTGTTTTTATTTTGTGAAAAAAAATGTTAAAATTTTATGTTTGTCTTAAAAATGTAATGTTTTTTTCGTATTTTTTTCTAATACATACATTTATATTATGTAAAATGAGAAGAGTTGTTATGATAAAGTAATATATAAAATATAAAAACAACTGCTGACAGTATACAAGATACAAGATGACAAGATACAAACAACAAACAAAATCACCGCAATGTAAAGGATAGCAAAGTTATTCTTTTAGTGGGGTGGTGTAGATGTAAAAAGTTTCAGATCTGTCAACCAATGCGCTCTTTTGGATTCAGATAGTAAATGGGTCGACGAGTCTGAAAAGCCCGGGACACAAATTTGTCTGGCCCTCTAGCGGTGTTGATGACGTCATCAATATGGGCGACATTTTGGGACACGATTGTACATTTTCCTTATATAACTCGGGTTTGTATTTTGATATTAACCTATATTGCGAGTGATTATTAATCGGAAGAAAATAAAAACAGACAGTATTTGATACGTTTTCAATTATATAAAACGGATTCCAAGTTATTTAGCAAAATGTCTCAAAAAATGAAATTAAAAAAATATTTTTTAAATAAAGTTAGAAATATTTCTGGTATTATGAACCCAAATGATGATGTTAAATATACCGTTAGAAAACGCAATTTCTCTTGATTAATAATCACTCACAATATACATAGGTTAACCCGTTGAGTATGATACGACCAAATCTGGTTCTGAAACAATTATCCGTTGAGTATGATACGACCAGATCTGGTTCCGCGTTTTTTTCACTTCTTTGACGTTCTCATATTTATTCATAATTATATAATTGTTTTACAAAATGATATTTCAATATTCTATATTCGAAATTTCAATGCAATCATTGTGCAGTTGTTCTTTTTATGATTGGTGTAGTAGTTTCGTAGTTATAGTACTTTAAGGTCGATGTCGCCGAAAATCCTGCAAAAGAGACAGATGCATCCATGAAAATACCCATTTACTCCAAGGGCTAATGTCAAAATACAAACCCGAGTTATATAGGGAAATGTACAATCGTGTCCTAAAAATTGGCGGCCATATTGTAGACGTTATCAACGCCGCTAGAGGGCCAGACAAATTTGTGTCCCGGGATTTTTAGACTCGTCTACCCATGTGCTATCTTAATCCAAAAGGGTGCAATGGTCGCCAGACGTGAAATATTTTGGTATAATTTTCAACTAACTCACCCCACTATTTAAGACGATTTTTATTTATTTAATTTATTTTATTTTTTATTTTAAACCAGTTGATAGGAGTTCCTACACTTGGTTATGTCAAAATTAATAAAAATAACAAGTATAATATTTAAATAAATACCTATTAAGGTATAAGATATGAACGTCGGTATTGCAAGGTATGAACGTTGAACATCCAAGCACAGATTTTCTAGGTTATATATGTAGAGGAAACAACATTTTCCAATATTTTCAATCAAAATTCTTAAGTAATTTCGTAAAATTTCCTATCTAATTTTCTATATAATCCTAAGTACTAAATAATCAAACAAATATTGGATAATTTCACAAATTATCATACGGGAAGATATTTTAAAGAAAAAACAGAAATACAAAGAAATCAGTCATAATTATTATAGTCAATAAATAGTTAGAAGACGAAAAAAAAAATTGATTGAAGGACTGTCAAATCGCATCCAGAATCGCAAATATCGTCAAGTGACGACAATCGTGTATCGTATCATCGCTTTACAATCCGTGGACGTGACTTACTGGGTCGATCCGGCTACATATACCCAGTGACTGGCGCCAAAAGTCCGAGTCAATGGGGCCAGTCACGAGAAATGTAAAGTTTTCTGAGCAAAATGGTCCACCATATCACAGTAGGTATAATGTGACCACATCGACCTCTTGGCCGCGTCGAAGTAGGCAATATCAACTTGTACACCTCTGGCATTTTCATTTTTTTTGTTGGAGTATGTAGATTATTGTAGATCGGTTCGTCCGGAAGCCATGCTATCAATCAGACAGCCGCGGGTCTACGAAGGACTGAATGCGGTCATACAAGATGGACTCGAGGGGCACCATAGGCTCTAAACGCATACCATACAGGTAAGGTTAGTCCATTTAAATGGGAGCTAACGGGCCCTTGCTGAGTTGGCCACGAAGACCATTCTGTTCAGGGTTGGTCACACTCACGGCTCAACACCCATCCGACGGCCTCCACGCATGAGATGCGAGCCTGGGTAGGACTTAGGGCTAGTTTCCCCTAGGAATCAACCGTCTGGCGCTCCTGGGCGGTCTGCGCACCGTGCGGCGTAAGCCAATCGACTGTGCACTCTAACAGTCGGGGGAGTCTGGAAGCAGTACTGATTCCTATAGAGCGGGGGTGGTCGTGGACCTTACGGCGACTGCTTTTGAAACGACCATCGGCTACCCGATCCTGGGTGAACAGGGCAAACCGCTTCACCGCTTCGTAAGGGAGAGGACCGCGCAAGCGACCTCGAACTCGGAACCAATCGAGACTGGAGTAATCTGGTCGTAATTAGAAGTAAGGGCGTGAGTGCAAGCCCGCTAGGTAACGCTCCTGGCTATCTCGCGGTTAAATCGTTGGCCTCTTGCGGGCTTGTGGCGGAGCTTGATGGTGGACTGTTTTTGTCCAAGTCTTCTGCGCTCACTTCAGGGAGACAGAACGATTAATCGTTAAAACTTCTTGAGGTGAAGGGCTCGCCCCCTGTAGTTGACAACTCTAGTCCATTTGTGTTTTATTAAATATCATTCCGAAATTAAGTGGAGTACATTCCAAGATTACTTGTGTAAAGAATAAGAATAAAGAGTATTTATATCCTTTACAACCATCACAAATGTGTAGGAATGACCAAGTATATTAAAAGAGAATGGGCATTTTGAGCCCACTTTTCCAATAGCTGTAAATCATATACTAATGGAAAGATCTCTTTATATAGAACATTTATTACTAAAACGACTGATCTCACATGGCTAATTACATTATATCCCCTAGAACACCTAACACATGCAGGCATTGTATTAATAAAAACTGTTTAAACAAAAAACCATCGCAAAATACCCGAAACGATAAAGTACATACCCTGTGTGAGTACAAACTATATACTCCTAAGAATGCTCGAGTTTGTCAGCAGTATATGGAGGGATATACTGGGAAATGTTGCTTGCACTGTGTAATGTGTCTCATGATTTCATTGCCACTCTGTTCACTTGAAGTATGTAATATGTTAAGGTCAGCTGTCCATCATGGCATGCCCAGTGACCGTACATCATAATATTTTATCTTTTATGGATCTTAACTGCAAATAATATATCTTAAATAACTAATTGGCATTGGGGTTTTCGTGTAATTAGCAATATTTAAATAGAATCCAATCTTCAAAACTACGAAACGGTTCATAATTGAGGTAAGTTGTAGTAGTCTTAGATATTCTAGATAAATAGATCTTTCCAATGGTAAATACGTTATTGTTATTGGAGAGGTGGGCCCAGCGCCCGTACATTTTGGATCATTGTCCTTTATCTTAAATTAGGTACTTAAGTTAACAAAGAATAATAACAGTAAATTACTCCAAAATTATTGTAATTAATAGAAAAAAACTACAATATAACAATTGACAATTAAAAAATAGTATAGTACTATAAAAATCATCGGTAGGTACAATGTTGTTTTTAAAACATTTTATAAAATGTAGTTGTTTGGATTTTAAATTGCATGATACATGTTGGATTTTAAATTGATGCACAAGGATGGATCTTTTGAAAATATCACTATTTAATCGCCTTTTAAAATACCAAGCAATACTATCATACAGGTACACTACAATACAATTTTATTGATTTCCAGCAGGTAGGCTTTAGGTACCAAAGCACAATTAATTGTTATAAGTCCCTAGTTATTATAGTCTGGTTATACCTTTGAGTAAAAAATGCCATTTCTCCTAGATTATCTTTATAGTGACTGTTAGAAGCGACTCTAGTAATACGCGCGCAGGTAGACTGCGAGTCAGTGGCTTTTTTGCAGCCGTTGGAATATTTGTAGAGGCTAATCTAACGTCTCTTCCTCTTTTCCTTACCCGTCGGCATGAGGGCGATAGGCGAAGCGTCGCGGATGAAGTCGAAAGTTTGCCACCCGAGCGCAAGTTGTGCGGCGGGCAAAAGTTTGCCGCGCGGCCGCGCCCTGCGCCGCCTTTGAATGATGGACAAACTTTATTAGCGAAATTATTCAGCAAACTAGCTAGCGTTCGCGACGAGACGCCCGCGCCTCGCCGCACGAGACACCATCTCTAATAAACAAACCGTCTCTAAAAAAAATATATATTCTTTAAAAATCGGTTGTGTTACCCAAGACGTTCCCGGCAAGTAGCCAATGACTGATTTCATTTGAATATTAATTATTAATAAAATCGATGAGCGCCATCACTCGGCCGGCAGACAAACCCGTTTGGGTTCCATTGCGACGCCTCAGACGGAGCGATTCGTTTCTCGGCTGAGGGCGGCTTAAATTAAATAATATACAAACCAGCTCTAAAAATCTGTTGTGTCACCCCAAGACTTTCCCGGCAAGTAGATACCCCCCCCAAATTCCCCGCGCCAACCCAATCCCCCCCCCCGCGCGCCAATTTGTAGTTTATTAAATATATTACAAATTTTGTACAAATATATTACACGAATAATACCTACTACTAAATTTGTAGTATTATTCGTGGTATTAAAACGGTATTATTTCAAAACTTAGGTAGTATTTTCGAAAATATGGCGGACTTTAAATATTATTTAAGTCGCTTGTATATGAGATATTCCAACCAATTTAACGTGATTTCGGTCCAACAAGGCTTCTAAATACCAAATTTCAAGTCTATAGGTCCAATATTTAGACATTGAAATATGACTTGTTTGCCCCCGGTGGACCGATTTCAACCGCAACCTTTACAACTCTTGCCATGACCAAATGGCTCCGTGCCGAATTTCAGCTCCATTGGATTAAGCATTTGGGCGCTATCGTAGAGGAATACACACATACTTACTACCATTTGGAAATGGTCTTAATCGTCTCAGGGGGCTCAAAATGGACATTTCCGTGCTTGTCGGTTAATGGGCCGGTGAAGTAATAGCACGCTGCCGTTACAAAACGTGTAATACAAAGTTCCAAACAAGTTGTATTACTTAGAACAGACCAGATATTGCAGAAATACTTAACTTGACATCGTCAAAGTCAATGCGTCTCTGATCCAAAGGAGTACATGTACAGTGGGTTGCCAAATTATTAGGGACAGTACTTGTTTTTTGAATTTTCAAGTTTAAATTAATTTTGTGAGCAAATAGTGGATGTTAGGTCTTGTAGTTATGTTGTTATTTATTAGGGTGTTATATTAGAACAAGAAAACAACATATTCCTTAGTCATAAGTATTTATTTTTTCACAAAAAGTGATGACAGAAAATTTTCAGAAAAATCTTAATATTTTGTAACGCCACCATTAGCTGCAATAACGGCTTTCAAGCGTCGGGGCATGCTCTCTATGCAGTCTGTTGCGTTCTGCTGGAGATTGGGGCTGTGATGCCACACTCTTATAAGTGTTTCAATTAATTGCCGCTTGGTGGTGACTACTTCTTTGGAGACCTCCCTTTTTGTCAGTTCCCAGAGGTTTTCAATCGGGTTCAAGTCAGGGGAATTCCCCGGCCATGGCAAACCCCTCACGTTTTGGTCAGCCAGGAATGCAGTAATACTCCTGGCTTTATGGCAAGGTGCTGAGTCGTGCATAAACACATACTCCTCATCACCAGGGAACCATTCTTCAACCTGAGGTAGGAGCCGACTTTCCAGTACTCGCTTGTATTGGTCTTGCCTCATGGTCCCTTCCACGATGTAGAGGCGTCCCATACCCTTGGCTGAGATTACAGACCATACCATGATGCTAACAGGGTGTTTAACTCTCTCCACAAGGCAGTCAGGATGGAACTGCTCCCCTGGGCGTCGGCGGACGAATGAGCTTTTATCAACCATAATTTGAAAAGTTGACTCGTCAGAGAAGCAGACCTGTAAAATATTTACATAATCATAAATCGTTATTACTAATATCACAAGATAATTTGTAAATCATAGTTACTCGACTCCAGTCCTCAACAGTCGAATTTCGGTGTTGTCTGGCCCATTGCAGTCGCTTTTTCTTCATTGCCAAAGTCAGGCGTGGTTTTTTGGTTGGGCGATGACCAGTCAGGTTCTCTTCGGCCAAGCGCCTCTGGACAGTCCTTTTAGAAATGTTGATGCCCTCGTCCTTTATCATTATAGTCAGCCGAGCCACACTCTTTTTACGATTTTGAAGACAGATGTCTCTGATTTTACGGTCGGTACGAGGAGTGGTGATCTTTTTTCTGCCACTTTTACCAATTCGGTCCGCTTCTAGAGGCAGTTTTTTATCTGTCTTTATTTTAATTCGGTTTACCACTGATTTCGAAACACCTGTAAGTTCTGCTACCTCTCTCTGGGAACGTGTAGAGTGGAGTAGTAAGGTCTGTATTTCCCTACATTTTCTTGGGGATATGTCTAAAGACTTGCCCATACTGAAATTTTTTTTTTTTTGGTTATTGAGGCGTACTATTTACCAAATTGAAATTTACACATTACATTTATCAAAACCAATCAATTATAAAACATTACTTACGTTTAGATAATATTGCACTGCAAAAACTTACAAGAAATGATTCCAAAAATTAATAATTGAGCTCACTCTAACAACCGTTTTCACCAAATGTGATTTAACCTCACTTATTTGACAGATAAGACAGACTGCCAGTGTTGCCACTTTATAAAACGAATAATAATGATAGCAGCAGAAAAAATACAAAAGAAAACTACATTGGGATCAATTTATTTGCTCACAAAATTATTCTAAACCTGAAAATTACAAAAATCAAGTACTGTCCCTAATAATTTGGCAACCCACTGTAAATATCACCTGGGATTTATAATACAATTTGGTACAAACAGCTCCAGGGTGAGATTCAAGTAAAGGTTACATTCTGTACCCCAATGGTAACCTGTGTTAAGTCACATATTTCTATTCTTACACGACTGCCCAACAAAACTGAGTATAATGTGTTAAGGGTTCATTTATGTATGTTTTCCGTTTCTTTATTCCACCATAACTTCTAACCGCTTGAACCGATTTAGAAGTGTGTGGTATTGTTAGAATCGTTACGTCATCCCGAGGCATAGAGTATCTTAACTGGCCAAATATCAAGTAGTTTTCTAAATGTCCAAATGTCATTAAATTAACATAAATATATCGTGTTTAGTGTCAAATAAAGGTCTGATTGAGTACATACCGGAAATATGATGAATCTATATGGATAAATACATAAACCACAAATATTTCATGAAAGAACCGCAATAAACATAATTATAAAGCAATAGTTTACTTTTTGTAACGGCAGTCCTGTTTTTATTGTTTTTAATATATTTACTTATTATCAGAATATGTTGTGTGAGACATAAATCCGCTTACCTCGGATCTACAGTGTCATGACATAATATAATACAGTTGGCTATGATTGAAGTTAAAATACTAGCGATATAACGTAATATGCCACTTTATAAAACGCATATATGGATATATATTTTATCAATAGATGTATATGAGTAGGTATCTATCTATATTTGTATATGTGTAAATATTTGTAGTTTCATATTTGCCGATTTAAAAATAAGTATATATAGTTTAAGTTGACAGTGGACACTTAATATAGTCATTAAAAGTCTGCCTTAGAACAGGCCTAGTTAGGCGACTGTGTCAAACATTAAAAATAATGTCGCATCAATTTCTTGCTAACATCTTACTTACAAATATGAATTTACTAAATAAATAAATAAATAAATACCATTGTGGATTTAACACAAATTACTTAGGTACAGAATTGTTAATCGCGGTTAACTAACTAACGGCTTTTAGCAGATGTTAACGGGCGTTGGTGTAACATTCGATAATAGTGGGTAGATAGGCCCGAGGACTATTATTGTGATGAGTCTCGTGTATGTAAAACGTCGCGTTCGTTCATAAAATAAATAGGTAATGCGCTGATAGTGTTATCAGGATCGATCGCGTGGCCTCAAACGGTGCGGGGTCAACGACTCCTTCAACTCGGCCTCACTTTGCTTCGATCTACGAATAGTGCGATAGAAGTGACGGCAACTCGCGGGGGGAGCGGAGAGCAGAGTTAAGTGACTTCTACTTCACTCAAAATAGTTTTCGACTCGAGAGACAAACTTCTAAAGCTTCCTCCTATCGCGAATGAAAAAAATCGGTTGTGTCACCCCAAGACTTTCCTGACTAGTATCCGGGGAGGTGCGAAAAAACAGCGACATTTTTTACTCTAGTACCCCAAATTTGTATGGCAGGTACCCCAAACGTTGGTCGTAAGTACCCCAAAAACTAATAGGTTCTTCCGATGGTTAACAGAAGCTTCTATGCCAAATTTTAACTTAGACAGATTAAGCGTCTGGGCGCTATCGCGGAAACAATTTTTTCGCCGGGAACCCCAAATTTGTATGGGAGGTACCACAACCGTAGGGCGTAGGGACTCCAAAAACTAATGGGTTCCTCCGACGGTTAACAGAAGCTTATATACCAAATTTCAGCTCAATCCGATTAAGCGTCTGGGCGCTATCGTGGAAGAATACATACATACAGACATACAGACATACAGACATACATACAGACAGAGATCGGTCTGGAAATAGTCTCAATCGTCTCAGGGAGTCTCAAAATATATATTCCCATCTTCATCTCAAAATTTTTTTTTAGCGCGATCACAATACTTTCCTTTCCGATAGGTCGTCAGGAAAGTAAAATTATTGCATTACCTGTTTTTTTTTAATAATTCGAACTTTAGACCCTCATTGTTTGAAACCCAGTTGATGTAAGTGGTTCGATGTTTTTTTTACTTTCCTGTTTTTTTTACTTTCCTGAAATTTGGCATAGAAGCTTCTGTTAACCATCGGAAGAACCTATTAGTTTTTGGGGTACTTACGACCAACGTTTGGGGTACCTGCCATACAAATTTGGGGTACTAGAGTAAAAATGTCGCTGTTTTTTCGCACCTCCCCGGATACTAGTCAGGAAAGTCTTGGGGTGACACAACCGATTTTTTAATTATAGGCTTATTTATCTGACAATCATTTAATCGTATTATTCATATATCAACACTTAAATTTAGTTGTCCAAGTCAATTTGACATTTCAACCTCCTTGAGCATGTGTTTTTCACTCGCGGAAGTTGTGTAGAGAAAATGGGGAAAGGAGTGGAATTAACGTCCGTTAACAAGGGTGTTATTATTGAATTGTCAAGCGAGGGCATCAAGCATTGCAAGGTTTTGTAAAACGTACCAGGAAACCGGTTTTATAGAACGGGTGAAGGGTAGTGGTCGGAAAAGAGCCTCTACTGGGGCTGAAGACAGGATTCTCAAAAGAAATTATCTCCAGAACCGAAGATTGACGTCTGTAGAACTCAAAAGGGATTGGGAGGACGAGTCTGGAGTGATTACGAGTAATAGAACTGCCCGGAACAGATTCATTGAAGCGGGTCTAGATGCACGCCGTCCCAGAAAAAATCCGCTCTTGACATTGAAAATGGACGCAATTGGACGCAAGACATATGGGATAAGGTATTTTTTTCGGACGAGTCTAAATTTAACCTGCATGAGTCGGACGGGAAGATGTTTGTCCGACATAGAAAAGGGTAAGAATATGCTCCACAGTGTTTAGTGTCCACAGTGAAACATCCAGAGGGACAAATGGTCTGGGGATGCATCAGCACTAGAGGAGTTGGCTCTTTAAACTTTATCTAGGGTATATGGTGAATGCCGATAAGTACATTGGCATCCTCGAAAACCACGTGCTACCCACTATGGTAAGACAGTACGAGAATGTGAGAAATTGCATCTTTCAAGATGACTCTGGACCATGCCACAGAACCAAGAAGGTAAGTATTTTGTTTTTTTTTTTAAATTGATTATTGTTTGACATGTTCTCTAATTTTATTATTTGTCGCCAGGTCCAAGAGGAAGAATGTGAGCTTACAGGTTCATGACGAGGAAGAATGACGAAGACGACTTTCGGACAGCGACACTACTCTTTCATAGCTACAAGACTTTATAATATATTAAGCAGTGACATAAAAACCAGCCCCAATTGTCATTTGTTTAAAAGCAAAATAAATAAATGGCTCTTGCAAGAAGAGCGTTTATCTATCCATGCCATGATCGATGTAGTAGAATAAGTTGAAGTTGACTTAACATAATACATTGTGTTTATATGCATGTATGTGTGTATATGTGTATTCTAATGTATTTAGTATTTATATTTCCTATATAATATTGTAATTTTTATTTCCTATAAAATATTGTAAGTTTTTGCCATTTGTTTTAATATTATACTTATTGTAAATGGTTAATTTGATAATTCCAATAAAATAAATAAATAAATAAAAATGTGATCCCCTCCCCTCAAATATCCCGGGAACAGCCCTGATTTGAAGCCCATCGAAAATTGCTGGAAGATGATTGGGAACGAAATTACCAAAAAGAAGCCCAGATCGAAACGTGAGCTGCAGCAATGCATTCTGCAAGTGTGGTATCATGAAACGGATATCGAAATTAAAAAAAATAATTCATTCGATGCTTAGAAGGTGCCAGGCTGTGATTGCTGCACGAGGAGTCACAAAGTACTAAAAGTCGGACCGGGTCAGAGCATCTCAAGCTCAGAACATCTAAAATTATACGATCTGAGCCTCACACGATATTTTCGTGTTTTCGGGTCATAGCATCTAAAATGAAGTAAATGCAGTGCTTTGCAATTTTAGACGCACTGAGCTTTAGATGTTCTGCCCCTCCGTTATAATAAATTACATTTCAGTAAAAACGGGCAGAACATCTAAAGTAGCAACTAGGGTCAGAACATCTAAAATGTAGCAACCTGTGAATTATAACGGTCTGTCTGCTACCGAAAAATAGCGCTTTAGGGAACGTCAATTGTTGCCAGGTTTCCTCTGTTTTGAGATAATACGTAAATATAAATATAATATTAATTATTGTCCTGCAACCAAATATACTTGAATTTTCAAGGTGAGAGACGTTAAAAAACTAAATTATAATTAACGTATGGTCCTTCCTTCGATGTAGGAGCCTACTCTGCGATAGTTTTCATAGTTTCGGAAAACTAACACCAGATAAGATATCGGAAAACTTTCCGATACGCCTGGTAACACAACATCCATCTATGACTGCTATTTATCAAATATCATTTAACCGTAAAAAGTAGCAGGAGCTATGTCACAGTCGTGATTTTTTAGATGTTCTGACCTGTTAAATGAAATCGATGTATTTATTTCATTTCGAAGGCGGCTCAGTAGGTACATCTAAAGGCCAGAGCATCTAATTTAGATGTTCTGCACCTCATCCGATATTATAGCGGTTTACGGGCCAGAGTATCTAAAATGCGTGCGTTTCGATTTTAGAAGCTCTGCGCTTTAGATGTTATGACCCGGACTCCTAAAAGTTACTACAAAAAATCTTATTTGTTTTATTTAAAAACATTAATTGTATAATATTAATTAATTTATAATTTTAATTATACTTAGATATTTTTATTTTATTAGGTATTTTTTTGGTGTTAGAAAATTAATAAGGAAAATGCCATTTCACTCCTTGAGCTCTAAACCTTATTATTTAACAACCCGTAACATTCCACATCGACAATTCTACCATTAAATAATAGCCAGATAACTAAAGCTATAATTTAGGAAGGAACGTACCACTTATATCCAATTGCTTTCCAATCGATGAGGATCTAAAGTTCGAAGTTTAAAAAAAAAAACAGGTGATGCAATATTTTTTTCCATCACTGTATATATTCCTAAGAATGCTCAAATGTGTCTCATGGTTTCATCGCCGCTCTGTCTAGTAACTGACGTATGTAATATATTAAGGTTAGCTGTTAGTATTTTTCTTGAAAAAGTGCTTTATTGGGCATAAACAGTACTGGTAGTTATAGATTGTTACTTTTAAAATATAGAATGGGCCCGATTGCGTTTCTTTGTGAACTAAAACTACTAAAAACTAAACTAAAAAAAAAATTAGTCCAAGCGAACGACAGAGCAATACGTTAGAGCGGAATAAGAAACGAACGATCGTCGATAAATACTACCTGACGAATTTATACTCGTCCTAATAAATTCGAGCATATTTCGTGCGGTGTAAGATTTGACCTTGGTGGGCAGTTTTAATGCGAAAAGTGACAACCGGTCATCTCACATTACGCTCTAGCATATTGCGCTGTCTCGTTCCCGCGGACTAATTTCCGATTTTAGTTTACGAAGAAACGCAATCGAGCCCAATGTGTCCTCCTTTTGCGTTGATAACACCTTTCACTCTTGTAGGCATAGAATTTACTAGATTTTGACAGCTTCCTTGCAGTTCATCATCGTGAAACCAGACTGAATTACTGCACTGATCATCTTGGTTTTCGTCGTACAATCAATCTTGGAGAGCCGGGTATCTTGTAGAGCCGTTTTTTTTTCAAATGGCCTAGAGGTTTTTGATCGGGTTGAGATCGGGGAAGTTTTCGGGACATTCAAGTATAGTAATTTGGTTCAGTGTGTAAAACTGTTTCACTTTTTTCGAAGAATGGCATGGGGCGAGATCCTGTTGAAAAATTTCCTTGTTGGAAGGGTAGACCTTGTGGAGCTCACGTATCATATTATATCCCGTATATATTATACCGTAGAAGAATTAACCATATTCTACATATTCGAAACTTCCTTCTTAAGGCTATTTTTGGACAATAACTCAAATCTAGGAATAATTCAGAACCGAAGACCAACAAGACAAGTTATACAAAACAGCTTTATAGTTTAGCCTTATGTATAGCCTTATGTATAGTTAGCCTTATGTATAGCAAAGTTATACAAAATACCCAGAATGAAAACATCATTTGGACAAAGACATTACTCTTTCATTGCGCCGAGATTTTACAATCTGATCAATATGGAAATAACAATGAATTTGACATTTAGGGAATTCAAAAATAAATTAAAGAAATGGTTATCGAATCATGACAGACTAACCATACATCAAATGTTAGACATAATAGTTTAATAAAACTTAGGTGCACATATTTAAACATATTTTTAAACATGTATGTTGAATATATTTTAACATTGAACTAACTACCAAAAATTATTTGACTTTGTCGTTTATATTATTT
Organism: Micropterix aruncella; assembly: GCA_944548615.1. Lineage (NCBI taxonomy): Eukaryota > Metazoa > Arthropoda > Insecta > Lepidoptera > Micropterigidae > Micropterix > Micropterix aruncella. Next base: position 3,664,984 of record OX155971.1, on the reverse strand, counting down.
TGACAATGAATTGTACTTTTTTTGACTAGATATTTTTATATTAAATCCTTTATAACTTAACATATATTAAATATTAATGACTGTTTCTTTCTTTTCTCACATATAATTAATTGCATCTTATTTATTATATTATCTTTTAATATTTTTTATTATTATTATTATTTTGAAAACCACATTTTAGGGCATTTTAGTGTTATTAGCATTTTACTAAAACTTGTACATCTGTAAGCAATCAAGCAAACTTGATTGTAATATTAGAGCCTTGTCCAGAACGGGCTAGTCCCAGTTGGGTGACAGAATCAAATAAGCAAAAGGTTAAGGTTTTGCCTTAACCTTTTGCTTATTTCCTTAACCTTTTGCTTAAATCAATGTTTCATAGTAATTAATTCTTAAATAAATAAATAAATAAATAAATCAAATAAATAAATAGATACCTCCAATTGCTAAATACGTTGTTGTTATTGGAGAAGTGGGTTCAGCTCCATACCTTTTTGCCCATTGGCCTTTCTCACTGTATGCCATATTAGCTTTGATAGAAACACTGTAAGGACCATGGGAATTACGTATAGGCTTATCACAGTTGACGAGGATTTTTACTGGTAGTTTCTTGGATAAAGAGGGGTAGAGATAGGCAACGGGGGGGGGGGGGGGGGGTGTAAGATGGCGCGGTGGGTCGAGCAGGCTGCGTGACGTAGGCGGGCGGGCGGACACGACCTTCGGAGCAATCATCGATTTTAGCTCCAACTTCTCTCCCGCGTCCGATTTATTCTCCGCCAATCAACTTTCATCTTAGAGCTTTACGATTTCTTCTTCCTTTTCTCCTTCCCGAGTTTCATTTCATTTCAATTATTTATCCGGACTTACAGCTACTACACGATTAGTAAATTATAAAGTTTATCGTCGGATATGTTTTCAAAGAACTGAGGAATATTATGAGTACCAACACGCTAAAAACCACTCATCATGCTTTGTGTTAATCGCTTATTAATTAAGGCATAATTGGATGGGGTGGATGTGCCGAAACCCTGCTAGAGATATTGCAAGTTGCGATGATAAAGATTACTTTTCTATCAGCTGTGATTTCACAACTTGATCAATTTGTACATGCGAATGAATTACATAACAAGTAAATATATTAAAAGTAATAAAAAACACGACTGCCGTTATAAAAAGTTAACTACTGGATTATTTTTTTTTCATGGTTTTTTATTAAATACTAGATGACCCGCTGAACTTCGTACCACTTAAAATTGATTTGATTGCTCTTCATAAGCGTTTATTGATCCTAATCAACCTTCCAAATCCAATTCATTGAAATCTATAATATGGCCGAATCATGTACGGTTTGAGTTTTTCGACTTTTTTTACTTTTCAGACTTTTTTGCCTTATTTGACTTTTTGACTTTCTTGACTTTTTTTACTTTTCCGACTTTTTCGACTTTTTAGTTTTTTTTCTTTTTTGACTTTTTTGACTTTTGAACTTTTTTAAATTTTACACATTGTACGGAATGAATAACAGTTATGGATAGCGCAGCTGTCAAACAATACGATCGCCGCGATAGCCATCTAGAAAGTGGCCAATGTTCCCAAAATGACCAATTTCAATTTTTTCGTTTTCAGTTGTTTCTTTGAGTTATTCCTAAATAATTTTTTTTGTAAACCACCCCTGAATCAAGCCAAACAAAACAAAAGAAAAATAATTCAAATCGGTCGAGTCATTTCCGAGATCCTGCGAGACTAACGCACGGCGATTCATTTTTATATATAAGATTTGTGGTTTATGTATTTATCCATATAGACGTATATATATATTTTCGGAATGTACCCAATCAGGCCTTTCATTTGACACTAAGGGCATTTCTCTGTAAGCTCGTAATCGGCTGTCCCGACCCTTTTTTTCAAAAAGTATATATTTTTTTAAAGCACTCCTAATGAAACTTAAACTTACTTAAAAAAGTAGCCCATTTAAATTACTTAAAAAAGTAGGGCCTTATTGTCTGATTATTTTATATGGTCTTATATCTGTACTTTTAGTTTAAAATGCATAACGTAGATTTAATTTGATTATTTAACATTTTACTGACAATTTGAATGTTACGATGAATAATTTTACTACGTATCTTTTCGAATTACTAACTACTTCAAATATTGGGCTTCTATTTTGATTATTTATATTTATAGTTTGACAATCTAGTAGTTAATTCTTGACTACCTATGTATGTTCAGTAAAGAGTAGTAACGAGACTTACTACCTAACCCAATTATTTTGACACGTCCAAGAGCGGACTTTAGCCGTCAATTGGACACGGCGAAAATGTAATGTAATGTAACACCGAAACTTTACGGGCCCATTGTTTTTAGAGCCATATAACTATTCCATTTTTTCTGACGTGATAGAAGCTCTAAAAACACAGTCCCCTGGCTGTCCCAATCACTGTATTCCCACCTAGAAATGAGATTTACGAAGAAGTTATTGAAATTACATACATTTGGCAGTTAATATCATAAAGAAAAATAATTCAATTATATTATTTTCGTAAAACAAGGTCTCATTACGTATTTTATTTATTTAGCAAAGTCCTGTAAATGTTGTCCCCAGAATTTTCATACAGTCCCCTGCCAAAAAATTAAAGCCATAATAAAAAAACTGTAAAATATTTACAAACGTTTTTTTTGAGTGAATCGAAACGCAATTGCTTTGAAGTTGGCACCTTGCCGAATGCGGCGGCGAGACGCCATTTTGTTTAGTTTGAGAGCGTCATTTGTTTGGACCGCTACCACGCGGAACACGCATTTGGACCGCTACCACACACAGTCCTCTGGTAGGTAATAATATTTATGTTTATTACTTAATTATCTCTATATATAATTTATTGTTTTATTATTTATGTCCAAATTGATCGGTAGGTTCTTAAAAAAATATTTTATACCAGTTTTGAAAACATTGTGAAATTTAACCGAAATACACAGTCCCCTGGCATTTATTGGAAAATCGCTAGTGACTCGAAAATACGTATAAATTCAATGGGCCTCCTTATCTAACTAAAATAATAGTTAATTTTCTTCGAAATAAAACTCTTCGAAAGTTAATTTTCTTCGAAATTTTCTTCGAAAAAAATGCAAATGATAAAAAAAATGCCAGGACAGCATTTGTATGGGACCTGTACGAGCTTACAGAGAAATGCCCTAAACACTATATATTTATGTTAATTTATTGACAGTTAATGTAACCTATGGCACTCGAGACGACATGTTTTAACAATACCAAACACTTCTAGATGGGCTCGAGCGTTTAGAAGGTATAGTGGAATAATAAAACGGAAAACATACATAGATCAAATCAAATCGCATTTATTGTCTTCAAAAACTTATACATAGTTGTTTAGACACTTTATATAGCCGCTTAATGTTAAAATAACTTTAAAATGTATACTAAATATTTCATTAGAGACTCACCACACAATTGAGTTATATTAGATATTTATAACTACAGTTAGTCATGAAATTATAATATTAAAATTGAATGGTCCTATAAATAAGAAATATAAATGAACCCTGAACACCTGCTTTTTGTTGGGCAGTCTTTTTTATTAAATATGATATTAACATATAGCGTGTTTAAAACCAAAGAAAGGTTATTTATTGCTTTGACAATGAATTCTGTTCATTTTGACTAGGTATTATTAAATTGAATTTTAGATGACAACAAATATTTCATATTTTTGATTAATATTTCACATTTTTCGAGTTTTTGGTATTTTTGTAACGACTTCATTACTTATTTCATTCTTTTGTCTTCTTTCTCATAGCTTTATTCTTCTTTCTTATAGCTTTTTGTTTGAAGTCTATTTCATTTATATCACTTTATTTGGCAAAATTTTAATGTTCAATTTTAATACCGAACTTAAAATGGAATTGCGATTGACAGCTCTTTCAGTCTACCCTGGACAACGGCGGCTGTAACGTCACCGAAACGTCGGGTGCTACAAATTTTAACGCGGTAAATTCGTTTCTATCCTATTTATAATGTGAAACAACCGCGATAGCCTTCGATTTTATATTATAATGGATTCGATGTTTCGGCGCTTGCGTATTATCCCCCTCCTTATAAAATGCGCCCATATCGTCTTACCGTTTAGGTAAATGTAAAAAACGAAATAAAAGCTTACCCGCGTATTCCGCTGTGCATGAGTAACCCAGCGGCAAACGCCGCCCTAGCACGTTCACCAACGGCACTCCTGTAACAAAAATAAACAACCCTTAAAGACACTGAAACAAATAATGCCACATCCCGAAACAAATAATATGCCAATAATATGCCACATCCCGCGCACAAACAGTTAGATATTATACCCTGACATAATTGAAAAAAGTGGATTTTGTCACCGCAAGACTTTCCCGGCAAGCAGACAACTTATTTATACTTTCTTTTTCAGAAAAAAATTAAAACCCAAAAATTATTTGTTAGTTTCATTTCCAAAAGAGCATTTCATTTCCTAAATATTTTAGAACGTATGCAAATATTAAACTCGATTAAGTTACTTCGTGAACTAATATCGTAAAATAGTGCGAACGAGACAGAGCAGTGCGTTAGAGCGGAATGTGAAATGAACGGTCCAGCCTTAGGTTATGCCGCTTTATGTTCGATTGTTAGTTGTATGCTGAAAAAGCGATAACCGCTTATTTTATATTCCGCTCTAACGTATTGTTTCGCTGGCATGAACTAATTCACAATGAAGCGCAATCGGGTCAATTATTAAATTTATTTCCAAAAAATCTTAACAGATTATTGAAGCTTAATATCTAGGTACATTTAAAATACAGCCTATTCGTCCGTTTTTCCAATATCCAAATTTATCCCCACGTACATACAGTTCAACGTACTTCATTATTGCTTTTAGGACATGTCGATATGCAACATGTTAGTACTGGCGATACTCAAAATCATTTTTAACATTATAGGTATGTCATTTTGTCCATCCGCTATGAACAAAAGGATTTTTACTCTATGATATGCAAGTGTTGCATATATTTTATGATAGGATTGAAATTCCAGCGAAGATTTCAAGTGCGTAAAGAATCGGTTGTGTCACCTCAAGACTTTCACGGCAAGTAGACAAACCCCCCCTGCCGTTTTTTTAAAAATCTAGCTGACTTTAAATATTATTTGCGTCGCTTATATATTTTAACCAAAATTTCACATTTTAACGTGATGTCGGTTCAACAAGGCAAGGCATCTGTGTACCGAATTTCAAGGTCTAACTGCAATATTTCGATACTGAAGTATGACTAGCGCGCCCTCTGGTAGATTTCAACTACTGTACGGGGACCGGCGTTCGTAGAACACGCGTTCGTACATACCTATACCTATTATTGTCGAATGTCACCGAACGCCGGTCCCCGCACCTCAGCCACGCTGTCATTTAGCTCAGTCCCCAACTGTACAATATTTTCAACTTTTGACATGAGCGAATGATGCCTTCATGCCAAATTTCAGCTCAATGAATGAAGCGTTTGGGCGCTATCTAAAAGGAATATACACACAGAAGAGGATATAACCCACAGAAGTTCGTTAATAATACTTTCCTCTGCCTGAAAAGTTTAAAAATCGTCCGCCACCCCAAGACTTTCCCGGAAGTATTTATAGTCAGGGACTTATTTCATTTGAATATTCATTTCATAAATAAAATCGATGTGCATGGCAGTATTTCGGTATTAAAGTATGACTAGCGCGCCCTCTGGTGAACCGATTTGAACTACAATCTTTTCAACTCTTGCCATGAGAGAATGATTCATACGCCAAATGTCAGTGCAATAGGATTAAGCGTTTAGGCGTATACACACACACAGCAGACACACAACAGACAACTTGGGTTGTCGACTACAGCGGGCGAGCCCGTCACCACAGGAAGTTTTAACGATTAGTCGTTCTATCTCCCTGGAGTGAGCGTAGAAGACTTGGGACAAAGCAGTCCACCATCTAGCTACGCCACAACCCGTTAGAGACCAACGCCTTACCGCGAGATAGCCAGTAATGTATACCTGGCGGGCGACACTCACGCCCTAACTACCGATTGTGACCAGATTTCTCCGGTCTCTCGATTGGTTCCGAGTTCGAGGTCGCTTGCGCGGTCCTCTCCCTTACGAAGCGGTGAAACGGTGTATACCGAATCTATCGCGGACCACGGCGTCCTTTGCCCGGCTTTCACCCAGGATCGGATGGCCGATGGTCATTTCAAGAGCAGTCGCCGTAAGGTACGCAACCACCCCCGCTCTATAGGAAACAGTACAGCTTCCAGACTCCCCCGGCTGTTAGTCAGAGTGCACAATCGATTGGCTTGCGCCGCACGGTGCGCAGACCGTCCAGGAGCGCCAGAGGTTTGATTCCCAGGGGAAACTGACCAGGGCCAGAGTCCTACCCAGGTTCGCACCTCGTGCGTGGAGGCCGTCGGATGGGTGTTGACCCGTGAGTGTGACCGACCCTGAACAGAATAGGTCTTCGTGGCCAACCCAGCATGGGCCCATTAGCTCCCAGACAGACAGACTTTCAATCTGTAAATGGTCTTAATCGTTTCGGGGGAGGGGGAGGGGGGGTCATATTGGATATTTCCGTTAGCGCGTTCACAAAACTTTCCCTTGGGCCGGGAAAGTAAAACTATGTCATTTTGCACGTATCAAATTACCTTACTCTTTGGGGTGGATCTCTAATAGCATATTCAAAGAAAACAACTTAATATTTTTCCGGTGTAATTACGTAATTAGCGACATAATCCTATCCAATGAATAGGATACCCCCAGGAGCTATAAACGAGCTTGTTTGGGCACGTAGGTATGTCGTTGTTATATCTGCCGCGGAAGTTGCGGGGTGGCGTCGAGTTAGTTGGCGGTGCGGAGGAACTTTCGAGCGGGCCCCGCTAAAACTAATATTATAGCCGGGTGAGTACGAATACGCTTAGTTGGGCCGAGTTATCTCGGAGTGAAACTTGTTAGGAGACAATGCCACGTGCTCCGTACGACCCGCGCAACCGACTGCTTGCTTGCAGACGATCCGATTGACTTTCGCAGACGAACGGAATGTTGGTTGGAGAGCTGACACTCCGCTCGGCTTACGTCATTTATTTAAAGAATTAAGATTTTAGTTAATTTCATGTTAAACAATTCACAAATATTACAATTTACAATATATAACATCAAATAAAATACTACATAACTAAACCGCTTAAATCACAGCAAGAAATTAAACTCAATTACGATATTAAATGATGCCCTCTGTCCGAGGTCGCCGAACTGAGCGAAGCCTGTGCTTGGGCGGACACTCCATAAACATAAGAGTCGTTGAATACGTTAAAAAAATACATACGGAGACGTTGTGAATACGTTAAAAAAATTAGAAAAAATGGCCACGTTCAATTTTATTTACTACGTAGCCAAAAATACAGTTTACTTTTCAAAGTTGGTTCCTAAGTCCCCCAAAGTACAGTTTCGACCCACCGTGCTGCTTGCTAGTGCCTCCGGCGTTCGAACCTGAGGCCGTCTTGCATAATCCTTAGGACACTGATTGCAATCTCAACTCAAGGACCCCACCAAATTTGAAACAATAACCTATTTAGGGGGGGGGGGGCTGGTTTAGACAGCCAAAAAAACACGATTTTCATGTTTTTTTTAAAAAGTTGAAATCTATTCATGAATCTTTTACCTCTGGAATCGCTGATAGTTGCAGATTGTTGTAAGTGTAATAAAACTTACTCTATTTTTTTAAAGAAAACTTTAAAAGCGTTTTTTTTAAAAAACCTTTTTTTGTTTTGCGCCGGTGGTTAAAAAAACTACTTGACGAATTAAGTTTTTCCGAAAAAAAATCGAAACATTATTAAATTCTCTTCTCTGTGATTTAAAAGAGTTTATTTTTACTATAAGTATATATATTTTTTTTCTAGTTAAACACAACATTTTGGGGGCGAAAATTAATTTTATTTCTTTAAATCTTGGAAAAATTATAAAAATGGTAACTTTAGGTTATTTTTTTTAGTTCATCTACTTAAAAAAATAGGCATTTAAATTGAATATCTCAGTTTACTTTTTTTTGTTTCAGGTCAGTTATACAGTTAACGCGCGTATTTTTAATAATCTAACCGATATATTAAAGATAGAGAGAGAGTGATAAAAATACTGTTAATATTCTCTGACAAACGGCTTAATTAGAAGCAGTTAAGCAACAGAAAGATATTGGTATAATAATTAGTGATGATCTCAAATGGGAAACACGCATAGTTGCAATCTCTAAAAGAGCCAACTCTACTATCTATCTGATAAGGAAGGCTTTCCAACATCTGTCAATAGAGGTGTTTATAAAGATCTACAACGCATGTGTCATATTCTTGAGTAGGTATTCCTGTCAGTTCTGGAACCCCTACTTACGTTTTTTTATTATTATTGAAACTGGTTCAATATGGAGGGTGAGTTTTTAATTACCGGCATCCTTGTAATGGATAAACCAGTAAGTTACCAGCAATTAGGCAACTTTTATTAATAATTTATTAAGAAAATAGATTAATTCGAAATTTGAAAAACGTTTTAATATATTCGAAAAACTATTTTTCGAATGTATCAAAATGTTTTTCGAATTTCGATATACTGTCCGCGGCCAACAAGCTCCGAGGAATCGGGGGCTAGGAAAGCGGACGGATTACGCCGCCCCCGACCGTCGCTTCATACCCAGAACTCAACCAGTACCAGTACTGGGAAAGTACTCGTACTGGAAAAGTGCGGGGTATGAAGCGACGGTCGGGGGCGACGTAATCCGCTTGCTTCTCCAGACCCCGATTCCTCGGAGCTTGCGCCCGGAGTGTATACATATCTGTACCATCATTTGGTCAGACTATGATAACTGCCATTTTGTAAATTTTACAGGAGAGGCAAAAACAGTTATTATTAGATGCCTAGTAGGTATATGTATGCTTCTTTCCCAGTAACTTTTGAAGGAGCGCAATGTTTACCTTTTTTAACATTTAATGTACGAAAAGTTCATCCTCGTGCAAACTGTAGGTACTTAAATGTAATATTTCCATATTATTATGATGATTTACATAAACGAACCCAAAGTATTTGGTTCCAAACTACTATAATGTCATTGTTTATATCTCTAATTTTCTTCACAGAAAATGTTAAAATCATTAAATCACAAAAGGGCAAAAAATCTTTTAGTTGAATCTCATGAACCAAATATTTTATGATTAGGATTCTAACTAAATTACACCAATGATTAGGAATGCATTTGATATTTCAAGTAAATTATATTATTATGATCAAATGCGAAAAGGAAAAAATGCCGTTATCACTAACTGACCAGTACTCTTGTGCGTAAAGTAATGGACTGAGAGTTATGACTATATGATAAAATAAAATAAAACATTTTTTTTTGTCAGGACTGCATGTATACCTAAAAATAGCCCAAAATCTTAGTTATTATCGTCTGACCGAATGGTACAGATATATTTTAATTAAATAATTATTTAAACTTGGTCGTCTGCTGGTATTGATTTGCCCACTTCAAGGGTGCCGGTGATTTAAAACAGCCTGTATATTTGGAAGAATGCGTATGGCGAACGGCGACCCAGGCTGTGGATGAATTTTGGTAATTCGCCGGCTGCCCGACGCGATGAATAAAAGCGATTTTGGAATCGCTATCGCTTCGCAGTGCTGGCACACGCGCTACGAGGGGGCGGCGGTGGGGCGCCGGGAAGGGGGGGGGGGGGGTGTCATCCCCTCGGCGCGGCGCGAACGGTGCGATGGCGGGAACACAAAGCGAGATACAACGCCCCCGCCGCACTTATAATTACAGTGGACGGACGCCGGGGAACGCGACGCGCGGCGGGCGGTTGGGGTCGGAGGGGTCCGCATCGATCGCGAGCGCCCCCCGCGCCGCGCGGCCCCGGCGCGCCGCCCCCTCGCCGCGGCGACCCCGCGACACTCTTCCATTGTTGTTCGAAGATACATTTTATTGTGGAGCTGGCGCGGGACGGGAGCTGTATCCGCGCAGCCGGCCGACCCCCCCCCTCCCCTCCCACCGCCCAACGCACCGCTCTTCCGCCACCGCTATCCACGTCACACTAACCCCTATCGATAAACGCATCAAAAGATTTTTAAAAATCGGGTGCGCCGCCCCAAGACTTCCCCTGCAAGTATTCAGGGACTTAATTCATCTGAATAATTATTTCATAAATAAAGTCGATGACACAGTATACCGAGAGAACAGCAGACGCACTCTCGAGCGACATGGCGTTGCGGGGATAGAGTGCGAAAGAAGTGGGCCGAGGGATACATCTCGGCGAACGCCGGTTGGTACATCTTGGTTGGCATTACGAGCGGGCGAAGGTTGACAAATTTCTCAAACGTTTAAACATTGGGAAAAACACATTTAAAAAAACGATTTATTTAATCAACAGTTGTTTGTTTGGTCATACTTATTCACCCACTTCAAGGTGCCACTGGTGCGAGACATGGACACTGACTGCTGGGATGATCCACAAGCTTAAGGTGGTGCAGCGTAACATGGAGCGAGTCATGCTCGGCATATCGTTGCGCGATCGAGTCCGAAACGAGCTCCTCAGACAGCGCACGAAGGTGGTCGACGTGGGTCAAAGAGTGGCCAAGCTGAAGTGGGCTTGGGCCGGCCACGTGGCCCGACGACACGACGAACGGTGGAGCAAGCGCGTTTTGGAGTGGAGACGTCGGCTAGGCAGAAGAAGTGTGGGCAGACCACCGGCCCGATGGTCCGATGACATCAAGGAGACAGCTGGACCAGTCTGGATGAGGGAAACGGACAACCGATCCGGGTGGGTTAGGCTCATTCGCCCAACGGTGGGCGAATGCGCGCTGATGAAGCAGAAGAAGAAGAAGGTGCCACTAATTAAAAACTCATCCTTTATAAAATAATCCATAACGTTAGACATAGTCAATATCTCGTAAAAAAAACTTGTGCTTTTTCGTACCGGCACGAGCGGTTCGCAGTTCTCGCACGTTTGAGGTCTCTCGCGCCAACACTAACTACGGAAAAAAACTTCTATCACGTTTCTCCACCATAGATATTTTTAGCCTTAACCAACCGACGTTCGTCAAGGAACTGCTCAATTGAACCTGATGAGCCTGCTGGAGCCCAAATTAAAAAAAAACTGTGCAAAACTACTATAAATATAAATATACTAAACGACGTTAATAAATATATGTATCTAATAAATATTATGTATACATATACCCATAAACCATCGTCCATTAACCATCGTATGTATATATTACATATCAATATATCCATAAAACATCGTCCAACTCCTATCTCAGCAATTTTCTATTTAAACTTAATATTAAGCTTGATTTTGTAATATTAATAGTTATTTTTTTTGCATTTGATAGTTAATAATTAAGACGTATTCTACCTATCTAATAAGCACGTAAGCTGTATATCCGAATTATCGAACCATTGTTAAAATTATGTCATTTGAACTTAATATAATTACCAAGTAATGACAATGTTTTATTTTATTTGAGAGAACAATAAAGATATTTATAAAAATACATACTATTAAGGCTGCTTCAACTTCAAAACGAGTGAATTTGAATTGAAATCAGTACAGCGATGTAGCGTCAGTGCTGGCCATTTCCCCCCACCACACACGCCAGCAGTATTGACCACGTGTTAACGGCGAAGTCAGTAGTTGATCAGTCGCTGGCAGTTGGCACTGCGTTGCAGGGTGACGTGTCGTATGAAAAATCTTTACTAGCGAAAATAACGCATTTTTCCAAAACTTACAAGTAAACCGGGAGGCAAGGATTTCCGACAATTTTACGGATTTTAAAAGAAAAGTTAATGACAACACGTTGCCCCATTTTGTAAACGATGATAACGCATATAGACACATTGACTCAGATCACATGTACAAGAGAGATCGTGATGGCAACCTGTACAAAACGAATACGGGAAATAGGTGAAGCTTCAGTCTCCCAATTCGCCCAAGCGATGGTGGCGCTTGTTTCTTCTAAAAAAATCTACAGTACTGGAACGTATTGAGCCATAATATGTAATCTTACCCGTAGAATTAAGATAGCACAATAAAAAGTTATTTTGGGGTAAAGCAGAAAGGCTGGTCAACGCTGCCTCAAATTACGATAAATATATTGTCGAACCACCAATAAAGAGGTTTTTGGCCAATTTCTAGTCATTACATATGAAAGAGTCCTACGAAATCACGTAGGCACTTCTCTTTATATAATATCGTGAAAAAAATGAAGAAAGATAACAAAGGAAGTGATCGAAAGTAAATTAGATACTAAAAGTGTAACTACATGTAGATACTGTAATGCACACAGTATCTAGTTAAATATAACACTAACGAAAATGACATTACATCACAGTCATTTTCCTAGATTTTCAGAAAAAAAAGACCAGGGAGGTAATTTTTGAATCGATAAGGAAAATGCCGTACACGAGATGACGTCGTTCTCTATCGCTTTTTTCATTTGAGATTCAAACATATTTTAACATAATATAAAATATACCCAAATTAACTTTATTCCGAATTTATTGTCAATTTATTTCAAATATTGTTAATGTTTGATATTTTTTAGGATGTCTTTGTTTCTTTTCGATGTAATTTAATAGCCTACTGAATCGTTATTATAGTAAATTTTCTATGACTAATATTATTTTTTTGTATTCTTAAAAGCTCTCAATAATTTCAGTAATAATGGCTTTTATATTAATACTTTTTAAGAAATTGTCAGTTAAGGGAAAGCCTGAATAGACGACCAAAAAAATCATGTTTATCATGTTTTTTTTAAACTTTAAGTTGAAATCTATTCATGAATCTTTTACCTCTGGAATAGCTAATAGTCTCAGATTGCTGTGATTACTTCTACTACTACAAGAAAACTTTAAACGCGTTTTTCTCAAAACCATATTTTTCAGTATTGCGCCGGCGATAAAAAAATCACGCAATTTCTGCAACGGTAGAAAAAAAATGCAATTCACTATCTCAAAAATAGTTTTTTTACTGACAAAAAATATTTTTATCTTTTAAATGTTAATCAAACTGACACAAAAGATTCATGATCAGATTTCAACAAGTTAAAAAACATGGAAAAACTTGTTTTTTTTTGGCCCTCTAAATTAGGCTCCCCCCCCCCCCTTTAATGACACATTAGCATGCGGAGTAGACATGGAGTATTACTAATAATTAGTAATTAGTAATAATAGTTAACCCCTGTAATTAGAGTATTGTTTGTGCAGGTACTTATTATTCTAAATAAATAAATAAACATAGAATGCCAAAGTGACAGGGATATGACGTCATCTCGTATTCGACATTATCCTTACGATTCAAATATGAACCCCAATAATCACAGTAGAACATTACCACAAAAAGTAAAATATACGATTGCGGCAGGCGACGAAAAGAGGCGGGCGAAAACCGAAAGGGATAAATCAGAAGGGGCGAAACATGTATAACAAGTTGTTCGGTAAGCCCCCAAAGGATTAAATATAGGGTTAGTTAAATATGTATATGTACAAATAAGCCAAACACGCGTGACTACACAACACCTATATTCGGATATACCATATACCTACGTGTAAAACGAAAAAGTCTTACGGGAGTTATAAATAAGGTGATATAAAACAGACATAAGTAAATATCACTGTTAATACCTATTCTAGATTATGCCGACGAAGCAAGTGAAGAAATTCGCAATAAATTAGAGCTCCTACAAAATGTCTGCCTGAGAATCGTGTTTAAACTGTGCAAATACCGTTCACGTGTCAGCCTCTCGCAATAACATGCAATGACTACAGATTGGAAACCGCATATATCAGAAGGATACATTCGTACAGTGCTAGGAAGTCATGGTCTCACCCCGAACAAATTAGAATAGCAGTGGAAAAATGACATAGGACTTCGTCCATAAAACTATATCGATTCTGAGATAGGTAATACTTCGTTCTCGCGCTTTCTTGGTCCGTGCAGCTCGCTTACGGAATCCGCGATTCATCTTAAGCTACTGTTCTTTGCTATCATATCATATCTAATGTCGCAAGCGAAGGAGACGCACATCGACGCGAGGAGGAATGTAGAAAACAATATTCTCTTTTTCTCGCGCGTGAGAAAGAAATGAAAGGATACAATTAGGTTACATTAGATGCATTGCAGTCTGAGATTCGGGGCCCAGATACGCCGCGAACTCTGCAGATCTTTGTGCATCCGTTTGCTTACAGTTCTTTTCTCAGTTTTGCGCTTGCTACAAAATTCAGTATATTTGAAGGAACGATTTGTTCGATCTCACTTGTATTTTCTTACAGTATTTTACTTTCCCGGCCCAAAGAAAAGTATTGTAAACGCGCTAAAAAAAATCGACATGAAGACGGAAATATCCATTTTCTGTTCCCCCTGAGACGATTAGGACCATCTCCAGACTGAAGTCTGTCTGTGAGTCTGTGTGTGTTATTCCTCCACGATAGTGTCTAAATGCTTCATCCGATTGAGCTGACTTTTGGCATGCAGGCATCATTCGGTCATGGCAAGAGTGACAAGATTGTAGTTGAAATTGGTTCACCAGAGGGCGCAATATTGCAGTTAGACTTGAAATTCGGTACACAGATGCATTGTTGGACCTCTACTTTCTGGAAAGTCTTGGGGTGAGTGACTCAACCGATTTCTTAAAAATATTTTCTAAAAATCGGAACTTGTAGCCCCCTACGAGTAAAATCGAGTTTTGCGTGCCGAGACAAAATTCTGTTTCTCGTTATTATATAGATAGAATATACATTTATGCATTTCAGATAAAGCAAGCATTGATCGTTCAAGCGTTCATCGCTCACTCTTGATTTGGCGACGAGGCGGCCTAATAATCGAAACACCGCATAAAACAACTCCGAGATAAAAGCCAAAAGTAGGCATAGAAGACGAACAAAAGTAGGCTTTCTCGCAAGCAGTTCAAAAAGGTCACAAAGCGAGCGCACCAACACAGCGTCGGCCACCGCAAAGCCCCGCCAAGGAGAGAGGAGACTAAATTATAGGCGACAAAACGCAGACGAACCGGTCTCACATGGCGAAGCGCGGCGCACACGGTTTCGTTTCATACGCGTTCATCTTCTGCAGATGCCGTGCCCGATATCGGACGCAGGCGACCAACGCGTTTGGCTAATTTGAATAAAGACTCATCACAATCATCTCGTGAATTTAATTTAATTTAAGCATTGCTCTGTGGCACTTTCAACCTGTGTCCATTTCATACCTTTCAAAACATTAAAAAAAAAACAAGTGTCACCTAGTTTCTTTAGGACGGCATAAGCCGATAATGTAGCAAATAATTCATTTGTCATTGTTATCTATACTAATATTATAAAGAGGTAAAGTTTGTGAGGTTGTAGGAAGTAATCTCTGGATCTACTGAACCGATTTTGAAAATTCTTTTACCAATAAAAAGCCACGTTATTTGTGAGTGTGTGTCATAGGCTATATATTAAACCGAAGAATAAAAAGACTTTTTCGTGGTAGTCAGATTTGCAAAGTAAGTCGGAGAAAAACGGTCGAATGAAAACGTTTCTAACTAACATACATACATATGCAGTAAAAATATAACCCTTCTTTTGGCAGTCAGGAAATAAATCATAGCACGCAGTACTAACCGAACCACACTCATAATTTTATCACAAGTAAAAAGTTTTACCGCCCAACGAAGTGGGCGCGGGTCAGCTAGTTTCGAATAAAGATATAATCGAGTGATTTTATGTTTAGGAGGGATGGTTGCTTAGTTTCAGATGGTTGGTTGAAGGGTAAGTGTTTCTAGAAAAAGATATTTAAACCTACATCTTTGTTCGCAAGGCAGAGACGTCCAAGCATTCGTTTAAATGTAAAGCATTCTAAAATCTAAACACGGAACTCCTTCGTCACTATGTAAGTGGCTTTATTATTTTATTATTATTATACATACACTAGCTGACCCATGAGCACTTCGTTGGGCGGTAAACATTTTTACTTGTGATAAAATTATGAGTGTGGTTCGGTTAGTACTGAGTGCTATGATTTATTTCCTGACTGCCAAAAGAAGGGTTATATTTTTACTGCATATGTATGTATGTGTTTGCATGCCAATTTGACTATATTACCGTTATTTGTGAGTGTCTTATTTGTGAGTGCCTTATCTCTTTAACCATTTATGCAGTAAAAGGGAAATTATATGCAGTAAAAGGGAAGTCTTTTGTTTTAAACATTTGAGACGATAAATTTACTTATTTTGATATGAATTCATAATTGTTGATAATATGACCAACTAGCTGCGCCCAGCGGTTTCACCCGCGTGGCGATGGAAAATTGTGATAATGATGATAGAAAACCATATATCTTTATAAATTATAGCCTATGTGTTATTCTGATGTGTAAGCTATATTATTGTAAAGTTTCATCAAAATCCATTCAGTAGTATTTGCGTGAAGGAGTAACAACATCCATACATACATACAAACTTTCGCGTTTATAATATTAGTAGGATACATACATACTTACACATATACTATAACGAAAATAAACTTCACGTGGTAAATTCATTGTTGTCGTATATACAACTTCATTACGTTTAGTTTATGAAATAAAAAGTGTAAAAACTGCAAATCCTCAAAAATCGCGTCTAGCTTGCATAAAATGAAACAGTGTGCAGTACGGCGAGTAAGCATCGCATTAGTGTCGTATTGTATAGCAAGTGGATGGGTGGGCGGATAGTGAAGTTTGAGGTCTGAGGTGAGTCGGCCGTTACCGCTACGCGCTCACAGACCGAGACGGAACTACATACATTCGAATGACAAAGATGATTGCGTGCGAGATAACGCAGGTGACGGGCGAAATGAGGGCTCTTCGCCGTCCGCCGCTATTCCACTATCCGCAAACGCACACTCACCAGTTGCCTAATTACGAGACCTCTCTAACATGCTAGATATTGCTGTTGCTGTTTATTATAGGGTTATGCTAGATTTACACGGACTTAGTACTTGTCACGTTGTAGTACTTGTCCCTAGAACGCGAGAAGCACCCGTTTACACGTTGGTATTCGCAGAAAGGTATTAGTGACACGACATCCGTTCGAAATGGAACACCACCGCCGCCTTACCTTTCTGTCGCTAATACCGAGAGAAACGTATGACAATTTCAAATTGTCACTAAACACTTTCCGCGACTGTTCACCCGAGTCAACAAGCGACAAGTGCTTAGTAATTTGTGGTGGAGGTAATCGCTTGTCGCTTAGTAAACAAGATCAGATTCTATTCACTTGCACTAGCAGTTTCACTAATTCTAAGCACTAATATGCTGAATCAGAATGTTTACACTCAATGTATTAGTGCAAATGACAATAAATACTAAGCATGAGCTACTAAGACCGTGTAAACCTAGCATTATAGACAAAGGAGATCACCCATTTTGGGCTCCCGGGCGCAACCGGAGCGAACTCTCGAGCGGCGGGGCGATGCGGGGATATGGTGCGAGGGAAGTGAAAGGGATACGTATCAGCGAACACCTTTAGTTGGCGTTACGCGCAGGTGGAAATTGCCATATTTCTCGAACGTTTGAATATCTGCGTCGGCGGACGATAAGCGGATGATAAGGTGGTCATATGCGAGCCGTTATGACTCGTGACGTCGCTCGCTTTGATTTCAATTTTGTTTTAAGAGGAGCTACTGTCTGTATACTGTGGTCTGGTACTACTAATGAGCTGCTCTAATTGGAATGGCGCGTCCGATCCAACGCACAAACAAATATAAAGACTATTTGAAAACTTCTAAAGACTTGTCCTTATAAACTTTCAAGCGTCAACATCGAGAATCGACACAAAATAAATTCTCCAAGAAATGTTTTGCGATACAGAATAGCAGCTATTGGTTTACCTTATTCCCGAGGCAGACGCGTACAACTACGTCTGTTTTAATTTTCCGGCTGAAAGAAAGTATTGTACACGCACTTCTGTGTGTCTGTGTGCGTATTTCTCCGCGATAGCGCCCATACGCTTGATCCGAGAAAGTTGTGTTTGAAATCGGTCCACCAGAGGGCGAGCTAGTCCTACTTCAATCTTAAAATATTGGATTTAGACTTAAAATTCGGTCCACAGATGCCTTGTTGGGCCGAAACCACATTGTGATTTTGGTTGAAATATCTCATATACAAACAAGCAACACAAAAATACCTCCGTATTTAAGAAAATACTATATCATATTGGAAAAATACCATTTTAATACCACGGAAAATACTATATAGCACGAAAATACTATTGGGGGGAGAAGATTAACGCGCAAGGGGCAGTTGGGTGTTGGCGCTGGGAAGGCGGGATGGGAGGGTGAAGGGGACTGAATGGAGGGGGGGGTGTCTACTTGCCGGGAGTTTTGGGGGAACCCTACCGACTTTTTGGACATCACAATGAGGCGTTCGCAGGTGTGCTGCGTATTCGCATATGTCCCGCTGCCTCGAAAATACACAGCATTATCTGTTATCTTATAGGAGTATTCTTTTATCACACACAGGCTTCTTGTGGGAAAATCGCAAATTATTCAGTAATTGTGCTCCCCCCCCCCTCTCCCCACCTTCACAATTACATAATCCACTCGCTAAATTCAAGTTCAAATGATTCAATGTTGAAGTGCTATCAGAGACGTGTAGGGGAGATAAGGGCTAGTTAGGCGTAATTTTTAGTTGTGGTATTGTTTTTTTTATGTGACGTTGATGATACGTGAGATCAACTGCCACTGTCAAAATGTGTGAACTGCATTAACAAAATGACACCGACCATTCCAAGTCCGAGATCGCTTCCATTTACAGCTCAATTTATCATCGATTTCCCTGGCTAGCAGTGTTGGGTGTCAATCGACTTTTTTTTCTCAATCGACTAATTAAAAATGACTAATTTAGTCATGGCTACTTTAGTCATGACTAAAGTTAATCACAATTAAAATAATCATGACTAAATCAATTAATCGTTAATCATTCAATAGGCAATCATCACTAACTAGCAATTGGATGACTCTACTTATGTTCTCAGCGGTTTCGCCGGTCGGTTGGTCAGTCAGTCGGTCTTTGAGTCGGCTGGTCGGTCGGTCGATCAGTCAATTCGCCGGTCGATAAGCCGGTCGTTGGGTCCATCGGTCAGTCTGACAGTCGGTCGTTGGGTCGGCTGATCGGTCGATCGATCAGTCGATCCGCCGGTCGATCAGTCGGTCGGTCGGTTGGTCAGTACTAGTGATGATAGTCTACTCCATTTCGACATAATGCAAAACTTTAATTTTACCGCAGTCGAGAATTTCAATCACAAATGCTTAGTCATGATTACGATTGAAACTAATCAATCGTTAGTCATCAATTATTAGTCTGAGTAAATTTTTCCCTACACCGTTGGCCAGAGAGTGTATAGTAACTTATGAGATATTTGAGTGAAGCCAACCTACCCGTGCGCTTACCGGCCCCGGTCTCCCCTACGTAACAGTTGGCGAGTTTGGATTCATAGAATAGGACGAGTGATCCGTTCGCGGCGCGGCGCCGACGGGTGCAACGATCTAGACTGGGCGCGGGGGGCGGGCGGCGGAACGTGGCATTGGATGGAGTGGCGAGTCGAGCGCCATGGCGTGGCAGTGGGAAGAGAGGAGAGCGACGAAGTTTGCGATGGCGTTAGTAGCTCACGACACAATGGCCGACAGCCGCGCTTAAAAAAAACAAGTAACAGACGCGGCCGCGGGCGTCAGCGTCCTTAATGGTTAATCCCGCATTAATTAACAATATTAGGAGCTTACCTATGAAGTTGCCGTTTAGTAAAGGAAATGTAATGAGAATCTATATGAGAAAGCCTTGTATGAAAATAATGGCCACACTAAATTAAATCAAATGGGAGTCATTTATTTAGACGCCTAAAAACTTAAGGGGGAAGCCTGGTTTAGAAACCTAAAAAAACTTTTTCACGTTCTTTTAACTTAAAGTTGAAATCGGATCATGAATATTTTATATCAGTTTGATAAACATTTAAAAAATAAATATATTTTTTGCAATAGTCAAAAAAACTTTTTTTTGAGGTATTGAATTGTAATGTTTCTACCGCTGCAGAAGTGACGGTATCTGTTTGCGCCGGTAATAGCGAGAGTAATATCGCCTGAAAAAAGTACACTAAGATAATAATGTTTACATGAGTATTTTCTAGATGAACTAAAAAAAATAACAAAAACCTGTTAGTTATAATTTTTCAATGATTTAAAGAAATGAAATCTATTTTCGCCCCAAAATTTTGTATCAACTAGTAAATAAAAATATAACATTTTTGTTTTATTTTTTTTAGTTCATATAGAAGAGAATTTAATAATCTTTCATTTTTTTGTTGGAACAACTCGATTCGTCAAGTAGTTTTTTAATAATCACCGGCGCAGGACAGAAAAATATGGTTTTGAGAAAAACGCGTTTAAAGTTTTCTCAAAAGAAGAGTAGTAAGTTTTTTACACTTACAGCAATCTGCAACTATCAGCGATTCCCAAGGAAAAGATTCATGAATAGATTTCAACTTTAAGTTATGAAAAAAAACATGAAAAACAATTTTTTTTGGCCGTCTAAACCCGACTCCCCCCCTTAAATGGCGATCCCCAAGCCCTGACTTTAGCAGCTACGGCTTCTTTTATTATAGGTCTTGGTGTGGTTCCTTGCCCTATTGGAACCCCTCGACGAGTGGCGTCGCGTGACAAGCATGGGCGTATTTCCAGCCTAATAAATTATTATCAAAAAATCGCCTCTGAATGACATAATAATATTCTTTCCAGGCTAATGTATCTGTCGTGGAGAAGCGCGCACGGCAAAATATGCCTCTGCCCCGCACAGTGTAGCTGTGACGCGATTCGTAAAAATGTTGATTATATATGGTATTACTTTGCTCAACGCTGGCGACATGCAGGTGGAAAAGTCATTAGCAATATACAGCGAAACTAATAGCAATTTATTTGGCTATCTACGTAGTGAGGTTCATATATTTCCGCCCCGCTTACTTCGAATGTTTGAAACCAGGTCTGACTTGTGCTATCGGATGACGCAACATCTGCCCTTATTGTGTACAGCGCCTCACTATTTTTCAGTAGTTTCGTTTTAAACTTGATTCGAAGCAAACGTGTCGACAGGTTTTTGAAAATGTTTAAAACCAAATACCGCGCTGTGATATTTTTTTTCACTAAGGAAGGCCTTTCTCCGGCGCAAATTCAACACCGTTTAAGGAATCTTCTCCTTCATATGTCACTGTAAAGGAATGGGCAAAACTATTCAAACTGGGCAGAAAAACGCTGGAAGACGATCCTCGCTCCGGTCGGCCTTCAGAAGCTGTCCTTCAGATCTTGTGGGAGCTAATGGGCTCTTGCCGAGTTGACCGCGAACACCCATTTGTTCAGGGTCGGTCACACTCACGGGTTAACGCCCATCCGGCGGCCTCCACGCATGAAGTGCGAGCCCGGGTAGGACGCGGGCTCTCTGGCCTTAGGGCTAGTTTCCCCTAGGAGTCAATCTTCTGGCGCTCCTGGACGGTGTTCGCACCGTGCGGCGTAAGCTAATCGATTGTGCATTCTAACTAACAGTCGGGGGAGTCTGAAAGCAGTACTGTTTCCTAAAGACAAAGGGGGTGGTTGCTGACCTTACGGCGACTGCTCTTAAAATGATTATCGGCTACCCGATCCCGAGTGAACAGTCGGGCAAAGGATGCAGTGGTCGCGATAGATTCGGTTGACACTGTTCACTATGAATTAGTCTGACCATATGTTTCGAGTTCTTGATTGCATACACTGTCTACTGATGTATTTTTAGCTTTTCCAAAACACTTTGAGGGTACTAATTAAAATTCCACCTTTCCTAGTACGCCACTGGCAAAAGACTTTCGGAATCTGGCCTGCTGACTCTACCCCGGCATTCTATGGCCGAAATACTGTCTGTATGCAAAGTATCAGCTTTTCCAAAGTCTTGCACTTTTTTGCCGCTGGCTCAACGAAATGGCCCGATGTGCGACGGGACGGGGCACGGGGCGACATGGCAACCGGCGGGCGAGCAACGTGCCTACGCCAGTGTTTTTCGACGGGCGATCGGGGCGGAATGGCGTAATGGCGAAAAGCGCTTACTGGGCATTCTAGAAATAAGCGTCGCGCCGACGAAGCGGTTCCCGATAACAACTCTCCTCTCTATCCCTATCTATCTATCTATCCTACCCGGCTGCCGGCCGCTCCATTCATTAGCTCCTCTACCCCTCCGTCGCTAGTGCTGACTCTCCCCTTTTCGATCGTGACTCGCTTATATTCTACCGATTTGCAGAAAAAACTATCAGTAAACTGAGTCGGAGTGTACAGTACCGTGCGAATTAATTGGAACAGAGTATTTTTCTTCGAAAAGTGCTTTATTGGCCATAAACATAAAAAAACAATACTGGTAGTTGTAGATTGTAGTTTTAATAACGAATGTGTCCTCATTTTGCGTTGATAAAAACCTTTCACCCTTGTAAACATAGAATTTACAAAGTTTTGACAGCTTTCTTTCAGTACATCATCGTGAAACCAGGCTTGAATTATTGCATTGATCCTCTTGGTTTATTGGTACTTTCATATATTGGTCCGGCAGTGCTGCCAACTTAGGCGATATATCGCCATTTAGGCTACCTCGAATAAATTGTCGGCGACTAAAAATACCAAAATCGCCTGTCACCGATTTAGGCTACACCAATTGTTCGATTTTAATACGGACGGCGACGACGATTTTGTTTATTTCCAACATAATGGAGCGGAACATATAAGTAACTTGTAGGGTTTTTAAAATATATAAATTTCCCGTGTGTTAAAACATAAGTTGGAATGGTTTAGTTTAATAAGTATGTAATTGCTTTTTGTAAACTTTCTCTGTATAAGTTTAAAGTAGTTTAAGAAATAATGTTAATGTAATTATGATAGGTTTTTGGTCATTTTACATTCTATATTTATGTATGGTTCGTGGCATCATGTTCACAAATATATTAGTTTTATGCAAAATGGTAATCTTGGCACCCAGGTAATTTTGTTTTAATTTATCATACATATAATCTTATTCCATCCAATGATTGTATTTTATGTAATAAGCTTGGTATTTTTTTCTAAAAAAACATCTGTTACTGCCTACAATGATTTCAATTATTTTATTTAATCTTTCGACCTGCAATCCTTTTCATTGGTAAAAAAATAGAACTCGTTTTTCCACAAAATTGTCGAAATCGGGTAGATTGGCTCGGTGGGCTTGCAACCATATTTGTCATTGATTTTGTCGCTTCAAGATAGGGATTTCACCAATTAATATTTTTTTATTGCCTTACCATACCAAGGTACTTGTCATTTTCGAAGTGGCGATGTTTTAGGCAACGATTTTTGCAAAACAGCTACTTTAGGCTATCTTTTCGTGTGACATCGGCGACTATTCATGAGCAACACTTGGCAACACTGGGTCCGAGTTCAAATTCAGAACAATATAGACAGCTTATCAAACCATATGATACGGGAGCTCCACAAGGTTTGTTTAAGGTCTATCCTTCCAACGAGGGTTTTTTTCAACAGGATCTCGCCCCATGCCATTCTTCAAAAAAATCAGTTTATTCTTTAACAGTTTATCACACAGAACCAAATTACTGTACTTGAATGGCCCGGAAACTCCCCCGATCTCAACCCGATCGAAAACCTCTAGGCCATTTGCAAAAAAACTGCTCTCCAAGATGGATTGTACAACGAAAACCAAGATGATCAGTGCAGTAATTCAAGTCTGGTTTCACGATGATGAACTGAAAGGAAGCTGTCAAATCCTGGTAAATTCTATGCCTACATGAGTGAAATGTGATATCAACACAAAAGGATGCAATAAGTAATGAGTTTGACAACACTGAGAGCGAAGTGGCAACGATGTGTTGTTCTATTTATAAATCAGTACAGTTCCACTCACACTCAGAGCAGCTATCGTGCTGGTTTTAAAGTTAAAGCATTTATTAAATCAATGTTACAGATCAAAAAACCATTTATTGTGAAATAAATAAAAATAAAATTGAGATTTTCCGCCAAAACATTAGCAAAAGCGAACATGAAATATATAAGACTAGTAGCATTGCAAATAGTGGTTTAGAAGGCATCCAGGAGGTAAGGTATATACATTAATCAGTGGCTTTAAGGGTCAGGAGGTACAGGGCACGGCAAAACGCGAATGTCTGTAGTTCGGTCAACGACTGGCGCGAACGTGGTGCACGTAGCGGCGACTGCGTTGTTCTACTTCAAACGAAGAAATCATTTGAAAAAGTAACTTTCTAGTCATGCGTTTTAATGAATTTCGCACATTAACGGAGAAATCAACGATAATAAGAAAAACCCGACCATGCAATAGAAAAACCAAGTTGTGGAGTTACCAACGGCGGATTTAAAAATGTTGTCTTTGCCCCCTAGTGTCACGAATGCCTGCTCAGATTATAGCCATGTTCAAAGCGGCCAGTGCGAAAAAATATCAATTATATACATAGGTATGGACCTAAATACATACATATCAGACGAACTTTCGCTTGGTAATAATAGCAATAATAATATTCATAAAAAATGCATTCATTAAAGTGATAAGGTAAATCTTTCAGCGGAATCTGGAAATAACCGGACGTCAGGCTGCTGATAACATGTTTTATTAACGCATTTTATTTTGCCATGCAGATGCGCGTTTTTATCATTTAATCGCCAGTATTATAGCCCAGGATGCCATTGTAGGTTATCCTACGTCATCGCGAACACGACTCACCAATGTGAGCCGATTGTCAAAAAATTGAGGTAGGAAAATCAGTTTTTCAAAGCCGACGCCTAGATATTCATGATTGTAATCTGTTTATCTTGTGTCATAGATACTTGAGGTAGTAAAGGAAGATAAGCGAAAATGAATGGGATGCGTTCCCGCCGACCAATAACCACCAGACGTATGTCGCTGGAAAGCTCTTTTTACGACTGTCATTTGTTACTTATATTGGCCATTCTCAAATCAACGTGGGAAAAAGTTCAGGCTAAATGAAAATTCTGTATTATGAAAAATCGTCGCTTATGTCGTCGCCGCCATGTTTCGCGTTGCCATAACTTTTTGTTTTTGAGAGAAATCGCCAAAAAACAATTAATATGGATTATGGTTGTATTGTTAGTTTAATATACGACGATTAGTTTGCAATTCGTGTATAAAAATAGTGCAATTCGTGTATAAAAATAGGGTGGAGGCCGTCCAAAGACGTTTTATTAGATACATGGACTACTGTGAGCACTTAGGACTTGGAACTTACGAGAGCAGGCTGAACTATTTTCGTATGTGTTCACTGAAAGACCGCCGCACAGCGGCTGATATGACATTATTGCATAAAATAATACGTAACAAAATTGTTAGCTCTCATTTGGTAAAGAAACTGTCATTTTTGGTTCCGCCACGAAGAGTTGGCTCTCCTCGTACGTTCGACATTCCTCGTGTGAGCACTAGTTACGCCCAAAACTCTGTTATGCACCGCTTGATGACCACTTATAATAATCGATTCGAAGATATCGACATTTTTTACTTGAACCAACCTAAATTCAGCGAGGCTGTCCTTAGCTCACTAGGCGTCTAGGAAGTGAGTATATAATATACACATACAAATTGTTTCAAAACACTCGGAGCGAAAATGGGAAGAGCAAAGACTATAATTTAAATACCTATATCCTATCCTAAATATATCCTATCCCTCTCATTTCCTATCCTTGAAATAATTAGATTGTAATTTAATTTAATTTAGTGCAATGCAATTTTCGATTTACCTTTTTATAAGAAAATAATGTAAGAAACAATTAATCGACCAGCGAAACACTGTATAAAGATAATAATAATTAGTTATAATTAATGAAGCGCTGTGTTTCCCGAAAATTAATTAATTAAATAAATAAATAAATTCTGACAGAGGTAATAACGATTTTTTACTGTAACAAGTGATTTTTTGAAATACAAAAGGTTTTTGTTTAAGCTAGAACTTTTTTCCCATAATGATTTTAGTTTGATTGTCATAGTAACAAATTAACGCAATGAAAAGAGCTTTCAAACGACATAATATGTCCTGTCGGTGTGGACGTCTTGTGGCATCCTACTTTAATGTTTATATACATTTAAACAGTGTGTTTATAGGAAAGGTGTACAAAAGAGAATACTCTGATAATAGTATACAACTAATGCGTATGTAACTAATTATAAAACATTTTTGTTTTATTTTTTAGTCATCATTAGACAACAAATTATGGAACAAAGTTTTCTATAAATTCTGCTAGTTCCGGCTAAAATTGTTGTTTTTATTGATTTAATTGCGCATCGCTTCTCTGGATTGTACGGAATGTTCTCCGGGCAACTGATAAGTGGAATAGGTGTCTATACCTAATTAATCATTTTTTTTAAAAAGTGTGGATTTTGAACATTTTGTAAAATAGAAATGACGGAATCACGATGTCTTCAAGTAAAAGAGGCTAAAATATCTCGATTTTTCGATTCATTGGTGGTTGTGGTTTTACATTTTGGCACAAAACACGACTTCCTACTATTTGGAATATACATTTCAAAAGATATTAGTGTAATCTTCTAATGAAACCTTGTAAACCGTACGGTGGCGCGCGACGGACTGAGCGAGTGTCGAACTATGACGTTACACGCAGCGAGCGCCGGCGGAGGAAACTAGCGTTGCGCATTTATAATTAATATTCCATATCTCGAAAACTAATTGACGCATCGAAATAATTTTTTCACACGATTTTTTTATATTTAAAAGACAATACGGAGAGCTAAAAAAAAATTGTGATCATTCTCCATTAGCCATATTTAAGAAGACTTATGAAAGATAGGTTAGCTCAAAAATATTGCCTTTTCTTAAGAATAAGGCGTTTTATTATTATTATTATTAAAATTCCAAACTTCAAAAGTCTTAACCGGTTCATAATTGAGGTAGGTAAGTTGTAGTAGTTATAAATATTCTAGATTGTTATTGTAGAGGTGGTTCCAGCGCCCATACATTTTGGCCATTGCAATATTTTTGTCCAACTATTACCGATTCACAAAGCAGTTGTTCATCCATTTTTACGGCACATCTGTTCATCCATTTTTATGGCGATTGTGGCGGAGTTTGGATGTAAATTAGAAGGTGTTTGCTGTTTATTATGCTGTTCTTCAAAATATACAACTATCCGCGTTTTTATTGTAATGGATGATCGTGAGGTTAAACAGACTATTTATTATATACATATGAAGGCCAAACATATTGTTACTAATAATGTTATCCTACTACTATTATAAACGCGAAAGTTTGTAAGAATGTATGTATGGATGTTTGTTACTCTTTCCCGCAAAAACTACTGAATGGATTTTGACGAAACTTTACAATAATATAGCTTACACATCAGAATAACACATAGGCTATAATTTATAAAGATATATAGTTTTCTATCATCATTATCACAATTTTCCATCACCACGCGGGTGAAACCGTGGGGCGCAGCTAGTAAATTATAAATTAAACTTAGCAAGTAAACATAAAAAGAATAAAAACCACGACTGCCGTTACAGAGAGTGAACTAATGTATTTATCCATATAGATACATGTATATTTCCGGAATGTACTCAAGCAGACCTTTTATTTGGCACTAAACACGATATATGTATTTATGTTAATTCATTGACATTTAAACAACTACTTAATTGATATTTGGACAGTTAATGTACCCTATGACACTCGGGACGACATAGCGATTCTAACAATACCACACACTTCTAGAGGGGTTCAAGCGTTTTAGAATGGTGGAATAAAGAAACGGAAAACAAACATAGATGAAACCTGAACACATTACACTCCTTTTTTGTTGGGCAGTCGCGTAAAAAATAGTGCCGGTGACACAATCCGTCCTTTTCTTCCAGTAATGATAAATACCTAATGACAGAGAGAAAGAGGCATCATTCATCGGAGACTAAACATACACTAAACACACAGGCGATGGAATTGGACTCGAATAATGCACATTAATTTTATTATACTGTTACATTCTTGAATTTAATATTCGTGATCGTAAAATTTGTGGCGACGGTTGGAATATCTTCTTACGTTTTATTAGCTGAAAATATTATTAATCCGACAACATATATTTATCTCTTTCGCACACCCAAGCTCAATAACACACGTCAATATCATGAACGTCAACGATGTGAAATTGGTTTGTTAACAAGTCTCTAATTAGTAAAATAACAATACTGAATTGGAATATCGTGGCTGGGATTATAGCATTTAATTTCAATGTTTTTACAATACATCCAAGGATAATCGGGGTTTGATTGGAGAAAAAACACCCACCCTGCTTTTATTTGATTTTTTTATACACAATGGATTGCATGCAAGGGCTCTATGACGTAGTGTACACTACAATGGTCTCCCGGGCTACAAGGATGACGCCGCGCCGGTTTTCTGAGTAATGTTTGTTCGCTACAAGTGACGTCACAGTTATCGCGTGGCGTGGCGTTTTTCAGTTGGTTGCATCGGAATGGCGTATTAAATATTGAGATACCAATATTTACTTTAGAACCGCAGGATACATGGACATGACGCGAATGTAAAAAGTTTCGTATTACATGAAAAAAATCGTTTGTCACACGCATGAAGCCAAGACCTGATTTCATCTGAATAATTATTTCAAAAGATAAAATCGATGAGCGCCGCGCGGTGTGCTTCTCGGCGCGCTTCTCGGCTAGCTCGGGCGGCTCAGCGTTGACATTTGTTTAAAATACATAGCGGAATTTCAAAAATGTGATTTTAGCCCAACAATACATCTGTGTACCAAATTTCAAATCTCTAAATCAAATATTTCGAGAATGGTATATGACTAGTTCGCCCCCGATGGATCGATTTCAACCACAATCTATTCAACTCTCGCCATGACCAAATATGCCTGCATACCAAATTTCAGCTCAATCGGATTAAGAGTTTGGGCGCTGATAGGGTTAAGAGGCCGTGTACGAAATCGATGTGGGCCGTGATACCTCTATAATCAATGGTATAATATAACTACCGGTAGGTAGGATTTTTGGAGCCAAAGAGATACGTCCACCCTTTGGAAAAGCTCGGTGGGGACTAGCTGACTTGAGGCGTGAATCGTATCATAGGCGAGTATCATAACGCGAGAATTAGATTGTTTTAAAAGACTTTATTGCCAATTTTAATTAATCTTTTGCATTTTTTTTTTTGAGGAAATGGATTGATATTGAACTAAAGTTTATTTTTTGTTGTTTTTATTTTATGAACGAGAGTTCTAATAGGCCAAAATCAAAAGCATTTCTTCGCCCATTTTCTAAGAAAATTGACAAAGTAAAATTTTTTTTTAATCAACAATTTTATATGAAAGTAGTAAAACGTGATTCACTTCTTATATAGAGGACTTTCACAACAATACATTGTAAATTTTTTATACCGTTTAGATGTCAAAACGATTCGTAAATATGTTATATTCTAAACCTCTTACAGCAAAAATTCACAAACAGTCGCCGGTTTAAGGTCAATTAATCAAAATTCTATAATATTTTTCAAAAAATTAGCTCACTCATTAGACAATAATATAAATGATCTTTTATGTTGTGCAATAAAACTTATAGAAATACAGTATTTTAACCTTAAATTCACGTCTGCAAAATTACGTAAATTCACGAAATGCGCAAAATTTCGCGTACGGCCTCTAGGCACACAAATGCCTTGTATCGCCGAAATCTAATTGTGAAATTTTGGTTACAATATCTCATACACAAGCGATACAAATCATATTTAACTGGCCTAACCATATTAATGTACGTGATATTATATATGCTATATTATCGCCCGAACGCAACAAGCTATATCCTGTACGTTATACTAAAAAAACTTTTTGAAAAAAAAAATGATTGGTTTGTATGAGAAAGGAATTGGTAAAAAGTCATAATTCACGAGCCTCTACTTATTTAATAACTCAGTTGTAAAATACATGAGATTAGGTTGATTGATATATTACATTCAATACAAAATATATCTGAATATGAGAAATCTAATGGAAAAACAAGGATTTTTACCTACCTTTTGTATAATAACCCAATCGTAGGGCGGTCGGTTGAAGTACTCTATACACAATTTATGGGGGAATCAAATATTAACATTTCCGACGTCACGCGATTGACATCGCGCGACGTACGTTCAAAATTTAAATCTTCATTGCGGCGAATTTTTCGGCGACGCGCACTTGCATTTCGATTATTAAATTGAATGAGATGACGTCTTTGGCTAATTGCCGGGAAAGTCTCGGCGTGACACAGCCGATTTTTGTAATACTGGGCATTCATGGATCACAAGCTCCGCTGTTTTCCTTATTATGCAGAGGCGGTATTTTGCCATCACACTACAATCTCTCACAACCAACCCCACTATGAAGGGGTTATATGTATGTGTGCGTGTAACAACACAAGTGATATATTGTCATTGTATTCGATCGACAGAATTGAAAATGCAATTTCGTTAATTTTATTGGTGACCTAGCCGGGATTCGAATCCGGAACCTTACAATGTGAGAACAGGCGACCTAACACTATGCCACCGGATTGCGTAGGTGTGAGTTGAGTCTACAATGCCCAGGGAGCATGCCCACTACCTTCCGCAAAGGCCCAAACAATATCTCGTTAGTCAGAAGTTGGTCTTACAATAGCTCTATTGGCCTACCTGCCATTGTTCATCTGTCGTTTAGTACCCTTTCTCCCGTCGTTTCGCTCGGGACCGTTCTTATGCCGACTCCACACGTTGGCGAATGTTGGCAAATATTGCTTAGGTGGAAGAGAGTCGGCATCACTGTGACGTCAGAAAAATGTATGGGAAAGAGCGAGATGCACATAGGCGATGCGGCCAACGCTGG
The DNA here is from genome assembly GCA_944548615.1 of Micropterix aruncella. Taxonomy (NCBI): domain Eukaryota; kingdom Metazoa; phylum Arthropoda; class Insecta; order Lepidoptera; family Micropterigidae; genus Micropterix; species Micropterix aruncella. Next base: position 3,634,014 of record OX155971.1, on the reverse strand, counting down.
CCGCATCGCGGTCTTACGTGTACCCCTCTGCCAGTGGTAATATAGGTATGTAGTTTTTGAGTCGATACAGAAATGTCGTATATGAAATTACGTCATATCTCCATCAATTGAACACGAAAGCAAATGAACGCTGAATCCGCACTAACGCGCGAACAAAATACCACTGGTTGCTTATACCCAGTTGTAAGGAAACACATAAAGGTCGACGTTGAATGTATTGATGAAGAATAACCGCTTGGTGTATGTGGGTGTAGGGGGACGGTTCTCTGCCGATTTGGTTATGAAATCACACGAAAATGTCGTGCTAAATACCTCAAAAACGTTTCCTTTTTTGTAATTTTGCATTTTTCCCGAAAAATATGAGCCGTAGCTAAAAAATGGAGATATTAATTAAAGCTGACATTTTTTTCTTTTTCGAAAAAATACTATTTTTTCGAAAAAGCGGCATTTTCATGTGGGTCCATAGCCCAATCCGTAGAGGCCAGTACAACCATGCCAAGTTGTCTTCCTTGTAGGGTTAATGCTCAAACAAACCAACTATTATCATTAAAGTTACTTTGAAAAGTAACGCATAACTTATTTAGGCTGTTAGCCCAGGATGTTTATTGTAAAATGTTCCAAAGTTACAAAATGTGCCAAAACCAGCAAAAATTTGCAAAGATGTCCATTATGATGTCGTTTTGACGGTTTTTTTCAAAGTTTTGCGAAATGTGCAAGAGGCGAAATGTGCAAGTATTGTCAGGCTTCCTTATAGCGAATTACACCCTCAATTGTGTAGAAAAAAGGTTTTAAACCTTTTTTTGACAGAGGGCTCCGGAAGTTACACGGACAATTAAATAGAAAATTGGCAGATAAACTTAACATTTCGGAGAAACTGTAAAAGCTACATGAAAATAGTCAAAGAATGAATGATTTCCTTTATTTTTACACGACTGCCCAAGTAAAGAGTGTTTTTTCAGGGCTCGTGTATGTTTTCCGTTTTTTTATTCCACCTATCTTCTAAACGCTCGAAACAATATACAATTATGTAGTATTATCATTATGTCATCCCGAGTGTCCCAGAGTACCTTAACTGTCCAAATCTCCACGATATCGGGTCAATATTAAAACTACCGACATTTCGGCATAGTCATAACATTTTCTCGCATCAGGCTGAAAAGTAAAAACTGCTATAATGGTTTGTAATAAGTGGCTATGTGTTGAATTGCATTAGGAGGAAATCGGATTATTATGCATAAAATGGCGTAACTGGCGTTAATCACTTGGAATACGCGGAACTAAAACTGTTTGCGTCCGCTTCGCAATAGGTGATTGCAACGTCGCGTCGTTGTATTTATCGTTATCTACACTTCGAGAATAAGTTAGTGTGACTCGCATCCCCCTTTCATTGGTAACTTTCAAAATAGGGAGGATATATCGATGGCTTAGAACGCAAATGTGTCAAGTGCAAATTTCTAAATTTTACAGGAGAGCTTTTTGAAAGTTTAGGTATAATAATCTCGAAACAGATGAAGAAATAATTTCAGTTAATATGTTTAACCTATAGTATATGTATTTGGCTTACACTATATTATAATAATTATATTTATTTATTAGTATTTTATGTATTAATAAAAAAAACCGACAAGAGGTGGTACTTACCACATTTTTATATGGTAATATAATAATTTATGTAGTTACCACATTTTCATTTTTATTATATTATTTATATTTTATTTTGTTCTCATCTTTCTACTTTTAGAATTTGTTATAAGAGTAAATAGAACCATTAAGCATGTATAGGGTTAAGCATGCTTTGTAGAATATTGTGTCAACTAATGATAACACGTATGCATTTTATGATGATTTAATTTTGATTAGATATCAATAGTGGTAAATGATTAAGCAACATTAACATTTCAAAAAACTTTGTTTGATGCACTTACCACAGTTTTTACGAAGAAGTATTCGAAGCCTCGGTTGTTAGATGCTTACCACATTAGCACAGAATGTGGAGATCAATATATTGGATGTCATGTAGTACAATACAATACAATCAACTACTCCAGTAGATAGGCATTCCTACACTTGGATGCGTCACAAAATTAAATGCTAAAAATTTCATTATTATAAACATAACTATCGTGATAGTTGTCATGGCTGTAATATTATATTCAATATTACCTACATACAAATAATCAAAATATGCTAATGTAATGAGCCATTTTCGTAAAAAAAGTCACTTAACACATTTGCGTTCTAAGCTATCGATATCTAATATTGCGTAGATGTTCTGCAAACAATATCATTTTATCTATAGAAGTCGATACAAAAATTCGAATATTTTTTTATCGCCCGATATAAAATTTTTGGAAAATAAAAAAATATATTTTTGCTGAATTTGTAGATTTTATCTATAGTACAAAGTTTGAGAAGCGTTTTGCGCGCTTCGCCATTTAGCGGTATTTTACCTACCGCTAGATAGCGCATAGCTCTCAATGCTTTTTATACATAATAGATTTAAAAAACAATTTTTGGTAAGTTGTATACCTGATCGTGCTGATTCACCCCCCTCCTTTAAGGGGGATTCTGGTCTAGGGTTCGACATTTTAGGCGGTAATAAAAATATATTTTTACAATCATTTGTTTATTACAAAACGTTCATTGAGGTTTGAAAAAAAAACAAAGGGTTAAAGGCTAGTGATGTGGGATCTAAAAAAGAAGCGTCCTGGTTGACATGATTCCAACCCTTGTAGTGTTATGAAATTAAAAAAAAAAACAAAAAAATCTCGATTAGTAAAGACGTCGCTATGGCCCGGATCATGGAAAAAATACATTCTTTTTTTTTCGCAAAATAGCGTCGATTTTTTTGCTACTGTTTTTCTATTTTTTTTATATTGCATTTTTAACGATTTTTGAAAATCATTTTTGTTCAAATTAGAGGGGTACGCAAAGATGATTTCCACTAAATTTAAAATAAATCGTTTAAGTAGAACTTGAGATATCATTTTAACTAGGTCGAAAAAAAATAGTTTCGAGAAAAAAGCGTTTAACGTTTGAGGCAAAGTTTCGAGGGGAAAACTCAGATAATGGTACTAAATTCTCACATTTGATTCTATTTCAAAATTATTTTTTTCTGAAGTTCTTACAGCTGTTCTAGCTTCATAAACATGAAGTCGGGGATTACATTATAGTAATTACGGGGCTCTATTCATAGATTCGTTACGGCACGATCGGTTTATTTTCCACGTCACAAAAGTCGCTGTAACTCCGAAATTTTTTCGATTTTTTTTAAGAAGTTTTTATTATTAAAAATTAGAGAAATTAAATATATACAAAAAGACAAATTCGCGAAATCACCCCCTTTAAATCTAGGGTCGGCGGACCCAAACACATAAGTCAAAATGTCAAGATTTTCAGGAAAGGAATAAAACGTCATATAAAAAAATTATGATGAGAATTTAATCAACATTTTAAGGGAAAACAAAGTTCACACTCACTATTAACTTGTACTTACATATATTTAACATTTAAATTATAAGAACAGCTATTTTAATGACTTATGTGATAAGGGATACTAATGGATCTAAGACTTATGTTAATGAGAACCAGAACATGTTAAAGAAAGTTTGAATAAGATAAATATACATATTTTGTTACTCTTCTTCGCTATCAACTAAATCTGGATCGATATTGGGGATATTATATTTTGTAGGTAAATCTAAATAAAATTTATGAAACACATCAGGTATTAAAGTTAAAAGTGAAATTAAGTCATCTTTTTTTTCGTTAGATATTGGCAAAGGCAATTGTGATATAACTGCAATACTATCTGGTATGGTGCAACCTCGGCGTCTCAAATTTAGTGTGTCAAAATCTGGTTCTTTATCTAAGGAGTCTTTGTATGATATCACTCCAAATTTTTCATCATACCGAAGCCACCGTTTATCCAACCACTTGAATGGTTTGCCTTTGTCATCTTTGTTTCTTAAAACTAAAGGCCCCTTTAGCAATGACGAAAACTCCAGAAAGTCGGTGTTTTTCATTTCAATAACTTGAAATTTTTTACTACTGGATTTGATCAGTTGAATCCAGTCGTGAGGATGATAAATCTGTAATTCAGTCTTCTTTTTTTTCTTTTCAATGATACCATGATCTGTATCCACTTCTAAATGACTATGACCTGGTACCATGAACTTGTGCTCAATAACTTCCAAGCTCAACTTCTGTAAGGCCCAGGTGAACATTGAGCTCACATGCGAATTTCTGTTCTGCCCTCCACAAGTGTCTGAGTAGAATATCACGCGTTTAGTGCCTGCAGGCAGATTCGTCCTGAGATGCATACACAGACATGAAGCGATTTGATTTGCTCCTCGAGCAGCTATTGTTTCATACCAGATATAGCACACTGCTTTCCCTGTCTTATTATCGTGGATAGTCAGATTAAATGTCCACAACTGGCGTTTGTAAAAAGCTACAGATGAGCTTAGTGCAGGAGTTGGTAGACATTGTTGTAAATCAAATGTGTACACTTGTACAGTATTGTCATTTTTATATTTTTCCGTGTCATCTTTCTTCTGTGAGTAAGCTTGATCAGCTGAAATTTTATGTAGGTCGTGTTGTGAAATAAGTTCAGTTTTTTTCTGTTCGTCCTGGGCGAGTTGAATTTGCATTTTAAACTTGTCACATGTATAGCATGTGTCCACACGTGGTTTTTTAAAGCATAATCCTAACTTGTGAAATTCCTGACTGTAAATTTTAATTGACGGCGGATTTGTGGAGTTTTCACAAAATAATTCGTACATTTTATTTATGGTTAAATGGGACGGTAGATACTTTTTAGATGTTGTCTTCCTTGTGTAGTGACTTTCATAGGAAGGAAAAGATATTATGTGATTTCTAATGGCTTCTCTTTTTTCGTTCGGTATTTTGTGTTTTGGTACCCTCTTGCCACGCATATCATCCATTTGAGTACCACCAACTGAAGAACGTTTTTTCAACGCAACAGTTTTAATGAAATTGTCGCTTTCGTCTAATGTTTTTAATAAACATCCCCGGCAAACCGGTTCACGCTTGCCATGAATAACAAAAAAATATTTGTAAGTCATCAGGCGAAATTTTTGGCTTTCAGGATCATTGGTGCGTTGCCTTTGAGTAGCTTTTTCTTGGATTTCCATTAACGATGCCATGTACGAAGATCTTTTTTCATATGAGCCCATTTGCCAGTATTCCTCGAACAATGCTTCTCTGTCATTCAAACTTATTCGCTCCTTGCATTTCATGCGACATGAACCAAGTTCTTTTAACATTTTACCGGCAATGGCCTTCCCTTTAAGGGTTTTGTATGATAATCCAGAATTCCTTTTAAGTTTCTTTTCCCTCTTTATAACCCGAATACTTTTCTTAGGTGACTGGACTGGAGTGGCAATCGACGTTCCATTATTCGCCGATTCATCTTCTGAACTTGAAGAAAGACCTCGGTGGCTCGGTTGTTGGTATGGAGGATCTTGAACAGAATCATCGCTTGAAAAATCTATGACCATAGGCGGCATAAACCCTTCGGAAGAAACCCCTGTCGATGTTGATGGAATGGGTTCTTGATTCACTAACGATTGGCTCGAAGTCAAGGGTTGGCTCGTTGGTTCTTCATTCGACTGACCTTTAACAAATTATAACTGTTCACATCTCACGAATACCGAGTACCTACTTTATACAATAATTCCAAAACTTAATTAAATAAATTAAAGAGCAGCTAAATTGAGTAGGTAGAAACTATACCTAAGTTGTGGAACTTAAGTTTCAAATCATTTTAAGTTAACTGTGGTGATACATACCTTCAATGTTGATGTCTCGTCTCAACGCCAAATCGACGAGTTTTTTTCCTCTGTATGAATCCATCGCAGCATTTATTTCTATACACAACACAATTCTTAGCACGTTACTTCACTTTGGGAATATCAGAACACTACTAACCTTTTTTTAATGTTACCCCAAACATTTCACTAGATTTCAACGCAATAAATAACTTTCGAGCGTGCCACTCAAGTGCAAGGTAATAAATATTATTCTCAAGTGTCTACCCTCTAATCGTCAATCATTAGATAACATGATGCTCTAATCGTACCAAACAACTTAAGTCATAATACGCGAAACAAAAAATAACTCTTCAGCTGATCCTTTCCACATAAGTATAGTTAGGTTATTTATAACGTCGCATGTTTGAAAATAACGTAAAGGTTGATAGAGTACGCTACTTAGAATCAGAAATAACCCGATCTCCGTGACTTATGTGCCTTAGTCGGTCGACGTATCGAAAAATATCTAGTTGTTAGGTGTAAGAAAAAAAAAACGCCTTTTTTTGACTTATGTGCTTTAGTCCGCCGACCCTAGAAATAATGTTAAGGAATGTATTATTATCATGATGCATCATGTACATCAAATAATTAGTTTTTATTACTACTAATGAAATAAAATAAATTATTAAATTACATTTTATTAGTAGGTACTAATTAGATAGTTATCTATACTACCTTAACCACTATTTCGATGAAATTATTCTCCAAAATATCCCAAATGAAAAAAATTACTGCAGATAGGGAACGTTTGTCACTTTTGCAGAAAATGTTTTTTTTTTTAATTTATCTACTTCTCATATTATACAATATTGCTACTTCAGAGACTCTTTCAATCTTAGCTGAAACTATCCCATAAAGGCGTCGATTTCAATAAAATCGTGACGTATTTCCAGCAGCAATCATAAAAGCGCCTCCTGCCACGGACTGGCCGTATCCATGCATTAAAATGGATATTGATAAAGTAAAGGACATTAAAAAGTAAGTAAAACAAAACAATTATTTCGTTTTCTACATAGTTCTAACTGTAAGACTTACTACAATAAAGTCACACTTAAATCAAGTTTACGCTAAAACATAACATTTTTGTGCTAAAAAAAACCGTAAAAGGTATGGAAAAAAGTCTACCTATCATAGTAACATTTTCAAAATTAAAAATAGCTTGCTACCTACTTATCTATAATTTTTAGCTAGAGTAAATAAAACGCTAATGCAATACAGACCGGCGCCACCCTTTTAACCCCCCCCCCCCCCCCCCCCCCCGATGATGATGATAAATTCGAAATCAAAATCCAAATAAAAATCGAAATCTAAACCGAAAACGACACCGAACCCGAAATCGAAAACGAATTCGAAACTCGTATACAAAATGTTGGGTCTCTGCTGTTGACCGTTGAGGAGTTCCCTAGTCGGGAGCCAACCCAGGGTGGACGGATTGCGACCACTTTTCAGCTCATGCCATGACCAAATGATGCCTGCATGCCAAATTTCAGCTCAATCGGATGAAGCGTTTCGGCGGTATCGTTGGAGAATACACATAGCCAGAAAGTAAAAGGTCTCTACTTATTTAACATTGTAACATTTTCAAAATAAAAAAATAGGCTACTACCTATTTACCTATTAATTTTCAATTTTGAGCAAATAAAACAATAATGCAATTCAGACCGGGGCATAATGCAGTAACATATTTTTAAGACGATTTCGAAAAAACCGGTAAAAGTTATGGAAAAAAGTATATAATATGTATGTATTCGAGGTAGTAATATTTTCGAAATAGATGATAGGTTGCTACTTCTTTTTAATTTTTTTTCAAATTTGAGCTACAGTAAATAAAACAATAATGCAATACAGAGTGGGGCATAATGCAGTAACATATTTTCGAGACGATTTCTAAAAAAACTATTTAACGTAGTAACATTAAAAATAGGTTGCTACTTCTTTATCTATAAATTTTAAATTTTGAGATACAGTAAATAAAAGACTAAAGCAATACAGACAGGGGCATAATGCAGTAACATATTTCCGATGCGATTTCTAAACAAACTTATCTACTAATATGATTTTTTGCTAATAGGGTTACTTAGTCTCTTGTAAAATTGGGAAAAAGACAATTGTTGTCTTTATGCATAAGCGACTCAAATAAATACCAACAACGTATTCATTCCAGGCCTTGGCGCTAATAAAGGTAGACAGGATAAAACGAATTAAAAATTATAATTTGGCCATGACAGTGAGTGTAGCAACGTTATTTAGGCAGGTACGAGGGCTGATTGAGATGAGCAAACGAAATGAAAACAGTAACTTTCCAGCATGAAATGTTCCGACTGCCACTTGGTCAGTTACGAAAGGCTCCTTAATTGTGATTTCGAAATAAAAGTCAATAATTGTGATTTCGAAAGACAATGCGATGATACTAATCATGATTGACACAATGCCATTTAATGGAATTTTTCGCTGATTGCGTAATGGGCAACAGTGAGTCATAAACACACTGGTAAAGTAATTCATAAATTCGGTTTTCCTTATCTACAAAACTATGCGCCAATATAGAGCTGTATTCCGAAATATTCGTACAACACTGCATCATTTTCTATTTCTTATCTTTTGTTTGCTAAAGATAATTATAGAAGATACATAAAGAATCGTTGCTTTACTGGGGTACTCATTTCGACGTTTTCTGAAGAAAAAACGTAAAATATAGGCCTTTGGCATGATTTCAGGTATTTCTGCAGTTTAGAAAATACTTCGACATTGACGATGTGAATGTAGAAAGATGTATATTTATCACACTGATTGCTAATCTGTCAAAATCTTTATCTCTATAAATGCGAGATATAAGCGTTTGAAGAAGCGTCATACACATATAGTTCGGTATGTTGTTTTATTGTATGTACGGCGTATTTTCATAAACGTGTCTGATCATTTGGCCGTAGGTGGGTTAGTTTTTTTATAGCCAAAAGGCAGTAAAAACGTGCAAGAGTGTTGTAAAAGCTGATATTTTCAGATCAGACAGTATTTTGGCCATAAAATGCTGGGGTAGTAAAATGCAGGCCAGACTTCAGGACACCTGGCACTGGCGTACCTACTACGTAAGGTGCAATTTTAATTACTACCCCCAAAGTGTTTTAGAAAAGCTGAAAATTCATCAGTGGACAGTTGATGCAATACAGAACTCGAAACAAATGGTCAGACTGACAATAGAACGCGTGGCGTCCGCATCACTCCATACATGTTACAAAAATGAAGGGCTAGTTCTCCAACTATTAGTGGTAGTTAGCTAAACTGCATAAATTCTGATTCCACTACAGTTTAGAGCACGTGCCGTCTCAAAAAAAATAAAAAACAACGAACACATTGTAGGTACCGATTTCAAGGCCGCTTCAAAAACGTCGAAGGAAAGCCCTGTGGCATGCAAGCGCGAGCATCGTACGCTCGCGAATTACCTAACTAATAAATCGCCTGTGCTCAGTGAGAAGCAAAGCAAAGCAAAACCGGCTCCGAATCAACTACTAGGGCCGGCGAAAAAACGACAGACGCGCGACGTTGCCAATCGGTCAAAATAAATAAAATTAAAACGAAAAAATCAAAGCGTAACGAAATATCACTTTTGTGTTCTTTGCGTAAAAAATGTGTTGATGAAAATTAACGTATATGTATCTAATGTAGTTTACTAAATATACTGCATGTATTATTCGCTTTTTTTTATTTAATTCATTGAAGTATGTATATATCTTCAAAATTACCTTAAATAGCCAATGATTCCATGTTGTTTTTTATGGAAAGTATGCAGTTTAGCAAAATATTCTATATTTAAGATGTGTTTACGTCACCTCACTATATTTATCACACTGATTCCGAATCTGTAAAAATCTGCGCCCTATCTCTATAAATAAGCGAGTTGTATAGGCGTATAAAGAAGCGTCAAAAACCCCCTATATTTCGAGGAACTTATATGGTTTTGGCACCTTTTTTGGTATAGGAACCTCTTCTAGATTGTTGATTTTTTAACGCTACTACACTATATTCACCACGCTGATTACGAATCTGCAATAATCTTTATTCGGTCTCAATAAATAAGCGAGATATAGGAGGTTCGGAATTGTTGCAGTATAGGAACCTTTCTCAGAAATCGAAAAAATAAAGAAATACTACTAGATTCGATCATTGTAATGCTAAATATGAAAGAAAAAAGCTTCCGACGCGTAAAATTTCAAAACCAATTTTACATACAAAAAAAAAAGTTTTTTTAAACTCAGTTTTTAAGGTTGTTTTTAAAAAAAACTAATCTAACCTACCGCCAAATGGGTGTTATGTATTATTTAAAATTAAAAAAAACTTAACCTACCGAAATGTATGGGTTTGGCGCTTTTTTGAATGCCTATATCTCGCTTATTTATTGAGACCGAATAAATATTATTGCAGATTCGGAATCAGCGTGGTGAATATAGTCTGGTGACGTTAAAAATCAACAATCTAGAAGAGGTTCCTATACTGCAATAATACCAAATCTGATATTGAAACATTGACAATGTAGAATAGATAGATACCCATTGTATGTACATAAATTCTCTGACCTTAGTTAGATACTCTATAATTTAATCGCGTATTTTTTTTCTTCATTCATTGAAGTATGTACATCATTAAAATTCATTGAAGTATGTACATCATCAAAAAAACAGCCGACGATTTCAATTCCGTTGTTTTTAAAAAAAACTCTTTAGCGGAAGAACGATTTTCTATTACTTCCGCCATCATTGATTGCCTCTTTACTATGGAAAACAATGGATTGTATTTCGTGTTATTAGTTTTGTTTGCAATTCGTTAAAATGCGGCAACGCCGTTCGACAAATGAATGTACCTTGCTAAGCGTGCGTAGGTATCTATACATAATACGTATGTACATATCTTGGTATCGGTCGGCGGCTACTCGTTACGAAATGAAAGTAGTGCCTACTTTGACTCGTACGTACTTATCGCTGTCGTTTCCTATGTAGGTGCAACAAAGGGCGCCTCGCAAAATAGAAAAAAACTTTCACTTTTTCCCGTAACGAAATGAAGGGAATAGAACAGCGCCCGCGTGGCGCAGGCCATCGTTTCTCTAATCACAACATTTATGTAGCCAGACGGCGTTCAATGGCCGCCGCATCGTCTTCCCGCCACACACGCGCAGCGCCCGAAAACAAAGCGTCACAGCGCAATCTTCGCATTATTACAGATTCGATCGAAAAGCGCACTCACCGTCGGCGTTGGATCCCGCATCCGCAAAACAAAGAGGCTTCGGCTAGCCACGCGCCTTCGCCGCACCGCACCACAGTCACTCAACTTTTTCCACACGGCCTCCCCGCGCAAATACACCACTGAACCACACGATCCTCACGTGCGCGATACCGCAATCCAACGTATATCACTTTATTTTACTATCGAACCGAATTAACGGCAGGGTAAACGCGGCGAATGACGGAACACTTTCGGCATCCCCCACTTGCGGCATTCAAAATGGCGGCACCCGCACGTAGTTGAAATGACGCGAAAACGCATGGAGCGCTGTCTATGGTCGTCGCCCACTCGAAACGCCCAACACCTTGTCTATGATTCCAGAGGGAATTCTGCCGTACTTATGCCGTATGTGCTGAGATTTGATTTTATGTTTTATTTTTTGCACTAAGCCAAATGGATATTTTTCCTATGAAACCAACTATTTTAATAAATTGTTTCATATTTGTTTTAACTAGCTGTACAATTTTCGAAATTACTGAAGTATGCAGTAATTGGTCTTAGACTTCACAAACTTATGCTTCATTACATCAAGTTTTGTCTTTGGTTTGAAACCAACATTGTAGGTGATTACAATATTATTATATACATTTTCTGGTAAAGGATCAGAACGATTCTATATTTTTTTTGTTGAATTGTCTTTGAAATCTTATGAAATCCTCTGTTGATTCCTCGGGAAACATCAGTTTTAGTTGTTTATCATTTCAAGTTTATTGAAACTTATGACACATTCACGTGTGCCGATCGAAACAGTGACATAAAAAACTCAGGTACAGGATCAAACTATGTATATGCTTTTCCCGATATCCAAGGAAAGTATACGTACGATGTAAACATTAGTTACACATATTTAAAAACTACTAGAAAGCCAGTCAACTTTCTTCTTTCAAAGATTTTCTTATTCTGTTATATTTTGGAATATGAAACATTCAAGTAATTTGATGATTTTTAGCACAATGCTCTTCAAGACGGTTTATTGTCATTATTGTATTTTATCGTTTGGTATCGTTTTGATATCAGCAAATAACCCAATAGAATTACTTTTTATTGAAGCATACGCGTTCGTGTATGCTTTAATAAAAATAATACATTCCGTGATGTGATGAAAATTCTTCAATATGTGGGGAGTGCGCCCGGGGCAAGCTATGAATAAGCGGTTAGTTTCAAAAAGATGTTGTTCTTCGATCCAGATCAAATGGATAAAGGGATAAAGAAATAAAATTACGGTTAAACGTAATCTAAAATTCTTCGTTCGAATACTTTCGTTAGCTGGATGTTATATTTACTGGAATAATAAAGAAACTTTGAGTTATATCAAATTCAGTTAGTTTTATCTGGTTATTTCTTGAAAGTGACAAGTGTATTATACTCTTAGCAGCTAGAGCATTTTAAACTATCGGAATTATCAATACGAGTATATCGTCAATAATTTATGTCAATAATTTCATTGCAGATTGCAATTTTTTCCCTAAATGTATAATTAACTAAATAATTAATGAAATCATTTACTGTGTTCTTTGTTGTTAGATTTTGTTTATTCGATTAATTGTGTCTTGAATAGTATGTTTACCTCCATTTGTCATCCAATTATTTATATATATCTTTCAGCGGTTCAGCTAGGTTGGGTTGACTAACCCTCCCCCCCCCCCCCCCAGCCGCCGCGAATTGGCGCACAACCACCCCGCTAATAAAGAAATGATAGTTTTTAACTCGGTTTTTTCTAATGAGACAAATAATTTGACCTTTTACAACATTTAATTCCATTATATTAGCTTTACGTCATTTTTTTCCATCCGCAAATGTCTTTCTGTAGCTCCATTGTTAACATTTCTTTAATTCTCTTTAGATCATCTGCATACCTACATGAAATGCCGATATAGTAGACTTTTAGAGAGATAATTAACAAACATAAGGAATAGGAGTAATCCAGGATTTGATCCCTGTGGAACATCAGATTTAACGAAGGCAGCGCTCGATATATATATATATATATATATATCTATATATATATATATATATATATATATATATATATATATATATATATATATATATATATATATATATATATATATATATATATATATATATATATATATATATATATATATATATATATATATATATATATATATATATATATATATATATATATATATATATATATATATATATATATATATATATATATATATATATATATATATATATATATATATATATATATATATATATATATATATATATATATATATATATATATACATATATATATATATATATATATATATATATATATATATATATATATATATATATATATATATATATATATATATATATATATATATATATATATATATATATATATATATATATATATATATATATATATATATATATATATATATATATATATATATATATATATATATATATATATATATATATATATATATATATATATATATATATATATATATATATATATATATATCCTTTACGTGAACAATTTGTATCCTATTTGATATGTATGATCCATCTAAGTTACCCATCTAAGTAAGTGTTTCCATGAATACCGTTACTTGCAAGTTTCATATGTGAGATTTCATGATTAAATTTATCAAACGCTTTAGCGAAGCAGATATACACGGCATCCACCTGGCATTTCTTATTAAAAGCGGATGATATATGTTAGTATCCATCGATATGTTATATCGTCCTATATGTCTCCAATATGTTAGTTTCCACCGATCGATTTATGGTGAATTCATGCTGGTACGGACAGAGTATATGTTTGAAATGCCGTGTAACATGATCGAAGACAAGAGATTTGAAAAGCTTTCCGAAACAGGAGTGCATTATGATCGGTCTATAGTTGAATACTGAACTCCTTTGTCCATATTTTTGAATCGGTATGATATTGACAATCTTCTACTGCGATTAAAATACTCATGTTAACAAGAGATTTATTGTAGATAAGGTGCAATGGTTGTAAAATTTGTGTTTAACATATTTTTATGAATAAAGGAGGGATTTCATCATGATCTGGACCATGAGTATTATTTAACATTTTAAACTTACATAGTTTTAATATTTATTTTATTAGTAACAATAGGATGGATGAAGTGGAGACAACTAACAGGCGTTATGTGCGACAGAAAATGCCCCTTAAGATCAAAGGGCAAAGGTATCAGACAGCCATTAGACCAGCTGTCTTGTATGGATCGGAATGTTGGGCGACTAACATACAACATCTTAATACATAAACTACATACAACAGAAATGGGCATGCTACGCTAGTCAGCGGGTGTCACAATATTGGACAAAATCCCAAATGAGTACATTAGGGGAAGTTTTAAAGTCCCTCCGATAATGATAAAGTCGACGCTTACGGTGGTACGGTCACATTCAGCGACGCCCAGATGATCACATGGGGAAGCTTGCCCTAGACCTGCCAACCACGAAACGTCGTCGTGAAAGACTACCCGTCACCTGGTTGACGGCGGTCGAAAAAGACCTGAGAGAAGCTCAACTCGACGCCGACAAAGCACAAGATTGTGCTCAATGGACAAGAAGAACAAAGTTGGCCTACCCCAAGTAAACGGGACAGGGTCTAGGAAGAAGAAGAAGATTAATTACAATAGCGCATAGCGAGTATTTAGCGGAATTTATGCCAGAAGGCTTCATGTCAAAATCAGCACCTGGAAATAGGTAATCAATCAATTAATGTTCTGATACCAACATGAACATTTTAAATGTTCATTTTGGCAAACCTCAATTTTAATTGTATTCTGTCATATAAACATCTACTGTTATACGACAGAATACAATTTTTAATTGTGAAGATAGACGACCAAATATCCCTCGATTTTGCTTTTCTCTCCGGAGCCCAGGCGACATTCGTCGAATCATCACTGGTATAACCTTTAGAGTTCAAGGTTACGATTATTTGAATGCGTCTTTTTCACTTTATATTGGAATTCTTACTGCCGTTTTTCTCTTTCAAATGACGTTGTTTCCATTCTCTGGATACTATCAATTGTAGTTCCGTTGACCAAAAGACCATTCCTCAATCTGATAATGATTATAGTCCATTATCAATCCTCCCAATCGTTGCGAAAATCATGGAACGTGTTGTTTTCTCTCGGTTAGTTAACTTACTTGACTCGCATTGATTTCTGGATTGCTCGACCCATTTTCCGCGAGGGACACAGCACCACCACATCACTAATCAAAGTCACAGAATTACATCTAGCGGGCTATTAACGACAATAAATCACATTTTAGCCTTTATAATTTCAGTAGTGGGTTCGACTTGGTTCACTTAGGTTTACTCTTAGAACGACTACGCTCAATGAATCTCTCCGAAGATATGCCAAATTGGTTCGACTCCTATTTGCGGAGTCGCAGACAGAGTGTTGAATCGGCCGATGCCCCGGCAGGGCGGAATTTTAACACCGGCTACACTTTTGATTGTTTATTAACCCTGTCGTCCAAAACCTAACGTCCTCTTATATAAAAAGAAAAATAAAAGAAAAATAAAATAAAATAAAATAATCTATATTTAGATTATTTACAAATGTATCACTTGCTGATCTTCCCTTAGCAATCGCACGAAAGAATTCAAATTTAGAAGTCTTATGCACCTGGGCTCATGTATCATCTAAGTCTCAATATCTTTCTATTGGTGGAAAGACACTTACTTTCGTCGATCAATATGCCATTTACTACCTCCCTGTTAATCAATGGAATGGTAATTGAGTTTTGTAATATGGTTAAAAATCTCGAAATGCTTGCTGACGCTCACCTTTCTTGTCTGGCGCAAGCTATTGAAAGTCAACAAACGTATCTACATGACCTTTCACGTCCTTCGTAAGTTCTTCGTAAGTTCAAACCTAGGTTCCTTCCAGTGAATGTGAAGAAAATGTTAGCTCAGACTCTTTCACACCCAATCTTAGACTACGCCGACGTTTGATACCTGGATTCAAATAGAGATATCGTGGACAAACTCGATCGACTTCATTTTCCTGCATACGGTATATATTCCTATCTCCAAAAATGTGATCATGTATCGGTGTTCTGGTAAAAACTTAAGTGGCTTACCATTCGTAACCGTAGAAAGACGTATATTTTGTCACTATCAAATTCTTTTTTGTCCCAAATCTCCGACGTATCTGAAGGTTTCTGATCCACTTTAAGTAACACATTTAGTCACGACCTTCGATCCTTAAACGCTGCTACTATTGTTAATAAAATACTAGATTGTGGTAAACGTATGCCAAACTGACTATCGAAAGCTTAAAGGTTTCACTCAGGTGACCTACTTTGGATCTTGAAGACCTATACATGTTTTCAAGAAAGTTTAGGAATTAAATGCTAAAGCTACATTATCTCCCAAATGGTAAAAGATCCGCTGCTTTAGATTATATGTATGAAGCAGCGCTGGGTAGGTGCACAATAATAATATTATTGTTCACAAAATATAGTTCAAACAATCAATAGAGTGATCTTTCAACATTATTTATGGTAAGTACTTAGATTCGTCGTAATCTGTCGGAAAATATCTCGTTTCGCAAAAGACCACACCCGCATTATAACAATTCTGAACATTTTCAATTTTGTAATGAACTTTCACTAGATTTACAAGCTGTGCGGTCCCGTCCAAACTATAGCGATTCTGTGTTAACCGATAGTAGTACGGCATAAAAGTTGTTTATTACATCACTATACTCATGTTCATGTAGCAAACAATAGATAAAGACGGCTATTCATAAACATTCTCTCGCTAGACAGTTTTTTTCGGATTTGATGAAAAGCTATTTTAACAATATTAATTGCCTAATGATATTTTTGTATGATATTATTGCTATTAAAATTGAATTTTGTCAGTCGTCCTGCTTTTGGTCCATTTAATAATTTAGCATCGACTTCGCAGTTCCTCATTCCCATGTCATGAGGTTTGGTAATATTCTTTGACATAGGTAGTGTCAAACTTAGTGTGCGCGTCTCTTTACTCGTCAAATGAGGCCCTTTTCTGTCTCGCCAATTAAATGTATTCAGTGATGTAAAAGTGCATCTCGTGTATGAAATACGTATTAGTATTAATTACAGCTTGAAAGTAAAATTGTGTTTTGTCGATATTCCTTGGATTTAGGGATGAAATTCTGAGGATTGTTCGAGGTGGATAAACTACGGCGCAAATCAGCTGTGGGTGAAGTGTTTATTTCTTTGTTTACTTTTTCGGATTTAATCGTTTTGAAACCGTTGGAAAGAATATAAAATGAACGAAATAAAGGCGTTAGAACATCCGACTTTGAAGGTGCGTAGTCATTTGTCATTTTTTGTTTTTTTTTTGTTGCTTTCATATTTTGTTTTATTCTCTGGGGAATTTTCGTAGGTGCCATACGAAGTGCTGAATAAGAAATACAGACAGGCCCAAAAAGTGTTGGACGGTGAAGCCAGGCAGGTCGCCAACGTCGTGACGGAGGTTGAGAATGGACTCGACAGGGAAAACGTTCCTGCCGGTGATATAAAGAAGCTGCTCGGCGGAATGGTAAGACGAATAATTATAAGAATAGCTTTTGTGTGATAACTGATGTAGTGCAGTGTTAGGCCAGGCGTGCACTGCGGTGTGGTGCATCGTGAGGAAGATATTTTTTTACGCTGCCCGGAAAAAAAACGCTGGTGGAATTTATAGACTTTTCGCCGTTGTCCTGCAATGCACCGCAGAACATCTGTAGCAACCCACAGAATTTAAATCTGGACTGGTTTTTTACCATAGCGCGTGCGCTAAGTATGTGTTTCTATTCTATATATTAGTATTAGTAGTAAAAGGAGTAAGGGGCTTGTTTCCAGCCCTTGATGTCACCTGGATCTATAAGGTCTTTTGTAACTTCCCACTTTGTGGTTCGGTCAGTGGTCTGCTAGAAGCACGGTACTGCTTACCAATCCATACAGATAACTGACCTTCAAGTTGGGCAGATCGCTGGGTTTGAGAAAGGCTCGTCCCAGTAAACGGTGTCTTTGCAGCGAGGCCTGGGCAGCGACCAACGATGTGTATGCTGTCTTCAGGTTCTTCGCCGCATATTCGGCAGTCCTTGCTCTCGGTCAAGTAAAGGTTGAATAGATGTGCTCTAAGGGTCGTGTGTCCGCTGAGGACACCGATAGTCGTTTTAAGGTTCTTCTTGCTCATGTCAAGTAGAGCCTTGGTTTTATAGGAAGCGGTTGCTCCATCATCGCCTTTGCCTGGCGACATCCTTAGCTCTGTGTCCAAGATGCCCGATGTTCCTGCTCCAAGCAGTCCCTGATGATTTTCTTACCTATAGCGAAGGGGAAGTCGGAAAAAACTCGAGACTTAAAGGATGTTGCCCGACATGCGCTACCAGTTTTTTATAGAGCCCAGTTGTCTTGTGAACTTTTTATCGAGTGGTTTAGTGACCAGTTTGTACCGAAAGCTGAAAAGTTTTTAACTGTAATCGGTCTGCCTAAAAATGCAAACTTATTATTTGATAATGCGACTCTTTGCGATTGAAAAGTGGCTATATTATTTGTGTACTCCTTTCCCCGATTGTGACCGGTCTAATTCGGCGTAAAAGGGCGTAATAGCCCTGCGTCCAGATATAACTCTTTACTCTCTATCTCGGAAGATGGCCCTCATCGTAGAATTAACTGTTCCATGGGAATCAAATATCCTAAAAGACCACTAGTACAAATTAAATAAATACCATGATCTCGCAAATGCCGTCACCCGTAACGGCTTCACTGTTCACCTTCACGCTGTGGAAGTTGGCGCTCGTGGCCTGTGGGCTAAATCTCTGTTTCACCTTTTTAAAGATCTTGGTCTTTCCAGAAAAATAATCAACTCTTTCCTAGAAAAAATATCCAAAACGGCGATTTGCGCATCTCAAATTCTATGGCTTCAAAGGGGGAGTGAATGGGTGGTAAGGTGAACGCTAACATGTGGCAAGACAGCTGTCCCAAACCTACCACAGCCGGTCGTTAGTCCGGAATCCACTGTTCAGAAGTGTAAAAAAATAGTATCATGATGGGCCCGACTCCGGTCGGTGAATTCCATGGCAGCACCGTTTGTATTTTATTTTATTTGATTTCATACAATTATGAATTAATAATTCCAATGACGTAATACTAGTGGCAAAGAAGGGAACCGCAGGCAGTGTTTTAAAAAAATTAACTGATGTAGGGGTATTTGTGCAAGGGGTATTGCTACAAAGGGGACATGAACTATCGTCGGAATAGCTCCAACAAGCGAGCTTACTGTGGTCTGGAAGTGTATGCGGAAAGGCGTTTAAATAAAATTTCAGCACCTCTGACGTTCAGTCAAACGACATTATCTTCCAGTGCATTAGTGGAGGAATTCAAAAACCCTAAACTGTTTTCCAGTCATTCTAGCATTGGACGCTAACAGCATGAGCCATACTGTTGTTGTTGTTGTAATCTCCTCACAAAAGTGACTTCTTCAGGTCCACATCGCTCACGGTTGTACCGCCTTAGCTCAGACCAGTGCCATTCGGCTGGTTCTAGCAATGAACTTTTTGTGGAAGTTTTACTTGGGTTTGTAGATCATTTGATTCACTATGGCCACTTCCGACGTGCTTTGATATTGCCGGATCCTTAGAATTGGGCAAAATAAACATTTTGGTTATTCTGGAGTTAGCATAGATCAGAGAGGGCAGTTATAGAGCTCAAAATTGTGTGGAAGTTGTAGAGAACCTTAAGAGAGTCGAGGGGTCAGCCGGCTTGGCTAAGGACAACTAAGATTTTAAATTAGCTGTCACCAGCGCATCCAGGTGGGGCAAAGTGGAGATGTGTCAATTACTACAGGTGAACCTGCCACCCCAGGGAGCTATAACGACTTTTACCATCCTTTCTACCGTACGATGAACGCAAAGGCTTTGGAACTACACAACCTACAGTCAAACTATGTCATCAGCCCATAAGATCCCAATACCTTACCACGAGGCACTAGAAAATGCCGGCCAGAGGGCCTACTCACGCCCTTACTACCAGATTTGGACGGATTTCTGCATCCTCCAGTTTGGTCACAGATTCCAAGTCACTTTTTCAACCTTTACCTGACATTCGCAGTAGTTCGTAATTTAAATTTTTCACGAATCCGAGGCAGCCTTTGCCTATCAATCTCACTTAGGATAGGGTGGCCAAAGGATCGTTTCCAATGATAGATGACGCCAGGTCAACAACTACCCCTTCTTCTTAGAAACATATGTTTCCAGACTCTCCTGGTTATTGGGCCCTTGCTGAGTTGGCCACGAAGACCCATTCTGTTCAGGGTTGGTCACACTCTTGGGTCAACACCTATCCGACGGCCTCCACGCATGAAGTGCGAGCCTGGGTAGGACTCTGGCCTTATAGTTAGTTTCCCCTGGGAATCAACCTTCTGGCGCTCCTGGACGGTCTGCGCACCGTGCGGCGTAAGCCAATCGACTGTGCACTCTGACTAACAGTCGGGGGAGTCTGGAAGCAGTACTGTTTCCTATAGAGCGGGGGTGGTTGCAGACCTTACGGCGACTACTCTTGAAACGACCATGGGCTATCCGATCCTGGGTGAACAGCCGGGCAATGGACGCTGTGGTCCGCGATAGATTCGGTTTATACCGTTTCACCGCTTCGTAAGGGAGAGGACCGCGCAAGCGACCTCGAACTCGTAACCAATCGAGAGACTGGAGCAATCTGGTCACAATTGGGAGTAAGGGCGTGAGTGTAGGCCCGCCGGGTAACACTCCTGGCTATCTTGCGGTTAAGGCGTTGGCCTCTTACGGGTTTGTGGCGGAGCTAGACGGTGGACTGTTTTGTCCCAGTCTTCTGCGCTCACTCCAGGGAGATAGAACGACTAATAGTTAAAACTTCCTGAGGTGACGGCCTCTCCCTCTGTAGTCGACAACCCTAGTTATTCACTGGATCAAGCAAGCGATTAGCTGGCAGTGACTCAGCTCGGTGTGCAAACTGCCCAGTTGTGCCTGAGGTGTTCTCCGTATCCGCACTTTCGATCCCAACTGTACAACTGCATATTACATCAGGTAGAGTTCACAGTGGCCCTTGCAGGTTAAGTCCCTCTTTGAGAAGGTCACCGGATGGGAGTGTACCCTGAGTCAGGCTGAACTTAGACACACAAACATGCCATCAGGCCCAAGCTGGACGGAGGCATTAGAAACCATCCAGACGGGACAGTTAAGCTTTCGTAAAATCATAAATGAGAAAAGGACATGACAAATGAGAAGTTAGGTAGTTGTCATAAATCCAAGCATTTCGAGGCCAAAAATTAGAAATGCTCTATTACACAATCTTTGCCCTGACGGGTGATTTTCCTACGGAGGAATTTAAAATGATTATTGGGGTCAATAAGGGAGATATATCTAGGTATATTTATTGATTAACGGCTACAATGGAGCACCCACATAATGGAGCTGTCAGCAACAGTTAGGAAACTTACTTATGTTTTTAAAGACCTTTGAGGCATCCTGGACCAAAGGACACTTAAGATAGTTTACCATGCCTTGTGCCAATCTATCCTAACCTATGGGATCATAGGGTGGGGAGGTGCAGCGAAAATTCACATGGAGCCCTCAGATCAGAGCTCAGAAGCTAATATTGAAAATTATAAAGAGAAAGCCTTGGAGATACTCTTCAGATGATCTCTACAGAGAATATAATGTGCTAGACGTACCACAGCTCTACGCGAAAGCGGTGCTCTGTGAGTATCAAATTAATTTAGAGACCGCAATAAGTGGTTGCGATATCTGGCTGGACACAAAGCTTTTTTGGAGCGAGCGTCCCACCCGATACGCTATTATAGCAGATTATTTCTGCGGGTCAGGTAACTTGATGTGGACTGTAATAGATATGTAAATTATTACCAGACCCCGTGTCCTTAGGGATGTTTGACCTCCGGTCCGAAGGTCGAATTGAGAGCGGGGCTCAGGCGATTCCTGTGCCAGTACATTTTATTTTCAGTACAGTCAGTTAAAATTGGGCGAAATATTAATTTTGAATACTTGGTTGGACAAAAAGTGTCATTTTATTCAAAGCTGGAGCAGTTGGCTTAAAATTTTAAGCAACAATTTACAGAAGCACTATTCAGGATTACATAATAAAAATAAATTTGAAAAAGTAAAGATTTGTAGTAACTGGAGTTAAAACACCATCACAGGTTGTTGAATTTTCTCGTTTTTTTTTTTGCCTATAATTTTAAAAACATAGAACTTATTTTTTTTTTATATTTTTCTGATAACTAGTATGACTTGCCCTATCACCCGTTTCCGGCTTGACGTCGACTTCTGGGACACCCTGTATATGCAAAAATCAGGGATGTCAAGTGTTTCATTAGGGGCCCACACAAGCTAGGCAAGCCGCTTCAACTATGGCGATAAATAAAAGTGATGAATGGTTTCGGGAAAGGGACGTCTCTTTGTCTCCGTCGACAAAAGCCTGGACTTCGCGTCAAATAATTCGTTGAAATTTATGAGCTGTTCCCTAGTCTATTGAAGTTAACTGCTATTGACTCTAACTAACATACGACGTCTAAATAACCTTCCACAAAGCTCATTCAGCCTCTACAACGTTCTATTTTAAAATACTTCCCTTTCAGCCGATAATTTCGTCCAATAAGAACTCAGCAAAGAATTTGCACGCGGCAATCTTGAGCTATACATTTCGACGTCCCTCGAATGCAGACCACTTTTGGGCAACTAGAGTTGCCAACTACAGCGGGTGAGCCTGTCACCTCAGGAAGTTTAAACGATTAGTCGTTCTGTCTCCCTGAAGTGAGAGCAGAAGACTTGGACAAAAACAGTCCACCATCAAGCTCCGCCACAAGCCCTTAAGAGGCCAGTGCCTTAACCGCGAGATAGCCAGGAATGCTACCCAGCGGGCTTACACTCACGCCCTTACTTCCAATTGCGACCAGATTACTCCAGTCTCTCGATTGGTTAAGAGTTCGAGGTCGCTTGCGCGGTCCTCTCCATTACGAAGCGGTGAAATGGTGTATACCGAATCTATTGCGGACCACGGCATCCTTTGCCCGGCTGCTCACCCAGGATCGGGTAGCCGATGGTCGTTTCAAGAGCAGTCGCCGTAAGGTCCGCAACCACCCCCGCTCTGTAGAAAACAGTACTGCTTCCAGACTCCCCCGACTGTTAGTCTAGATTAGATTGGCAATGCCACACTGAGCGCAGACCGTCCAGGAGCGCCAGAAGATTGATTCCTAGGGGAAACTAACCATAAGGCCAGAGTCCTACCCAGGCTCACACTTCATGCGTGGAGGCCGTCGGATGGGTGTTGACCCGTGAATGTGACCAACCCTGAACAGAATGGGTCTTCGTGGCCAACACAGCAAGGGCCCCTTAGCTCCCACTTTTGGGCAGAGGCATTTTGTATACATAGCCCCCAGGATATTTAATATGCTGGACGAAGATTTAAAAATGTATATGCCTAAGTCTTTTAAAGCCAAAATTGTTTCCTGGTTGAAACATGACGCCCCGCAAAATATCCATAAATTAATATACCCAGACAGTTTCCATCATTAAATTTTATCCTTGACAATTCTTATTATTATTATTTTCGTTGACTTTTTGACATGACAACGTCTTATAAATCGATGGAACCTGCTGCACGCACGAAAAAACATGACTCATGCGGCGTTACCTCGCTCTGAGGCGTTCCATTTATTATATTTATTATTCAATATAAATGCTGCCATCTACCGGTTGCGACAAGAATTATTTACTAACCTCAGTCTAAAATAGTACGAATGAAAATCACTAGATTGATTTAAATTCTTGACATAATTTTATATGTATTCTTGATATATGGAATGTTATTACTGAACGGACAATTTTCTTGTGGGTACAACGAAGTGCAACGAAGTAAGCAACTTTTATTAAAAAAAAATAAAAAAGAATGAAAAGCTATCATTACGATGCGCTATCTAGCGGTTGGTAAAATGTCGCTGATATTGTTTATTTACGACGTATTACCTACCGCTAGATGGCGCAGCGTGCTCAAACGCTTCTCAAACCGTTATTTAACAGTTTCAGATTTCAAACTTTCAAATTAAAAAAAACAATAAACTTTAAACAATAAACAATTATACTGCTATACAATAATACATTTACATGTTGTAGTCAAATCGGTGAGTTAAGAAAACATATATTTTTGGGTGTTTGTAATAAACAATATCAGAATCTTAACCCCTCGCGGCCCGCGGTTTGAATTTTAATGTGTGCCTTACGGCCCGTAAGAAATTCGCGAGTCTCAAAAAAAAGATGGCGTTTCAGAAAAAAAACGATTACTCCGAAACTGTCACACCGATCGTCTAAAAAAGACCTGTTTTATGTTCCTATTGAAATTTGCTATTAGATATTTGTAACGTCGTTATGTAAAGCAATAAAGATTATTCATAATTATTAGTCGATTAAATAATCCATAATTAGCGGTCGGCCTCTCCTGGCCATTTCGGGCCGTCTGGGGTTCGACGGTAAATATCAATTCTGGACGTTTCGGGCCGTCTGGTACGCGAGGGGTTAAATGAAACTGCTTCAAATGCAACCATTCCATCAGTATTTTCTTATGACGTTGTCACGTTCAACTATCGTCAGTAAACCGACTTTACAGACAACCGATTTTTTTTTCATTGGTATTACTTATTCATTAATTTTGGTTAATATAGTTTAATATAATTTGTCATTTTATTTTATTTTATTTTATTTAACACGGGATTTATTTTCTGTATTCTCTTTTTAATATTTCCTGTTTTGATTATTAGTTATAATTTGTAATGGTGATGGTAATATATATTTATTATTTCTTCTTTTTTAAATTGCCGAATATACGTATGTGAATATAAATCTAGAGAGCTCGCTGCCCTGGAACAAGTCCTGGCACTTAGTTGTGAAGAAACAGGACTTACATGCTAATGCTCATATCGGCCGTGTTCAATTGTTATTTTGAATAATTTTTAATACTTGTTTATTGATATGAATATTAGCGATGCATATTTATTGTAAATGCGTTGTTAAATTAAATGAATAAATAAATAAATATTAGAGCCCTTATAGATCAATTTAGGGTCATGTGAAGTGACTTTTGTGTCTATGCAGGCGAGTGTCCAAGGCAAAAACATTTGGAGGGCTTCACCTTAATACAATCTGACCAGTCATTGCACAGCTTTACTTTCTGTAGCAATTATGAAAGCTGCTTGGAGTACCTTGTGAAGAATGTCAGGTCCTCGGCAAAAGCGAGGAACGACGAGGTGTACTGACCGTCCGTTTTAAAACGGTAAGCCCACTTCTTGTAGAACTGGATCAGGCTTTCCATAAGTCAGGTTACCGACACATAGACATATCGGCAATTTGCCGCTCGCCATTAAATAATAATAATTTAAAAAATAATAAAATAGATAGCCCAAATGATCACCAACCTTCGTAGCATAGATAAGAAGGAGGCACACATGGAGAAGAAGAAGAAATCTTTATTCAGTTTACATGTTTTCACCTGAATACCTGCAGTGAGCTCTTGGATTATAGAGGCTGTTTGGTTATATTGTAAACAACTCCCACTCAAACCACTTTCACTGTGGGCTAAGACAGAGCATTGCTGCTCTTGTAAGGATGATTTAGAAGCAGATATTAATAGGGTATGTATAGGTAATTGTTTACTTTGACTTTGAACATATACCACTTAGTAAACTTTGACAATATAATACATGTATTTTTTAAAAATTACGTATCGTACAAAGAAAAGAACTGTACCTATAGATTGATACATAACTTCAAACAAATATTAATAAGTGAAAAATATAGCTCTATCCATATATTTATGCGAGCATACTCAAGGCGAAATCGGACAACCAAGTAGACCTAGACGGTCTGTATCTGGCTGTGCTGTATGTTAAGCATTATTTTTACAAGATTTATATTAACTTGCAATGTTCGTATGTAAGTTGTCCATGTCAAAATTTGCAAACCATTTTTCAACCACTCGCTGGTATCCGATTCAGCTGAAATTTGGCATACTTATTTAAGTTCGGTGACAATTCAATATGGTGCCATCGAGCTTATTTGATGATGGAGCCGGGATGTAGGGACTGGAACTCCCTGATGATAAATAGTAGGACAACTAAAGTTGTCAACTACAGCGGGCGAGCCCGTCAGCTCAGGATAACACTATATGATGGGCCCGACTTCAGTCAGTGAATTCCATGGCAGCTCCGTTTGTATTTTATTTATCTTAAATCTGGGAAAATATTGAGCATGGGGAAAGTATTAACAGCATTTCCAGCTACTGATGGGTATACGTATCTATGTCCATTCAAAAGACAGCAAAAGTTCTCGAGAGAAAATTCGCAGAACACTTATGAAGATCTCGCGGAAGCCAGTTCGGGAACTGCTGTTCTAGCCTATGCTTCCAACGTTTCCTAGATAGCATTGTCATGAAGTAATACGACTTTTCCGGATTTCTAGGCAAATCCTAGCAAAACTACTAAGGCATTGAGAATCTAATAACCTATATAATCAACATTTATGTCTATTCAAACAGATAGTATTACTACAGATTGGTATCTGACTTAAATGCATAGTTTTACGAATTATCATAATATAGGTTTCGCATTCCACAATATTGACAGTTATTTGTATTTGTATTTTTATTACTCACTCTTCACTAGAATATTTAAAAAACTGGTGACCTTGCAGTTACATCATTCACTGACATTAACGATTCCGTTTAGAGTCAGTGTTTAATTTAAAATCATTGGCAGAGGACGTGGTGATGCCATTGCAGAAATATCTCATTTAAATTTGCATTCCATCATCGTTTGCCATTATGTTTTGTTATTAGTGGAGATTGCTCATGGATTTGCTGGGATAGTGATGTGTTTTATTTTGGTTTGGAGGAGTGATAAGTTTTACAGATTTTGAAGTATTTCAAACAAATCGATAAGGTTTGTAAACAGCTATCTAGGTATACTCTGTTTGTTGAGAAATCCTACAAGACAATAACAGCACTTATGTACCTGTAAATTCAGTTTTAGTAAATAAAATACATAAGGATAAATAAATAAGGAGCTGCCATGGAATTCACCGACCAAAAATCGGGCCCATCATATATAATTATTACACTTCTGGGAGGTGAACGGTGGATTCCGGACTAACGACCGGCTGTGATAGGTTTAGGACAGCTGTCTTGCCACATGTGAGCGTTCACCTTACCACCCATTCACTCCCCCTTCGAAGCCATAGAATTTGAAATGCAGAAATCGCAGTTTTAGATAATTTTTCTAGAAAGGAGTTGATTATTTTCCTGGTGAGACCAAGATCTTTAAAAAGGTGAAACAAAGATTTAGCTGGCAGGCCACGAGCGCCTACTTCCACCGCATGAAGGTGAACAGTGAAGCCGTTCCGGGTGACGGCATTTGCAAGATCATGGTATTTATTTAATTTGTACTACAAGTCTTTTGGGATATTTGATTCCCATGGAACAGTTAATTCTACGATAAGGACCATCTTCCGAGATGGAGAGTAAAGAGTTATATCTGGACGCAGGGCTGTGCATCCGAGACTTTCAGGGAATTTATACTGCTTAGAGACCGAATCGACCTCCATAATCCAATCTGAAGCTTTCTCGATTATTGAAAAAGGTTTTGCAGTGAGATGTTTTTTTGCCTTTAGAGCCGCACAAACTGTATTGGGGGTTTGAAGGACACTGTAGAACCCTTAGACACTGTAGAGCCACTGAGAGGCTAAGTACCTCGCGAATAACAGCAAGGACTTTGTCGTGGCGATAAGTGTACCGTCCTTGATCCAAGGCCACCTTGCAGCCAGCTAGAATGTCTAGCTGTGCAAGGGGTGTTGCTACAAAGAGGACATGAACTATCCTCGGTATAGCTCCAACAAGCGAGGTTACTGGGGTCTGGAAGTGTATGCTGAAAGGCATTTAAATAAAATTTCAGCATCTCTGGCGTCCAGTCATACAACATTACTTTCCAGTGCATTGGAGGAGGAATGCAAAAGTCTCCAATTATTGTCCAATCATTCTGGCATTGAAGGCCAATAGCGTGAGCCATATTGCTGTCGTAATCTCCCCGCAAGAGAGACTTCTTCAAGTCCACATCGCTCATGGTTGTACATACTGCCATACCCCAGACCAGTGCCATTCTGGCTGATTCCAGTAAGGAACTTTTTGTGGAAGTCTACGCGGGCATGTAGATAATTTGACTCACTACGGCCACTTACTACGAGCTTTGATATTGCCGGATCCTTGGAATTGCTTAGAATGAAATTTTTGGTTATTCTGGAGTTGGCGTAGAGCAGAGAGGGCAGTTTTAGGCTAGCCACCACCTACAGCTACCATTCACTTAGGTGGACTGTATATTCAATAGTATTGTTTAATATTATTTTAAGAGCAAAAAATTCTCTGCACATAAACCACTCCCACTAGTAGAGAATAGAAGAAATATCTAAACTGCAATTTCCGCATCTCAAATTCTATGACTGTGAGACTATGAGAGTGAACGGGTGGTAAGGTGGACGTTAACATATGGCAAGACAGTTGTCGTAAACCTACCACAGCCGGTGATTGGTCCGGAGCCCACCGCTTACCCCTCAGAAGTTTAATAATAATACAATGGGCTCTATTCCGGTTGGTGAATTTCATAGCAGCTCCGATTCTATCTATCTATACTACCTATAAAATGAACTTGAATCTATGTTTTTTTTTTGCCCTAGGTTGAACGTCTACAGACAATGAAACGTAAGGCGTCCGAAGCCATAAACGAGGAACTCTCCGCTGGTTGTGTCTGTAAGCGGCGGCTCGATCATCTCAAAGAACACGCTGCCAATATCGAGGAAAGCGACACTACGCAGGTAATGCCCAAGTCCTACAAATATGTAGCTTGCAGTCATGTTATTGCTAATAATTAATAGCCAAGCAGAATTTGCTGATGTGGTGATATCTAATGGAGCATTTTGTCTTCTGTCAGTCTTTTCACACTTTATGAAACTGTCCAGTCTATTTTTATGCGATACTAGTGGTATTTTTCGGCATTGCCTGTGTTATAGATAGATAGATAGAGATTCTTTATTGCACATTAACCAAAAACATACAAAAGGCGGACTTATTGCCTAAAATACAATCTCTTACAGCCAACCTTCGTGGAAGTGTAAAAATTTAGGTGCCAAAAGATAAATTAAAAATTAACAAAAAAGAAGAAAAACTTATTACATAACAAAAATTAACCAAGTAACAAAAATGCCATTTTTTAAATAAAATTAGGATTTGGAATAATTCGCAAGGAGCGAAGGATAGGAGAGGATGGGATGAGACCTAGGATAACTAGGAATTTAGGGACATGAAATGCTTTTTCAGAGACACTTGAAAGGTAGAAACCGTTGGTGCGTTTCTGATGTCTGGCGGGAGCTGGTTCCATAGTCTAGCTGCATGAACGGTGAAGGAATAAGTAAAAAAAGAAGAATTATGAGTGGGAATCGCAATTTTACTATCCTGACTGGAACGGAGTGAAAGACCATGACTTCCTAAGTGATTAGGTAGGAGGGAGCAGTAGGATTGTTAAGGATGTTATAAAGAAGGAGAAGAATATGCATATTTCTACGTTCATGTATTCGAAGCCAATGAAGTCTGCTTCTATACTCAGAGACGTGATCAAATTTTTTCGCATTGAAGATATACCTAATGCATACATTTTGCAACCGCTCTAATTTGTCAAGGATGGCTTCAGTGACGTCAAGGTAGCAGACATCAGCATAGTCTAGTATAGGCAATAGCAGTGATTGAGCTATGGTTAGCTATGTGTTATATCCGTGCTCAAATATCTATGTATTTGATACCCCGTCCTCAAACACCTATTTTTTCATTGCGATCGGTTAAACGGTATAGAAGTTGATGTGCTGCAGAGCCATCTAGTGGTGAGTTACAACAAAGAGGATAACATAAAAACCTTCTTCATGATAAAATACATATATGTGCCAGTACACCCAACATTGTTTGAAAGTTAAATAAATTACAAACGGACCTGCCATGGAATTCACCGACCAGAGTTGGACCCATCATAATACTTTATTACACTTCTGGGGGGTGAGCAGTGGATTCTGGACTAACGACCGGCTGCGGTTGGTTTAGGACAGCTGTCTTGCCACATGTGAGCATCCACCTTACCACCCATTCACTCCCCCTTCAAAGCCATAGAATTTGAGATGCGGAATTTGCGGTTTTAGATATTTTTTCTAGGAAAGAGTTGATTATTTTTCTGGAAAGACCAAAATCTTTAAAGAGGTTCTAATCATCCTCATTAGAAGTAAAATGTTCACGTGGATTCATCGAGCCATTCTATGAGCAAAGCTGTTTTGCGTTTCTCCGATATTGTGAGTCTTAGGGTTTGTAGCCTCTCCTCATAAATCGTGAGGTCCACGGTAGCTTTGTGAAGAGTTTCTGCAATCTCAAGCGAGTAGATGTCCTTGACAAAATAGGGACTCCAAACCTGATAGCCAGATTTCAATAAGAACCGGATGTAGCACTTCTACACCCCAAGAATCAAGTTTGTACTGAGGTTATAGAAGGTTATAGAAGGTTATAGAAGGATGTACTTCTCCGATTTTAAGATGACATTAAAATACCAAGATCTTTTTGTTCATTCAACGGCTAGATTTGAACATCATGTCAGTGGTACTGCAACCTTGGATTATTCCTTTGTATGTGTACATTTCGAAGAACAGTACATTTCTCCTTAGTTGTACTGGGCGTTCCTCCGCAAATCGACATCCAGTGTGCCTATTTTGCGTGTAACGGGGGTAGCGCTATTCCACCCACCCCAGCTCCTCGACGAAAGCCAGCAGGGCTTTCAGGTTTCCTGCTGCCTCGCGCAGGGTGCCTGGAGTCCCAAGGTGTTTTGTCCTGTATACTTCTACCTGTTTACAATCTAGCAGAATGTGTTTTGTGGTTTCTTCCGCCTCCATGCATGCTCTGCACATAGGGCTATTCGTTCCGCCCATGTTGAAGAGGTGTTTGTTTAGTGTGTTGTGTCCTGTTATCAGTCCCACTAGTTTGCGTAGTTGGGGCCTTTTTGTCCTTAGAAGTGTTTTGGTAAGTTTGTGGTTGTATTCCACTACTATTTCTTTGGTTTGTCTGCAGGTGTCTATCTCTTTCCAGTGTGTTTGATGTAGTTGTTTGTAGTGGTTGTCAAGTTGGTTGTTTATGTGCGAGTAGGGTAGGGGCACGATAGGTTCGGGTCCGTATGCCGGTGTGTCTGAGCCCTTACGGGCTAGTTCATCCGCAGCATCGTTTCCTCTTGAGTTACTGTGTCCCTTGATCCATTTCAGTGTCACCTTATTGCCTTTTCCGCATACCTCGAGGAGGCTTTGGTGGCATTCGTATATGAGCCCAGATGTAAATCTATCGCTTCCCAGTGCCTGTAGCACTGACCTGCTGTCCGATAGAATACATATGTTTTCGTGTTTTAGCTGCCGCTGTTTCACTGCGTTGCAAGCTTCTATTATTCCCATACATTCTGCTTGGAAAACTGTGTTGTGTGCTCCGAGTGGTTTGAAGATGTGTATATTTAGGTCTTCCGAGAAGACACCACATCCTGTACCTTTGTTGGTTTTTGATCCATCTGTGTAGATTCTTAGGTCCGTTTGATTCAGTGCTTCTTTTGAGTCTTCTGTTAATGATATGGCATATTCTTTCCAGAAGATCATAGTTTTGGGTATTCTGTCGATTGCCGCATCCAGCATTGGACAACTTGACAGTATATTATCATATATATTCGTGTGCGGTGTTTTATATTTGGTCCATAAGTTTAGATTCTTTAGACGAGTAGCCGTTGCGGCTGCTTCTTTTTGTATATGTAGGTGTAGAAGCCCTAGCATGATTTCCAGCGCCGCTGTCGGAGTTGTTCTCATGCAGCCGGTCGCTGCTATACATGCTAGCCTTTGCATTTTCTGTAATTTGTTGATTGCAGTAGTGAGTTGGGTGCGGGGCCACCATACTACAGCTCCGTAGCTTATCATTGGTATTATTATCATTTTGTACAGCCACAGTATAATGTGTGGGGCTAGTCCCCATTTCTTGCCCACCATTCTTCGGCATTGCCAGAAGGCGACTTGCTTTGTTTAGTTTGTTATCTAGGTGTTTATTCCAGTTTAGTTTTTCGTCCAAAGTACATTTCTCCTTATTCAGGGAGTTAATGGGCCCTTGCTGAGTTGGCCACGAAGACCCATTCTGTTCAGGGTCGGTCACACTCACGGGTCAACACCCATCCGACGGCCTCCACGCATGAAGTGCGAGCCTGGGTAGGACTCTGGCCTTGGTCAGTTTCCCCTGGGAATCAAACTTCTGGCGCTCCTGGACGGTCTGCGCACCGTGCGGTGTAAGCCAATCGATTGTGCACTCTGACTAACAGTCGGGGGAGTCTGGAAGCAGTACTGTTTCCTATAGAGCGGTGGTTGCGGACCTTACGGTGACTGCTCTTGAAACGACCATCGGCCATCCGATCCTGGGTGAACAGCCGGGCAAAGGACGCTGTGGTCCGCGATAGATTCGGTATACACCTTTTCACCGCTTCGTAAGGGAGAGGACCGCGCAAGCGACCTCGAACTCGGAACCAATCGAGAGACCGGAGCAATCTGGTCACAATTGGAAGTAAGGGCGTGAGTGCAAGCCCGCCGGGTAACACTCCTGGCTACTCGCGGTTAAGGCGTTGGCCTCTTACGGGCTTGTGACATAGCTAGATGGTGGACTGTTATGTCCCGAGTCTTCTACGCTCACTCCAGGGAGATAGAACGACTAATCGTTAAAACTTCCTGTGGTGACGGGGCTCGCCCATTGTAGTCGACGACCCAAGTTATTCAGGGTGATGAACGACTTCTTTGTCCACTTGAAGAATCGGGATAAGTCATTGCATAGCTCGGAGTAAGGTAAATTACGGGGTGGAGATTGAAAATGTGGAGAGTGGATAAATATGTGGCCTAGAACCGAGTCCAGCGCTACTCCAGTCTTTCGGTGAAAAGGCAGTCACCGATGCGAGCTTAGATTGTTCGATCTCTTAGATTAATCCTTCGATGTAGGTTTCCACTGCTGTCTTGGTGCTTGAGTTTTAGTAACAGTCTCGTAATATTGATGCACATTGAGTTATCTAGAACTATTATTAACAGAGTTATGATTTTTTAAATTTTGAAACGGATGCCATTTTGAAACAAAACGGCGGATATCTCATCAGTTTTTCAAATCTATTTTTAGGATGAACTATTTTGGTACAAAATTCGGTCCTAATTGGTCTAGTAATTTCTGAGATGACAGTGCAAACAGACACACGGAGACACACGCACACACACACAGACATACATTTTCCAGAAATCACTTTTTCGGATCCCCAGGATCCCGCTGCCTTTTCAACTTTGTTGATAATGATGACTGCAAAGTCTTAATTGAAGTGAAGCGTTAAGCGTGTGATTTTTTGTATATCTAGTCGGACGATCCATTGATAAGGCAGGCTGCCTTGAGTCAGTGGAGGAAGACCCGATTGGACCGTATGCTTGTGGACTACTTTTTGAGATATGGTTACTACAATGCTGCCAACCAGCTGGCAGATGCTATGGATATTAGAGATCTAACTAATGTTGGTAAGTCTGCATTCTGTAGTATTTTTTTTTTAAATCTGTTGCTTGTTACTTATTAGTTTTGCTGGTTCATTTCTTAAGCCAGGATTGATAAAAATCATGTTTTTTTTTTAAAAATCAAAAAAATCGGATGCATTTGATTTAAAACGGATTTATTTGATTTAAATCAGATTTTTTTGATTTTTTTAAT
Organism: Micropterix aruncella; assembly: GCA_944548615.1. Lineage (NCBI taxonomy): Eukaryota > Metazoa > Arthropoda > Insecta > Lepidoptera > Micropterigidae > Micropterix > Micropterix aruncella. Next base: position 3,600,055 of record OX155971.1, on the reverse strand, counting down.
ATTTGTATTTTTTTTAATTTTGGAAGTCAGGAAAAACACAATACAATTGTTATTTATTTAAATATGTTTTAATAACATTAACAAAAATCAACATAATATTAGTTCGTCTAAAAAGTATAAACACAGTAGCATATTTATTTGCCTTTTATTTAACAAACACTATTGTAAAATGTACAACAATCAAGGAGTTCCTACTTCTTCTAAATCAAAGACATTTTTCAATTATTTTTTTAAAAACAGAAATACTGTAGCGTTTTTGTCATATATATCAAGAAGTGAACAAGGGGAAAAGGTCTTAAAATTACTAAATTAACATAAATTAAACCATAGGGGTTTCACCGCAGTCGCAGTCACTTACTTATATTTACATTATACTTACATTATTATATTAGTAACAGTAACTTAGATGTTATTGGTTTTGTAATTTGTTCGAATTTAGTTTTTTTCAAAAGGAAGACTAATTTAGCCGCCTTCTCGTTGCCTAATCTATTTCTTATTTTGCTCCACGCATGAAGTGCGAGCCTGGGTAGGACTCTGGCCTTGGTCAGTTTCCCCTGGGAATCAAACTTCTGGCGCTCCTGGACGGTCTGCGCACCGTACGGCGTAAGCCAATCGACTGTGCACTCTAACAGTCGGGGGAGTCTGGAAGCAGTACTGTTTCCTATAGAGCTGGGGTGGTTGCGGACCTTACGGCGACTGCTCTTGAAACGACCATCGGCCATCCGATCCTGGGTGAACAGCCGGGCAAAGGACGCTGTGGTCCGCGATAGATTCGGTAAACACCGTTTCATCGCTTCGTAAGGGAGAGGACCGCGCAAGCGACCTCGAACTCGTAACCAATCGAGAGACCGGAGTAATCTGGTCACAAGTGGAAGTAAGTGCGTGAGTGTAGGCCCGCTGGGTAACATTCCTGGCTATCTCGCGGTTAAGGCTTTGGCCTCTTACGGGCTTGTGACGTAGCTAGATGGTGGACTGTTTTTGTCCCAAGTCTTCTACGTTCACTCCAGGGAGATAGAACGATTAATCGTTAAAACTTCCTGAGGTGACGGGCTCGCCCGTTGTAGTCGACAACCCAATTTGTAGTATTGCCCGTGATCGTTCTTCCCGTCTGCAGAAAGTCGATGTGGGTCACACCTTGCGAATCCCAAAAAACGGTGGCCATGACCTTTCCGATTGATAGGACCGTCTTTGCCTTTTTCGGAGCAGGTTCGCCTGGAGAAGTCCACTGCTTCAACTGCTGCTTGGTCTCTGGTGTGTAGCGGTAGATCTATGTTTCGTCCGCGGTCCAAAGAACTCCGTTGGATTGCGCTTCAACATGGCCAAACACTCCTTCGAAGTGGTCACACGATTTCGCTTGTTGTCCATAGTCAGCAAACGCGGCACCTATCGCGCCGACAGCTTCCTCATGCCCAAATGTTCTTGCACAATATTTTGCACGCATTCATATGAGATGCCCTTGGCCTCTACTATTTCGCGCAACTTCGCTCGTCGTTCGGCTAACTCGAGATCATGGATTTTGCCGACCATTTCCTCATTTATGGCCGTTTTTGGACGTCCACTGCGTGGTTCATCCTTAATGGTCGTACGGCCACATTTGAAATCGCTCACTCAAAAACCGATATAGTTTGACCGCTACCGCTATGCCGCTCCTGAGGTAGCCGCACGGGGTGACGGGGGACCAAAGCAGACCGCTTCGCTCTGTTATTGGCTGTGCTTGTCATACATACACGGGATAAAATATCCAGAGATGGGTCGTGCATTATCTCGTGACATCAATACCAGTTTTGGCAGAATATCTCCGTCTGGAATTAACCTTCAGGATACCTCCGTCCTCCCGACTGGTTACGGGTCCGAAGTCGCTTGCACGTCCTCTACCTGTTGTATTACAGCGGTAATTCAGTTCGAATTTATTGCGGACCTGGGCGATCTTTGCCCGTAGTGCCACACAGGATCTTCTGAATAGGAGCTCTAGGAGGCTTCTGAATAGGAGCTGAATCGTGAGTTGAGCCGATTCGATCCATCTTTCGACCCAAGCTGCACGAAACCGTTCACCACCAGCACTTGAACACACAAAGTGAATGGTGAGTTAGTGGAAAGACGACAACTAAATTCCTAAGGACCAATCTAGTGAAGAACAACCCCCGCGCTGTTCTCGCCACTCGTGCTTGCAGCGTGCTTTTCAATAAATGTTAAAAGATTTTTGTATTTATTTTGTAGATATTTTTCGAGTTGCTGCTGATGTGGAGGGTGACTTGGAGAAGCACAATACGACTCGGTGCCTCCAATGGTGCCAGGACAACAAATCCAAGCTCAGGAAGCTAAAGTCTAATATGGAATTCAACGTTAGGATACAGGTGGGTGTCTCAAGCTAACCAAACGAACACATGTATGTGTGTATGATTAGCTAATGGCAGGTCGTGCCGCACTGAATAATTGTAAAATTCCACATTATTACACCACAATCTCAATAAGTTTAATTTAATATGTGTGTGTGAGTGTGAGGGGGTACAGGTGTGGGGAAGGGGGAGGAGGGGGTGTTAATTTGTTTGTTTCTACTATTTATTGTTAAATTTCACAATGGGCAGGTTTATTATCGACAATCTGTTACAACCAACCCTACTATGAAGTGTTTATACAGGATTTTTAAATTAACTGGCATCCTTGAAGTAGGTGGAGCAACTTTTGATAAACAATTGAGAAAAAAGTACAAGTTTTTTTTTTTTGTAAATTTGAACAACACTGTTTTAGAATAAAAAATTGACAAGCATTGAGCACGCTATGCCATCTAGTGATAGCTAAAATATTGCAAATAAACAATATTTTCGATATTTTATTTACTACTAGACGCCGCATCGCGCTTAACCCTTCGGCTACGTAGCGACCAAATTTGGTTGCACATCAAAACACCGTTCACTACGTAACGTCCAATATGAGCGCACAGTAATATTATTTTCTAATTCGAACGCATCCTAAAATCCATACCAAATATCTCATTATTACCATAGATACATACATAGACTTTATAGAGCAAAGATTTTTAGAGATTCGAAATCAGCGTGATTATTTAGTGAGGGTGACATTAAAACATCTAACATTAAAGTAGAGGTTGCTAACAAAAAGTAAAAGTTTGGTAAACTGCTTAAATACCTTTAGAACTCTTCTAGCCCCACCAATAAACCATCGAACCAATTTTAAGCTAACAATCAAACCCTTTCAAACTTTCTTGTATGTCATCTAAAATCGAAATATTCAACACTAAACAGTAGATAGTCACATCTTGAGCCACCCTCAATTATTAGTTTTCCAAAATAACCGTTTATAAATAGTGTATAAAGGATTACGCCGAAGAACAATCAATAAGAATTTACTTTTTTAGGACGAGATAATTTTTTTGATGACAAAAAAATTTCGCGGATATTTCTGGTAAAATTCCATTGTCAAACATTTTTTTTTTTTTGCGAAATCATAAAAAAAAATATTGGTTTTATGACTTAATATCTAAATATTTTTGTATACAAATAAGGAAAACGAAATATTACCTTTGATAAAGAATTTAATATACATCATGACAGTATTTACAATTTCTAAATAGGTTCCGTATTTTTCCGTAGGACAAATACAAGTTAGAAATGCCGTTTTTTCACTTTTTCGACTTTCTCATATTTATTCATAATTATTTAATTGTTTTAGAAAATGAGAATTTAATATTCTATATACGAAATTTTAATTGTAATATTTTAATAATAATATATACGACCATTGCCCAGTTATTCTTTTTGTGATTGCTATATTATTTCCATAGTTATAATACTTTTTGTCGACCGCGGCGATATTGCAAGAAATTCCAATAAATTGCCGCGGTCTGCCATGAAATTATGGTGCGACTCGAAGGGTTAACACATTTTATAGTACTTTCATAAAATAATTTTTATCAAATTTTCAGTAAAAAGAGTGTTTGTTTTTTGTATTACCCACATTTTTTTTATTGAAAGTTGCTCATTTGCTCTAACTGATTCACCCACTTCAAGGCCGTTTAATTAAAACTCATCCTATATGTATGACTGCATGTAACATGTGTGTGAGTGTGTGCTTGGTATTGCATTCGATCGACAGAATTGAAATGCTATTCCGTTAATTTTCGAACCCGGAACCTTACAATGTAATATCAGGCGACTTCATCACTACGTCACCAGGCCGTGTGTATAAATGTGTACGTGCGTTTTGCCACTGCCTCTTTGGAGTTTATTTTTTTTCCTGTAAAATATACAAATCCCGAATTTTTTAAAATGTGTTATTTCACATGACACTCAAGAAGAAGAAGACACTTTCTGGTACTGCAACTATGTATAATGATAAAATAATACTTACTTTGTCTATAGGAATTCATTGAGATGGTGCGACAGGACAGGCGGTTAGACGCAGTGAAATATGCACGTAGACATTTCTCAGTATTTGAACAAGATCAACTCGCAGAGATTCAGCACTGTATGGGTATGCTGGCCTTTCCCAAAGACACCGGTGAGTTCATTTCTAACGATAGGTTTTCTGGGTGTCGTAAGAGATTTTTTTAAAATTTTTTATTTATTTATTTAAATACAAAATAAAAATTTACTATGTTGACATAAATGATACAGTGTAAAAAAGAGCAAATACTTAATCATTGTTTGCGAAGCAAAGAAAGTACAGATTTGATGGATTTTATCAACTCCACTAGACTACAGTCTGTTCTGGAGTGATACCACTCTTATATTTGTTACATAGTACAAGTACACATTTTTATAAATTTTCAGTTAACATAATGAAATTTTTTAACAACATAGTTATGAAAATTTTGAAGAAAAAAGACATCTAATCGTAGTTAGTAAAGGGGTAATAATAAAAGGATAAAAGGATAATTACTTACATAGGCATTATAATAAATATACATTTATATATAAATACACACTCATACATATAAATAATATATATACACATACACACACATACATAATATACAAAACGTATCTACCTATATACAATATATAATTTATATATACTTACATAATAATATATAAATAAACAAAAGTAAATAATTGCAAAAACTTTAATTTTTTTATTATTTTAAGACACAATTTCCATGAGCTGCCTTTCGTATTCGCCTCTACTTTTTGCACGTAACCATTTTGTGACCTCAGCTTTGAAAGCGGTACTGGTTCTCAGCTTCTGCCAGTCGGTGAGTGTCGCAAGGAATGCATCATACATCCGAGGGGCCAGAAACAAATAATGCCTCTGGGCAAACCTTGCGTTCGTCAGAATTTGCTTCTGGGTTTGCTTTTTTCTTGTGTCGTGTTTGTGATCTCGGCTGAAATGCCGATTCTCATCCTCAATTGATGAGTCTATGATACGATGAATTCTGTGAACAACTACCAATTGTTCGTAAAGCCGTTCTCCAGTAGTTTGCTGATTCTTATCTTTCTTATTTATAGAAGTGGAACCGTATGCGGGTCTCCTGAGCACCACTCGCTGGGGAAGTCTCGTCGAACAGTTTCGTTCTTGGCATTGGAAGCTTCTTCAACCGGCCCAGCAGCCAGCTCTAGCGGTAGCTCTTCAAGTCGGGCTCGCAGCCCTGAAGACTCCACAGTGCTACAGCACCTCTGGAAAGGTATCTACTTAGTTTAGCCATAATTACTGCAATATTTTTCTACATTTTCTAGAGTCAGATAAAGGAAAAACATTGCCATGTGTCACATGTGTCTGTGTCTGTCACGCGCCACGATAACTCATGAACGAGTTCTCCGATTTCAAAGTCCCAAAATCTAATAAGCTCTTCCCATTGACGAATAAACCACACTAGAACATACAGTAACTTCAACTAATACAAATGCTTTAACTAAATCTACAGCCGGTCGCTAATCCAGAGTCTACAGCTCATCCCTCAAAAGTGTAATAATAGTATTATGATGGACCCGACTCCCAAAGCCTCAAGTAGCCCTTTTTAAGGCCCTAAGTAGTTAAGTAGCCCAATAGATGGCGTTCTAAACATGTCCATACTGTAACCTATCTCAAGATAAAACTATAACAAACGAAACTTGTCTACTTGCCGGGAAAGTCTTGGGGTGACACAACTGTTTTTTTTTTATTTTCTAACCAATAATAATTCATAATACAATATTTTAATATAACAATGGGCCCGATTGCATTTCTTTGTGAACTAAAACGAAAATTAGTCCAAGCGAACGAGACAGAGCAATACGTTAGAGCGGAATATGAAACGAACGATCGTCGATAAATACTACCTGCCGAACTTATACTCGTCCGAATTAATTCAAGCATATTTCGTGCGGTGTAAGATTTGACCTTGGCGGGCAGTTTTAATGCGAAAAAGTGAAAACCGGTCATCTCACACTCCGCTCTAGCGTATTGCCCTGTCTCGTTCACACGGACTAATTTCCGATTTTAGTTTACGAAGAAATCGAAGAATACGCAATCGATCCCAATATCATAACCATTTTGATCTTAGATTATGAAACTGTTAGATTAGAAGACATTATTTCATAAAATTACATATTAACCCCTCCTCTCGCGAAGTAAAAATTCAGCTATCACTTTTCGCGCGTAAAATCGATGCGAGTCGACGACCTTGATACAAACGACCATAACTTGTAAACCACTATACGGATCATAAAAAAAAATACTGTAAAATGATCGCATTGAAATTTGACATATAAAAAACTATAACCTGGAAATTGGGGGAGTCGGCCGTTGGTCCCGCAAGGGATGTTAGGGAGTTACCGGGTTAAATTGCTATTATATTAAATTGGTGTCTTCCTTGGAACAGGCGCTGCCTAGTTAGGAGTGAAGCAGAATCATTGTATTTTTAAATATTTCCTTTGTATTTTCTTGAATAAAAAAAATATATTATCAGGTTTTTAGGGAAAACGTACCCAGGAAATACTGGGATAGAATTGTACTAGTTTTGGTTACATTTTGTAGGTGGCGTCGTGCCCGGTGTGTTCTCCGCCTCTAAATCAATTAGCGGCCGCTCTGCCGCACGCTCACTGCTCGCAGTCTCGCTTAGTTTGCCGGATTTCCGGCGAGCCACTCAACGAACACAACCATCCCATGATGCTACCCAATGGACAAGTCTACGGAGAAAAGGTAATATTTTAAATCTATATACAGGTGAGGTTTAGTTTACCACAGACACCCTTGAAGTGAGTAAATCAGGAAGAGCAAATAAGCAACTTTTAACAAAAAAATATTATAAAAAAAAAAAATGTTTTAATTTTTTTAATAATAATTTATAAAAAAGATTGAGAAGCGTTAAGCGCGCTGCGCCATCTAGCGGTAAGTAAAATATCGCTAATGTAATTCATTTGCAATATTATACCTACTGCTATATAGCGCATTTTTGCCATATAAAACGTAAAAGCGCATATATACATATTTACATATTTTTATTTCGATGTACATATATATTTTACCTAGAGGGCGCTGTGCAATCTAGCGGTAGGTAAAATACCGCAAATATTATTTATTCGCGATGTTTTACCTACCATTAGATGGAAGTAGATATTCATAAATAGTCATAAATATTCTAGATAAATAGATCTTTACAATGGTAATAACATATTTACCATTGGAAAGATCTATTTGTTTAGAATATTTACGACTGTTACAACTTACCTCAATTATGAGCCGTTTCGGAGTTTTGACGTTTGGAATCTTTTTAAATATGGCTAATTACATGAAAACCCCCACGTCAATTATTTATATAAAATATATTATTTGAATGGGTATATTATAGAATGGGTATTTTCTGCCGCTGGATATCTGACACGCAGCATCCAAAGTCGATTAGTTGACGAAACTCTAAATGTGTTGTACTTTTTAAGAAGTTACTTTCAAAATAATTCCTTTTTTTTTAAATAAATGATTAAACATATATTTCTTTGCATTATTTCGCTCTTACAACCTAACTTTACCAAGTTGCAATAGAAATAATCAAAATACTTTTAAAAAAGTAAACAAATAGAATTCTAAAATTGTGAGATATCACAAAATACCGAGGTCTTGAGAGATTACACTTTTTAAATCTTGCAAATACCGAGATTGAAGATTTTGCCTCAAGCTTGAATTCACTAGTCTTATATCATATGTAGATGTACGTCAGTATGTACTGTGTAATGTGTAAGTGGACAACTGAACATAATAATGAATGTGGTATTTGTTATAGGCTCTCAAGGAAATGATGAAGGAGCACGGTGCCATAATCTGCCCCAAAACCAAGGAAGTATTCTGCATGAAACGCGTCGAGAAAGTCTTTGTAATGTAATCAATAATTTTCTAATATTACTCTGTATTTAACACGAATAGATTTCAAAAATAAATATATATTTAAAAATCATAATTTTGTCTTTTTTTTAATATTTCTTATGTGATGCAGCAGTACAGGTTCTTCAGTCTTGCTCGGATCCAAAATTAACATAGTGACTGCTATAATATAAATACTAGCCCAGTCCAAATACATATTTAATTCGCATAAAAACAAATCTTTTGAAAACTTGAGAAACCGCTTTAGAAAAATAAATTTGTAATCCAAATTATTTTGCAATTTGGTACATGCTAGCCTGGAATATGTTTTTGGAAAAAGTTTTTGGTGCAATTTTTTAGCGCCATCAAGTATTTCAACGCTGAAGTCTTTCATTACGCCAGTGCACCGTAGGTGCATTTACCAGTTATAGTATATACATATACCAGTAGGTGCATTTACCATTTATCATTCATTATACCAGTGCACCGGTGGTATATATATACCGTAGGTATATATATACCACCGCCGGTCGTTAGTCCGGAATCCACCCTTCACCTCCCAGAAGTGTAATAATTATATATGATGGGCCCGATTTTTGGTCGGTGAATTCCATGGCAGCTCCGTTTGTATTTTATTTATTTTTATAGTACTTCTCTTAGAACAAAATTGAAATCGAAGAGAGCGACTTCACAAGTCCTAAAGCTTCTTTTCCACATACGTTATTTTTGCTGTGAAAATTTATGGGTAATTCACTGTATCTAGGCACGGCCGTCAGTGTTATATGGATCACTATGAAATCTTGTCCAAAGACAGGGCGGCGGCGCCGTGTTGACAGGGGCGGATCTATATATAAGTCTTTTTGGGCTGCAGCCCAGGGCCCCATGGATATAAAGGGCCCCAGCCTCTCCATTGAAAACAATGGACAATATTGTTATTCGAGTTCCTACCGAGGCTAGTGCCTTGTCAATAGGTTTGTCAATAACTAGTAATTGTCAATAACTTGTAATTATTGTTGTATAGTAATTGTCAATAGTAATTATTGTTGTATAGTAATTGTCAATAACTTGTCAATAAATTGGGCCTTGTCAATAACTAGTAATTATTGTTTGTTTAAATTTTGCTTATATTAACTAGCTTTATGCATCCACTACACTACTCGCGAAGTTGCTTCGACGAAGTACTTGTGAAGTTACCGAAGTCCGAAGTACGTGACTACACACTCGTGCAACTTCGCGAAGCGCTCAGTCACTCGGTGCGCGCGGCGGCGCCCGCACGTTATGGATAACGTCCAAGCGGCAGCTGCCGTTGCAATGTGCGCTCTCGCATATTATAACTTGTTCTACGTTCGTATTTATCACTCAATGAAAATAAAATGGTGGATGACTGCTATACACCGGAACAGAACAAGGTTAGTAGAATAAACAAGGCACAATGAATTTAAAGATTACTATTAGTATTTTTAATCACTCTAATTTTTTTGCAGACATGCTTTGGAACAACAATTCATTGAACTCAAACAAGAACAATCAGGAGAATTCCAAAATTTCCACCGAATGTAATTGGCCGATTTTAATCTTTTGCTTTCTAAAATAGAACCCTTTATCTCCAAGCAAGATACTCATTGAGAAGTTATACCTGCCAAGATTCTAATATGCGATAATTAGCTTTAATTCATAATTCATGCTTTTATTGTATCTTTTGAATGAATAAATTGAATACTGAATTCGTTTAACTATCACCTGAGGTTTTTAGCAACTGGCGACAGTTATAGAAGTCTGCACTTTTTATTTAAAATTTCAAGCCAGTTAATTTCAAAATTGTAGTCGATGTCTGCAAAGCTCTTAACGAGGTTCTTAAGAATGAAATTAAGGTAACAATTGAAATTTTTAGAAGACATTTGTTTATTTAAAATTAACAATATAATTAGTTCTTATCATAAATTATTATCTTACCTATGTAACGATATCAATTTTTAGAACACATTTTTTTTTTAATTAACAATATAATTAGTTCTTATCATAAATTATATATGATTGTATCTATGGCTCTGTTTGAAGTGTTTAGATAAATAAAAGAATTTGTTCCTGTGGCTACGGTGTACCACGCATTGTATTGTATTTCACACTGCAGTTAGTAACACGCTCGTGTTCCGTGCGCACGGGACGACGTCTCTACGCGAACTGAAGTGAACCGAGTAGTGTAGTCAGTCGCTTCGTTCTCGCTTCGCGGGCCCTTTGACTCGGGCGCAAAAAACCGACACCGATCGGAAGTCGCCCGAAGCGAAGCGAAGTTCGCCTCCACACTCTCGTCCTCGCCCAACTTCGATCGACTTCGCGAGTAGTGTAGTGGGCGTTTAACAATTAATAACAATACTTGCTTAATTAAGCTACTAATTAAGATGTTGCTACAATTAGTATTAATGTTGTTTAGTTTAATGTTGTTTAGTAGCAATAGCATTAGTATTAATGTTATTTAGTAGCAACGTTTTCTTACGCTAATCGTTTTGTCTATTTTTAGTGAAAAGTTAAATGTCTTACAGTTGTGTTTGGGTGTCTGTCATATTAAACAAATAAAATATTGTATTGTCCTCTTTCTTTCCTATATTGTGTACCTCAAAAAAAGATTTTTGTCAAAATGGCAATCAGTTGATTAATTAGGCAGGCCCCCAAGTAATATTAGCACGGGGCCCCACAAATCTGCCCCTGCGTGTTGACAAGCTTCCATAGTGATCCATGCATACTGACGACGGTGCCTACACAAGCCAATAAACCGTGGATTGTCATGGCAAAAATATGTATGTGGACAAGAGGCCTAAAGGCTACCACAAATCGTAATACGATTACCATAAGTATATCAGTTAATTAAAAAAATATAGTATATTAATAAAATACAATAAAATTACCAAAATAAATAAACCATTTGAGCTTGTAACGGACCTTAAGTCCATTACATGCGATCAACAAATGCATTGATTTCTAGTGAAATGCCACATACACAATTCAGCTATTATTTTGACTCGTGCAGCTATGAATCAGCTTGATGAAACAATACTTTTACTCGGAATATTTTTGGATTGCATCATTGATCGGCCTATATAAACTGGCGCAAAAGCAACCAAATTATCATTCCCCGAGTGATCACCTTTCTCCAAGGTTGCGACGGCATTCGGCACTCTCTCTCACGAGTTAGGTCAACGAATCCGGCTCTTTGGTTTCCTTTCCTCATTCTTCCCGAGTCTCGAAGCATCAGTCTGTAATCCCACAGACTCGAGCCGTGCCCAGTACAAGATACTAGGAGCACACGCACAATCCTCATCCGTATATCCTCGTAACCGCAGTCGCGCATCTCTATACTCGCGTCAACGTAAACTATTCGGCAAGCGTTATACTGGCAATATTCAAACCTTCGATCAATAAATTCCTTCTACTTCATTCCAAAACCGTCTTTCAATACGGAGATAACTCGTAAGTTGACACCACCACCTCACACCGAACAACCTGGAGTCTTGTGAGGGGTGGTCCCTCACAAGCTGTAACGAAATAAAACAAAACATTACAAATATCAAGTGCAATGAAAATTACAAGCATAAAAATATTACTATAACACCTTTGATATAAATAACATCAAAATGACAAATATTCAAATAGTTGGACCTCGCTTATCCGAGCCAATGTGGACCAAGGGTAGGTACCTTAGATATTGAAAATTCGGATAATACGGACTCTCTCATAAATGAAAGGGGAAACATACGGTAAAGTTTAAAATGAATGAAAACATATTCAGTGAAGTAAAAGAATACATCATTTTAAATGATCACATCATATCAAGTTACATATTCAAATGTAGTCAGTTAAAAATGTAATAGAATGGACAACCAGCATTCCTACCTTTCTACCGTACTCCATACTAGTGTCCACAATAATTGTTATTTTTCTTTTAAAATCATACACCTCATGCACAAATCTTACCGTGCGTCGTTCAAGCTAGATGCCGACCCTGCTGAAAAGTCTTTCATGTCATTCTTCAATAATTAAATCATATCAAAGCATAAATTAGTAATTGTTTCTTAACCCCTCGCGTACCAGACGGCCCGAAACGTCCAGAATTGATATTTACCGTCGAACCCCAGACGGCCCGAAATGGGGACAGAGAACGAACTTCTGCATGTCATATCTTAAAAAAAATATATTTCTGCATAACTTTACTATTATACTATATAATATTATATAAGATATTAAATTAACTCTTGAAATCTTATATATAAAAATGAATCGTTAGTCTTGCAGGATCTCGGAAATGACTAGACCGATTTGAATTATTTTTCTTTTATTTTGTTTGGCTTGATTCAGGGGTGGTTTACAAAAAAAAATATTTAGGAAAAACTCAAAGAACAACTGAAAATCGAAAAAATCGAAATTGGTCATTTTGGGAACATTGGCCACTTTCTAGATGGCTATCGCGGCGATCGTATTGTTTGACAGCTGCGCTATCCATAACTGTTATTCATTCCGTACAATGTGTGAAATTTCAAAAAGTCGAAAAGTTGAAAAAGTAAAAAAAGTCAGAAAAATCGCAAAAGTCAAAAAAGACGAAAAGGTCGATAACGTCGCAAAAGTCAAAAATGTCGAAAAAGTCGTAAAAGTCGTAAAAGTCAAAAAAGTCAAAAAGTCGAAAAAGTCGAAAAAGACGAAAAAGTAAAAAAAGTCCAAAATGACGGAAAAGTCGCAGAAGTTAAAAAAGTCGAAAAAGTCGAAAAGGTCTAAAATGTCGGAAAAGTTGAAAATGTCGAAAAGTCGGAGAAGTCAAAAAGTCGAAAAAGTCCAAAAAGACGGAAAAGTCAAAAAAGTCAAAAAAGTAAAAAAGTCGGAAAAGTAGAAAAAGTCGGAAAAGTGAAAGTCGAAGTCAAAGTCGATTTCGATTTCGATTTTCGAGTTTTAAAGGGTGCCGCTAGGTTGGGGGTGGGGGGGGGGGTTGTTGTAGGATTAATGAAATTAATATTTATATGAGGTTCATTAGGATTAACCCTTCAGGCCTCGGCCCCTCATCCGATTGACAAGTTGATGTCCCAAAAAATTTTAGTAAAAATTAGTAAAAAAATTGAATTATAACACTGTCCTACCAAAACATTAATTACTGCCAAACTACTGTATCCATAATTAAAATAAAACATATTAACATATTAAAACATAATAAAATAAAACAAATTAAATTAAAATAAAATTAAAACGGGGTCGTCACGCTGAATCGTGTTTTGGCCGATATCGGCCATTCGGGGCTCTAGGGGTTAATAAACTCTTATGAAGTTACAATCAAATAAATTTTAGGTGGTACGAAGTTCACCGGGTCATCTAGTTATATATATTTATTTCTTTCATTTATTTGAATTCGTGTGTGTATTCTTATATCTTGATATAACTTTTTTGTGTTAAAATAGTACATCTCCATTGTAAAATAATGATAAATTTTAATGAAATGTAATCGTTCATATCACTTAGTCTTTCATTTAAGGTCTGAAAATCCCTTATAACAAAAGTGTAACTAAAAATAATGGTTACAAATAAACGAAACCAAAATTATAGGTTACAACATACATATGTAAATTATTAAATACAGTAAAAATAAAATAAAATACAAACGGAGCTGCCATCGAATTCACCGACTGAAGTCGGGCCCATCATATAGTATTATTACACTTCTGGGGGGTGAGCAGTGGATTCCGGACTAACGACCAGCTGTGGTAGGTTTAGAACAGCTGTCTTGCCACATGTGAGCGGTCACCTTACCACCCATTCACTCCCCCTTCGAAGCCATAGAATTTGAGATGCAGAAATGGCGGTTTTAGATAATTTTTCTAGAAAGGAGTTGATTATTTTCCTGGAGAGACCAAGATCTTTAAAAAGGTGAAGCAAAGATTTAGCCGGCAGGCCACGAGCGCCTACTTCCACCGTGTGAAGGTGAACAGTGAAGCCGTTCCGGGTGACGGCATTTGCCGGCATGCTATTTATTTAATTTGTACTTGTGGTCTTTTGAGATATTTGATTCCCATGGAACAGTTAATTCTACGATAAGGACCATCTTCCGAGATAGAGAGTAAAGAGTTATATCTGGACGCAGGGCTGTGCATCCGAAACTTTCAGGGAATTTATACTGCTTAGAGACCGAATCGACCTCCATAATCCAATCTCGAGCTTTCTCGATTAATGAGAAAGGTTTTGCAGTGAGATGTTTTTTGCCTTTAGAGCCAACCCGCACAAACTGTATTGGGGGTTTGGAGGATACTGTGGAACCCTTGTTGGCACGAGCCACTGAGAGGCTAAGTACCTCGCGAATAACAGCAAGGACTTTGTCCAAGATTAAGCACTATTTAGTACAGGCAACATTTAGTTTTTGAATATAACTTAAATATGCCTAAATATACATACCTAAATGCCACTCTCAAGTAAGTTGGCTGTTGGGCCCAGGGCTCATACAAATAGTTGCATTCTGCTTTTACAATGTAAAAAATGTTTTATAACGCAATTAAAACTATGGCGGGCCGGATACTTGGCATGTCCGGCCCGTGTTTTACAGATTCAAAGTTACAGCTACACAAATCTCATTAATCATTATTATAATATTGTAATTTTTTTAGGAGAAATCCTATCCTTAATTATAGTTAAAATGTTCAATATCATTATGTAGTTATGTCAGTTATTGGTGGTTAAATAAAAACATCTCATTATTATATTATATCGATTTATTTACTTTCATTGTAAAGTTTACAATGTACCTAATCAAAATAAACTATGGCTACTATATTGTGTACTATATGCCACCGTGTTACTAAGAAAAACAATGCTGAATATCCAAAAAGTTAACATAAAAGATGCTTATTGTCGTTAAGGAAGTCCTAAATTTTAACGCATTTTTTTTTGTGTACAATGATTTTATGCAGAAAAAAACATGTCACATCCTAAATTTTTTGAAAAAATAACTTTAGTGGTATTTTTTTTGGTTTTGCATTGATTATAACTGAGGAGTCGGCGAACAAAACGATCTAAATCGGTTTTGCACCCAAACATGTTTTTTATAAATCGGTACGCCTTGGGCCGTTCTATCGATTAGTAAAACTATTTACTACTAAAACGACGTAGAAACCTTAGAAAAATAAGGCAGAAATCACCAATTTCGTTCAAAACGATCTATAGATAGTTAAAATGGTTGATTATTAGGAATTAAAATAATTTTCTTTCGAAATGATCTAAGTCTCATACTAAATCATAGCCTGTAAAATGTTTTCTTTCAAAACGGTTTAAATATATTTTTTTTGCACCTTTTCTTGTTTTTGTGCGGTATCCCTAATTTAAATATGGCAACATTCATATTTGAGCATAGCTTCGGTAAAGTGAGTTACTGTGTAAACGATGAAAAAAATTTCTCACTTATCCAGGGCGAAATCCCTTCGAAGCCATGGTACCACCACCAGCCATTTAGTCGGAAAGAGATTTCGATAATCTGCCGCATGAGGATCGGACATTGCTCCACCCCATCGCACCTCCACCGTATTAATGTTCTCGCGTCTCCGCAATGCGATTGTGGACACGAAGATTGCACTCTGGACCATCTATTTTTTAACTGTTCCATCCTCAATAATTATCCGAGTTTTATCCCAGACCTTGTAAAGTATAACATCCAACTCCCTCTATGTGTTCTCCACTTGTTATCCCTCAACTCTCCCAAAATTTATAAAGTAGTATGTAAATTTATTTCCCTTAATAATATTTCTGTATAGTGTAATAGCTTATTTCACACCCTTTCCTTGTTTGTATCATCCCCAATAACCATGTTTTATGCTATATGTACCTACATTTCTATAAATTAGTATCCCTTGTTTCAGTACTGTGCCGTCTTATACCTACATGTAACTGTGCATGTGAAACTAACTTAGATGCCCTCCGAAAACGACTTGGCAGAAAAGCACCGACTATCGGTGATTGCCATATAGCAACAACAAGAAGAAGAAGAAGATGAAAAAAATGTCATCTGGTAGGATTGCTGCACTCCCTAATAAGTCGCCAGTTCTAAGAAGACATTCATATTCATTATTTTGATATTTTTTTTAGATTAAGATTACCAATGTAGAAATATATATAAAAAATAGTTTAGATGTTTTAATTTCCTGTTTTTATGTAACCAGTAGCAATCAAAACGGTATAATTTATGAATACCTACAGTTGCAATCAAAACGATCTAAATATTCCGGTTTAAATCAAAACGATCTAAATGAATTTTTAAAAAAAAATTATGTCTCATTCTTGCAATGAAAAATTACTTGCGAATGCTGGATCCTATCATTGATTATATAGGTAGTTGTAATACTTTTTATAATCAATGATCCTATACAAATCAGCCAAGGTATCAACTAAAAAAACAAAATATACAAATAAACAAATGGAAGTAGGCTATTTAGTTTTTTGCCTCTCCTATAAAATTGAGTTCAACGCTTTTAGATCGTTTTGTTCACCGACTCCTAAACTATATATAATCAATGGTTTTACGTATAGAATCACCCACTGGACGGAAGATCACTAATAAAAACTAACCCTGTATCGCATCTGAGTTTTAGGGTGGTTTTAGGTCAATTAAGTCCGTTTTATTACAGTATTTGATATTTTGTAGGGGCGGTTGAGGTATTTTTAAGTTTGATTTAGAGACCTTCACGGGGTAGCTTGATAGCGGGGAAGCGGAATTGATATTATTATCGCCAAATCTAGAGGGAAAAAAAATCGATTTTGTTACCTTCAATGTGGATTAGGTATTGATATGTTTGCCAAAATGCGGCAAATTTCGAAATAGTTTGGGTTTAGAAAGGGGCAAAGCGCTGCGTTGGCATCTCTCAGTCAAAATTGAGATATTTCGGGGGGCGCCAGTTTTGCATGCGGCAATTTTGCACAAATGTCACTTTTGACAGGTCCAAATTTGTTGAGGGCAGATTTGCAGGAGGCAACCTTGCAGGAAGCAACCTTGCAGGCGGCAACCTTCAGTACAGTTTTTAAGTTTTTCTGTTAGGTTAGGTTAGGTTAGGTTTTTCTTTCCCTAAAATCGAAGTGACATTAATTACCGGCATCCTTGTAGTGGATGACTTTTATACATCAAACTAAACATTAAAAAAAATGTTTTAAGTTTTTCTGTTAGGTTAGGTTAGGTCATTTTGACATTTGCAAAACTGCCTTCTGCAAGATTGCCTTCTGCAAAACTGCCGCCTGCAAGAATGCCGTCTGCAAGATTGCCGTCTGCAAATTTGCCTTCTGCAAGTATGATGGGACCCGATATTTCGATTTTCCCGCTCTTTTTGACGTTTACTCAGGTTTGCCAATTTGTTAACTTTATTTATTTTGCTTTATATATTGCTGTATATGTATAAAATAAGCATTCTTATAATACCAAAAAATTAAACTACAATAAATACATTTGCTTAGGCAGGAGTTGAAATATTTATTCAGTATTTCCATTACGCTGGGTTTATTATTCCAAATGGCAACCACTGATCATATAAATTAAATAATGGCAACTAAATCGTCGTGACGTCACGTCGTCCGCGATGGCCGAGCGTGTGGTTTGGTGAGGAGTTGGTGGATGCGTTTTGATTTCCTGTGGTTTTCCTTTCGAAAAGTGTCGCGTGTGCTTTCCAGACCCGAAATAAACCACCAGCCAAGATGTCGGCGTCGTTCGCCGCGTCCGTGACGCGCCGAGAGCTGATAGTAGGTGGGAAATATCGGATCGTTCGAAAGATTGGCAGTGGCTCCTTTGGTGACATTTACTTGGGCATCAACGTTACAAATGGCGAGGTAAATCCACATTATCCCATTAAAAAAATGATCGATTTCACTGAAATCCGCATCGTTTCTTTTGTTTGTTTGTTTGAAGTTTGGTTTGTCAGCGACTGCTTACGAAATGCATGTCCCACGGCAGCCATGTTTCAAAATGATTTGTCAAATGTTTTCGTGAAAAATCACAGCTGGAAATGTTCGTAAATCGTTGGAAAACGAGCTGAACAAAGGGGCGACATATTTGTAATTTCCTCTAAAATCCATCGCACGCTATTTTGCGTCTTGGCCATGAATTTGATTTGTTGTGAAATAACACTTTCTTCATACATGAGTGTGTCCTCCTTTTTACGACTGCTTGCTAGAGGACAAGCCTGCAGTTATAATCAAAAGACACTTTTAGAAATTTTGTATTTTTGAAACATAAAATGTAAAACCCTTTTTACTCCGAGGAATATTTTAATGATTGATTGGTGCGCTTTATTTGTGCTACTTTACCACTTTTCCCCTTGTTTTTGGTTTAGCAAACACTTTTTGTCTCATATAACCGCTCGCTTGCCCAAGGGGGGTCCGCGCGCAACGTGCCTTTGCCCCGGGCCCTCAGCGCGTGCCACCTCAAATGTCCCACGAAAAAAACGTGACGACCCTACTTTGCCCCGCCATATTTTGCGCCGTCAGCGCGTGGGTCGGGTTTCACAAAATCGTTTCTTGTGACTCAATTTGTTTAAAAAACTGTCAAGTGTTATATATATTTATGTTTATTATGAAACTAGCTAAACAATGTTATCTTTTGTTTATCAAATTACGACTTTGGTGCAGAGTTATGCTATGCTGAACTTAGAAGTAGGGCGTTTTGAAGCTCGTCTTGTATTCAAAAGCTCATACCTCAAAAATAAAAGCGATGACATATGGTTTTTATTCTTTGATTATGTTTTCAATATAATAAATAATAGAATAAGAAAAAAAATGATCACTTATTCATAGATATTTATTATTTAAAAGGCCTTTGTTTCCATACCAATATCTGGCGCGGTGCGGCGTAATTTATCTTAACTTAACAAGGCTATTAAATGCACAAATATCACTTTTAGGAAAAAAAATAACTAACACCAAATAAGTAGTCTTATATTCTTTGAAAACAAACAAAAATCATGCTGATAGCATTTACCACATTTGAGAAATATGCATATTTCTAAAACAGTTCTCATACACTCAGTAAAATCACTCAGATTATCAGTTTTTTTTGTTCTATACACTTATGGATAGAGAAAAATTAAATCAAAATACAAAAAGAACTCTTTATCCCCATTCCAAAAAGGTATAACACTTGTACAATGTCATAATTTAAAATCATAAAAGTTAAAGCTAAACAAAAAACACGCTGAAGTACCGCTGAGCGCGTTCAAGGTTATTTACAAATCGAAATTATTGCGATTTAGACATCGAAATTATTGCCTTTGTACTTGTAATTTGATAGATGATTAACAGATTTAACTTCTAAAACGAATTTACTAGGAAAATACAATCAAAATGATCAAAATAAAGGCAATCATTTCCATGTTGCGCGCAAACATGTACCTATCGTATGTTGTTAGGTCTCGAAAAAAGGTTAAATCTTATGTTTAATGTTGGAATTTTTATATCTACCTGTTAGTTATTTACTTACCTTGATGTTCACAAAAAATCTCCAAGAATAACACTGGATTTATGAAGAAAATCACTTTTTTATCGCACCACATCCCTCACCGAATAAAGCATGAATCGAACTGGAGTGAAACGGAACGTTTTTATTTTTTTCTTGACTTTTGTCTATGGCTTGGATGCTTGGCTGGGATTGTGTGGAGGGGAAATTTCACGAAGAAACGGGACAAATAATACAAATTAGGCCCTGGAGCGATAAAGACGGGTAGAATCAGCTTTTTCGACGGCGGGAGCGATGTTAACCACAGGTTGACATGGTCATAGCTGAGTGAAATGCAATGTCAACTACCAGTTAACACGGGCAAAGCTGACTTCAAGGTTATGTTAACTACTACTTGACATGGTCAATTCTAAATTCTCGATTTGTTAACTACTAGTTGACACGGGCAAGCAAGCGGATAAGTACTTCCGACAGTTGGATGTCACTAAAATGAAGAATAATCGAAATGTTATACTTTCATACTTTTCCCCTGCTTTTGGAATATAACTATTGAAGTGAAAATAGATACATTACCAATAATTAGATATATTGGGATAACTGCAGTATAGGAACCTCTGTTAGGTTAAAAATAATATAATATAATAAAAGATATAGACTAATAGATTGTTTCATTTTAATGCTAAATCTGGAAGAAAATTGTGTCGGTCGATATATTACCAATAATTAGATAGATAGATATATTGGGATAACTGCAGTATAGGAACCTCTCTCCAAAAAAAATTAAAAAATTTAGACTAATAGATTGTTTCATTTTAATGCTAAATCTGGAAGAAAATTGTGTCGGTCGATATAAATAAGCGAGATATAGGCGTTCAAAGTTTACATTTTATAAGTAAAAAAACAGGCCAAAATCAAAAATTAAAAATTCTCCACGCTGATTCCGAAACTTTAATAATCTTTATTTGATCTCCATAAATAAGCGAGATATAGGCGTTCAAACTTTTCATTAATGTCAAGAAAGTTGCGGCGATTTTGTTTGTACATACCGTGTGGGACATTCGAGTATATCGCAATATCGATAACAATTAGTGATATTACAGAAATTATGACAATTTGCAGAGTTTTTAGATTAAACGAAATATTTTGATAAAAACAATCGGAAAAATACATATTTTCGCAAAACTTTAAAAAAAGGGCACTATTTTCGATGTTTTTTCATTGATCGCATATTGATGACAGAAGATATCCTGAAATGTCGTTTGTTTCAGGTTACCTTTAGTCGTCAATACACAGTCATCTCATAAAAATTTCGAAAATTGACCAATTGTTTTAGATGATCGCTAACACATGATAATATTATCAGCGTCGCAGGCAAATTTTTTTTTTCGAATTTCGCGCGAAATTCGAACCAAACTGCTATGTTTTTAACAATAATGTGTTTACCAGATTTAAACAAAAATATCCTATGTGCTTTGTCTTGATTTTATAAATAATTAAGACTGATTTACATTGAGTCAGTTACAGGCGTCAGTGCTGGCACCAAGAACTGACTCAAACTGTTTACAAGTACACAGTCAATCAATTTAAAAACAGACTCGATTTGTACCTAAGAACTTGTTAATTCTGTGTATATTATATTGTTCATGTTTAGCTTTACAAGATCTGATCTGGACGTAACAGTAAAGCTGCCTGTCCAGAATAAATAATAATAATAATATGCATTTATTTCTGAGGCGATAAGTATTCTGTTCATAAATGATGTGATTTTTTTGGCTCTGGCTCTTAGTATCTACATATATAAGGAAATGGAAATTAAGGTCGTGGCCAATGTAACCACATGTCTGTTATCTTATTAGCTATATGGCATATTAAAGAAGAGAAGAAGATAATTAATTTAATATACTTTTTATTATTTTTATATAGGAAGTCGCGATTAAAGTGGAATCCATCCGTGCGAAGCACCCACAGCTACTTTATGAGAGCAAATTGTACAGAATTCTTCATGGAGGCATCGGTATTCCTCACATAAGGTATGGAATGTTTGATTATATGTATCAGGTGCTTTCATACCAAATGTTAAATTTTAAACGGTTTAAAAAAGTAATGTCTTTTTCATCTTTCAAACAAAATGTGTTTATTCCTCAAAATATTCACCGTTTGCATTTATGGTGTGCTGCCAACGAGTTGGTGAAAGAAAATCGTTTATTTACCTCTATTTTCAAACACAAAAGTAATTTTGAATTGACAGGTTTATTCACTTTTAACCCCTCCTGTTGCGAGGTAAAAACTCACCTATCACTTTTGCGCGCGACATATTCGGGCAAAAAATCGACGCGAGTCAACGGCCTTGAGAAAAACGATCATAACTTATAAAACACTAAACGGATTAAAAAAAGATAAAGAGAAAAATGATCGCATTGAAATTTGACATATAAACCATTATAACCTTATCTCGTAAAACAATTAAGATAATAATGAATAAATATTACAAAATTGGCAAACTGAAAAAACTCGCCTTTAAAATCATTTCGATTTTTTTGTTACAAAATACGTAAAATATGCAAAAATTGTAAATACAGTTATGTTCTTTATTAAATGCTTTACCAAAACGATATTTTTTTTTTACTTATTTGCATACAAAAATATTTATTTATTCAGCCAAGAAAAATTTTATGTATTCTCGTAAAAAAAAATTTTTTTAATTTTTAATTTGTGACTACTTATGGTATTTTTTTATATGAAATTCTTTCAAAACAACTTTATTACTACATCACACTTCTTAGAAATCACACCAGAACTTTGAGCTTTGTCTGATATTATAGAAAAATCTAAAGTTTTGGGAGTTTCCGCGTCCGAACTTAATAATAAACTTTGAATGCTCATAATATAAAATTCGTTAGATTTTTTCAATTATATTGTCTTATCATAGACTTATTATATGTCTAATAACTAATTACTATACTCCAAAGAGTCACATTTCATCGAAAAACTATGGAAAATCGCACTTTATTCTCTCATAGTAATTATCAAAACAAGTTTCTTTGCGCGATTCATTTTACAAAACAAGATATAATTTTCAAAATACGCCTAATTATGTGATAACTTAGGATGTAAATGAAGCAATACTTATTTTGTTAGTAAATTAAAGCGACATTACGTCATATTTCGCAATATATCGGGATATTTCATAAACATTACAAAATAATAACAACCATTTTTTCGCGAGCCGTTTGTTGTCGCCGAAGTGTTTTCTTTAAAAATTCGTGAAAAACAGCAAATGGACTATCTCAATGGACTAATCCTCATGCCTAAACTACTTAAAAATGCTCACTGTTATCCAGTAAACACTGCACCGTTATCCACAAAACACTGCACAAAACCACCATTTCGCGGAACTATACGCGGCCGCGGCGCTGGCCGATGTAGACTGCCGTTTTGACGTCTATGCTGACTTTTTAAATTGCCGTTCGATTTTTTCGCCGTTCGCCGCCGAATTAAAGATTATTTGGCCATATCGTTCCGCCGTCAGAAAGCATTAAGTACGACGTTTCGAATCGTAAATTGCATTTTTCGCAGCGGCGAGCGCGATATCCAGTAGCGGATGTTACGTGCTTTAGGCGGCCGCCATACATGTCCCCAAATGGATGTTACGGATAGAGCGGGTTAAAGTACTTTTAAGACTGACAAAATCGAACATTTGGTATGAAACTACCCGATAGTAACATGTAATACAATTTGCATCTCCCTTAATGATGTTTATTGCATAGTAGCACCTCTCTTATTGTTGTTTTCTCATATTTTGTAAAGTTGAAATGCATGCTGATCATTTCTATATTCCATTATACAGAAGTGATCAGTGCTTCCATGAAATCATGGGTCATACATGGTTCGTCGGTAAAGTAATGTCAGTGAGTCGACTTAAACACTTCTATAGAATTTGTAGAAAACATAGAATTCAACATTAACGGTTTTACCATGTGGTGCAATTTTATGGTGGACGAGCCCCATAATGTAAAAAAACAATGAGTATGGTTTTGATCTTTGATTTGCTCAAAGATTTGATTTTGATTTGGCGAGGGGACACCGAGGTGTGCAACTCGGCACTTTGCCTTTTTGTTTCGGGGTCGTACTCAAAGACCCAAGACTCATCGCTTGTTATGATATTGTCCTAAATGTGCAAAGGACGGGCAAAGGACGCTGTGGTCCGCGATAGATTGGTATACACCGTTTCACCGCTTCGTAAGGGAGAGGACCGCGCAAGCGACCTCGAACTCGTAACCAATCGAGAGACCGGAGTAATTTGGTCACAATTGGAAGTAAGGGCGTGAGTGTCGGCCCGCCAGGTAACATTCCTGGCTATCTCGCGGTTAAGGCGTTCGCCTCTTACGGGCTTGTGACGTAGCTAGATGGTGGACTGTTTTGTCCCCAAGTCTTCTACTCTCACTCCAGGGAGATAGAACGACTAATCGTTAAAACTTTCTGAGGTGACGGGCTGGCCCGCTGTAGTCTACAACCCAAGTTGTCCTAAATGGTCACTTTAAAATCAAACAAGTACCAAAGTTCCTGGCACGTTTCAACTCGGTGCGATTTTTGGTCGTCCGTTAAGCACTTTGGGCACTGGCTTTGCGCACACTTCTCATACGCAGATTGTTCGTAACAATCTTGTGAATGGTACGAACACTCAAACGATGGTCTTACTTTGAGTTCAGTCACATGCATCACATTTTTGTTGGTGGGGGTTGTTAGTCGCCTTCCAGCGAGGGCTTCGTTGCTGATCTTTTCACGGCCTTCAAAAAATGCCTTATGTCACCGGTAGACTTGGCGTTATAAATAGGATAGAAAACGAATTTACCGCGTGAAATTTGTAGGACCCGACGTTTCGGTGACGTTGCAGCCGCCGTTGTCTAGGGTAAACTGAAGAGCTGTCAGTCCGTTGTTTTGCGGGTAGGCCGCAAACCGCTGCCGCCACTGCGTAGGTTATAACGGTGGTGGGGGGCCGGGCTCGGAGCGCGGGAATTTTTAAAATCCGTCTTGCACACAACACTCACTGTATCCTGTTTTACGTCTTTGCGTTCGGCGTTCGGCGGCGGGAACATTTTAAGAAGAGGGTTCCACGTAGAAGAGAGTTTGTAGCCGTCATCTCTATTGAAGTTCGGAGTTCTTCTTATTTCAATGGCTTCCCGGATCATGCGAGGAAAGTAGAATTGTTCCTTGGATAGAACAATGGGATTTTGAAACTGCATCCAGTGGTTACTTCCGCTATCCAATATATTCGCAGATCGCCGATTTTTCTCGCTGAACGTTTTTAACAGCTTTGATGTGTTCTGTCAGTCGCGTGGCTATGGGCCGTTTCGTTTGTCCAACGTAGGCTAGACCGCAGCTGCATTCGACTTTATACACACCCGGGGTTTGCAGTGGTATTACATCCTTTACAGGCCTCAAAAATCGAGCTATATTTTGGGTCGGTTTGAAGATCGTTTTTATATCGAATCTGTTTAGCATCTTACTTATTCGATCTGTCACGCCCTTGACGTATGGTAAGAATGCTCTTGATCTGCTCGGTTTTTGAGTTTTGTCCGTATTAGATCGTGTGCGTGTCTCGTGATATTTTCCGTATCCATTTTTCCTAAGGACATCATTGACATGTTCCATCTCCTTCGGAAAATGCTCAGTGTCGCATAGATCGCGTGCTCGATTCACGAGCGACGTTTGCACTGAACGTAGATGGTAGGGATGATGGTGTGAGCTTGCATGCAAATATCTGTCCGTATGTGTGGGCTTCCGATATACCGTATGTCCGAGAGTATTGTCACTTCTCCTCGTCACTTTGACATCCAAAAATGGTAAGGAGCCGTCCTTCTCTACTTCATAGGTGAAACTGATTTTTGGGTGTATGGAGTTTAGATGACCCAGGAATTCTTTCACCGTTTGAATGTTGCCTTTCAGGATGCAGAAGGTATCATCCACGTAGCGAAGCCAGAGAATGGGTTTAATTTTGGAGGTTTTTATGGCTAATTCCTCAAAATATTCCATATATAGGTCACTAACTATCGGCGATACGGGGCATCCCATTGCTACTCCGTCGATTTGTTTGTAATAATCGCCGTTCCATAGAAAGTAGCAGGATGTCAGGCAATGTTGAAGCATGTCGGCGTAGCTAATAGGGAGGTCCTCAGACCTTAGTTTATCTCTCACCACCGTAAGACACTCCGAAATGGGCAAATTCGTAAATAAAGATTCGACGTCAAAGCTCACCATTATTTCGTCTTCGGCCAGTTTTAAGCTTCTAATAATGCTTACGAAATGTCGCGAGTCTTTCACGTAAGACGTCGTTTTGCCCGTAAGCGGTTGGAGGACACCAGCCAAGTGTTTTGACAGAGGATATGTGGGGCTGTCGATTTGGCTCACAATCGGTCTCAATGGTGCATTATCCTTATGGATTTTAGGTAAGCCATATAATTTCGGTGGCTGTACGTTACGTGGTTTAGTGAGATAAGCTATTTCTGGGAGGGAAGTGACAAATTTATCGATTAAAACTCTCGTTTGCCTGGTAATTCTGCTCGTGGGATTGTAATTCATCTTCTCGTAAGTGTTGGCGTCTTCTAAGAGCGTCCCAATTTTCCGCTCGTAGTCCACAGTATCGAGTATCAGTGTTGCGTTGCCTTTATCGGCCCGCAACACAACTACGTCCTTATTATCCCGTAGAGATTTTAAGCTTTTTCTCTGGGCGGCTGTGGTGTTCGACTGTGGGAGCTTGGCCTTGCGTACAAAGACAGCCACATCCTGTCGCAGTAAGTCGGCCTCTGGCGCAGGGATCTTGTTACGAGAGATGACTTCTTCAATGCCACCGATAATACTTTCCACAGGCAAACGGTTCGGTGTCGGTACATAATTTAATCCCCTGCTAAGAATTTCTGTCGTCGGCTGGTCAATGTCAATTTTCGAAAGATTAAGGACGGCTCCTTACCATTTTTGGATGTCAAAGTGACGAGGAGAAGTGACAATACTCTCGGACATACGGTATATCGGAAGCCCACACATACGGACAGATATTTGCATGCAAGCTCACACCATCATCCCTACCATCTACGTTCAGTGCAAACGTCGCTCGTGAATCGAGCACGCGATCTATGCGACACTGAGCATTTTCCGAAGGAGATGGAACATGTCAATGATGTCCTTAGGAAAAATGGATACGGAAAATATCACGAGACACGCACACGATCTAATACGGACGAAACTCAAAAACCGAGCAGATCAAGAGCATTCTTACCATACGTCAAGGGCGTGACAGATCGAATAAGTAAGATGCTAAACAGATTCGATATAAAAACGATCTTCAAACCGACCCAAAATATAGCTCGATTTTTGAGGCCTGTAAAGGATGTAATACCACTGCAAACCCCGGGTGTGTATAAAGTCGAATGCAGCTGCGGTCTAGCCTACGTTGGACAAACGAAACGGCCCATAGCCACGCGACTGACAGAACACATCAAAGCTGTTAAAAACGTTCAGCGAGAAAAATCGGCGATCTGCGAACATATATTGGATAGCGGAAGTAACCACTGGATGCAGTTTCAAAATCCCATTGTTCTATCCAAGGAACAATTCTACTTTCCTCGCATGATCCGGGAAGCCATTGAAATAAGAAGAACTCCGAACTTCAATAGAGATGACGGCTACAAACTCTCTTCTACGTGGAACCCTCTTCTTAAAATGTTCCCGCCGCCGAACGCCGAACGCAAAGACGTAAAACAGGATACAGTGAGTGTTGTGTGCAAGACGGATTTTAAAAATTCCCGCGCTCCGAGCCCGGCCCCCCACCACCGTTATAACCTACGCAGTGGCGGCAGCGGTTTGCGGCCTACCCGCAAAACAACGGACTGACAGCTCTTCAGTTTACCCTAGACAACGGCGGCTGCAACGTCACCGAAACGTCGGGTCCTACAAATTTCACGCGGTAAATTCGTTTTCTATCCTATTTATAATGTCAAACAACCGCGATAGTCTTCAATTTGACTTGGCGTTAGTTAGTTAGTTAGTTTGTCTGGGCTTTTCCCGCACTTGGCCTCTTGATTGGGCCGTTGTACGTGGCTCATGTTTCTATTTATGTTACTCCAGCTAACCCAGGCTGTCCCAGAAGGTTAGCAGCCTGTTTAGGTTGCTACAGGCCTCCGGGACAGATGCTGGAGATTGTAGTATTCATGCCCCGGAACCGGAACGCTTCCGGAACTGCGTTCTTTGTTTGCCTGCATCCTGCGTTTTTTTCCATTCTGTAAGGTGGGTTTCATCGGTGTTCCTGCGTAGCCATGTTTTTATTTGGGCCTGGGGTATGGGCATCAAGGGTTCCGATCTATATACTATTTCCTTTGATCCCCTTTTGGCCAGTTCGTCTGCTGCGTCGTTGCCCAGTGAGTCGCTGTGCCCCTTAATCCATTGCAGGGTCACTCTATTTGACCTTGCAATGGATTGAAGCGCATTGTGGCATTCCAGTACAAGGACAGAGGTTATAGTATTTTTTGCTAGCGCTTGTAGACTGGAGGCACTGTCGGAGACAAATTTCAAGCTTAGGTCTCCGACATCTTTGGCTGCAACTGCTTGTGCTGCTCTGGTGATGCCAATGCATTCTGCTTGGAAGATCGTATTTAGGTTGCCTAGGGTAGTTGATATTTTGATGTTTAGATCATTTGAGAAGACGCCGGCTCCGGTACCTTGAGTGGTTTTGGAGCCATCTGTGTATATCCTTACTTCATTTGTACCAGAGTGATCTGCTGGTTCTGCAATGAGTTGGATATTGTATCTTCGATCAAAGACATGATGGCATATTATCCTGTCCATGGGTGCGTCCAGAAGAGGTATTTCTTCTAGAACCTGGCTGGAAAATTTGTGTCATTGGTTCCGTAAGACCATGACATCAGAATAGGCTGCTAATAATGGGATGTAGACGCTCTCGACTTACCAACCAAATGCTTATTTTATTTAATCTCATCAGAAATCTAAACTTGAAAGAATCTCTAAAACAGCATATGTTTTTCAATTACAGATGGTTCGGCACGGAGAAGGATCACAATATCCTGGTGATGGACCTGCTGGGTCCATCGCTCGAGGATCTTTTCAATTTCTGCACGAGACGCTTCACCATTAAGACGGTTCTTATGCTTGCTGACCAAATGATCGGTGAGTACTTAACGTAGTGTGTAATAGAGATCATTGTAAGTTGAGTTGGCGCCTCACCAAAAAACATTGTCATTTCTGTCCTCTCGTTCCATTCTATACATGCCTGATTGATTATTAATATTATTTATTCTGGATAGGTAGCTTTGCTGATAGGTCCAAATCGGATCTTGTAAAGCTAGCCATAGACTATATTAACCCTTGGAGTAAATGGGTATTTTCATGGATGCATCTGTCTCTTTTGCAGGATTTTCGGCGACATCGACCTTAAAGTACTATAACTACGAAACTACTACACCAATCATAAAAAGAACAACTGCACAATGATTGCATTAAAATTTCGAATATAGAATATTGAAATATCATTTTGTAAAACAATTAGATAATTATGAATAAATATGAGAACGTCAAAGAAGTGAAAAAAACGCGGAACCAGATCTGGTCGTATCATACTCAACGGATAATTGTTTCAGAACCAGATTTGGTCGTATCATACTCAAGGGGTTAAACAAGTTTTTCGGTACAAATCGAGTCTGTTTTTAAATTGATTGACAGAGCTTGCACTAATCACCTCAAGGTGATTAGTGCAAGCTCAAGCTCAAGACTCTGCTCTGCGCATCTTCTTTCTTCTCTCTCGGAATTTGTGAGCGAAATGTTTGTTTTATTTATTGTCGAGCTATCTCTCTAATGAAATCTTGCCTATCTCTCTAATGAAACCTTGCCAAAAGCCTAGCAAACCTAATGCTCAAAAAATATGTTTAAGACAATCCGTCAACCACTGGAACAAACGCAAGGTTTGAATCATTCCAAAGCGCTTATTAAGGCTTACGACCTTAAGACGGCCCGTGAGGCCCTATCGCTAAATAGGAACAATCTACGCATACTGGTGAGGGCGCTCACGGGGCATTGTGGCCTGAACAAACACATGTTCAACCTCAAACTCAGAGACACAAAAATGTGCAGGTTCTGCCAAGGGGCAGAGGAAACTCCCCAGCACCTCATGTGCGAGTGTGGCCCGCTGATGCGTAAAAGATACACCCACTTGGGTGGTCACTACCTCCAACCTGAGGAGGTAAAACAATCTGGCGCCAAAAGCCTGCTGCGGTTCTTAAATGACACGAGGCTTAGCGCAGAACTATAGTAGGTGGCGAACACAATAGATCAGCAATGGTCGCAGTGTTACAAGGCTCATAAAGACCTTAGAAAAGCCCCACTCAACAAATAAAAAAAAATACCTTGAACACCGAGAAATGTGTGGGGCTTCATATTGGGAAAAGCAACTCCAAAATACAATATTCTCTGGAAAAGACCCAATTAAAAATAGTTAAGCAACAAATATATCTTGGAATAACAATTTGTCATGATTTCAAATAAAAAATACGATTTTGCTATCGCTAATAGAGCCAACTCTATCCGATAAGGAAGGCTTTCCAACATCTGTTTATACACGTGTTTATAAAGATATACAAGGCATACCTGAGACCTATTCTTAAGTATTGCTATCAACTCTGGAACCCCTACTTATGCAAAGATGTAGATGCCCTGGAGAAGGTGCAGCGAACGAAGGGCAATCAAAATGCCAGTGAGCCCCAAGGAAAGGAATTATAAAGATCCCTTGGAATTACTTGGGACTAACTCAAATAAAGAAAACAAAGAGGGGACCTGATCCAGGCATATAAAATTCTCACAAAATATTACAATGTATCTGGGCTAAAGAGTATTTCAAATTCAACGTCAACACAAATCATCGAGGTCACAACAAAAAACTCAACCGTGCAAAATTTTAATCTAATCCTCTTAAGAACGTTCTGCAAAACAGATTGGGGGACATGTGGAATAAACTACCGTTCAAAGTGATTATATTATAGGACATATCCGGAATTGCTCAATATGGGTTGAAAATCAATGCGGATAAGACCAAAGTGCTCACTACGGACGGTTCGAAGGCCAGCGTTTACCTCGATGAAACCCAAATCGATCAGATCCCACAATTCAAGTATTTAGGATCGTTGGTTACGGAAAAGAAAGTGGCATCGACGGCCAACGTCCACAGCCTGATCGGTCAGGCAACAGCAACATTCGCCTCGCTCAAGTGGCGAATATTACTATCAAAACCAAAGTACGACTATACCGAACGTTGGTTCTTCCCATTCTTCTTTATGGATCGGAAACGTGGACGTTACTACAATCGGACCTCAAAAAGTTCGAAGTCTTCCAAATGCGATGCTCGAGGCAGATTCTCGGTGTCTTACTCCGCGACCGAATTCGAAACGAGACCATTAGAGAAAGATGCGATCTAGTAACAACGATCGAAGAAGAAGTACAAAAACGTCGACTACGATGGTTCGGCCATGTTTGCCGAATGAACGATAATCGCTTGCCTCGTAAACTTCTTTAGCGAGACCGTCCGATAGAATGGAGAATTCAGCGATCGGCACCGAAGAAAACCTGGCTAAATAACATCAAAGACGACCTTAAAAATCAACGATTATCGGCTAGGGATGTTCGAGATGTGGCAAAAAAACGTCAAGAATGGAAGCGAATCGTGAATGGAGTACGAGATCCAGCGGCACCGACAGCATTGGCTGCGAGGGCGAACCCCTCCCCAATCGCCGGCTACGGAATAAATAATAATAAAGTGATTATAGTGCAAGCTCTGTGTTCTGTCAATCAATTAAAAAACAGACTCAATTTGTACCTAAAAACTTGTTAATATCATTTAAGACTAGATTTACATGATCTGATCAGCAAAGCTGCATGTCCAGGATAAATAATAATAATAGTCTTTTTGATTGATTTAAAACATTGAAAATTTAGCTGCGAGATACTCCACGACAGGATATTTTTTTGGTTATCGTGTGTAGTTGAAGCAACCCCCACTCCACCTCCTCCTGAGAGCAAACCAGTCTTAAATTGATTCAATGTAGATTACAATTGTTTTAGCTCTATTTATGATACTGATTTTAATTTTCCTTCCCAGGCCGGGTGGAGTTTCTCCACTGTAAGTCGTTCATCCATAGAGATATAAAGCCTGATAATTTCCTAATGGGAATCGGGCGACACTGTAACAAGCTTCACATGATCGATTTCGGTCTCGCGAAGAAATTCAGGGATCTGCGCACGCGTCAGCACATCTACTACAGGGAAGACAAAAATTTAACTGGTAATTATTTTTCTTTTATATTATTATTGCACTCAACGCAACTAATGGAGAAATCGCAGGTCGGCAATAAGTTTTACGTCGCCAATCAGCAGCATTGCTGTCCACATTTGTAGTCAAGTCGATTATCCGCTGAATTTCATTTAAACGCCCAACCTATACGAACGTATGAGATACGGCCGCTATATTATCGCCCGAACGTAACAACCCATATCATGTACATTCAAGTATGCTCGAGTATATATAAAAAAAAAACCTAAAACCCACAAGCATATGTGATACGTCAAATTGTTCCTACGATTCTAAATACTAAAAAGGGTAATAAATAAGTCTATTGTGTAAGAAAAATATCTGTTATATTGTAAACAAGTATTGTTAAAAAGAAATCTAAAGAAAAAACCCAACGACCTTTTTAGCTACTTTTTGAGCAATAACCCAAAGTTAGGGCGGTTAATCTTGCTAAACATCGCTCATTTTGAAGAACAGATGCAGAGAAGTTATGACATGCAGTAATACAGGTAAAGAGAGGTTATGAAGGTTGTCAAATCAGACCAAGTCATTAAAATGTCCGCAAATATATCCTATCCAATAGTAAAACAAATCAAATTCAAGAATCAAAAGGCGGAAGGTTGATAAAAACACGAAACAAGACAAGAAAAACGCTAAAACACTCCACAAACGCGATAAACAAGAAGTGTCGCATTTCACGTTTCCAAGCAAAGCTCAAGCATCGTTAATGCGATACTCGGCTTTAGCCGATGCTTAAGCATCGTCAAATCTACTATAGAATGAAAACAGGTACTCAGGCATTGCTCAAACACAATCCAATGCTCATCGACTATAGATTCGGGTGTACAGATGTTGTCACGGAAGAAATAATATGCGGCTTAAGATCTAATCCTGCCTGAAGTACAGAAATTAAGAAGAAATATAGTGATCCTTAAAGTAAACCGGACCATCTTTTTTGCAATGGTTCTAAAGAATGCTGAAGTGCATTGAGTCTTCATAAATACTTTGGAAAATAAATCGATCAAAAAAAAATATATATTTTGTATTATTATTATTATGTAATACTAGCTGCCCCCCTTGGTTTCACCCGCGTGGTGATGGAAAATTGTGATAATGATGATAGAAAACTATATATCTTTATAAATTTTAGCCTATGTGTTATTCTGATGTGTAATCTATATTATTGTAAAGTTTCATCAAAATCCATTGAGTAGTTTTTGCGTGAAAGAGTAACAAACATCCATACATACATTCTTACAAACATTCGCGTTTATAATATTAGTAGTTTTATTTTATGTATTTTGTATGTGTCTGTAATTAGTTGCCCCTGTCAAAGCACAACTCAGGCTATTCAAACTGTAAAGTTGTTTTGGAAATAATAAAAATGAAAATAATGCTATAAGGTGCTACCATACTAATCGATCGATCATCGATCGACGGAAGAACGGATCAGTCAACGTCGATCGTTAGATTTTAGTGTAGCAACAACTGTCGATCAACATCGACTGATCCATTCTACTGTCGATCGATTGGTGTGGTAGCACCCTAACTGTTAAACCTCGTATCGGCCTGCGAGCGCAGCGCACTGTGAGCGGCTCGGCTCGCATGTCGATACCGGTTTGCTCAAATGCGCGCTCTGTCAGTTTTTTTGGGGCTCAAAGGGCGCTCAGTGTGCGCAGCTTGGATTATGGAGGCGGTCACGCGTGCAGTTTATGTGCGAAATGGACGAACGCAAACAAACGTTGGTTCTTATACTTTGGGACCCTAAACACCCCACTCATTCTAACAAATTAAAAATAGAGGATGCTTGGTGTGAAATTGCGATAAAGTCTTCGATTTGAGTAGAAGGCAGGGCGGGGTCGGCTCGCAGTGGCTTGTGCGCCTACTATGAGCCGCTCACAGCGCCTCGCGCTCGCAAGCCGATAGGAGGCTTTTGATAAAGCACTGGTCTAGACAAGTAGACAACGTGATCTATCTGAAAGTATATCATTGAGGGTCCCTCCATTTTATTTTATTCCAGCTCTAATTTCCATGGCTTTGGAGCCATCCCTGTACTACCAGTTCCCGATCAGGGCCATGATACAGGTTTACTCTCGGTCCACTGTGGTCGGTATGTTAGTGATTATTTACAGGCAGCATGTTTCGGACAGCATCTGGGAGTTTCATTGCCATCTGTTTGTCATTCGTCCCAGTGTGTAATTCATTGTGTTTGTAAATCACCATGGCATCATCGTAACAACACATCAAAGATATTCGTAATAAGACATCCTACAAGCTCTATGTCTTGTGACCTGCCCAACTCACGGTTTAACGACTAGAGGACAGAGAAATCCGGGGAAATTTGGTAGTTAGGGAGCAAGGCCGGCCCGCCGGGTTGACTTCCCAGTGCCTTGCGGTAAGGCGTTGGCCTCTTACGGGCGTGTTGGCGGAGCTAGACAGTGAACTGTGTTGTCCCTAAGTCTCTGGGTAATCACCCCAAGGTTGAAAGAACGATTATACAGGTGAGTTTTAATTAACCGGAATGGCGCCCATCCTTAAAATGGGCAAATCAGTTATACAATTTAGCAACTTTTGATAAATAAAAAAAACAAAAAAAACCTTTTTTTTTTTGGAAATTTGAACAACTAAACTGTTGAATAAAGGTTTGAGTAGCGTTGAGCGCACTACGCAATCTAGCGGTAGGTAGAATAAACAATATTCGCAATATTTTACCTATCGCTAGATAGTGCAGAGCGCTTTTTTTTGTTTTTTTTACAAATTTTATCAAAAGTTGCTGATTTTCTCTTACTTGTACTGATCCATCCATTTCGAGGATGCCGGATAATTAAAACCCACCTTGTATATCGTTATACTAGCCTGGGGTGTCTAGTTCGCCCATTGTATATGACAAATCAAAGTTTTCTTTTCTTTTTATTATTGCTAGACTGCCCAACAAAAAAGGAGTGTAATGTGTTCAGGGTTCATCTATGTATGTTTTTTGTTTCTTTATTTCACCATGATTTCTAAACGCTTAGATAAACGGTATTGTTAGAATCGTTATGTCATCCCGAATCTCATAGGGTACTTTAACTGTCCAAATATCAAGTAAGAAGTTGTCTAAATGTCCAAATGTCAATAAATTAACATAAATGAAAAGGTCAAATGAAAGGTCTGATTATGTACATTCCGGAAATATACATGTATCTATATGGATAAATACATAAACGTAATAAATATATAATGATAAATAATAGTGGATAAATAAATAATTAAAAATACAATAGTTTACTTTCTGTAATGGCAGTCGTGTTTTTTATTCTTTTTAATGTATTTACTTGTATATCCATTCATTTAGGTATCTACTCAAAAACCAAGGGTAAAGTTTCTCTTCCCGACGATTCACGACGGCAGTCACATCTCATTAATAATGATAAATTTTTCATTATAGGCACTGCGCGTTATGCTTCCATAAATGCCCACTTGGGTATTGAACAGTCTCGGCGAGACGACATGGAATCGCTCGGATACGTCCTTATGTATTTCAACAGAGGCTCTCTACCCTGGCAGGGGCTCAAAGCTGTCACCAAAAAGCAAAAGTACGAGCGGATTTCAGAAAAGAAAATGTCCACTCCCGTGGAAGTACTGTGCAAGGTAAAATTATTACATTTGTATTTTCATTTATTTCATTATAATATAAACAAGAGCTTCATTGCACCTTTCAAAATGTGCATATTCGTCTGACAGTTCCTAATATTTTAAAATACAGTCATATCCTTCTTTGTGCGTCACCGCTTTACACAGACATAGTAAACTATTCGGAATAAATCATAATTTAGAAAAAGCATAGCTACCTAATAATAAATAAATTAATAGTTAAAAAAAACACTAAAAACACGCTTTATACAGGTACCTATGTCAATATTTAAACTATTTACACTCAATATTTACAAGTCAAAATATAATCACCTTGAAACCTGATCGCGTTCAAAGTCCATTACTTGACCTTTCTCACAAGTGCAAACACGACTATGATACGATATTCCATCATGGAATGCGAGCTCCTGTCTTCCGGCTTTATCATCAGACCTTGAAACTTAATCGTGGTCAAAGTTCATTACAAGACCTTTCTAACAAGTCCAAACACGGCTATGATACGATGTTCCATCTTGAAGTTCCAGTTCATATCTTCCGACTCCATCATCAGATCAGTTCGACAGTATCATATTTATTGTATTGTCATCAGAACTACATACAGCTGCCAATTTTCATGACGCTACGATCCTTGGAAGATGGTTAAGTTAGTTATCTTAGATTCCATTACATAGTTAGTTACATACAGGTCGACCTAATGAAAGCGTGTTTAAATCGAATACAGTCGTAATAAAAATATGATCTATACACTTAAAATTAAACTATTAGGCAAATGAAGTTTTGTAAATGAAAATTAATTATAATAGTAAAACGCACAATTTGGAGTAAATATAACACAGGCCGACATGATTTTTGGTGTTTTGATTTTGACAAGTGTTCTTAACTAATTTGGGTACGCTAATTCCTAATATGAATTCGGTTTGAGTCCATTACGTCAGGATTTTTAACAAAATAAAAAAAGTTTTGATATTTTTTTGTATGATGACAAAATTCCACCTAGTTGAGAATTACTTAATTTCGTTAAATTTCTTAAATTTCATTCATGATACTAAGTATTTCGATAGAATTAATACTGTAGGATAATATATGTAGATTTATATGGCAACTTTGTTAGCTATCCGCATCTGTCAAAGTCAACTTGACAGCAGTTATTCGCGGGAGCGAATAATTGAAATTGGGAGCCGACAAATACGATTCCACATCATAAAGGTTATTCATTGACTCTTCTAAAAGAAGTCTTAAGGGTGTATTGTTGCACAATGCCTCAGTGCCCGTTGCTCACTCCGTGCATCTCAAAGAAACATATGAAAATCTTCAGCTATTACCAAATAAAATAAAGTATGACGAATATAATTGGCAGCTATGTGGAGACCTCAAAATAATATGCATGCTATTGGGTCAGCATTCCGGATTTACAAAGTATCCGTGTTTCTTGTGTGAGTGGGACAGTCGAGCACGAAATCTACATTACATGAAGAAAGAATGGCCAGCCAGAGACCAACTCGTACCTGGACACAAAAATATGCAGCGTGATGCATTAGTTGACGCAAAGTTAGTTCTTTTGCCTCCCCTTCACATCAAATTAGGACTGATGAGACAATTTGTCAAGGCTTCAAATAAAAAATGTGATTGTTAAATAACCTGTGTTAAATACCTGTGCGAAAAATTTTCTGCACTTTCTGAAGCGAAACTGAAGGAAGGAATTTTCGTAGGTCCTCAAATTCGAACCATAAATTCGACAGATTGTTCCAGAATACGATAACCCAGGATGAATCTGATTCATGGAGTTCTTTCGTAGAGGTCATAGATGGTTTTCTCGGAAACAACAAGTCTCCAGAGTACAAATAAATTGTAGCCAAAATGGTTGAAAATTATAAAAAAACTGGGATGCAATATGAGCGTTAAAC
This sequence comes from Micropterix aruncella, assembly GCA_944548615.1. Taxonomy (NCBI): domain Eukaryota; kingdom Metazoa; phylum Arthropoda; class Insecta; order Lepidoptera; family Micropterigidae; genus Micropterix; species Micropterix aruncella. Next base: position 3,562,434 of record OX155971.1, on the reverse strand, counting down.
TCTATTTTCTCGATTCCCACGTGGAGTATTTTCCTGAAAACCTTGGGGCTGTCAGCGAAGAACAAGGAGAGAGGTTTTACCAGGACATAAAGGAGATGGAGAGACGTTATCAATGAAGATGGGATGTTAGAATGATGGCGGACTACTGCTAGACATTGAAGAGGGATTCACCGGCTAAACTACACAAAAAGAAAACAACAAAACGTAGTTTTCAGAGAAAAATGTAAAGATTTCATTAAAAAAACCAATGCTTGTGTACTGTACACACTACAACTCTTGTTTTGCAATGCATCTTTCGATCTGCGTAATTATTTTAATAAATATTTTCTCTTATTGTCGTTTATATGAAAATTTACAAAATCACTTTACACACTTTTCTTGAAAATCTGACGTGCTGCAATAAAACTAAGCATAGATTCGTGATCAGCATACCCTAATTACTATAATACACCTATCAGACCTGAAACACTTTTTCATTAAAAAAAAATGTAGGCCTGTGTAATCAATGAACCAAAGGAACTAACCTTTGGTGTTAATCGAGAATAAAAATAAAAAAAAATCTTTTAAACCAGTAATTCCCAAAGTGGTCTATATAGACCCTCAGGGGTCGATTTCGAATTGTAGGGGGTCCAGGTCAGCAAGAAAAAAAAATCAGGGTGCACGAGATATAGATTTGTTTTTTGTTTGTACTCTTTATTGTGAAGTTTCACAATGGGCGGGTCTTTGGTGTGTTTTATATATGCGTGCAAGTAACAGGTGTAAATGTGTGTCTTGTTATTGCATTCGATAAGCAGAATTGAAAATGCAATTACGTTAATTTATCCCAACGGAAAATGGTCACCCCAATGGGGTCCACCTTAGCAAACCCCATCTAGGCAGGTCATCATAATCTATTAGACGATCTGTAAATGTCGTATTACTTCTAAAACAGCTTGTGTGTGCAGCATAGTATTTTTTAACTTATAATAATAGCAATAACAAATGCATCATGTATCATGTATCATGAAATCATCATCATGTATCATGTATCTTTCATGCAACACAAGTATCATGAAAGGAAATCAACACAACTCAAATTGCATCACTAGTCGATTAAGAAAGCCAGCGCACATGACTAACGAGGGGAGGTGCGAGTGAGATATGTGAAAAAAATCACTTCAATGGGTATCCATGCAAGCGAGTAGGATGGACGCGTCACATAAATGAGCAAGTGAAATAGTGCTACATTTGCAGTTATGTGCGGCTTTCTCAAATGCTTGGTCGTGAACAACTAAACATTTTTCATGTTTTTCACTTTTTACAACTGTCCTCTTTAACAGGGAGCTAATGGGCTCTGTTGCAGTTTGGCCACGAAGACCCATTCGTTCAGGGTCGGTCATACTCACGGATCAACACCCATCCGTCGGCCTCCACTCAGAAGGGAGAGTTGCGGACCAGTCTCTTCTAGGAGTCAACCTTCGGGCGCTCCTGGACGGTTTGCGCACAGTGCGGCGTCAGCCAATCGATTTATACACTGCGACTAACAGCCGCGGAAGTCTGGGAACAGTAATGTTTCCTATAAAGCGGTGGTGGTCTTTAACCTAATGACAACTGCTCTTGAAACAACCGTTTGGCCACCTGATCCCGGGTGAATAAGCCGGGCAAAGGATGGCGTGGTCCACGATAGATTCGGTACACCGTATCACCGCATAAGGAAGAGGACTGCGTAAGCGACCTCGATTCTGTAAACAGGTAGGAGGTATCCTGAAGGTTAATTCCAGACGGAGATATCCTTCCAAACTGGTAGTCAAGGGGCGAGGCTGCCTGCCCGTTGGGTTACTCTCCCGGTTGCCTCGCCGTAAGGCATTGGCCTCTGACGGGCAGGTGGCGTAACTAGACTGTGGATTGTTTTTCGTCCCAAGTCTTCTGCGCTCACCTAATGGAGACAGAACGATCAATTTTGTTAAAATTTCCTTAGGTGACGGTTTTGCCCATTGTTAGTTGTCCACTTTAACAAAATACCCTATGTCAAGTGATCAGTACTGTGTCAGCTGTCAAAAATACATTTAAAGTTAGTTCGCTTAGGAAAATTCAATATTATGCAGGGGGGGTCTATGGAAAGAACAAGTGGTCTAAGGGACAAAAAAGTTCAGGTACCTCTGATTTAAACCATATAAGTACTTCAAATAGTATTATTTGAAGGAAAAAAAACAATATTAATAAAAATTGATCTATAATGATAGAGTAGTGCCAATATATAAATATTTGCTTAGAAGCGTAGCTCTGAATCTTTTAAGTAGAGCAATAAAAATATCATTATGAAGTAACTCTAGGCTACAAAGGATTCAGCACAGCTATAGAACTGATCCAACTGCTAATACTCTATTCATACTAATACGCTATTCTATCTTTACCGCATTATGTTCCATTGTCATGTGGCTTATATTACCTTTCATAAATAATATTTGAAAATTTTCATCTTATAGTTGATGATTTTTTGACCCTCAAAATGTCCTTACCCAAAGAGAATTCAATAGCAGCACTAAAAGAAATGGAAGAGATTGAATTTGATAAGTAAGTCACTCAAGACTTGCTCATTTAAAAAGTCAACATCAATGAATGAGTCTTTTGAATGTTCCTTCAACTTAGTCTATAATGTTCCAGGCCCTCTTTTCGCTGTGGGCTCTATTTTTCAGCGACCTTCTACTGCCGCTGCCCTCTTTTAGCCGCTTAACTGTTTGGCTATCCACTCTTTCATCCTGATCCTCCGCCTCCTCGATATCGCTGCATCCGCCGATGTCTGATTAGATTGTGTCTACTTTAATCTCCATATTTTTTTTTACTATAGAAACTTTAAAGAAATCGAATTTCTCCAACCAAATCAGATGAAACTTGGGTGGAAAGCAGCAACCAACTGACATTCTTCATCGTCCTTGAGAGGCCCAAATCTCTCGTCGATGCCTCACAATAGTGCATCAACCAATGGTCAACAGTAGACGAAACCTTTGGACTTCAAGTCCTTTAATTTGAAGACCGTCGCAGATACGGTTGGTAAAAGACTTTGATCCTCTCCTTGTATTTTAGCGAGCGCTCCAGCTACGAGTGACATGACCTCGAATAAAATATTATGACATTTTAGGCAAAGTTGGACAAACAAATTTTTTTAAATATCTATTGGTATATGTAATTGTTATATAATGAATATATATATATATATATATATATATATATATATATATATATATATATATATATATATATATATATATATATATATATATATATATATATATATATATATATATATATATATATATATATATATATATATATATATATATATATATATACATATTTGATTTATTTATTACCTTGGCTTGCTCCTTCATTACATCATTGATTATATAGGGTTTTAGATTGGTCAATGCCATGCTACATTTTTGCAACCCTTCTGAGCCAACGACATGCAGGTGGCACTGATAACATTTTACGGCGAAACTAATAGCAATTTATTTGGCCATCTATAATAACATTGATAATATTTTTTTTTAACACAGTTATTACTGATATCACTTTTTTCGTAGGATTTGGGATGGTCATACTCCATCATTCATTTTATAAATCTGCCAAGCATTATGATCATCTATATCTAAACATATAGAGTTGTCAACTACAACGGGCGAACCCATCACCTCAGGAAGTTTTAACAATTAGTCGTTCTATCTTCCTGGAGTGTGCGCAGAAGACTTGGACAGAACAGTCCACCGTCAAGCTCCGCCACAAACCCGTAAGAGGCCAACGCCTTAACCGCGAGATAGCCAGGAGTGTTAAACAGCGGGCTTACACTCACACCCTTTCTTCCAATTGCGACCAGATTACTCCAGTCTCTTGATTGGGTACGAGTTCGAGGTCGCTTGCGCGGTCCACTCCCTTACGAAGCGGTGAAACGGTGTTTACCGAATCTATCGCAGACCATTCTTTGCTCGGGGTAGCCGATGGTCGTTTCAAGAGTAGTCGTCATAAGGTCAACCACCCCCGCTCTATAGGAAACAGTACTGCTTCCAGTCTCCCCCGACTGTTAGTCAGAGTTCATAATCGATTGGCTTACGCCGCACCGTGCGCAGACCGTCCAGGAGCGCCAGAAGGTTGATTCCTAGGGGAAACTAACCCTAAGGCCAGAGTCCTATCCAGGCTCGCACTTAATGCGTGGAGGCCGTCGGATGGGTGTTGACCCGTGAGTGTGACCAACCCTGAACTGAATGGGTCTTCGTGGCCAACTCAGCAAGGGCCCCTTAGCTCCCTCTATATCTAAACAATGGGAAATCAGACAGTAATACCATTTCTTTCCTCTAATGGTAGGTGTGATATAAACCAATGTTCTGATCGGGTCTATCAACTCCCCCATAGCAGGTTCGTCAATTTGCACAAACGCTTTTGTTGCCGAAAAAATCTGATTTTAATAGTTGGTGTAACACTCGAAGTATTTGAAGCAACTGTAACCACACTATTGTCATTCCCCTTACAAACAATAATTCCTTCATCTCTAGCCAATTTTGATTTGAACGTTGCACAATCCGATTTCTGAAACTCTTTGGCAAATGACATTTTGAAAGTCTATTTTCTCTGATAGTGCCATTTGCAATGTGTAAAATGTATTGAGGTTTACGTTAAAAAAAAATTAAATAAGGGTTTGACAGTATCCTCCAAACCCCCAATACAGTTTTTGCGGGTTGGCTCTAAAGGCAAAAAACATCTCACTGCAAAACCTTTCTCAATAATCGAGGAAGCTTCAGATTGGATTATGGAGGTCGATTCGGTCTCTAAGCAGTATAAATTCCCTGAAAGTCTCGGATGCACAGCCCTGCGTCCAGATATAACTCTTTACTCTCTATCTCGGAAGATGGTCCTTATCGTAGAATTAACTGTTCCATGGGAATCAAATATCCCAAAAGACCACGAGTACAAATTAAATAAATACCATGACCTCGCAAATGCCTTCACCAGGAACGGCTTCACTGTTCACCTTCACGCGGTGGAAGTAGGCGCTCGTGGCCTGCCAGCTAAATCTTTGTTTCACCTTTTTAAAGATCTTGGTCTCTCCAGGAAAATAATCAACTCTTTTCTAGAAAAATTATCTAAAACCGCGATTTCTGCATCTCAAATTCTATGGCTTCGAAGGGGGGAGTGAATGGGTGGTAAGGTGAACGCTCAAATGTGGCAAGAGTATTTTATTTTATTTAACAGCCCAATAAGTGAAAGAGAATTTTTCATTCTTACTTCGGAGAAAACGATTGATTTTGTAGCAAAATTAGCTACTTTGTATGAAGTATATATTATATAAATATGTATATAATATACATGACTTAACACGATAAATTATTAGGTAACAAGAGAAATTTCTTTAAAAAACGATATTGTTAGTCTTGGGTTTAAGTTTAATAATATATAGCGAATGGACTGTAAGGAAGGTTGGTTATTTTTTGGGTATTATAGGCATCATTATTATTTGGGTATTATAGGGAGGAGTAGGAAAGTATCAAATGTTCACGCACCTTTGTATTTTTCGCGCGATTTCTTGCCATATTTTCACACTTCGAATGTCATCAAATCTTCAGCTGGCCAGCTCACGAACGCGATAATTACGAAATCACAGCATGATAAATAAAAACACTCGAACAGGAGTACGTCTATCTCGACCGGCGCGTAATTTCTCACTGATTTGGGAGGGTAGGTAGGAAATAAATATATACGACACGGTATAATTAAAAATGGCCTAACCAGTTAGTATAAATATATAGAAAATCAACCGAAAAATTCAATGGCGTGGTCGTTTTTCCGTGCGAATTTTGCATAAGAATGGTTGGCATTCAGAGGGTTAATGGATTAACGGTTTAAAGCCCAGCTTTGGATATGACTGTATATTAAAGTAAAAGGATCAGTTGGATCTATCACTGCTCAATTGAGATGAAAGCATAATTTTAAAATGTATCGATGCAAACAATTGATACGCTACTATACGAGGGTAGATTGAAAAGTTTCCAGAATGGGCAAGAAAACGCAGTAATTGAACAGGTTTTTGTTTTTATTTTTCAACATAGTCCCCTACCAGGGCGATATACTTTTCCCAGCGGTACTCAAACTTTTTTAGGCCCTCAGAATAATACTATTTCGGGAACTCTGTAAAATAGGCATTCGTAACAGCGATGACCTCCTCATTTGACGTGAAGCGCTTGACCCCGAGGCAAACCTTCCTGTTCAGGAACAAAAAGAAGTAGAAAGGGGCCAGGTCTGGAGAAAACAGGGGATGTGGCACCACCTCATAGTCCAATTCAACCAATTTGGCCATGGTGATTTGGGATGAATGGGCCAGAGACTTTTGCATTCCTCCTCCAATGCACTGGAAAGTAATGTTGTTATGACTGGACGCCAGAGATGCTGAAATTTTATTTAACCCCTCCTGTCGCGAAGTAAAAACTCACCTATCACTTTTGCGCGCGACATATTCGGGCATAAAATCGACGCGAGTCAACGGCCTTTGAGAAAAACGATCATAACTTATAAACCACTAAACGGATTTAAAAAAGATAAAGAGAAAAATGATCGTATTGAAATTTGACATATAAAACATTATAACCTTATCTCGTAAAACAATTAAGATAATAATAAATAAATATTACAAAATTGGCAAACTGAAAAAACTCGCCTATAAAATCATTTCGATTTTTTTGTCACAAAATACGTAAAATATGCAAAAATTGTAAATACAGTTATATTCTTTATTAAATGCTTTACCAAAACGATATTTTTTTTTTACTTATTTGCATACAAAAATATTTATTTATTCAGTCAAGAAAAATTTTATGTATTCTCGTAAAAAATTTTTTTTTAAATTTTTAATTTGTGACTACTTATGGTATTTTTTTATATGAAATTCTTTCAAAATAACTTTATTACTACATCACACTTCTTAGAAATCACACCAGAACTTTGAGCTTTGTCTGATATTATAGAAAAATCTAAAGTTTTGAGAGTTTCCGCGTCCGAACTTAATAATAAACTTTGAATGCTTATAATATAAAATTCGTTAGATTTTTTCAATTATATTGTCTTATCATAGACTTATTATATGTCTAATAACTAATTACTATACTCCAAAGAGTCACATTTCATCGAAAAACTATGGAAAATCGCACTTTATTCTCTCATAGTAATTATCAAAACAAGTTTCTTTGCGCGATTCGTTTTACAAAACAAGATATAATTTTCAAAATACGCCTAATTATGTGATAACTTAGGATGTAAATGAAGCAATACTTATTTTGTTAGTAAATTAAAGCGACATTACGTCATATTTCGCAATATATCGGGATATTTCATAAACATTACAAAATAATAACAACCATTTTTTCGCGAGCCGTTTGTTGTCGCCGAAGTGTTTTCTTAAAAATTCGTGAAAAACAGCAAATGGACTATCTGAAATGACTAATCCTCATTCCGAAACTACTTAAAATGCAAATTACTCACTGTTCTCCGGTAAATAACACTCAAAAACTGCACACACACACTTTTTATCACCAATTCCGCGGAGCCGTACGCGGCCGTGCGAATGCCGACGGGAGACTAGGCGTTTGACGTCTATGCTCACTTTTTAAATCGCCGTTCGATATTGCCACACAGAAATCTTGAATTAAAGATATTTTGGCCATATCGTTGCGCCGTCAGAAAACATATAGTACGACGTTTCGAATCGTAAATTGCATTTTTCGCAGCGCTTGGTCCGGTAGCGGATGTTACGGAGTTTAGGCGGCCGACATAAATGTCCCGAATCGGATGTTACGGATAGAGCGGGTTAAATGCCTTTCAGCATATGCTTCCAGACCCCAGTAACCTCGCTCGTTGGAGCTTTGCCGATGATAGCTCATACCCCCTTTTTAGCAATACCACTTGCACAGCTAGGCATATTCTAGCTGGCTGCAAGATGGCCTTAGATCGAGGACGGTACACTTACCGCGACGATAAAGTCCTTGCTGTTATTCGCGAGGTAATTAGCCTCTCAGTGGCTCGTGCCAACGAGGGTTTGACAGTACCCTCCAAACCCCCAATACAGTTTGTGCGGGATGGCTCTAAAGGCAAAAAACATTTCACTACAAAACCTTTCTCAATAATCGAGAAAGCTTCAGATTGGATTCTGGAGGTCGATTTGGTCTCTTAGCAGTATAAATTCCCTGAAAGTCTCGGATGCACAGCCCTGCGTCCAGATATAACTCTTTACTCTCTATCTCGAAAGATGGCCCTTATCGTAGAATTAACTGTTCCATGGGAATCAAATATCCCAAAAGACCATGAGTACAAATTAAATAAATACCATGATCTCGCAAATGCCATCACCAGGAACGGCTTCACTGTTCACCTTCACGCGGTGGAAGTTTGCGCCCGTGGCCTGCCAGCTAAATCTCTGTTTCACCTTTTTAAAGATCTTGGTCTCTCCAGGAAAATAATCAACTCCTTCTTAGAAAAATTATCTAAAACCACGATTTCCGCATCTCAAATTCTATGGCTTCGAAGTGGGAGTGAATGGGTGGTAAGGTGAACGCTCACATGTGGCAAGACAGCTGTCCTAAACCTACCACTGCCGGTCGTTAGTCCGGAATCCACTGCTCACCCCCCAGAAGTGTAATAACACTATATGATGGGCCCGACTTCGGTCGGTGAATTCCATGGCAGCTCCGTTTGTATTTTATTTATCATGGTGGAAGAGCAATTTTTTCCGCTGCGAATGAGGCCTTTTCTTCTTCAATACGCCATCGAATTGTTCCAATAAATCATTGCCCCGTGATCGTTATTCCCGTCCGCAAAGTCAATGTGGATCGCACCTTGCGAATCCCAATAATTGGTGGCCATGCCATCCACTGTTTCGACTGCTGCTTGGTCTCTGGTGTGTAGTGGTGGATGCATGTTTCGTCCCTGATCACTAATCGGCGAAAAAACTGTCGGATTGTGCTTCAACATGATCAAACACTCCTTTGAAGTGTTCATTTGATTTTGCTTGTTGTCCACAGCAAACAGCTTGGACAGCTTCGTCATTCCCAAATGTTCTGTCACAATATTTTGCACACTTCCATATGAGATTCCCGTGGCCTCTACTATTTAGCGCAACTTCACTCGACGATCAGCTAACTTGAGATCATGGACTTTATCGACCATTTCCTCATTTGTGGCTGGTTTTGGATGCCTTGCAAAATGTATCTCCGTCGCCGTTTTCCCATCCATCCACAATTTTTTTCCATTTATGCAAAAGTGCCTGACTTGATTCACAAATTGCCTGGGAAACAAGAACTGTGTGACATATCTGTCTGAAATTTTGACATCTTTTTAAAATAGGTTGGTATTGCCCACCATCCCTACTACGATCTCTTGCCCATTCCGGAAACTTTACAATCTACCGTCGTAGTCGGAAATCTTCTGTAGGTAGCTTGGTATGTACAACTATTTATCTTTATTATCTACAGGGTTTCCCGGCTGAGTTTGCAATGTATTTGAATTACTGCCGAGGCCTGACGTTCGAAGAGTCTCCCGACTATATGTATCTGAGACAGGTAAGTTACTCTTTGCTACCTACTTCGTAATTATGTTACCGTCATTTTTTATTTTTTTATTATCACACAATTACAATACATTAGGTAAATAACTAAAACTCGATATGGTTTGTCCATGATACAAGAGAACCTGCACCTACAAAGGGTGGCCAAATTATCATACTCAAGCATATATTTCAGTACTAACTTGCATTTTTCCAAAATTATACAGTCAAACTGTGCTAACTATTATCGTTCGTTATTTTTTATTTTAACGAATATATATAAAACTATAGTTTTTGCTATTATCGGATTGTATATCCCAAATTACAGTAAAGTATTATACTCAAGTGTACATTTCAGTACTAATTGGCATTTTTCAAAATAAATAAACTTTTAAACTGTGCTTCCTATCAAGACCATGTCATAAATAAAACTATAAATGTTGGTACTGTTACATTAAATATATATTGCCAAATATATTTAAATATACACACATTTTTTTTTCTGATAAATGGTAATTAAAAAAATATGTATCCAATTTTTAATAGGAAATTTGTGATTTTGTGTTATGAACATATAAGTGTGCTCATGTATAAGTTTACTCAGATATTTTTTTCTTAAAATTACCCTTTTCAGATAAAAATCTTCTGAATATACTTAATTCTATTACTGTAATTAATCACATTATTACCATTTTAATTTTACGGCCAATTTGTGCAACTATTCTTAGTCATTTTAAAACAGTAAATACATAGACATGTATCCATGCAGAGGTAAATTACTAACAGTCATATGGATATGGCCGTAGTAGGACTGGTTTTCCATCATTCCGGCTGGTCTACTGTTTTTTTTAGCTTTATAACGTTATATAACGTTTTTTTTATTTAGTTCAATTTTATGAGTTTCTTTCATTAGACATGCTATTTATTAGTTTGGGATCCACATATTCAGCCCTACGTTAGGTATTAACCCTTCACATCGCAAAGTCAACATTCGGCCGTCCCGTTTGTTTTGTCAGTTTGGCGCGTAAAATTGGCGAGAGTCGATGGCCTTGAGGAAAACGATCATAAGTTATAAACCACTATACGGATCATAGTTAGTTGTTAGTTTTCCTGGGCTATTTCCCGCACTTGGCCTCTTGATTGGGCCGTTGTGCGTGGCTCATGTTTCTATTTATGTTACTCCAGCCAACCCAGCCTGTCCCAGAAGGTTAGCAGCCTGGTTAGGTTGCTACAGGCCTCCGGGACAGATGCTGGAGATTGTAGTATTCTTGCCCGTTGCTCTGCCACGCTCCTGCATTCCATGAGCACATGCTGTGGCGTTTCTTCTTCCTCCATGCATCCTCTGCATAGAGGGCTGTCTGTCACACCTATGGTAAACAGGTGTTTGTTTAGGGGACAGTGACCTGTCATAGTACCTATGACTTTACGGATTTTGTCCCTTTTTAATCTGGTGAGGTTGCGGGCAAGTTTTTTAGGCGCTTCCGGAACCGCGTTCTTTGTTTGCCTGCATCCTGCGTTTTTTTTCCATTCTTTAAGGTGGGTTTCGTCGATGTTTCTGCGTAGCCATGTTTTTATTTGGGCCTGGGGTAAGGGCATCAAGGGTTCCGGTCCATATTCTATTTTTTTTGATCCCCTTTTGGCCAGTTCGTCTTCCGCGTCGTTGCCCAGTGAGTCGCTGTGCCCCTTAATCCATTGCAGGGTCACTCTATTTGACCTTGCAATGGATTGAAGCGCATTGTGGCATTCCAATACAAGGACAGAGGTTATAGTATTTTTTGCTAGCGCTTGTAGCACGGAGGCACTGTCGGAGACAAATTTCAGGCTTAGGTCTCCGACATCTTTAACTGCAACTGCCTGTGCTGCTCTGGTGATGCCAATGCATTCTGCTTGGAATATCGTATTTAAGTTGCCTAGGGTAGTTGATATTTTGATGTTTAGATCATTTGAGAAGACGCCGGCTCCGGTACATTGAGTGGTTTTGGAGCCATCTGTGTATATCCTTACTTCATTTGTACCAGAGTGATCTGCTGGTTCTGCAATGACGGATCATAAAAAGAATATACGGATCATAAAAAGAATAACTGTAAAATGACCGCATTGAAATTTGAAATATAAAACATTATAACTTTATCTCGTAAAACAATTAAGATAATAATGAATAAATATTACAAAGTTGGCGAACTGAAAAAACTCGCCTATAAAATCATTTCGATGTTTTTATCACAAAATACGTAAAATATGCAAAAATTGTAAATACAGTATGTTGTTTATTAAATGCTTTACCAAAACTATTATTTTGTTTTACTTATTTGCATACAAAAATATTTAGTTATTCAGCCAAGAAAAAAAATATGTATTCTCGTAAAAAAAAAAACTTTTTTTTTAACCCGTTGAGTATGAGTCAACCAAATCTGGTCGCGAAACAATTATCCGTTGAGTACGAGTCGACCAAATCTGGTCGCGCGTTTTTTTCACTTCTTTGACGTTCTCATATTTATTCATAATTATCTAATTGTTTTACAAAATGATATTTCAATATTCTATATTCGAAATTTCAATGCAATCATTGTGCAGTTGTTCTTTTTATCATTGGTGTAGTAGTTTCGTAGTTATAGTACTTTAAGGTCGATGTCGCCGAAAATCCTGCAAAAGAGACAGATGCATCCATGAAAATACCCATTTACTCCAAGGGTTAATATGTGACTACTTAGGTTAATTTTTTTATATGAAATTCTTTCAAAATAACTTTATTACTATATCACACTTTTTAGAAAATCACACGAGAACTTTCAGCTTTGTCTGATTTTACAGAAAAATCTAAAGTTTTGAGAGTTAGAGTCCGAAACTTGATAATAAACTTTGAATGCTCATACTATAAAATTGGGTAGATTTTTTCAAATATATTGTCTCATTATATGCTTATTATATGTCCAATAACTAATTATTATACTCCAAAGAGTCACATTTCATCGAAAAACTATGGAAAATCGCACTCAAAATATGGTAATTCTCTTATAGTAATTATCAAAACAAATTGCTTTGCGCGAGTCATGTTACGAAACAACTTATAATGTTCAAAATACGGCTAATTATGTGATTACTTAGGATGTAAATGAAGCAATACCTATTTTATCAGTGAATTAAAGCGATATTACGTCATATTTCTCGATATTTCGGGATATTTCATAAACATTACAAAACAAAAAAGGCCATTTTTTCCCGAGGCGTGTGTTGTCGCCAAAGCATTTTGCATGAATATTCGTGAAAAACAGCAAATGGACTATCTCAATTGACTAATCCTCATTCATTAACTACTTTAGAATGCAAATTACTCACTGTTCTCCAGTAAATGGCACAGAAACACTGCACAAACACCGTTTTTATCACCCATTTCGCGTGACTAAACGCGGCCGTGAAAGTGGCCAGCGATCACTGACGTTTGACGTCTCGGCTCACTTTTTAAATCATCCTTCGATATTGCCAGACGGAAATCTTGAATTGGAGATATTTGGCCATATCGTAGCGCCCTCAGAAAGCGTATAGTACCGCGTTTCGAATTGTAAATTGCATTTTTCGCAGCGGCTAGCGCTCCGTCCCGTAAGGGACGTTACGGAACTGGCGGGGGCCGACCTTCGGTCCCGCAAGGGACGTTACGGAGCGACCGGGTCAATAGTTTTATTTATATGTGATTTTTTATTATTTCTGGAGTTAGAGTTATTTCTATTTGGATATCTTGCCGAAGAATTTTACGACAAGTAAAGCGTATTCTTCCTTTTTATGAATAGGAACATACCCAGACCGTATTCGAAGATATAGACGTGGCACTATACCGCTCGAATCGCAGTCGAGCGGCATAGCGGACTGCGGTTTTCGTTTTGGGGATTCCGAAAGGGAGCCAACGAGGCTAAAGGTCGTCCTCGCCCCGTCGGCTCGTCGGGAGCGATCGGTCCGAGCTGGCGGGTCGGGGGACGGAAGCTAACGGGGCGTGCGTTTGCAGCTATTCCGCATCCTGTTCCGCACGCTGAACCACCAGTACGACTACACGTTCGACTGGACCATCCTGCGCATGAAGAACAAGAGCGAGGGCGGCGCGGCCGGGGAGGCGGCGGGCGCGGGCGCGGCGGCCGGCGGCACGGCGGGCGCGGCGGCCGGCAGCGCGGCCCCCGCCGCCGCGCCCGGGCTGCGCGCCCTGCCGCCCCACCTGCAGCCCCACCTGCAGCCCAAGATGGCCGCACCGCCGCCCGCCCAGCAGCCCGCCCAGCAGCCCGCGCAGCAGCCCGCCGGACAGATCGGTGAGCCCCAGGACCCCCCGGACCCCCCGAACCCCTTTGCCCGCCCCCTCTACTGATTCTACCCGCGCCGCCGTCTCCCCGCCGGGGTATTGCACGCAGACGGCGCCTGTAAAGATAGTTCCGCCGATTAAATTGGCGAGGGCGTCGCTTTTAATGCGCCGTAAGTTCCCCCGTTCGACTCTGAATTTCCATCTGCCTCTGCCGACGATGCCAAAAACCCTATAGGCCGCCGGAGATCAAACGAAAAGGTGAAAAATTAAGGTAGATAAACGCTATAATTGACCGGGTCTTCGTTCGGACGGACGGCCGACGCAGAGAGAGCGAGCGGCCTAGCCGCCGACTGCGAAACCCACCGGCGCATCGACGAAAAGTCTCAATCGTCGCTCTGCATCCGAAAGATTCTATCGTGCGACCGATCTGGCCCTGCGAAATATAACTCTGGGACGCCGCTTCGCGTCGAACCTAGACCGAACTTTGCGACGTTTCCGGCCGAAAGTACGTATAACGGTAGACGTACTCCGATCCACGGAAATGAGACTCCACTGCGTTATCCCCGTCCCATCCCTGCGTAGAGAAAGAGTGCGACTCGAAAATACAAAATGAGGCAGAATAAGCTTCCAAATAATCTTACACGAATGATATTCCTCTTTGACTAAAACGGAAAAAACATCGATTCGTCAGTAGAATGATCGGGTGTGCCCCTGAGCGCACACCGAGTGATCTCCACGACATACGGTCGGCCAAATTACTGATTGTTTTTCGATGCAAACACACAAATTTTTATACTGAAATAGAATTACAAGCGACTTTTTCACCTTTTGCTTTATGCCGAATATAAGAAAACATATTCAAACAGCAGATGCTACCGCTTTGCCTCAAAAATCCACCCTCTATAATTATTATTATTATTCTCTTGCTGGTTTCCACAACTCCACCCGCATCCTCGCAAAATAAAATAACCAAAATTAAATATATCAAAATACACAATTTAGTCTATTTGAAATCTCCTGCAATCTTCTGCAATATCAGTATCATGCAATCGATTCGAACACAGCAGAGACAAAGAAACTAATCTCAAAAGGATGCGATATGCAGATGATCCTAAAAACACCCCTCAGTTTATTAGTAGGTAAAAACCAGATGTAGATCAAATACAGCTGGTACTACAAAAATACAAACAAAACAGTTGACATGCTACTTCTTAGATCCCATGTTAAAAAATCACTGCAACATTTCACAAAACATCTTGAATTCTGTAGACTTTCACTTGCCGGCCGAAAACCTATAAAAATTGCTTTTACTAAACTTTAAAAAAAAAAAACACATTTCTTAAAATGTTGCGTCATTTAATTTCCAGCAACGAGTTGATTGTGCCAGCGAAAACATCAAGATCATGGTCTACCCGACGAAACAGCCCAAATCTTCAACACTTTGATAAAAATCATTGAGGCAAAACAAGAGTCATTCTGACAAAAGGCGACCGCTAACCGCAGTTTTACTAAGTTACAATTTTCAAGATATTTCGAATTAAAGCATAATTTGTAATTACTAATGCATCAACATAACCCTCGCTTACCATCATCCATCATTATCTCACCTGGTCTTCCATCCTCTAATTCCTGGATTTTCCTTTCCGTTAGGTGTTGATTCGGAGATGGACGATATTTCGAAGAAGCTTAAAGAAGAGAGTGAATCACCAAACGACACCCTGATACTGTCTTAATTTACCAATTAATTGTTCAATTTATTTATATTAAAATTATAACATGTTTGAGTCTCTCAAATTTATTTTATTTCCTGCTGTTCTGAAATAAAAGTCTTAATAACTTGGTTAAGATACACTAATGATAAGTCGGTTCGGTACACGACTTATCAGGTCCAAACGCAATTTTGGGCTTGCTCTAAAACTGCCCTCTGCTCTATGCCAACTCCAGGATAACCAAAACCTTGATTGTCCAGTTCTAAGGATCCGACAATATCGAAGCACGTTGTAAGTGGCCGTAGTGAATCAAATGGTCTATAATCCCGCATAGACTTCCACAAAAAGTTTCTTGCTAGAATCAGCCAGAATAGCACTTGTCTCGGATATAGCAATGCAGACCCGAAGATCACTCTTGCGAGAGATTACGATAGCAACAGTATATAGCTCAGCAACAGTATATATAGCTCGTTCTTTGTAGCATAACCCCCTGCACAACTAGACACATTTTATCTGGCTGCAAGGCGGCCTTAGATCAAGGACAGTATATGATGCTGTTGAAAAAAGATTTAACCTCTTTAAGATGATAATCAAGTCCTTTCCAGAAAAAATCTAAAATCTTGAACTTTTTCGAATCACTGCCATAATATCTGAGCTTACCTTTATTGAGCTTACGAGTTCTGTTGTAAAAGTAACGAGGTACTGAGGTTACTCCATGCTACCCACATAGGAAAACATCCGTTTTACCTGCATTACAAACTAGTTAACGTTACTACAATATTTTTACAACGCATTCTCGTAAAGCTTGATTTTATTTTAAGTGTCATGGAAATGGACAATCGGCGAAACCGCAATGGAAATATTTTAAAAGTTGACGCAAGTATCTGTTCTAAGAGCCACCGCCGAAAAAGTCACATGTCCCAGGTCCAAAAAAGGATGGTTTCGCTACTAGGAGCGTTTGCATTTGGCGGGAATCTGGAGTTAAAATCTCCTGAAAAAGTAAAAAATAACTAAATCTGTCTTTTAACCCCTCCTCTCGCGAAAGAAAAATTCAGCTATCACTTTTGCGCGCGACATTTTCGCGCGTAAAATCGACGCGAGTCGACGACCTTGATACAAACGACTATAACTTGTAAACCACTATACGGATCATAAAAAAAAATACGGTAAAATGATCGCACTGAAATTTGACATATAAAAAATTATAACCTGGGAATTGGGGGAGTCGGCCATTGGTCCCGCAAGGGATGTTAGGGAGTCACCGGGGTGACAAATAACTGAACGTTTATTGTCTTCAAGCTAAAAATATTCCATAATATTGTTCTCTTTTAAATTAGGGGTTTTATGAACGCTTAACCCGTTGAGTATGAGTCAACCAAATCTGGTCGCGAAACAATTATCCGTTGAGTACGAGTCGACCAAATCTGGTCGCGCGTTTTTTTCACTTCTTTGACGTTCTCATATTTATTCATAATTATCTAATTGTTTTACAAAATGATATTTCAATATTCTATATTCGAAATTTCAATGCAATCATTGTGCAGTTGTTCTTTTTATCATTGGTGTAGTAGTTTCGTAGTTATAGTACTTTAAGTCGATGTCGCCGAAAATCCTGCAAAAGTGACAGATGCATCCATGAAAATACCCATTTACTCCAAGGGTTAAAGTTGTCATTTATGAATATCATATGAAGTAGTTTTGTGTTTAATGGAGAAAATTGGCAGTAAAATAAAAAATAGCCGCACAGCTACTTCTTGCGAACGAACTAATTTTATCAACCCAAAACCATTGTGGATATCAAGTTGCTCCTTCACCCTTTCTTTTGTAATTTTTAGCTTCCTTTTTGAATAAATAAAATTTTGTAGTTTCTCAATTTTAGTTTTTTCACATTCAAATTAATTTATTGATTTCAAATTATCAGTAGTTACAATACACAAAAGTTATAACCTAACTAGGCTGCCGCCTGTTCCGAGGTAAACAATTTTAAGAAATCTATAATTCTTAAGAAATCTATAATTACATTTTTAGATTTAGCCATATTTGAACTCTGGATTCCCAGCAAATTCAACCGTTTCCATGACATGAGACACTAAAATAATACAAATCTGGTATTTTTGGTCATAAAATGACGACCTTGACAGCAGGTCTTATCAAAAGATCTTTTTTTAATGGCTCAAGGTCTTTTTGGATAAACCTCCACTTTCACCCTGTGTTTTTTCATTTTTTCCCGACAAAAAGTCACCTCAAGGGACCTACCTTCCAAAACAACGTCTTCGACAGTTTCGAAGGCACGTAGGACATGAAGACATGTGAGCTCCCGAAATAGTTTTATTGAAACCGTCCTATTGCTTTTTGACACATTCGCTTACTAGCCACGAGATATCTCCTGGTCAGCATTTGATGGCGAATGCCAGCCACAAATATTCTTGTTATCTGGATCATTGGTCTAATTATCGATGAACATTTCTCCTGGCAACCACACGTGGACGAGGTAAGTCGTAAAATATTTGCAGTATGCCAGACAGTAGCTTCTCCTAGAACAAAATTGAAATCGAAGCAAGTGACGTCAGGAATCTTATAGGGCTACCACAAATCGTAATATGATTACTCGTCTTCTTCTTGCATCGTCCAGGCCACATTTACGATGCCCTGGCGATGCAGATTCTATTATGCTACCGATTTGTTTTGAGAATACCATATGGCGTCCACTCGTAAATCTCCACAAAATAGTAATAGTAAGAGCGGGGACACAAACTGCGCCCACAGCGCGTCACAGCCCACAGCGCCGTAACTATGGGCCTAAGGACGCGACATGACTTACCCCTGGCTCCACTTCCGTTGCACCCTCTCCCCGCATTGCCTTGTAGCTCTTGAGTGAACTTACTGGGTGTTATTATACTGTGCACACAGACGCACTAGACGTACCGACAAACAGACAGACCAATCTGGAAATGGCCTTAACCGTCTCAGAGCCCACCTGAGACGGTTAAGGCTACAAAATGGAGATTTCCATTTTATCTCAAAAAAAATGTTTAGCGCGTTCACAATATTCTCCCTCCTTGTCAGTTGGTAGGCCGGGAAAGTAAATGTGAGGTAGAGTTGATCATTTTTTAAAATGAAATCGGCTTCAGGAAAGAAATTAAAAATAGTTAATGAAATAAAACATCCCAGAAAGAAGAATGTTTGGAAGATTTTTTTTTTCAATCTAAATGATTTGGGTTGTATGAAAAATCTGTTGCAAATGCCAACCATAAGATAAACCGTTGCACAGTATACCGAGAACAGTAGACGGACTGTCAATTGAAAAAGGCATTGCGGGGTAGGGTGCGAGGGAAATAAGCAGAGGGATACGTTATGGGAAACGCCTCTAGTTAGCGTTACGTGCGGGTGGGGGTTATCAGATTATGTCACAATATCTTAATTTTTTATCATTTATGTATGTTTGTATGCATTATTGACGTCAAAAAGTTACGATTTCGTACTATTTTGAATAAAAAACTTATGATTATGATTTCTCGTACCTTACGGTGGCCATATGCAAATTTCATTCAACAGCAGCACGATTTGTGGTAGCCCCTAGCCGCGGTAGTTAGCCTTCACGGCTATTTTTTTTATTTGTTGAGTAAGGCTTTTCTAAGGTCTTTATGAGCCTTGTAAAACTGCGACCATTGCTGATCTATTGTGTTCGCCACCTACTATAGTTCTGCGCTAAGCCTCGTGTCATTTAAGAAACGTAGCAGGCTTTTGGCGCCAGATTGTTTTACCTTATCAGGTTGGAGGTAATGACCACCCAAGTGGGTGTATCTTTTACGCATCAGCGGGCCACACTCACACATGAGGTGCTGGGGAGTTTCCTCTGCCCCTTGGCAGAACCTGCACATTTTTGTGTCTCTGAGCTTGAGGTTGAACATGTGTTTGTTCAGGCCACAATGCCCCGTGAGCGCCCTCACCAGTATGCGTAGATTGTTCCTTTTTAGCAATAAGGCCTCACGGGCCGTCTTACGGTCGTAAGCCTTAATTAGCGCTTTGGAATGATTCAACCCTGACGTGTTGTTCCAGTGGTTGACGGATTGTTCTTAGCACATTTGTTTGAGCATTAGGTTTGCAAGGCTTTTTGGTACGCCACAGCAAGGTTCAGGGCCGTATAACATTCCCTTTGCTCCCGTCTTAGCAAGGTCGTCGGCTTTTTCATTTGCCTCGATTCCTGCATGGCCGGGAACCCATCTTAGAATTACCCTGTTCTTTTCACCCAGGAAATTCAGTAATGATATGCAGTTTTGCACTAGCTTTGAATAAATGGTATTCGAGGCTAGTGCCATAAGAGCTGCTTTGCTATCCGAGTGGATATAGATACGGTGCTTGGCGTAGTTCTTAGTTCGTAATTAGCCTTCACGGCTAAGGGCTAGTACGATTTGTGGTAGCCCTTAGCCATGACGTCGCTCGCTTTGATTTCAATTTTGTTCTAATAGCAGCTACTGTCTGTATACTACTGTGCCATTGGTATGATTCTGTTTGTTTGTTTCTACTCTTTATGGTAAAATTTCACAATGGGTGGGTTTATTGTCATACGACAATCTCTTACAACCAACCCTTATATGACTTGTTTATAAGTATGTATGCGTTCAACATGTGTGTGACTGCATTCGCATTGCATTCGATCGACAGAATTAAAAATGCAATTCCGTTAATTTGATCCCATCGGAAAATGGTGACCCAGCCCGGAATCGAACCTTACAATGTAAGATCAGGCGACCTAATCACTATGCCAGTTAACCACTATGTAGGTGGAACGTCTTAAACAGATCTCGTATTCACGAACGTATCTAATGTTTTTTTTTGTACGTTTGCAGCATCACGCTAACAGGAGTAAGGTGCCGCAGTGCACAGAGCGTGGCCATCCTAGCCAACACCGCAACAGCCACACTAGCTCCAACGAAAAAGCGAGGAAAACTCATTTCAAATCGATCAGACGGCGGAAGCAGGCAAATTGGAAATAGTGCGCGTGGCCGCCCTTTCCGTCGATAACTAGATTTACGTAACGATATGAAAATTATATTATGAATAACGAAGAGTAAACGGTATATGATACGACGGGAGTTTGAATGTTAAACGACGTTTTCGTTCATTAGGCGGGGTCCTATCCTATCGAAGTTCGAAGCACACATTTTTGAAGGATTACGGAGAATAACGATCAATGTCAACTTTTTGACATTTTGGCAATTCCATTTTTAAAATTTACTAACTTTAAAAATATTTTAGCAAGGGTTTGATTGAGGAAAAAATATATTTTGTCCGTAAATTTAGTTTCTAAAAAAAAACCATTTTACTTAAATCCCACCTCGGAAAAAAATTAAAACTATATGAATAATACAATAAATGGAACATAGTTTCTTAAAAAAAAAAAAAACATCTAACTTAATTTTTACATCAGAAATAAGCGAAAACATGGAAAAGTGATTGGCCTTGATCATCACAGATCCCATTCAGTGTCCAACCAGAAGAGGGTCATCGAGGTACTACACCTCTGGACCCGACGTAAAAGAACGATCAATGTCCACCGTCACCGCGTGGACTTTGATCATTCTTTCTCGTTAATCGTTTTCGTTTTTCTTCAAGGACAGATTACGATCATTCTTTCGAAAATCGAATCGTGCTTCGATTCGTTTGGGAATAAGCCACAAGATTACATTAGTAACGCATTTTCAAAAAAAAAATGACGTTGACCGTTTTTCCCGTAACCATTTATAGACGTCAACCGTACTAAAATTCGAAACAACTTCGCTGGCTAATTACAAACAAAATGTCGTCTTTGTTCATACTCCGTAATACATAGTTAGCTTTCGAATGCGCTGCATTAACAGATTTATATTAAAATGATTATTGAAAGGCATATCGGAAGTCATTGGGGCACCTCCAAGCCATGATATAATTATATACTTCGCCGGATGTGCTGTTCTACACATAGGAAACGCTGATGTCAGTCGTTGCGATACCCAGGGCCGTACTTAAAATCTGTAGACCTAGGCTAAACTGTTTTTGAACTTTTGAAGTCAACTTGCAAACATTGTGAAATTCACCTGCAAAAACGGAAACCTAAAAAGAACCAGTTAAATTGTAGAATTTTACTGTACGTACAGTATTTAAAAGTTAATGAATCAATGATAAATATGAAAAGAATTGGAAATCATTAGGCTATACAACACGATTTATTAAAATTGTAAATAAGATAAGACGAATTTACCGCATGAAGTTTGTAGCACCCGAGATTTCGGTATTATTGCAACCGCCGTTGTCCAGCGTAGACTGAAGTGCTGTCAATCATCATCTGCGGGTAGGCGGCAAACTGCTGCTGTTACTTCGCAGATTATAACAGGTTCAGCGCGTGCAAATTTTGAAAATCCACCGTACACACAACACTTACTGTATCTTATGTTACAAACCACGCGGTAAATTCATTTTTATCCTATTTATGATGTGAAACAACCTCGATAGTCTTCGATTACTTATTAACATTGCTATGATCCACTATGTTAAATAAGTGATTAAATAGCTTAAAAAACATGCTTTTACCTCGTGGTCAATGCAACCAAAGGACTCCTTGTCACGTCAAACGAGGTCCAAAGTTGTCAGGAATTGTATTCTTACCAGAATTTTGCATTACTGTGCTAAATTTCAAATCGATACGGCAATTAGAAGTGAGTCAAAAATAAGTTGTAAAATTCCCTTATAATTTGACAGGCCACAAAGTCACAAAGTTTAGATTCATGTCCACGCTCCCTAATAGGCAAAAATAAGTATTTCATCTTTTAAAATAATGTAATTTTAAGTAGATATATTAGTCAAATTCAACTTAAATAGAGCAAATTTTAGGTACTTATACTTACATAATTCAAATACAGCACTTTCCCAAACAATCAACCTTAAAATGAAAGAAATCTTAACGACTACTTGATTTGGGCATACATTTCATAATAATCCTGATACTTATTTTCATAGCTTAATTGTCTTGCAAAACATATTTTTTGTTGTGCACACGTCCGCTTGCAGCCTATATAACCTGGGATGCAATTCTTAACAAAAAAAAAATAATTGTAAATTGGTCATGGTTCATTTGTCTACGTCACAGACATAGACAATAGACATAGACAAATCTACCATGCCAAATTTTTCAACAAATGCTCCCCTGTGCTTAAATACCGCCCTGGTGATACTCTCTTTACCACAATGCAATACCAGGCAAAGTATATAGTTATACCATGGTCCAAGCCAGTTCATATTACAATAAATTAGTATTAGATTCTAGCTGTGTAAAAATAGGTGCGTATTATCCTATTATTTATTTTAAAAATGTCCAATAGGCTTTTTTCCTTTGTACAGGGTGTCTTGCAAATTGTGAACATCTGCAGTTTTCGAATGAACCGATTTACTCAACCTCGGCTAAAGTATAAGTAAAAAACGTTTCTTACTAAATACTTGAAAATGACTAGATCTTCGGCGGATTCTGATGACGATGAAACAGCAGAACCATGAGAAAAGTGTGATGAACTGTCAGACATAACAGCTGATGTCAGATGACCATCTCACCGCGGTAACAGTTAAAGTAAAAATTATTACTTGCTAAATACTTGAGAATTACCATATCTTCGGCGGATTCCGATGACTGTCAGACGAAATAGCTGATAACAGCTGATGTCAGACGACCATCTTACGGCAGTAATAGTAAGTAAAAATCGTTACACGCTAAATGCTCGAGAAGGACCACTCCTTCGGCACATTTCGATGACAATAAAACAGCAGAACCTCGAAAAAATGCATTGGCTGTCAGACGAAAACAGCTGATTATCGGCTGATGTCAGGCGACCATCTCCTGGCAGTAGCAGTTACCGTAGAGTAACCGTTGAAATGTCATAGAGAAATATTTTTTCCCAATTTACCGTTTATTTTTACTTTGGCCCTTATAACTGCGGTTGAAGAAACTGGCCCTAAGATGTTGCATTTTTGTATGTGTACGCCGATCAATATTCATAATTGTTTCCTACTGAATTCCACCCTTTACTTTAGATTGTATCGTACTAAGCAATTTCGTTTGATTATTAAAATAAAACTGAAAAATCTTGGAGGTTGGAGGTTTACACAGCGACCCGCTCGACTATCGACCGATAAATAAAAACTGTGTTCATTTACAAAGCAAAAAAATTAATAAATTCGAGAGGATAGAATTTAAGTAGTTTGTAATGTGGCGTTTGATTTTCGCGCGAGCTTTTTTTTTTATTCATTCATTCATTCATTTTACTCGGGGGAAACATCCAATGATAAAAATGTTTCTCGACTTCTTTTCTTAGTCCCTAGGTTTACATTTATCATATTGTAATATTATTAATTATACTTAACATCAATGAAAAATGTTTCTTTTACCCTTTCAAATATGGGTCAGTCAAAAGTGAGAATGGAGCGCACTCGGCACTGTCGGACTTCCTCATACTGAACTGGAGCGGTTTCATTCTTAAGTTTGATGACCATTATACGTGACCGATAAGTCTATATTTATGTACATAATATAACTAAATCGTATGTATTCGTAATTACTAATTATATTTAACTGAGTAAATTTGTTCGATACGACAAAATACACGTCTTGTCATTTTTCTTTGGAGCTGCTGCATGAGTGTCTGAGACATACATAAAAAATTGGCACAGACTTAACCAGCAAAATTTTTCACAACCATATTCATATTCATATTCATTTTATTAGTATACTGGTATCATTGATTTTAATAAAATCAATGCTGGTATATACAAGTCAGATACAGATTAGCAAACATTTATACATATTAGCAAACAAACATTTTTTTTATCATAAAGAAAAGATAAAATAAACAAAACAAAGCGAAGAAAAAAACACAAGAATTATGTAAAAAGAAGAAATACAAGCCAAAATGCAAAGAGATCATTAAATACTTTAGCCACCAAAGCATTTTAGACTTCACTTGAGTAATATTCCTCCAGTGAGTAAAACACCTTATCTGTAAGGTACCTCTTAAGGCGTCTAACACGTCAAGAGATTGCGCCTGCCTAATGTGCTCGCTGAGTTTGTTGTAAACCGCAGGGCCGGCGATATAGGCTAGCCTCTCCGACTTGGATAATGCATGACTTACCGAACATAGCATGCTACGGGATCTTCTTGGATAGTGATGATGCACACCATTCACTTCAAAATCGGCTAGATTTCTGCGAACGAACAGCGCTACTTCCATTATATAAATGGATGGCAGCGTCATGATGCAGAGATCTCTAAACAGAGGCCTAGCTGGCGTATCAAGCGCCATACGCGCTATTGTGCGAACTGCACGCTTCTGCATAACGAAAGCCCTCTGCCTGTCGGCTGCTCGCCCCCATAGTAACTGTCATAGGAATGTTGGAAGTTGCGTTATGTTAGTAATATTTAATTTCAGTATTTAGTTATATTTAATTTCATTCCGAGCAAAATTGAAACAATTTGCGTAGTAGTGGTGAGGTTTCTTGTCTATGGCCATTTTTTTTCAACGAGGAAAAGACGTGAACTCTTGTTCTCTGCACTCTTGTTCTCTGTTTTTTTGCCGCACGACGTGTAAGGTAGATACATTTTTAAAACGTCCGGACAAGCTCTCATACGTTGCCATGCAACACCGATACAAATTACGCCGTAAATAAACACGACTCGCTGAGAATATGATGCATATGGCAGCGGCGCCCTGCCGTTTTTCCAAAGTGTCCGTGAACAAGCTTCTATAGTGTTTCATATAGTGATTCATAACCGCACCTAGACACGGCGAATTAACTGTGGATTTTCACAGCGAAAAAAACGTGAGTGGATAAGAGCGCTAACGCCACCTAGCGGAAATCCAGTGAAAAAGCTATAAGCGCACATCGGTGTCTAAGCAGACACGAACAGCAGCCATGGTTCATAGGTAGTAGTTTGGCACTGGCCGCCCGCAACTTTATGCGAAGAAAATACAATACAAATAAAAAAAGGTAGACCGATTTCAGCACAATCTTTTCAATATTTATATGATCAGTGCTTTTCAACTCTTACCATGACCAAATGATGCATATATGCCAAATTTCAGCTCAATCGGATGAAGCGTTTAGGTGCTCTCGTGGAGGAATACACAGACTCACAGGCAGACTTCAGTCTGGAAATGGTCTTAATCGCCTCGGGGGTGGTGGGTCAAAATATATTAATCATATTGTGTTAATCTTAAAAACTATTGCATTTCATAGTAAAATCCTAGCTGCGAAAACGTAGTACGGCATTGAGCAATCTAACCGAGCATATCACACTTGTTTGTTTTTAGATAATTTTTGGGCCCGTGACCAAGGCCTATGAAAGCAAAATTTATTGTGCAAAATTGGGCAATGTAACTTCAAAACAATATCTCCCCAATCTGGGAAGTGTTCCGGATGCCGGATGCATGCCCTTTGCAAAACCGTGCGCGATTGGAGGACTTGTGCCTTCATTTGAGTATGACTTTGGAAAAGGAGTTAATATATCAAATCCGTGCGCGTTTCGAGGCAGTACTGCCTTCTATTTCACACGCAAACGGAAATACGCGTTCCGGATAGCCCTTGAGGTGCTCTACCTCCGGCTCTACTTCGGCTTGACTATTTTTTAAGGACAGTATAGAATAAGAATAAATAACTTCCTCTTATATAACCACAGCTCTACTCTGAAGATAACCGAGAAAATCAAGAAAAGCCTGAAACTGAAACCTGAAAGGAAAAGTAAAACAGTGGGAAGTATGAAAACGAAAACTGCTCCTTAGGCCTGATCCACACATATCCGGTTCCATTCAGTTTGGTTCGATTTTTTTTCAGTCACTGCCAACAAGTGTAAAATAGTGCATCGGTTTCTATTCGATACCTATTAGAAACAGTAGAGCACCGACTACTCCCTCGACCTGAACAGGTTTTTCCACAGTACTTCTTCCGATGAGCGCTCAGAATATGCAATTCAACATTTGTAAACCATCATTTAACTTTACTTTTCCTTGCAAATGCAAGGTATAATCTTATTCCCTAAAAGGGAGTTGGTAATTGCCCGTTTTCCGCCTTCGGGGTTCAGTATCTCCGCCATCTATCGAGCTACGCGCGCGCAAAGTACGGGAACTCTCACAGGGCATTAGACGGCGCGTCGAGTGGAAAAATTTATTTTCGTCCATTCGTTTGTTTTATTCGTTTTTTTCGCACGTAAAGTTCAAAAAGTGCTCTTTTTTTTTCGGATCCCACGCTTTTGGAAATAGCCGCGGGACCGTAATTGCGCAACCGTCACCTCCACCCGAAACCCCTTCTCTCTATGGAAAAACTCCAAAAAGTTGAAATTTCCTACGCGCCGCCGCCATATTGGATTTTGAAAATACAACGAAAAAACCGCAAAACCTCGATAACTCGAGAACGGATAGGAGCGGAGCGTTCGGTCCGAGGAGCGATCGAAGGGCTAGGCGAGAGCTGCGAAATGGCATTTTTGAAATTTTGAAATTCCCAAAAAAATCATACAAATTTTCCATTTTTCCACTTTCGATAGGAAATATTTTTTTCGAAAAAAGTGTCATTTTCGGCGTCCCACGCTTTGGGAAGCAGCGGCGGGACCGAAATCGTGCAATAGACACTTCCACCCGAACACCCCCAACTCTATGGGAAAACTCCAAAAAGTAGAAATTTTCTTCGCCCGGCCGCCATATTGGATTTTGAAAATGCATCTAGAGAACGTCGAAAAAACGCACATTTTCCACGATAATTCGACGCAATCGAGAACGTCCAAATCGACGGCCGTCTACGGCGAGTCGAAGGACTGCACGTCCTTTACGATATTGCAGAAAAAAAATATTAAGTTTCTCCAAAAATTAGTAATAATTTTCACTTTGAAATTTGGTCAAAAAAACGCCCTCAAAACGAAAAAAGTGTTTTTTTCGGCTTCCTTAATTTTTCTCATTTTTTGATTTTTGTTAATTTTTCATCGCCTCTTTCCAACCGGAGAATCGTCTCTCTATGGGAAAAGTCTAAAAAGTAGAAATTTTCTTCGCCCGGCCGCCATATTGGATCTTGAAAATGCCACCAAAAAAACACACAAACCTCGATAATTCGACTCACGAACGTCCGAATGGATTTGCGTCTGCGGTAAGTCGAAGACCTAGACGTCCTTTACGAGATTGCCAAAAAAAATTTTTAAGTTTCTCCAAAAATTCATATAAATTTTCAATTTGAAATTTTTCCAAAAAACGCATTCGAAACGAAAAAAGTTTCATATTTCGGATCCCACGCTTTGGGAAATAGCCGCGGGACCGTAATTGCGCAACTGTCATCTCCACCCAAAAACCCTTCTCTCTATGGAAAAACTCCAAAAAGTTGAAATTTCCTTCGCGCCGCCGCCATATTGGATTTTGAAAATACAACGAAAAAACCGCAAAAACCTCGATAATTCGAATCGAAAACGTCGAAATGGATTCGCGTCTGTGGCAACTCGAAGTCCGAGAAATCCGTTACGAGACTGCCAAAAAAAAAATTGGAATTTCTCCAAAAATTCATATAAATTTTCCATTTTCCCAATTTTTAAAGGGATTTTTTTACAAAAAAAACGTAATTTTTCGGACTCCACGCTTTGGGAAGCAGCAGCGGGACCGAAATTGTGCAATGGACATTTCCACCCGAATACCCCCAACTCTATGGGAAAAATCCTAAAAGTTGAAATTTCCTTCAATTTTCTTCGTGCGGCCGCCATGTTTGATTTTGAAACGAGGCTACGAAAAAACCCGATTAGCGCAGAGAGGACGACCTCCCGTCGAGTTGTGTTATACGACGAGATGTAGCGCCTCGACCAGCACTACAAAGTGGCATTTTCAGAATTTTGAAATTTTAAAAAAATGTATATAAATTTTGATTTTGAATTTTTCCAACGAGTACAAAAATCACATTTTCCGATATCGATCGAGACAGACCGAACCTACCGCGTAGCGGTCTTAGGCGAGATCGACGCCCCGAGTGAGGTCTACGAAATGGCATTTTTGAAATTTTGACATTTTGAAATTTTTTATATAAACTTTCATTTTGAACATAGAAATTGTTATGAAAAAATCACATTTTTCACAAAATAACGAGATAGAGTAAACCTACCGCGTTGCGGTGTTCGGACAGAACGAAGGCCTTTGAAATCTGTACGAAATGGCATTTTCGAAATTTTGACATTTTGAATTTTTTTATATAAACTTTCATTTTGGACATAGAAATTGTTATGAAAAAATCACATTTTTCCCAAAAGAACGAGATAGAGTGAAGCTACTGCATTACGGTGTTCGGACAGAACGAAGGCCTTTGAAATCTCTACGAAATGGCATTTTCGAAATTTTGACATTTTGAAATTTTTTATATAAACTTTCATTTTGAACATAGAAATTGTTATGAAAAAATCACATTTTTCGCAAAAAGATCGTGATAGAGTAAACCTATAGCGTTACGGCGTTTGGACAGAACGACGGCCTTGATAATCTCTACGAAATGGCTATTTCAAAATTTTGACATTTTGAAATTTTTTATATAAACTTTCATTTTGAACATAGAAATTGTTACCAAAAAATCACATTTTTCACAAAAGAACGAGATAGAATAAACCTACCGCGTTACGGTCTTTGGCGAGATCGACACCCCGCTTAAGCTCTACAAAATGGCATTTTTGAAATTTTGAAATTTTGAAAAATTTTATATAAAATTTCATTTTAAACATAGAAATTATTATGAAAAAATCACATTTTTCGAAAAAGATCGTGATAGAGCAAACCTATAGCGTTACGGCGTTTGGTCAGAACGACGGCCTTGATAATCTCTACGAAATGGCTATTTCAAAATTTTGACATTTTGAAATTTTTTATATAAACTTTCATTTTGAACATAGAAATTGATATCAAAAAATCACATTTTTCGAAAAAGACCGTGATAGAGTAAACCTACCGCGTTGCGGTCTTTGGCGAGATCGACACCCCGCTTAAGCTCTAAAAAATTGCATTTTTGAAATTTTGAAATTTTGAAAAATTTTATATAAAATTTCATTTTAAACATAGAAATTATTATGAAAAAATCACATTTCTCGAAAAAGATCGTGATAGAGTAAACCTATAGCGTTACGGCGTTTGGACAGAACGACGGCCTTGATAATCTCTACGAAATGGCTATTTCAAAATTTTGAGATTTTGAAATTTTTTATATAAACTTTCATTTTGAACATAGAAATTGTTATCAAAAAACCACATTTTTCGAAAAAGACCGTGATAGAGTGAACCTACCGCGTTGCGGTCTTTGGCGAGATCGACACCCCGCTTAAGCTCTACAAAATGGCATTTTTGAAATTTTGACATTTTGAAAAATTTTATATAAAATTTCATTTTAAACATAGAAATTATTATGAAAAAATCACATTTTTCGAAAAAGATCGTGATAGAGTAAACCTAAAGCGTTACGTCGTTTGGACAGAACGACGGCCTTGATAATCTCTACAAAATGGCATTTTCGAAATTTTGACATTTTGAAATTTTTTATATAAACTTTCATTTTGAACATAGAAATTGTTATGAAAAAATCACATTTTTCACAAAAGAACGAGATAGAGTAAACCTACCGCGTTGCGGTCTTTGGCGAGATAGACACCCCGCTTAAGCTCTACAAAATGGCATTTTTGAAATTTTGACATTTTGAAAAATTTTGAAAATCGAACAAGAAAATTAGCGCGTTCTCGACTCGACTCAGTCGCGTTAGCGCGACTAACACTGAATGGGCTCACTCGACCTACCTATTTACTCTACCTATCGAATTATTTCGAAAGATCTCGATTTCGAAAGAAGAAGATTTCGATTTATTTCGAAAGATCGAAGGTGGCGAGGCACGTAGGGGAAGGCGGGTAAAAAGCAAAAGTCGAACAAGAAAATGAGCGCGTTCTCGACTCGACTCAGTCGCGTTAGCGCGACTAACACTGAATGGGCTCACTCGACCTACCTATTTACTCTACCTATCGAATTATTTCGAAAGATCTCGATTTCGAAAGAAGAAGATTTCGATTTAATTCGAAAGATCGAAGGTGGCGAGGCACGTAGGGGAAGGCGGGTAAAAAGCAAAAGTCGAACAAGAAAATGAGCGCGTTCTCGACTCGACTCAGTCGCGTTAGCGCGACTAACACCGAATGGGCTCACTCGACCTACCTATTTACTCTACCAATCTAACATAGTTTACAATGAAAGTATATGTGCCCTTTCATACAATGAGTAACAATAAAAGGCTCTGTGCAATACAATGAGTAACAATAAAAGTAGATGTGCAACAAAAAAAAACTCACTACCACCCCACCCCACTGGGCTCTAGTCATATACCCTAAAAGGGAGTTGGTAACTGCCCGTTTTCGGCCTTCGCGGTTCGTCATCTCCGCTATCTATCGAGTTACGGGCGTGCAAAGTACGGGAACTATCGCACCGCATTAGACGGCGCATCGAGTGGAAAAATTTATTTTCGTCTATTCGTTTGTTTTATTCGTTTTTTTCGCACGTAAAGTTCAAAAAGTGCTCTTTTTTTTCGGCTGAGTAAATTTTTCTCATTTTTTGATTTTTGATAACTTTTCATCGCCTCTTTCCAACCGGAGAATCGTCTCTCTATGGGAAAATTCCGAAAAGTTGAAATTTTTTCTATTTTCAAATTCAAAATTGCGTTCGAAAACGCATCGACGAAAACGCGGAAACCGACATAACTCGAGAACGGATAGGAGCGGAGCGTTTCGGTCCGAGGAGCGATCGAAGGGCTCGGCGAGAGCTGCGAAATGGCATTTTTGAAATTTTGAAATTCCCAAAAAAATCATACAAATTTTCCATTTTTCCACTTTCGATAGGAAATATTTTTTTCGAAAAAAGTGTCATTTTCGGCTGACTTAATTTTTCTCATTTTTTGATTTTTGTTAATTTTTCATAGCCTATTTCCAACCGGAGAATCGTCTCTCTATGGGAAAACTCCAAAAAGTAGAAATTTTCTTCGCCCGACCGCCATATTGGATTTTGAAAATGCATCTAGAGAACATTGAAAAAACACACATTTTCCACGATAATTCGACGCAATCGAGAACGTCCAAATCGACGGCCGTCTACGGCGTGTCCAAGGACTAGACGTCCTTTACGATATTGCAGAAAAAAAATATTAAGTTTCTCCAAAAATTAGTAATAATTTTCACTTTGAAATTTGGTCAAAAAAACGCCCTCAAAACGAAAAAAGTGTTTTTTTCGGCTGAGTAAATTTTTCTCATTTTTTGATTTTTGTTAATTTTTCATCGCCTCTTTCCAACCGGAGAATCGTCTCTCTATGGGAAAATCCCGAAAAGTTGAAATTTCCTTCGGGCGGCGGCCATATTGGATTTTGAAAATGCCACCAAAAAAACACATAAACCTCGATAATTCGACTCACGAACGTCCGAATGGATTTGCGTCTGCGTCAAGTCGAAGACCTAGACGTCCTTTACGAGATTGGCAAAAAAAAATTTCAAGTTTCTCCAAAAATTCATATAAATTTTCAATTTGAAATTTTTCCAAAAAACGCATTCGAAACGAAAAAAGTTTCATATTTCGGATCCCACGCTTTGGAAAATAGCCGAGGGACCGTAATTGCGCAACCGTCATCTCTACCCGAAAACCCTTCTCTCTATGGAAAAACTCCAAAATGTTGAAATTTCCTTCGCGCCGCCGCCATATTGGATTTTGAAAATACAACGAAAAAACCGCCAAAACCTCGATAATTCGAATCGAAAACGTCGAAATGGATTCGCGTCTGTCGCAACTCGAAGTCCGAGAAATCCGTTACGAGACTGCCAAAAAGAAAATTGGAATTTCTCCAAAAATTCATATAAATTTTCCATTTTCCCAATTTTTAAAGGATTTTTTTTACAAAAAAAACGTAATTTTTCGGACTCCACGCTTTGGGAAGCAGCAGCGGGACCGAAATTGTGCAAAGGACATTTCCACCCGAATACCCCCAACTCTATGGGAAAAATCCTAAAAGTTGAAATTTCCTTCAATTTTCTTCGTGCGGCCGCCATCTTTGATTTTGAAACGAGGCTACGAAAAAACCCGATTAGCGCAGAGAGGACGACCTCCCGTCGAGTTGTGTTCTACGGCGAGATGTAGCGCCTCGACCAGCACTACAAAGTGGCATTTTCAGAATTTTGAAATTTTAAAAAAATTTATATAAATTTTGATTTTGAATTTTTCCAACGAGTACAAAAATCACATTTTCCGATATCGATCGAGACAGACCGAACCTACCGCGTAGCGGTCTTAGGCGAGATCGACGCCCCGAGTGAGGTCTACGAAATGGCAATTTTGAAATTTTGACATTTTGAAATTTTTTATATAAACTTTCATTTTGAACTTGGAAATTATTATGAAAAAATCACATTTTTCGAAAAAGACCGTGATAGAGTAAATCAAACGCGTTACGGTGTTCGGACAGAACGAAGGCCTTTGAAATCTATACGAAATGGCATTTTCGAAATTTTGACATTTTGAAATTTTTTATATAAACTTTCATTTTGAACATAGAAATTGTTATGAAAAAAACACATTTTTCACAAGAGAACGAGATAGAGTGAACCTACCGCGTTGCGGTCTTTGTCTAGATCGACACCCCGCTTAAGCTCTACGAAATGGCATTTTTGAAATTTTGACATTTTGAAAAATTTTATATAAACTTTCATTTTGAAATTGGCAATTGTTATGAAAAAATCACATTCTTCGAAATAAATCGAGATAGAGTAAACCTGACGCGTTACGGTGTTCGGACAGAACGACGGCCTCGAAAATCTCTACAAAATGGCATTTTTGAAATTTTGACATTTTGAAAAATTTTATATAAACTTTCATTTTGAACTTGGAAATTATTATGAAAAAATCACATTTTTCGAAATAAATCGAGATAGAGTAAACCTACCGCGTTTTGGTGTTCGGACAGAACGAAGGCCTTTGAAATCTCTACGAAATGGCATTTTCGAAATTTTGACATTTTGAAATTTTTTATATAAACTTTCATTTTGAACATAGAAATTGTTATGAAAAAATCACATTTTTCGAAATAAATCGAGATAGAGTAAACCTACCGCGTTGCGGTCTTTGGCAAGATCGACACCCCGCTTAAGCTATATAAAATGGCATTTTTGAAATTTTGACATTTTGAAAAATTTTATATAAAATTTCATTTTAAACATAGAAATTATTATGAAAAAAATCACATTTTTCGAAAAAGATCGTGATAGAGTAAACCTATAGCGTTACTGCGTTTGGACAGAACGACGGCCTTGATAATCTCTACGAAATGGCTATTTCAAAATTTTGACATTTTGAAATTTTTTATATAAACTTTCATTTTGAACATAGAAATTGTTATCAAAAAATCACATTTTTCACAAAAGAACGAGATAGAGTAAACCTACCGTGTTGCAGTCTTTGGCGAGATCGACACCCCGCTTAAGCTCTACAAAATGGCATTTTTGAAATTTTGACATTTTGAAAAATTTTATATAAAATTTCATTTTAAACATAGAAATTATTAAGAAAAAATCACATTTTTCGAAAAAGATCGTGATAGAGTAAACCTACCGCGTTAAGGTGTTCGGACAGAACGAAGGCCTTTGAAATCCCTACGAAATGGCATTTTCGAAATTTTGACATTTTGAAATTTTTTATATAAACTTTCATTTTGAACATAGAAATTGTTATGAATAAATGACATTTTTCGAAAAAGACCGTGATAGAGTAAATCAAACGCGTTACGTTGTTCGGACAGAAGGAAGGCCTTTGAAATCTCTACGAAATGGCATTTTCGAAATTTTGACATCTTGAATTTTTTTTTATAAACTTTCATTTTGAACATAGAAATTGTTATGAATAAATGACATTTTTCGAAAAAGACCGTGATAGAGTAAATTAAACGCGTTACGGTGTTCGGGCAGAACGAAGGCCTTTGAAATCTCTACGAAATGGCATTTTCGAAATTTTGACATTTTGAAATTTTTTATATAAACTTTCATTTTGAACATAGAAATTGTTATGAAAAAATCACATTTTTTTAAATAAATCGAGATTGAGTAAACCTACCGCGTTGCGGTCTTTGGCGAGATTGACACCCCGCTTAAGCTCTATAAAATGGCATTTTTGAAATTTTGAAATTTTGAAAATTTTTGAATATCGAACAAGAAAATGAGCGCGTTCTCGACTCGACTCAGTCGCGTTAGCGCGACTAACACTGAATGGGCTCACTCGACCTACCTATTTACTCTACCTATCGAATTATTTCGAAAGATCTCGATTTCGAAAGAAGAAGATTTCGATTTATTTCGAAAGATCGAAGGTGGCGAGGCACGTAGGGGAAGGCGGGTAAAAAGCAAAAGTCGAACAAGAAAATGAGCGCGTTCTCGACTCGACTCAGTCGCGTTAGCGCGACTAACACCGAATGGGCTCACTCGACGAACATAGTTTACGATGAAAGTAGATGTGCCCTTTCGTACAATGAACGACAACGAAAGTAGATGTGCCCTTTCATACGACGAGTAACGATAAAAGTAGATGTGCAAAAAAAAAACTCACTACCACCCCACCCCACTGGGCTCTAGTCATATACCCTAAAAGGGAGTTGGTAACTGCCCGTTTTCGGCCTTCGGGGTTCTTAATCTCCGTTATCTATCGAGTTACGCGCGCGCGAAGTACGGGAACTATCGCACTGCATTAGACGGCGCGTCGAGTGGAAAAAATTATTTTCTTCTATTCGTTTGTTTTATTCGTTTTTTTCGCACGTAAAGTTCAAAAAGTGCTCTTTTTTTTCGGCTGAGTAAATTTTTCTCATTTTTTGATTTTTGATAACTTTTCATCGCCTCTTTCCAACCGGAGAATTGTCTCTCTATGGGAAAATTCCGAAAAGTTGAAATTTTTTCGATTTTCAAATTCAAAATTGCGTTCGAAAACGCATCGACGAAAACGCGGAAACCGACATAACTCGAGAACGGATAGGAGCGGAGCGTTTCGGTCCGAGGAGCGATCGAAGGGCTCGGCGAGAGCTGCGAAATGGCATTTTTGAAATTTTGAAATTCCCAAAAAAATCATAAAAATTCTCCATTTTTCCACTTTCGATAGGAAATATTTTTTTCGAAAAAAGTGTCATTTTCGGCGTCCCACGCTTTGGGAAGCAGCAGCGGGACCGAAATCGTACAAAGGTCACTTCCACCCGAACACCCCCAAATCTATGGGAAAACTCCAAAAAGTAGAAATTTTCTTCGCCCGACCGCCATATTGGATTTTGAAAATGCATCTAGAGAACATTGAAAAAACACACATTTTCCACGATAATTCGACGCAATCGAGAACGTCCAAATCGACGGCCGTCTACGGCGAGTCCAAGGACTAGACGTCCTTTACGATACTGCAGAAAAAAAATATTAAGTTTCTCCAAAAATTAGTAATAATTTTCACTTTGAAATTTGGTCAAAAAAACGCCCTCAAAACGAAAAAAGTGATTTTTTCGGCTACCATAATTTTTCTCATTTTTTGATTTTTGTTAATTTTTCATCGCCTCTTTCCAACCTGAGAATCGTCTCTCTATGGGAAAATCCCGAAAAGTTGAAATTTCCTTCGGGCGGCGGCCATATTGGATTTTAAAAATGCCACCAAAAAAACACATAAACCTCGATAATTCGACTCACGAACGTCCGAATGGATTCGCGTCTGCGGCAATTCGAAGACCTAGACGTCCTTTACGAGATTGCCAAAAAAAATTTTCAAGTTTCTCCAAAAATTCATATAAATTTTCAATTTGAAATTTTTCCAAAAAACGCATTCGAAACGAAAAAAGTTTCATATTTCGGATCCCACGCTTTGGGAAATAGCCGCGGGACCGTAATTGCGCAACCGTCATCTCCACCCGAAAACGCTTCTCTCTATGGAAAAACTCCAAAAAGTTGAAATTTCCTTCGCGCCGCCGCCATATTGGATTTTGAAAATACAACGAAAAAACCGCAAAAACCTCGATAATTCGAATCGAAAACGTCTAAATGGATTCGCGTCTGTGTCAACTCGAAGTCCGAGAAATCCGTTACGAGACTGCCAAAAAGAAAATTGGAATTTCTCCAAAAATTCATATAAATTTTCCATTTTCCCAATTTTTAAAGGATTTTTTTTACAAAAAAAACGTAATTTTTCGGACTCCACGCTTTGGGAAGGAGCAGCGGGACCGAAATTGTGCAATGGACATTTCCACCGGAATACCCCCAACTCTATGGGAAAAATCCTAAAAGTTGAAATTTCTTTCAATTTTCTTCGTGCGGCCGCCATATTTGATTTTGAAAGGAGGCTACGAAAAAACCCGATTAGCGCAGAGAGGACGACCTCCCGTCGAGTTGTGTTCTACGGCGAGATGTAGCGCCTCGAACAGCACTACAAAGTGGCATTTTCAGAATTTTGAAATTTTAAAAAAAATTATATAAATTTTGATTTTGAATTTTTCCAACGAGTACAAAAATCACATTTTCCGATATCGATCGAGACAGTCCGAACCTACCGCGTTGCGGTCTTAGGCGAGATCGACGCCCCGAGTGAGGTCTACGAAATGGCATTATTGAAATTTTGACATTTTGAAATTTTTTATATAAACTTTCATTTTGAACATAGAAATTGTTATGAAAAAATCACATTTTTCACAAAATAACGAGATAGAGTAAACCTACCGCGTTGCGGTGTTCGGACAGAACGAAGGCCTTTGAAATCTCTACGAAATGGCATTTTCGAAATTTTGACATTTTGAAATTTTTTATATAAACTTTCATTTTGAACATAGAAATTGTTATGAAAAAATCACATTTTTCACAAAATAACGAGATAGAGTAAACCTACCGCGTTGCGGTGTTCGGACAGAACGAAGGCCTTTGAAATCTCTACGAAATGGCATTTTCGAAATTTTGACATTTTGAAATTTTTTATATAAACTTTCATTTTGAACATAGAAATTATTATAAAAAAATCACATTTTTCACAAAAGAACGAGATAGAGTGAACCTACCGCGTTGCGGTCTTTGGCGAGATCGACACCCCGCTTAAGCTCTACAAAATGGCATTTTTGAAATTTTGACATTTTGAAAAATTTTATATAAAATTTCATTTTAAACATAGAAATTATTATGAAAAAATCACATTTTTCGAAAAAGATCGTGACAGAGTAAACCTATAGCGCTACGGTGTTTGGACAGAACGACGGCCTCGGTAAGCTCTAGAAAATGGCATTTTT
This sequence comes from Micropterix aruncella, assembly GCA_944548615.1. Classification (NCBI taxonomy): domain Eukaryota; kingdom Metazoa; phylum Arthropoda; class Insecta; order Lepidoptera; family Micropterigidae; genus Micropterix; species Micropterix aruncella. The sequence continues at coordinate 3,524,567 of OX155971.1, read as the reverse complement.
GAAATTTTGAAATTTTGAAAAATTTTATATAAACTTTCATTTTAAACATAGAAATTATTATGAAAAAATCACATTTTTCGAAAAAGATCGTGATAGAGTAAACCTATAGCGCTACGGTGTTCGGACAGAACGACGGCTTCGGTAATCTCTACAAAATGGAATTTTTGAAATTTTGACATTTTGAAAAATTTTATATAAACTTTCATTTTAAACATAGAAATTATTATGAAAAAAACACATTTTTCGAAAAAGATCGTGATAGAGTAAACCTATAGCGCTACTTTGTTCGGACAGAACGACGGCCTGGGTAATCTCTACAAAATGGCATTTTTGAAATTTTGAAATTTTGAAAAATTTTATATAAACTTTCATTTTGAACTTGGAAATTGTTATGAAAAAAAACACATTTTTCGAAATAAATCGCGACAGAGTAAACCTATAGCGCTACGATGGCCGGACAGAACGACGGCCTCGGTAATCTCTACAAAATGGCATTTTTGAAATTTTGAAATTTTGAAAAATTTTGAAAATCGAACAAGAAAATGAGCGCGTTCTCGACCCGACTCAGTCGCGTTAGCGCGACTAACACTGAATGGGCTCACTCGACCTACCTATTTACTCTACCTATCGAATTATTTCTAAAGGTCTCGATTTCGAAAGAAGAAGATTTCGATTTATTTCGAAAGATCGAAGGTGGCGAGGCACGTAGGGGAAGGCGGGTAAAAAGCAAAAGTCGAACAAGAAAATGAGCGCGTTCTCGACTCGACTCAGTCGCGTTAGCGCGACTAACACCGAATGGGCTCACTCGACCTACCTATTTACTCTACCTTGAAAGTAGATGTGCCCTTTCATACAATGAACAACAACGAAAGTAGATGTGCCCTTTCATACAATGAGTAGATGTGCAAAAAAAAAACTGAAAAACTAAAAAACACAACTTACTGGCACCCCACTGGGCTCTAGTCATCATATACCCTAAAAGGGAGTTGGTAACTGCCCGTTTTCGGCCTTCGGGGTTCCCTATCTCCGTTATCTATCGAGTTACGCGCGCGCAAGTATGGGAACTCTCGCAGCGCATTAGACGGCGCGTCGAGTGGAAAAATTTGTTTTCGTCTATTCGTTTGTTTTATTCGTTTTTTTCGCGCGTAAAGTTCAAAAAGTGCTCTTTTTTTTTCGGATCCCACGCTTTGGGAAATAGCCGCGGGACCGTAATTGAGCCTCCGTCACGTCCACCCGAAGACCCTTCTCTCTATGGAAAAACTCCAAAAAGTTGAAATTTCCTTCGCGCCGCCGCCATATTGGATTTTGAAAATACAACGAAAAAACCGCAAAACCTCGATAACTCGAGAACGGATAGGAGCGGAGCGTTTCGGTCCGAGGCGGTCGAAGGGCTCGGCGAGAGCTACGAAATGGCATTTTTGAAATTTTGAAATTCCCAAAAAAATCATATAAATTTTCCATTTTTCCACTTTCGATAGGAAATATTTTTTTCGAAAAAAGTGTCATTTTCGGCTGACTTAATTTTTCTCATTTTTTGATTTTTGTTAATTTTTCATCGCCTATTTCCAACCGGAGAATCGTCTCTCTATGGGAAAACTCCAAAAAGTAGAAATTTTCTTCGCCCGGCCGCCATATTGGATTTTGAAAATGCATCTAGAGAACGTCGAAAAAACGCACATTTTCCACGATAATTCGACGCAATCGAGAACTTCCAAATCGACGGCCGTCTACGGCGAGTCGAAGGACTGCATGTCCTTTACGATATTGCAAAAAAAAAATATTAAGTTTCTCCAAAAATTAGTAATAATTTTCACTTTGAAATTTGGTCAAAAAAACGCCCTCAAAACGAAAAAAGTGATTTTTTCGGCTACCATAATTTTTCTCATTTTTTGATTTTTGTTAATTTTTCATCGCCTCTTTCCAACCGGAGAATCGTCTCTCTATGGGAAAATCCCGAAAAGTTGAAATTTCCTTCGGGCGGCGGCCATATTGGATTTTGAAAATGCCACCAAAAAAACACATAAACCTCGATAATTCGACTCACGAACGTCCGAATGGATTCGCGTCTGCGGCAATTCGAAGACCTAGACGTCCTTTACGAGGTTGCCAAAAAAAATTTTCAAGTTTCTCCAAAAATTCATATAAATTTTCAATTTGAAATTTTTCCAAAAAACGCATTCGAAACGAAAAAAGTTTCATATTTCGGATCCCACGCTTTGGGAAATAGCCGCGGGACCGTAATTGCGCAACCGTCATCTCCACCCGAAAACGCTTCTCTCTATGGAAAAACTCCAAAAAGTTGAAATTTCCTTCGCGCCGCCGCCATATTGGATTTTGAAAATACAACGAAAAAACCGCAAAAACCTCGATAATTCGAATCGAAAACGTCTAAATGGATTCGCGTCTGTGTCAACTCGAAGTCCGAGAAATCCGTTACGAGACTGCCAAAAAGAAAATTGGAATTTCTCCAAAAATTCATATAAATTTTCCATTTTCCCAATTTTTAAAGGATTTTTTTTACAAAAAAAACGTAATTTTTCGGACTCCACGCTTTGGGAAGGAGCAGCGGGACCGAAATTGTGCAATAGACATTTCCACCGGAATACCCCCAACTCTATGGGAAAAATCCTAAAAGTTGAAATTTCCTTCAATTTTCTTCGTGCGGCCGCCATATTTGATTTTGAAAGGAGGCTACGAAAAAACCCGATTAGCGCAGAGAGGACGACCTCCCGTCGAGTTGTGTTCTACGGCGAGATGTAGCGCCTCGAACAGCACTACAAAGTGGCATTTTCAGAATTTTGAAATTTTAAAAAAAATTATATAAATTTTGATTTTGAATTTTTCCAACGAGTACAAAAATCACATTTTCCGATATCGATCGAGACAGACCGAACCTACCGCGTTGCGGTCTTAGGCGAGATCGACGCCCCGAGTGAGGTCTACGAAATGGCATTTTTGAAATTTTGACATTTTGAAATTTTTTATATAAACTTTCATTTTGAATATAGAAATTGTTATGAAAAAATCACATTTTTCGAAAAAGACCGTGATAGAGTAAACCTAGCGCGTTGCGGTCTTTGGCGAGATCGACACCCCGCTTAAGCTCTACAAAATGGCATTTTTGAAATTTTGAAATTTTGAAAAATTTTATATAAACTTTCATTTTAAACATAGAAATTATTATGAAAAAATCACATTTTTCACAAAATAACGAGATAGAGTAAACCTACCGCGTTGCGGTGTTCGGACAGAACGAAGGCCTTTGAAATCTCTACGAAATGGCATTTTCGAAATTTTGACATTTTGAAATTTTTTATATAAACTTTCATTTTCAACATAGAAATTGTTATGAAAAAATCACATTTTTCACAAAATAACGAGATAGAGTAAACCTACCGCGTTGCGGTGTTCGGACAGAACGAAGGCCTTTGAAATCTCTACGAAATGGCATTTACGAAATTTTGACATTTTGAAATTTTTTATATAAACTTTCATTTTGAACATAGAAATTGTTATGAAAAAATCACATTTTTCACAAAATAACGAGATAGAGTAAACCTACCGCGTTGAGGTGTTCGGACAGAACGAAGGCCTTGATAATCTCTACGAAATGGCATTTTCGAAATTTTGACATTTTGAAATTTTTTATATAAACTTTCATTTTGAACATAGAAATTGTTATGAATAAATGACATTTTTCGAAAAAGACCGTGATAGAGTAAATTAAACGCGTTACGGTGTTCGGGCAGAACGAAGGCCTTTGAAATCTCTACGAAATGGCATTTTCGAAATTTTGACATTTTGAAATTTTTTATATAAACTTTCATTTTGAACATAGAAATTGTTATGAAAAAATGACATTTTTCGAAAAAGACCGTGATAGAGTAAACCTACCGCGTTGCGGTCTTTAGCGAGATCGACACCCCGCTTAAGCTCTACAAAATGGCATTTTTGAAATTTTGAAATTTTGAAAAATTTTATATAAAATTTCATTTTAAACATAAAATTATTATGAAAAAATCACATTTTTCGAAATAAATCGTGACAGAGTAAACCTATAGCGCTACGGCGTTTGGACAGAACGACGGCTTCGGTAATCTCTACAAAATGGTATTTTTGAAATTTTGACATTTTGAAAAATTTTATATAAAATTTCATTTTAAACATAGAAATTATTATGAAAAAATCACATTTTTCGCAAAAGATCGTGACAGAGTAAACCTATAGCGCTACGGTGTTCGGACAGAACGACGGCCTCGGTAAGCTCTAGAAAATGGCATTTTTGAAATTTTGAAATTTTGAAAAATTTTATATAAACTTTCATTTTAAACATAGAAATTATTATGAAAAAATCACATTTTTCGAAAAAGATCGTGATAAAGTAAACCTATAGCGCTACGGTGTTTGGACAGAACGACGGCCTCGGTAATCTCTACAAAATGGCATTTTTGAAATTTTTAAATTTTGAAAAATTTTATATAAACTTTCATTTTGAACATAGAAATTGTTATGAAAAAATCACATTTTTCACAAAAGAACGAGATAGAGTAAACCTACCGCGTTGCAGTCTTTGGCGAGATCGACACCCCGCTTAAGCTCTACAAAATCCCATTTTTGAAATTTTGAAATTTTGAAATTTTTTGAAAATTGAACAAGAAAATGAGCGCGTTCTCGACCCGACTCAGTCGCGTTAGCGCGACTAACACTGAATGGGCTCACTCGACCTACCTATTTACTCTACCTATCGAATTATTTCTAAAGGTCTCGATTTCGAAAGAAGAAGATTTCGATTTATTTCGAAAGATCGAAGGTGGCGAGGCACGTAGGGGAAGGCGGGTAAAAAGCAAAAGTCGAACAAGAAAATGAGCGCGTTCTCGACTCGACTCAGTCGCGTTAGCGCGACTAACACTGAATGGGCTCACTCGACCTACCTATTTACTCTACCTATCTAACATAGTTTACAATGAAAGTAGATGTTCCCCAACCTAACAATGAACGACAACGAAAGTAGATGTGCCCTTTCATACAATGAGTAACAATAAAAGTAGATGTGCAAAAAAAAACTCACTACCACCCCACCCCACTGGGCTCTGTGCCACTCCGATCTGTGCCGCTCCGATCTAGTCATATACCCTAAAAGGGAGTTGGTAATTGCCCGTTTTCGGCCTTCGGGGTTCGCCATCTCCGCCATCTGTCGAGTTACGCGCGCGCAAGTATGGGAACTCTCGCAGAGCCTTAGACGGCGCGTCGAGTGGAAAAATTTATTTTCGTCCATTCGTTCGTTTTATTCGTTTTTTTCGCGCGTAAAGTTCAAAAAGTGCTCTTTTTTTTTCGGCTTTGTACGATTTTTTATTCCTCAATTCGGTCAGTCTTTTTTCGGACCGCCTCGATCTCGACGACGCTCCGTCTATGGAAAAACTCCGAAAAGTTGAAATTTTTTCGATTTTCAAATTCAAAATGGCGTTCGAAAACGCATCGACGAAAACGCGGAAACCGACATAACTCGAGAACGGATAGGAGCGGAGCGTTTCGGTCCGAGGAGCGATCGAAGGGCTCGGCGAGATCTGCGAAATGGCATTTTTGAAATTTTGAAATTCCCAAAAAAATCATACAAATTTTCCATTTTTCCACTTTCGATAGGAAATATTTTTTTCGAAAAAAGTGTCATTTTCGGCGTCCCACGCTTTGGGAAGCAGCGGCGGGACCGAAATCGCGCAACGGACACTTCCACCCGAATACCCCCAACTCTATGGGAAAACTCCAAAAAGTAGAAATTTTCTTCGCCCGGCCGCCATATTGGATTTTGAAAATGCATCTAGAGAACATCGAAAAAACGCACATTTTCCACGATCATTCGACGCAATCGAGAACGTCCAAATCGACGGCCGTCTACGGCGAGTCCGAGGACTGCACGTCCTTTACGATATTGCAGAAAAAAAATATTAAGTTTCTCCAAAAATTAGTAATAATTTTCACTTTGAAATTTGGTCAAAAAAACGCCCTCAAAACGAAAAAAGTGTTTTTTTCGGCTGACTTAATTTTTCTCATTTTTTGATTTTTGTTAATTTTTCATCGCCTCTTTCCAACCTGAGAATCGTCTCTCTATGGGAAAAGTCTAAAAAGTAGAAATTTTCTTCGCCCGGCCGCCATATTGGATTTTGAAAATGCCACCAAAAAAACACATAAACCTCGATAATTCGACTCACGAACGTCCGAATGGATTTGCGTCTGCTTCAATTCGAAGACCTAGACGTCCTATACGAGATTGCCAAAAAAAATTTTCAAGTTTCTCCAAAAATTCATATAAATTTTCAATTTGAAATTTTTCCAAAAAACGCATTCGAAACGAAAAAAGTTTCATATTTCGGATCCCACGCTTTGGGAAATAGCCGCGGGACCGTAATTGCGCAACTGTCATCTCCACCCGAAAACCCTTCTCTCTATGGAAAAACTCCAAAAAGTTGAAATTTCCCTCGCGCCGCCGCCATATTGGATTTTGAAAATACAACGAAAAAACCGCAAAAACCTCGATAATTCGAATCGAAAACGTCGAAATGGATTCGCGTCTGTGGCAATTCGAAGTCCGAGAAATCCGTTACGAGACTGCCAAAAAAAAAATTGGAATTTCTCAAAAAAATCATATAAATTTTCCATTTTCCCAATTTTTGAAGCAAATTTTTTACAAAAAAAACGTATTTTTTCGGCTCCCACGCTTTGGGAAGCAGCAGCGGGACCGAAATTGTGCAATGGACATTTCCACCCGAATACCCCCAACTCTATGGGAAAAATCCTAAAAGTTGAAATTTCCTTCAATTTTCTTCGTGCGGCCGCCATCTTTGATTTTGAAACGAGGCTACGAAAAAACCCGATTAGCGCAGAGAGGACGACCTCATGTCGAGTTGTGTTCTACGGCGAGGTGTAGCGCCTCGACCAGCACTACAAAGTGGCATTTTCAGAATTTTGAAATTTTAAAAAAATTTCTATAAATTTTGATTTTGAATTTTTCCAACGAGTACAAAAATCATATTTTCCGATATCGATCGAGACAGACCGAACCTACCGCGTTGCGGTCTTAGGCTAGATCGACGCCCCGAGTGAGGTCTACGAAATGGCATTTTTGAAATTTTGACATTTTGAAAAATTTTATATAAACTTTCATTTTGAACTTGGAAATTATTATGAAAAAATCACATTTTTCGAAATAAATCGAGATAGAGTAAACCTATAGCGCTACGGTGTTCGGAGAGAACGACGGCCTCGGTAATCTCTACAAAATGGCATTTTTAAAATTTTGACATTTTGAAAAATTTTATATAAACTTTCATTTTAAACATAGAAATTATTATGAAAAAATCACATTTTTCGAAAAAGATCGTGATAGAGTAAACCTATAGCGCTACGGTGTTCGGACAGAACGACGGCCTCGGTAATCTCTACAAAATGGCATTTTTAAAATTTTGACATTTTGAAAAATTTTATATAAACTTTCATTTTAAACATAGAAATTATTATGAAAAAATCACATTTTTCGAAAAAGATCGTGATAGAGTAAACCTATAGCGCTACGGTGTTCGGACAGAACGACGGCCTCGGTAATCTCTACGAAATGGCATTTTTGAAATTTTGACATTTTGAAATTTTTTATATAAACTTTCATTTTGAACATAGAAATTGTTATGAAAAAATCACATTTTTCGAAATAAATCGAGACAGAGTAAACCTAACGCGTTACGGTGTTCGGACAGAACGACGGCCTTGATAATCTCTACGAAATGGCTATTTCAAAATTTTGACATTTTGAAATTTTTTATATAAACTTTCATTTTGAACATAGAAATTGTTATCAAAAAATCACATTTTTCACAAAAGAACTAGATAGAGTAAACCTACCGCGTTGCGGTCTTTGGCGAGATCGACACCCCGCTTAAGCTCTACAAAATGGCATTTTTGACATTTTGAAATTTTGAAAAATTTTGAAAATCGAACAAGCAAATTAGCGCGTTCTCGACTCGACTCAGTCGCGTTAGCGCGACTGACACTGAATGGGCTCACTCGACCTACCTATTTACTCTACCTATCGAATTATTTCGAAAGATCTCGATTTCGAAAGAAGAAGATTTCGATTTATTTCGAAAGATCGAAGGTGGCGAGGCACGTAGGGGAAGGCGGGTAAAAAGCAAAAGTCGAACAAGAAAATGAGCGCGTTCTCGACTCGACTCAGTCGCGTTAGCGCGACTAACACCGAATGGGCTCACTCGACCTACCTATTTACTCTACCAATCTAACATAGTTTACGATGAAAGTAGATGTGCCCTTTCATACAATGAACGACAACAACACAACTCACTACCACCCCACCCCACTGGGCTCTGTGCCGCTCCGATCTAGTCATATACCCTAAAAGGGAGTTGGTAACTGCCCGTTTTCGGCCTTCGGGGTTGATTATCTCCGTTATCTATCGAGTTAAGGGCGCGCAAAGTACGGGAACTATCGCACTGCATTAGACGGCGCGTCGAGTGGAAAAATTTATTTTCGTCGATTCGTTCGTTTTATTCGTTTTTTTCGCGCGTAAAGTTCAAAAAGTGCTCTTTTTTTTTCGGCTTTGTACGATTTTTTATTCCTCAATTCGGTCAGTCTTTTTTCGGACCGCCTCGATCTCGACGACGCTCCGTCTATGGAAAAACTCCGAAAAGTTGAAATTTTTTCGATTTTCAAATTCAAAATGGCGTTCGAAAACGCATCGACGAAAACGCGGAAACCGACATAACTCGAGAACGGATAGGAGCGGAGCGTTTCGGTCCGAGGAGCGGTCGAAGGGCTCGGCGAGAGCTGCGAAATGGCATTTTTGAAATTTTGAAATTCCCAAAAAAATCATACAAATTTTCCATTTTTCCACTTTCGATAGGAAATATTTTTTTCGAAAAAAGTGTCATTTTCGGCGTCCCACGCTTTGGGAAGCAGCGGCGGGACCGAAATCGCGCAATAGACACTTCCACCCGAACACCCCCAACTCTATGGGAAAACTCCAAAAAGTAGAAATTTTCTTCGCCCGGCCGCCATATTGGATTTTGAACATGCATTTAGAGAACGTCGAAAAAACGCACATTTTCCACGATAATTCGACGCAATCGAGAACGTCCAAATCGACGGCCGTCTACGGCGAGTCCGAGGACTGCATGTCCTTTACGATATTGCAGAAAAAAAATATTAAGTTTCTCCAAAAATTAGTAATAATTTTCACTTTGAAATTTGGTCAAAAAAACGCCCTCAAAACGAAAAAAGTGTCATTTTCGGCCGAGTAAATTTTTCTCATTTTTTGATTTTTGTTAATTTTTCATCGCCTCTTTCCAACCGGAGAATCGTCTCTCTATGGGAAAATCCCGAAAAGTGGAAATTTCCTTCGGGCGGCGGCCATATTGGATTTTGAAAATGCCACCAAAAAAACACATAAACCTCGATAATTCGACTCACGAACGTCCGAATGGATTCGCGTCTGCGGCAAGACGAAGACCTAGACGTCCTTTACGAGATTGCCAAAAAAAATTTTCAAATTTCTCCAAAAATTCATATAAATTTTCAATTTGAAATTTTTTCAAAAAACGCATTCGAAACGAAAAAAGTTTCATCTTTCGGATCCCACGCTTTGGGAAATAGCCGCGGGACCGTAATTCCGCAACTGACATGTCCACCCGAAAACCCTTCTCTCTATGGAAAAACTCGAAAAAGTTGAAATTTCCTTCGCGCCGCCGCCATATTGGATTTTGAAAATACAACGAAAAAACCGCAAAAACCTCGATAATTCGAATCGAAAACGTCGAAATGGATTCGCGTCTGTGGCAACTCGAAGTCCGAGAAATCCGTTACGAGACTGCCAAAAAAAAAATTTGAATTTCTCCAAAAATTCATATAAATTTTCCATTTTCCCAATTTTTAAAGGAATTTTTTTACAAAAAAAACGTAATTTTTCGGCTCCCACGCTTTGGGAAGCAGCAGCGGGACCGAAATTGTGCAATGGACATTTCCACCCGAATACCCCCAACTCTATGGAAAAATTCCTAAAAGTTGAAATTTCCTTCAATTTTCTTCGTGCGGCCGCCATCTTTGATTTTGAAACGAGGCTACGAAAAAACCCGATTAGCGCAGAGAGGACGACCTCCCGTCGAGTTGTGTTCTACGGCGAGATGTAGCGCCTCGACCAGCACTACAAAGTGGCATTTTCAGAATTTTGAAATTTTGAAAAAATTTATATAAATTTTGATTTTGAATTTTTCCAACGAGTACAAAAATCACATTTTCCGATATCGATCGAGACAGACCGAACCTACCGCGTAGCGGTCTTAGGTGAGATAGACGCCCCGAGTGAGGTCTACGAAATGGCATTTTTGAAATTTTGACATTTTGAAATTTTTTATATAAACTTTCATTTTGAACATAGAAATTGTTATGAAAAAATCACATTTTTCACAAAATAACGAGATAGAGTAAACCTACCGCGTTGCGGTCTTTGGCGAGATCGACACCCCGCTTAAGCTCTACAAAATGGCATTTTTGAAATTTTTAAATTTTGAAAAATTTTATATAAAATTTCATTTTAAACATAGAAATTATTATGAAAAAATCTCATTTTTCACAAAATAACGAGATAGAGTAAACCTACCGCGTTGCGGTCTTTGGCAAGATCGACACCCCGCTTAAGCTCTACAAAATGGCATTTTTGAAATTTTGAAATTTTGAAAAATTTTATATAAAATTTCATTTTAAACATAGAAATTATTATGAAAAAATCACATTTTTCACAAAATAACGAGATAGAGTAAACCTACCGCGTTGCGGTCTTTGGCGAGATCGACACCCCGCTTAAGCTCTACAAAATGGCATTTTTGAAATTTTGAAATTTTGAAAAATTTTATATAAAATTTCATTTTAAACATAGAAATTATTATGAAACAATCACATTTTTCACAAAATAACGAGATAGAGTAAACCTACCGCGTTGCGGTCTTTGGCAAGATCGACACCCCGCTTAAGCTCTACAAAATGGCATTTTTGAAATTTTGAAATTTTGAAAAATTTTATATAAAATTTCATTTTAAACATAGAAATTATTATGAAAAAATCACATTTTTCACAAAATAACGAGATAGAGTAAACCTACCGCGTTGCGGTCTTTGGCGAGATCGACACCCCGCTTAAGCTCTACAAAATGGCATTTTTGAAATTTTGAAATTTTGAAAAATTTTATATAAAATTTCATTTTAAACATAGAAATTATTATGAAAAAATCACATTTTTCACAAAATAACGAGATAGAGTAAACCTACCGCGTTGCTGTATTTGGACAGAACGAAGGCCTTTGAAATCTCTACGAAATGGCATTTTCGAAATTTTGACATTTTGAAATTTTTTATATAAACTTTCATTTTGAACATAGAAATTGTTATGAATAAATGACATTTTTCGAAAAAGACCGTGATAGAGTAAATTAAACGCGTTACGGTGTTCGGGCAGAACGAAGGCCTTTGAAATCTCTACGAAATGGCATTTTCGAAATTTTGACATTTTGAAATTTTTTATATAAACTTTCATTTTGAACATAGAAATTGTTATGAAAAAATCACATTTTTTGAAATAAATCGAGATTGAGTAAACCTACCGCGTTGCGGTTTTTGGCGAGATTGACACCCCGCTTAAGCTCTATAAAATGGCATTTTTGAAATTTTGAAATTTTGAAAAATTTTGAAAATTGAACAAGAAAATGAGCGCGTTCTCGACCCGACTCAGTCGCGTTAGCGCGACTAACACTGAATGGGCTCACTCGACCTACCTATTTACTCTACCTATCGAATTATTTCGAAAGATCTCGATTTCGAAAGAAGAAGATTTCGATTTATTTCGAAAGATCGAAGGTGGCGAGGCACGTAGGGGAAGGCGGGTAAAAAGCAAAAGTCGAACAAGAAAATGAGCGCGTTCTCGACTCGACTCAGTCGCGTTAGCGCGACTAACACCGAATGGGCTCACTCGACCTACCTATTTACTCTACCTATCTAACATAGTTTACAATGAGTAACAATAAAAGTAGATGTGCAAAAAAAAAAAACTGAAAAACTAAAAAACACAACTCACTACCACCCCACCCCACTGGGCTCTGTGCCACTCTAGTCATATACCCTAAAAGGGAGTTGGTAACTGCCCGTTTTCGGCCTTCGGGGTTCCATATCTCCGCCATCTATCGAGCTACGCGCGCGCAAAGTATGGGAACTCTCACAGGGCATTAGACGGCGCGTCGAGTGGAAAAATTTATTTTCGTCTATTCGTTCGTTTTATTCGTTTTTTTCGCACGTAAAGTTCAAAAAGTGCTCTTTTTTTTTCGGCTTTGTACGATTTTTTATTCCTCAATTCGGTCAGTCTTTTTTCGCTATGCCTTCATCTCGACGACGCTCCGTCTGTGGAAAAATTCCGAAAAGTTGAAATTTTTTCGATTTTCAAATTCAAAATGGCGTTCGAAAACGCATCGACGAAAACGCGGAAACCGACATAACTCGAGAACGGATAGGAGCGGAGCGTTTCGGTCCGAGGAGCGATCGAAGGGCTCGGCGAGAGCTGCGAAATGGCATTTTTGAAATTTTGAAATTCCCAAAAAAATCATAGAAATTTTCCATTTTTCCACTTTCGATAGGAAATATTTTTTTCGAAAAAAGTGTCATTTTCGGCTCCCTTAATTTTTCTCATTTTTTGATTTTTGTTAATTTTTCATCGCCTATTTCCAACCGGAGAATCGTCTGTCTATGGGAAAACTCCAAAAAGTAGAAATTTTCTTCGCGCGGCCGCCATATTGGATTTTGAAAATGCATCTAGAGAACGTCGAAAAAACGCACATTTTCCACGATCATTCGACGCAATCGAGAACGTCCAAATCGACGGCCGTCTACGGCGAGTCCGAGGACTGCACGTCCTTTACGATATTGCAGAAAAAAAATATTAAGTTTCTCCAAAAATTAGTAATAATTTTCACTTTGAAATTTGGTCAAAAAAACGCCCTCAAAACGAAAAAAGTGTTTTTTTCGGCTCCCTTAATTTTTCTCATTTTTTGATTTTTGTTAATTTTTCATCGCCTCTTTCCAACTGGAGAATCGTCTCTCTATGGGAAAAGTCCGAAAAGTGGAAATTTCCTTAGGCCGGCGGCCATATTGGATTTTGAAAATGCCACCAAAAAAACACATAAACCTCGATAATTCGACTCACGAACGTCCGAATGGATTCGCGTCTGCGGCAAGGCGAAGACCTAGACGTCCTTTACGAGATTGCCAAAAAAAATTTTCAAGTTTCTTCAAAAATTCATATAAATTTTCAATTTGAAATTTTTCACAAAAACACATTCAAAACGAAAAAAGTTTCATTTTTCGCATCCCACGCTTTGGGAAATAGCCGCTGCACCGTAATTGCGCAACTATCATCTCCACCCGAAAACCCTTCTCTCTATGGAAAAACTCCAAAAAGTTGAAATTTCCTTCGCGCCGCCGCCATATTGGATTTTGAAAATACAACGAAAAAACCGCAAAAACCTCGATAATTCGAATCGAAAACGTCAAAATGGATTCGCGTCTGTGGCAACTCGAAGTCCGAGAAATCCGTTACGAGACTGCCAAAAAGAAAATTGGAATTTCTCCAAAAAATCATATAAATTTTCCATTTTCCCAATTTTTAAAGGATTTTTTTTACAAAAAAAACGTCATTTTTCGGCTCCCACGCTTTGGGAAGCAGCAGCGGGACCGAAATTGTGCAATGGACATTTCCACCCGAATACTCCCAACTCTATGGGAAAAATCCTAAAAGTTGAAATTTCCTTCAATTTTCTTCGTGCGGCCGCCATCTTTGATTTTGAAACGAGGCTACGAAAAAACCCGATTAGCGCAGAGAGGACGACCTCCCGTCGAGTTGTGTTCTACGGCGAGATGTAGCGCCTCGACCAGCACTACAAAGTGGCATTTTCAGAATTTTGAAATTTTAAAAAAATTTATATAAATTTTGATTTTGAATTTTTCCAACGAGTACAAAAATCACATTTTCCGATATCGATCGAGACAGACCGAACCTACCGCGTTGCGGTCTTAGGCGAGATCGACGCCCCGAGTGAGGTCTACGAAATGGCATTTTTGAAATTTTGACATTTTGAAATTTTTTATATAAACTTTCATTTTGAACATAGAAATTGTTATAAAAAAATCACATTTTTCACAAAATAACGAGATAGAGTAAACCTACCGCGTTGCGGGGTTCGGACAGAACGAAGGCCTTTGAAATCTCTACGAAATGGCATTTTCGAAATTTTGACATTTTGAAATTTTTTATATAAACTTTCATTTTAAACATAGAAATTATTATGAAAAAATCACATTTTTCGAAAAAGATCGTGATAGAGGAAACCTACCGCGTTGCGGTCTTTGGCCAGATTGACACCCCGCTTAAGCTCTACAAAATGGCATTTTTGAAATTTTGACATTTTGAAAAATTTTATATAAACTTTCATTTTAAACATAGAAATTATTATGAAAAAATCACATTTTTCGAAAAAGATCGTGATAGAGGAAACCTATAGCGTTACGATGTTCGGACAGAACGACCGCCTTGGTAATCTCTACAAAATGGCATTTTCGAAATTTTGAAATTTTGAAAAATTTTATATAAAATTTCATTTTAAACATAGAAATTATTATGAAAAAATCACATTTTTCACAAAATAACGAGATAGAGTAAACCTACCGCGTTGCGGTGTTCGGACAGAACGAAGGCCTTTGAAATCTCTACGAAATGGCATTTTCGAAATTTTGACATTTTGAAATTTTTTATATAAAATTTCATTTTAAACATAGAAATTATTATGAAAAAATCACATTTTTCGAAAAAGATCGTGATAGAGTAAACCTACCGCGTTACGGTGTTCGGACAGAACGAAGGCCTTTGAAATCTCTACGAAATGGCATTTTCGAAATTTTGACATTTTGAAATTTTTTATATAAAATTTCATTTTAAACATAGAAATTATTATGAAAAAATCACATTTTTCGAAAAAGATCGTGATAGAGTAAACCTACCGCGTTACGGTGTTCGGACAGAACGAAGGCCTTTGAAATCTCTACGAAATGGCATTTTCGAAATTTTGACATTTTGAAATTTTTTATATAAAATTTCATTTTAAACATAGAAATTATTATGAAAAAATCACATTTCTCGAAAAAGATCGTGATAGAGTAAACCTATAGCGTTACGGCGTTTGGACAGAACGACGGCCTTGATAATCTCTACGTAATGGCATTTTCGAAATTTTGACATTTTGAAATTTTTTATATAAACTTTCATTTTGAACATAGAAATTGTTATGAAAAAATCACATTTTTCACAAAAGAACGAGATAGAGTAAACCTACCGCGTTGCGGTCTTTGGCGAGATCGACACCCCGCTTAAGTTCTACAAAATGGCATTTTTGAAATTTTGAAATTTTGAAAAATTTTATATAAAATTTCATTTTAAACATAGAAATTATTATGAAAAAATCACATTTTTCGAAAAAGATCGTGATAGAGTAAACCTATAGCGTTACGGCGTTCGGACAGAACGACGGCCTTGGTAATCTCTACGAAATGGCATTTTTGAAATTTTGAAATTTTGAAAAATTTTGAAAATCGAACAAGAAAATGAGCGCGTTCTCGACTCGCGTTAGCGCGACTAACACTGAATGGGCTCACTCGACCTACCTATGTACTCTAGAAGAAGAAGATTTCGATTTATTTCGAAAGATCGAAGGTGGCGAGCCACGTAGGGGAAGGCGGGTAAAAAGCAAAAGTCGAACAAGAAAATGAGCGCGTTCTCGACTCGACTCAGTCGCGTTAGCGCGACTAACACTGAATGGGCTCACTCGACCTACCTATTTACTCTACCTATCGAATTATTTCGAAAGATCTCGATTTCGAAAGAAGAAGATTTCGATTTATTTCGAAAGATCGAAGGTGGCGAGGCACGTAGGGGAAGGCGGGTAAAAAGCAAAAGTCGAACAAGAAAATGAGCGCGTTCTCGACTCGACTAAGTCGCGTTAGCGCGACTAACACTGAATGGGCTCACTCGACCTACCTATTTACTCTACCTATCGAATTATTTCGAAAGATTTTGAAAATCGAACAAGAAAATGAGCGCGTTCTCGACTCGACTCAGTCGCGTTAGCGCGACTAACACCGAATGGGCTCACTCGACCTACCTATTTACTCTACCTATCTAACATAGTTTACAATGAAAGTAGAAGTGCCCTTTCATACAATGAACAACAACGAAAGTAGATGTGCCCTTTCATACAATGAGTAGATGTGCAAAAAAAAACTGAAAAACTAAAAAACGCAACTTACTACCACCCACTGGGCTCTGTGCCACTCCGATCTAGTCATATACCCTAAAAGGGAGTTGGTAACTGCCCGTTTTCGGCCTTCGGGGTTGATTATCTCCGTTATCTATCGAGTTAAGGGCGCGCAAAGTACGGGAACTATCGCACTGCATTAGACGGCGCGTCGAGTGGAAAAATTTATTTTCGTCGATTCGTTCGTTTTATTCGTTTTTTTCGCGCGTAAAGTTCAAAAAGTGCTCTTTTTTTTTCGGCTTTGTACGATTTTTTATTCCTCAATTCGGTCAGTCTTTTTTCGGACCGCCTCGATCTCGACGACGCTCCGTCTATGGAAAAACTCCGAAAAGTTGAAATTTTTTCGATTTTCAAATTCAAAATGGCGTTCGAAAACGCATCGACGAAAACGCGGAAACCGACATAACTCGAGAACGGATAGGAGCGGAGCGTTTCGGTCCGAGGAGCGGTCGAAGGGCTCGGCGAGAGCTGCGAAATGGCATTTTTGAAATTTTGAAATTCCCAAAAAAATCATACAAATTTTCCATTTTTCCACTTTCGATAGGAAATATTTTTTTCGAAAAAAGTGTCATTTTCGGCGTCCCACGCTTTGGGAAGCAGCGGCGGGACCGAAATCGCGCAATAGACACTTCCACCCGAACACCCCCAACTCTATGGGAAAACTCCAAAAAGTAGAAATTTTCTTCGCCCGGCCGCCATATTGGATTTTGAACATGCATTTAGAGAACGTCGAAAAAACGCACATTTTCCACGATAATTCGACGCAATCGAGAACGTCCAAATCGACGGCCGTCTACGGCGAGTCCGAGGACTGCATGTCCTTTACGATATTGCAGAAAAAAAATATTAAGTTTCTCCAAAAATTAGTAATAATTTTCACTTTGAAATTTGGTCAAAAAAACGCCCTCAAAACGAAAAAAGTGTCATTTTCGGCCGAGTAAATTTTTCTCATTTTTTGATTTTTGTTAATTTTTCATCGCCTCTTTCCAACCGGAGAATCGTCTCTCTATGGGAAAATCCCGAAAAGTGGAAATTTCCTTCGGGCGGCGGCCATATTGGATTTTGAAAATGCCACCAAAAAAACACATAAACCTCGATAATTCGACTCACGAACGTCCGAATGGATTCGCGTCTGCGGCAAGACGAAGACCTAGACGTCCTTTACGAGATTGCCAAAAAAAATTTTCAAATTTCTCCAAAAATTCATATAAATTTTCAATTTGAAATTTTTTCAAAAAACGCATTCGAAACGAAAAAAGTTTCATCTTTCGGATCCCACGCTTTGGGAAATAGCCGCGGGACCGTAATTCCGCAACTGACATGTCCACCCGAAAACCCTTCTCTCTATGGAAAAACTCGAAAAAGTTGAAATTTCCTTCGCGCCGCCGCCATATTGGATTTTGAAAATACAACGAAAAAACCGCAAAAACCTCGATAATTCGAATCGAAAACGTCGAAATGGATTCGCGTCTGTGGCAACTCGAAGTCCGAGAAATCCGTTACGAGACTGCCAAAAAAAAAATTTGAATTTCTCCAAAAATTCATATAAATTTTCCATTTTCCCAATTTTTAAAGGAATTTTTTTACAAAAAAAACGTAATTTTTCGGCTCCCACGCTTTGGGAAGCAGCAGCGGGACCGAAATTGTGCAATGGACATTTCCACCCGAATACCCCCAACTCTATGGAAAAATTCCTAAAAGTTGAAATTTCCTTCAATTTTCTTCGTGCGGCCGCCATCTTTGATTTTGAAACGAGGCTACGAAAAAACCCGATTAGCGCAGAGAGGACGACCTCCCGTCGAGTTGTGTTCTACGGCGAGATGTAGCGCCTCGACCAGCACTACAAAGTGGCATTTTCAGAATTTTGAAATTTTGAAAAAATTTATATAAATTTTGATTTTGAATTTTTCCAACGAGTACAAAAATCACATTTTCCGATATCGATCGAGACAGACCGAACCTACCGCGTAGCGGTCTTAGGTGAGATAGACGCCCCGAGTGAGGTCTACGAAATGGCATTTTTGAAATTTTGACATTTTGAAATTTTTTATATAAACTTTCATTTTGAACATAGAAATTGTTATGAAAAAATCACATTTTTCACAAAATAACGAGATAGAGTAAACCTACCGCGTTGCGGTCTTTGGCGAGATCGACACCCCGCTTAAGCTCTACAAAATGGCATTTTTGAAATTTTTAAATTTTGAAAAATTTTATATAAAATTTCATTTTAAACATAGAAATTATTATGAAAAAATCTCATTTTTCACAAAATAACGAGATAGAGTAAACCTACCGCGTTGCGGTCTTTGGCAAGATCGACACCCCGCTTAAGCTCTACAAAATGGCATTTTTGAAATTTTGAAATTTTGAAAAATTTTATATAAAATTTCATTTTAAACATAGAAATTATTATGAAAAAATCACATTTTTCACAAAATAACGAGATAGAGTAAACCTACCGCGTTGCGGTCTTTGGCGAGATCGACACCCCGCTTAAGCTCTACAAAATGGCATTTTTGAAATTTTGAAATTTTGAAAAATTTTATATAAAATTTCATTTTAAACATAGAAATTATTATGAAACAATCACATTTTTCACAAAATAACGAGATAGAGTAAACCTACCGCGTTGCGGTCTTTGGCAAGATCGACACCCCGCTTAAGCTCTACAAAATGGCATTTTTGAAATTTTGAAATTTTGAAAAATTTTATATAAAATTTCATTTTAAACATAGAAATTATTATGAAAAAATCACATTTTTCACAAAATAACGAGATAGAGTAAACCTACCGCGTTGCGGTCTTTGGCGAGATCGACACCCCGCTTAAGCTCTACAAAATGGCATTTTTGAAATTTTGAAATTTTGAAAAATTTTATATAAAATTTCATTTTAAACATAGAAATTATTATGAAAAAATCACATTTTTCACAAAATAACGAGATAGAGTAAACCTACCGCGTTGCTGTATTTGGACAGAACGAAGGCCTTTGAAATCTCTACGAAATGGCATTTTCGAAATTTTGACATTTTGAAATTTTTTATATAAACTTTCATTTTGAACATAGAAATTGTTATGAATAAATGACATTTTTCGAAAAAGACCGTGATAGAGTAAATTAAACGCGTTACGGTGTTCGGGCAGAACGAAGGCCTTTGAAATCTCTACGAAATGGCATTTTCGAAATTTTGACATTTTGAAATTTTTTATATAAACTTTCATTTTGAACATAGAAATTGTTATGAAAAAATCACATTTTTTGAAATAAATCGAGATTGAGTAAACCTACCGCGTTGCGGTTTTTGGCGAGATTGACACCCCGCTTAAGCTCTATAAAATGGCATTTTTGAAATTTTGAAATTTTGAAAAATTTTGAAAATTGAACAAGAAAATGAGCGCGTTCTCGACCCGACTCAGTCGCGTTAGCGCGACTAACACTGAATGGGCTCACTCGACCTACCTATTTACTCTACCTATCGAATTATTTCGAAAGATCTCGATTTCGAAAGAAGAAGATTTCGATTTATTTCGAAAGATCGAAGGTGGCGAGGCACGTAGGGGAAGGCGGGTAAAAAGCAAAAGTCGAACAAGAAAATGAGCGCGTTCTCGACTCGACTCAGTCGCGTTAGCGCGACTAACACCGAATGGGCTCACTCGACCTACCTATTTACTCTACCTATCTAACATAGTTTACAATGAGTAACAATAAAAGTAGATGTGCAAAAAAAAAAAACTGAAAAACTAAAAAACACAACTCACTACCACCCCACCCCACTGGGCTCTGTGCCACTCTAGTCATATACCCTAAAAGGGAGTTGGTAACTGCCCGTTTTCGGCCTTCGGGGTTCCCTATCTCCGTTATCTATCGAGTTACGCGCGCGCAAGTACGGGAACTCTCGCAGCGCATTAGACGGCGCATCGAGTGGAAAAATTTGTTTTCGTCTATTCGTTCGTTTTATTCGTTTTTTTCGCGCGTAAAGTTCAAAAAGTGCTCTTTTTTTTTCGGCTTTGTACGATTTTTTATTCCTCGATTCGGTCAGTCTTTTATCGCTCCGCCTCGATCTCGACGACGCTCCGTCTGTGGAAAAATTCCGAAAAGTTGAAATTTTTTCGATTTTGAAATTCGAAATTGCGTTCGAAAACGCATCGACGAAAACGCGGAAACCGACATAACTCGAGAACGGATAGGAGCGGAGCGTTTCGGTCCGAGGAGCGATCGAAGGGCTCGGCGAGAGCTGCGAAATGGCATTTTTGAAATTTTGAAATTCCCAAAAAAATCATTAAAATTTTCCATTTTTCCACTTTCGATAGGAAATATTTTTTTCGAAAAAAGTGTCATTTTCGGCGTCCCACGCTTTGGGAAGCAGCGGCGGGACCGAAATCGCGCAAAGGACACTTCCACCGGAACACCCCCAACTCTATGGGAAAACTCCAAAAAGTAGAAATTTTCTTCGCCCGACCGCCATATTGGATTTTGAAAATGCATCTAGAGAACGTCGAAAAAACGCACATTTTCCACGATAATTCGACGCAATCGAGAACGTCCAAATCGACGGCCGTCTACGGCGAGTCCGAGGACCGCACGTCCTTTACGATATTGCAGAAAAAAAATATTAAGTTTCTCCAAAAATTAGTAATAATTTTCACTTTGAAATTTGGTCAAAAAAACGCCCTCAAAACGAAAAAAGTGTTTTTTTCGGCTCCCTTAATTTTTCTCATTTTTGGATTTTTGTTAATTTTTCATCGCCTCTTTCCAACCGGAGAATCGTCTCTCTATGGGAAAATCCCGAAAAGTTGAAATTTCCTTCGGGCGGCGGCCATATTGGATTTTGAAAATGCCACCAAAAAAACGCATAAACCTCGATAATTCGACTCACGAACGTCCGAATGGATTCGCGTCTGCGGCAAGTCGAAGACCTAGACGTCCTTTACGAGATTGCCAAAAAAAATTTTCAAGTTTCTCCAAAAATTCATATAAATTTGCAATTTGAAATTTTTCCAAAAAACGCATTCGAAACGAAAAAAGTTTCATTTTTCGGATCCCACGCTTTGGGAAATAGCCGCGGGACCGTAATTGCGCAACTGTCATCTCCACCCGAAAACCCTTCTCTCTATGGAAAAATTCCAAAAACTTGAAATTTCCTTCGCGTCGCCGCCATATTGGATTTTGAAAATACAACGAAAAAACCGCAAAAACCTCGATAATTCGAATCGAAAACGTCGAAATGGATTCGCGTCTATGGCAACTCGAAGTTCGAGAAATCCGTTACGAGACTGCCAAAAAAAAAATTGGAATTTCTCCAAAAATTCATATAAATTTTCCATTTTCCCAATTTTTAAAGGATTTTTTTTACAAAAAAAAGTGTCATTTTCGGCGTCCCACGCTTTGGGAAGCAGCAGCGGGACCGAAATTGTGCAATGGAAATTTCCACCCGAATACCCCCAACTCTATGGAAAAATTCCAAAAAGTAGAAATTTTCTTCGCCCGGCCGCCATATTGGATTTTGAAAATGCATCTAGAGAACGTCGAAAAAACGCACATTTTCCACGATAATTCGACGCAATCGAGAACGTCCAAATCGACGGCCGTCTACGGCGAGTCCAAGGACTGCATGTCCTTTACGATATTGCAGAAAAAAAATATTAAGTTTCTCCAAAAATTAGTAATAATTTTCACTTTGAAATTTGGTCAAAAAAACGCCCTCAAAACGAAAAAAGTGTTTTTTTCGGCTCCCTTAATTTTTCTCATTTTTAGATTTTTGTTAATTTTTCATCGCCTCTTTCCAACCGGAGAATCGTCTCTCTATGGGAAAATCCCGAAAAGTTGAAATTTCCTTCGGGCGGCGGCCATATTGGATTTTGAAAATGCCACCAAAAAAACACATAAACCTCGATAATTCGACTCACGAACGTCCGAATGGATTTGCGTCTGCTGCAAGTCGAAGACCTAGACGTCCTTTACGAGATTGGCAAAAAAAATTTTCAAGTTTCTCCAAAAATTCATATAAATTTTCAATTTGAAATTTTTCCAAAAAACGCATTCGAAACGAAAAAAGTTTCATATTTCGGATCCCACGCTTTGGAAAATAGCCGCGGGACCGTAATTGCGCAACCGTCATCTCCACCCGAAAACCCTTCTCTCTATGGAAAAACTCCAAAAAGTTGAAATTTCCTTCGCGCCGCCGCCATATTGGATTTTCAAAATACAACGAAAAAACCGCAAAAACCTCGATAATTCGAATCGAAAACGTCGAAATGGATTCGCGTCTGTGACAACTCGAAGTCCAAGAAATCCGTTACGAGACTGCCAAAAAAAAAATTGGAATTTCTCCAAAAATTCATATAAATTTTCCATTTTCCCAATTTTTAAAGGAATTTTTTTACAAAAAAAACGTAATTTTTCGGCTCCAACGCTTTGGGAAGCAGCAGCGGGACCGAAATTGTGCAATGGACATTTCCACCCGAATACCCCCAACTCTATGGAAAAATTCCTAAAAGTTGAAATTTCCTTCAATTTTCTTCGTGCGGCCGCCATCTTTGATTTTGAAACGAGGCTACGAAAAAACCCGATTAGCGCAGAGAGGACGACCTCCCGTCGAGTTGTGTTCTACGGCGAGATGTAGCGCCTCGACCAGCACTACAAAGTGGCATTTTCAGAATTTTGAAATTTTAAAAAAAAATATATAAATTTTGATTTTGAATTTTTCCAACGAGTACAAAAATCACATTTTCCGATATCGATCGAGACAGACCGAACCTACCGCGTTGCGGTCTTAGGCGAGATAGACACCCCGACTGAGGTCTACAAAATGGCATTTTTGAAATTTTGACATTTTGAAATTTTTTATATAAACTTTCATTTTGAACATAGAAATTTTTATGAAAAAATCACATTTTTCACAAAATAACGAGATAGAGTAAACCTACCGCGTTGCGGTGTTCGGACAGAACGAAGGCCTTTGAAATCTCTACGAAATGGCATTTTCGAAATTTTGACATTTTGAAATTTTTTGATATAAACTTTCATTTTGAACATAGAAATTGTTATGAAAAAATCACATTTTTCACAAAATAACGAGATAGAGTAAACCTACCGCGTTGGGGTGTTCGGACAGAACGAAGGCCTTTGAAATCTCTACGAAATGGCATTTTCGAAATTTTGACATTTTGAAATTTTTTATATAAACTTTCATTTTGAACATAGAAATTTTTATGAAAAAATCACATTTTTCACAAAATAACGAGATAGAGTAAACCTACCGCATTGCGGTGTTCGGACAGAACGAAGGCCTTTGAAATCTCTACGAAATGGCATTTTCGAAATTTTGACATTTTGAAATTTTTTGATATAAACTTTCATTTTGAACATAGAAATTGTTATGAAAAAATCACATTTTTCACAAAAGAACGAGATAGAGTGAACCTACCGCGTTGTGGTCTTTGGCGAGATCGACACCCCGCTTACGCTCTACAAAATGGCATTTTTGAAATTTTGACATTTTGAAAAATTTTATATAAAATTTCATTTTAAACATAGAAATTATTATGAAAAAATCACATTTTTTGAAAAAGATCGTGATAGAGAAAACCTAACGCATTACGGTGTTTGGACAGAATGAGGGCCTCGGTAATCTCTACAAAACGGAATTTTTGAAATTTTGACATTTTGAAAAATTTTATATAAAATTTCATTTTAAACATAGAAATTATTATGAAAAAATCACATTTTTCGAAAAAGATCGTGATAGAGTAAAGCTATAGCGTTACGGCGTTTCGACAGAACGACGGCCTTGATAATCTCTACGAAATGGCTATTTCAAAATTTTGACATTTTGACATTTTTTATATAAACTTTCATTTTGAACATAGAAATTGTTATCAAAAAATCACATTTTTCACAAAAGAACGAGATAGAGTAAACCTACCGCGTTGCGATCTTTGGCGAGATCGACACCCCGCTTAAGCTCTACAAAATGGCATTTTTGAAATTTTGACATTTTGAAAAATTTTATATAAAATTTCATTTTAAACATAGAAATTATTATGAAAAAATCACATTTTTCGAAAAAGATCGTGATAGAGTAAAGCTATAGCGTTACGGCGTTTCGACAGAACGACGGCCTTGATAATCTCTACGAAATGGCTATTTCAAAATTTTGACATTTTGAAATTTTTTATATAAACTTTCATTTTGAACATAGAAATTGTTATCAAAAAATCACATTTTTCGAAAAAGACCGTGATAGAGTAAACCTACCGCGTTGCGGTCTTTGGCGAGATCGACACCCCGCTTAAGCTCTAGAAAATGGCATTTTTGAAATTTTGAAATTTTGAAAAATTTTATATAAAATTTCATTTTAAACATAGAAATTATTATGAAAAATCAGATTTTTCGTAAAAGATCGTGATAGAGTAAACCTATAGCGTTACGGCGTTCGGACAGAACGACGGCCTTGATAATCTCTACGAAATGGCATTTTCGAAATTTTGACATTTTGAAATTTTTTATATAAACTTTCATTTTGAACATAGAAATTGTTATGAATAAATGACATTTTTCGAAAAAGACCGTGATAGAGTAAATCAAACGCGTTACGTTGTTAGGACAGAAGGAAGGCCTTTGAAGTCTCTACGAAATTGCATTTTCGAAATTTTGACGTTTTGAAATTTTTTATATAAACTTTCATTTTGAACATAGAAATTGTTATGAATAAATGACATTTTTCGAAAAAGACCGTGATAGAGTAAATTAAACGCGTTACGGTGTTCGGGCAGAACGAAGGCCTTTGAAATCTCTACGAAATGGCATTTTCGAAATTTTGACATTTTGAAATTTTTTATATAAACTTTCATTTTGAACATAGAAATTGTTATCAAAAAATCACATTTTTCGAAAAAGACCGTGATAGAGTAAACCTACCGCGTTGCGGTCTTTGGCGAGATCGACACCCCGCTTAAGCTCTACAAAATGGCATTTTTGAAATTTTGAAATTTTGAAAAATTTTATATAAAATTTCATTTTAAACATAGAAATTATTATGAAAAATCAGATTTTTCGTAAAAGATCGTGATAGAGTAAACCTATAGCGTTACGGCGTTCGGACAGAACGACGGCCTTGATAATCTCTACGAAATGGCATTTTCGAAATTTTGACATTTTGAAATTTTTTATATAAACTTTCATTTTGAACATAGAAATTGTTATGAATAAATGACATTTTTCGAAAAAGACCGTGATAGAGTAAATCAAACGCGTTACGTTGTTAGGACAGAAGGAAGGCCTTTGAAGTCTCTACGAAATTGCATTTTCGAAATTTTGACGTTTTGAAATTTTTTATATAAACTTTCATTTTGAACATAGAAATTGTTATGAATAAATGACATTTTTCGAAAAAGACCGTGATAGAGTAAATTAAACGCGTTACGGTGTTCGGGCAGAACGAAGGCCTTTGAAATCTCTACGAAATGGCATTTTCGAAATTTTGACATTTTGAAATTTTTTATATAAACTTTCATTTTGAACATAGAAATTGTTATGAAAAAATCACATTTTTTGAAATAAATCGAGAGTGAGTAAACCTACTGCGTTGCGGTCTTTGGCGAGATTGACACCCCGCTTAAGCTCTATAAAATGGCATTCTTGAAATTTTGAAATTTTGAAAAATTTTGAATATCGAACAAGAAAATGATCGCGTTCTCGACTCGACTCAGTCGCGTTAGCGCGACTAACACTGAATGGGCTCACTCGACCTACCTATTTACTCTACCTATCGAATTATTTCGAAAGATCTCGATTTCCAAAGAAGAAGATTTCGATTTATTTCGAAAGATCGAAGGTGGCGAGGCGCGTAGGGGAAGGCGGGTAAAAAGCAAAAGTCGAACAAGAAAATGAGCGCGTTCTCGACTCGACTCAGTCGCGTTAGCGCGACTAACACTGAATGGGCTCACTCGACCTACCTATTTACTCTACCTATCTAACATAGTTTACAATGACAACAACGAAAGTAGATGTGCCCATTCATACAATGAGTAATAATAAAAGTAGATGTGCAAAAAAAAAAGCTCAAAAACTAAAAAACACAACTTACACCCCACCCCACTGGGTTCTCCCCCACTCCGATCTAGTCATATACCCTAAAAGGGAGTTGGTAACTGCCCGTTTTCGGCCTTCGGGGTTCCATATCTCCGCCATCTATCGAGCTACGCGCGCGCAAAGTATGGGAACTCTCACAGGGCATTAGACGGCGCGTCGAGTGGAAAAATTTATTTTCGTCTATTCGTTCGTTTTATTCGTTTTTTTCGCACGTAAAGTTCAAAAAGTGCTCTTTTTTTTTCGGCTTTGTACGATTTTTTATTCCTCAATTCGGTCAGTCTTTTTTCGCTATGCCTTCATCTCGACGACGCTCCGTCTGTGGAAAAATTCCGAAAAGTTGAAATTTTTTCGATTTTCAAATTCAAAATGGCGTTCGAAAACGCATCGACGAAAACGCGGAAACCGACATAACTCGAGAACGGATAGGAGCGGAGCGTTTCGGTCCGAGGAGCGATCGAAGGGCTCGGCGAGAGCTGCGAAATGGCATTTTTGAAATTTTGAAATTCCCAAAAAAATCATAGAAATTTTCCATTTTTCCACTTTCGATAGGAAATATTTTTTTCGAAAAAAGTGTCATTTTCGGCTCCCTTAATTTTTCTCATTTTTTGATTTTTGTTAATTTTTCATCGCCTATTTCCAACCGGAGAATCGTCTGTCTATGGGAAAACTCCAAAAAGTAGAAATTTTCTTCGCGCGGCCGCCATATTGGATTTTGAAAATGCATCTAGAGAACGTCGAAAAAACGCACATTTTCCACGATCATTCGACGCAATCGAGAACGTCCAAATCGACGGCCGTCTACGGCGAGTCCGAGGACTGCACGTCCTTTACGATATTGCAGAAAAAAAATATTAAGTTTCTCCAAAAATTAGTAATAATTTTCACTTTGAAATTTGGTCAAAAAAACGCCCTCAAAACGAAAAAAGTGTTTTTTTCGGCTCCCTTAATTTTTCTCATTTTTTGATTTTTGTTAATTTTTCATCGCCTCTTTCCAACTGGAGAATCGTCTCTCTATGGGAAAAGTCCGAAAAGTGGAAATTTCCTTAGGCCGGCGGCCATATTGGATTTTGAAAATGCCACCAAAAAAACACATAAACCTCGATAATTCGACTCACGAACGTCCGAATGGATTCGCGTCTGCGGCAAGGCGAAGACCTAGACGTCCTTTACGAGATTGCCAAAAAAAATTTTCAAGTTTCTTCAAAAATTCATATAAATTTTCAATTTGAAATTTTTCACAAAAACACATTCAAAACGAAAAAAGTTTCATTTTTCGCATCCCACGCTTTGGGAAATAGCCGCTGCACCGTAATTGCGCAACTATCATCTCCACCCGAAAACCCTTCTCTCTATGGAAAAACTCCAAAAAGTTGAAATTTCCTTCGCGCCGCCGCCATATTGGATTTTGAAAATACAACGAAAAAACCGCAAAAACCTCGATAATTCGAATCGAAAACGTCAAAATGGATTCGCGTCTGTGGCAACTCGAAGTCCGAGAAATCCGTTACGAGACTGCCAAAAAGAAAATTGGAATTTCTCCAAAAAATCATATAAATTTTCCATTTTCCCAATTTTTAAAGGATTTTTTTTACAAAAAAAACGTCATTTTTCGGCTCCCACGCTTTGGGAAGCAGCAGCGGGACCGAAATTGTGCAATGGACATTTCCACCCGAATACTCCCAACTCTATGGGAAAAATCCTAAAAGTTGAAATTTCCTTCAATTTTCTTCGTGCGGCCGCCATCTTTGATTTTGAAACGAGGCTACGAAAAAACCCGATTAGCGCAGAGAGGACGACCTCCCGTCGAGTTGTGTTCTACGGCGAGATGTAGCGCCTCGACCAGCACTACAAAGTGGCATTTTCAGAATTTTGAAATTTTAAAAAAATTTATATAAATTTTGATTTTGAATTTTTCCAACGAGTACAAAAATCACATTTTCCGATATCGATCGAGACAGACCGAACCTACCGCGTTGCGGTCTTAGGCGAGATCGACGCCCCGAGTGAGGTCTACGAAATGGCATTTTTGAAATTTTGACATTTTGAAATTTTTTATATAAACTTTCATTTTGAACATAGAAATTGTTATAAAAAAATCACATTTTTCACAAAATAACGAGATAGAGTAAACCTACCGCGTTGCGGGGTTCGGACAGAACGAAGGCCTTTGAAATCTCTACGAAATGGCATTTTCGAAATTTTGACATTTTGAAATTTTTTATATAAACTTTCATTTTAAACATAGAAATTATTATGAAAAAATCACATTTTTCGAAAAAGATCGTGATAGAGGAAACCTACCGCGTTGCGGTCTTTGGCCAGATTGACACCCCGCTTAAGCTCTACAAAATGGCATTTTTGAAATTTTGACATTTTGAAAAATTTTATATAAACTTTCATTTTAAACATAGAAATTATTATGAAAAAATCACATTTTTCGAAAAAGATCGTGATAGAGGAAACCTATAGCGTTACGATGTTCGGACAGAACGACCGCCTTGGTAATCTCTACAAAATGGCATTTTCGAAATTTTGAAATTTTGAAAAATTTTATATAAAATTTCATTTTAAACATAGAAATTATTATGAAAAAATCACATTTTTCACAAAATAACGAGATAGAGTAAACCTACCGCGTTGCGGTGTTCGGACAGAACGAAGGCCTTTGAAATCTCTACGAAATGGCATTTTCGAAATTTTGACATTTTGAAATTTTTTATATAAAATTTCATTTTAAACATAGAAATTATTATGAAAAAATCACATTTTTCGAAAAAGATCGTGATAGAGTAAACCTACCGCGTTACGGTGTTCGGACAGAACGAAGGCCTTTGAAATCTCTACGAAATGGCATTTTCGAAATTTTGACATTTTGAAATTTTTTATATAAAATTTCATTTTAAACATAGAAATTATTATGAAAAAATCACATTTTTCGAAAAAGATCGTGATAGAGTAAACCTACCGCGTTACGGTGTTCGGACAGAACGAAGGCCTTTGAAATCTCTACGAAATGGCATTTTCGAAATTTTGACATTTTGAAATTTTTTATATAAAATTTCATTTTAAACATAGAAATTATTATGAAAAAATCACATTTCTCGAAAAAGATCGTGATAGAGTAAACCTATAGCGTTACGGCGTTTGGACAGAACGACGGCCTTGATAATCTCTACGTAATGGCATTTTCGAAATTTTGACATTTTGAAATTTTTTATATAAACTTTCATTTTGAACATAGAAATTGTTATGAAAAAATCACATTTTTCACAAAAGAACGAGATAGAGTAAACCTACCGCGTTGCGGTCTTTGGCGAGATCGACACCCCGCTTAAGTTCTACAAAATGGCATTTTTGAAATTTTGAAATTTTGAAAAATTTTATATAAAATTTCATTTTAAACATAGAAATTATTATGAAAAAATCACATTTTTCGAAAAAGATCGTGATAGAGTAAACCTATAGCGTTACGGCGTTCGGACAGAACGACGGCCTTGGTAATCTCTACGAAATGGCATTTTTGAAATTTTGAAATTTTGAAAAATTTTGAAAATCGAACAAGAAAATGAGCGCGTTCTCGACTCGCGTTAGCGCGACTAACACTGAATGGGCTCACTCGACCTACCTATGTACTCTAGAAGAAGAAGATTTCGATTTATTTCGAAAGATCGAAGGTGGCGAGCCACGTAGGGGAAGGCGGGTAAAAAGCAAAAGTCGAACAAGAAAATGAGCGCGTTCTCGACTCGACTCAGTCGCGTTAGCGCGACTAACACTGAATGGGCTCACTCGACCTACCTATTTACTCTACCTATCGAATTATTTCGAAAGATCTCGATTTCGAAAGAAGAAGATTTCGATTTATTTCGAAAGATCGAAGGTGGCGAGGCACGTAGGGGAAGGCGGGTAAAAAGCAAAAGTCGAACAAGAAAATGAGCGCGTTCTCGACTCGACTAAGTCGCGTTAGCGCGACTAACACTGAATGGGCTCACTCGACCTACCTATTTACTCTACCTATCGAATTATTTCGAAAGATTTTGAAAATCGAACAAGAAAATGAGCGCGTTCTCGACTCGACTCAGTCGCGTTAGCGCGACTAACACCGAATGGGCTCACTCGACCTACCTATTTACTCTACCTATCTAACATAGTTTACAATGAAAGTAGAAGTGCCCTTTCATACAATGAACAACAACGAAAGTAGATGTGCCCTTTCATACAATGAGTAGATGTGCAAAAAAAAACTGAAAAACTAAAAAACGCAACTTACTACCACCCACTGGGCTCTGTGCCACTCCGATCTAGTCCTATTCCCTAAAAGGGAGTTGGTAACGGCCCGTTTTCCGCCTTCGGGGTTCATCATCTCCGTTATCTGTCGAGTTACGGGCGCGCAAGTACGGGAACTATCGCACTGCATTACACGGCGCGTCGAGTAGAAAAATTTATTTTCGTCTATTCGTTTGTTTTATTCGTTTTCTTCGCACGTAAAGTTCAAAAAGTGCTCTTTTTTTTTCGGCTTTGTACGATTTTTTATTCCTCAATTCGGTCAGTCTTTTTTCGGACCGCCTCGATCTCGACGACGCTCCGTCTGTGGAAAAATTCCGAAAAGTTCAAATTTTTTCGATTTTCAAATTCAAAATGGCGTTCGAAAACGCATCGACGAAAACGCGGAAACCGACATAACTCGAGAACGGATAGGAGCGGAGCGTTCGGTCCGAGGAGCGATCGAAGGGCTCGGCGAGAGCTGCGAAATGGCATTTTTGAAATTTTGAAATTCCCAAAAAAATCATATAAATTTTCCATTTTTCCACTTTCGATAGGAAATATTTTTTTCGAAAAAGGTGTCATTTTCGGCTCCCTTAATTTTTCTCATTTTTTGATTTTTGTTAATTTTTCATCGCCTATTTCCAACGGGAGAATCGTCTCTCTATGGGAAAACTCCAAAAAGTAGAAATTTTCTTCGCCCGGCCGCCATATTGGATTTTGAAAATGCATCTAGAGAACGTCGAAAAAACGCACATTTTCCACGATCATTCGACGCAATCGAGAACGTCCAAATCGACGGCCGTCTACGGCGAGTCCGAGGACTGCACGTCCTTTACGATATTGCAGAAAAAAAATATTAAGTTTCTCCAAAAATTAGTAATAATTTTCACTTTGAAATTTGGTCAAAAAAACGCCCTCAAAACGAAAAAAGTGTTTTTTTCGGCTCCCTTAATTTTTCTCATTTTTTGATTTTTGTTAATTTTTCATCGCCTCTTTCCAACCGGAGAATCGTCTCTCTATGGGAAAAGTCTAAAAAGTAGAAATTTTCTTCGCCCGGCCGCCATATTGGATTTTGAAAATGCCACCAAAAAAACACATAAACCTCGATAATTCGACTCACGAACGTCCGAATGGATTTGCGTCTGCTTCAATTCGAAGACCTAGACGTCCTATACGAGATTGCCAAAAAAAAATTTCAAGTTTCTCCAAAAATTCATATAAATTTTCAATTTGAAATTTTTCCAAAAAACGCATTCGAAACGAAAAAAGTTTCATATTTCGGATCCCACGCTTTGGAAAATAGCCGCGGGACCGTAATTGCGCAACTGTCATCTCCACCCGAAAACCCTTCTCTCTATGGAAAAACTCCAAAAAGTTGAAATTTCCTTCGCGCCGCCGCCATATTGGATTTTGAAAATACAACGAAAAAACCGCAAAAACCTCGATAATTCGAATCGAAAACGTCGAAATGGATTCGCGTCTGTGGCAACTCGAAGTCCGAGAAATCCGTTACGAGACTGCCAAAAAAAAAATTGGAATTTCTCCAAAAATTCATATAAATTTTCCATTTTCCCAATTTTTAAAGCAAATTTTTTACAAAAAAAACGTATTTTTTCGGCTCCCACGCTTTGGGAAGCAGCAGCGGGACCGAAATTGTGCAATGGACATTTCCACCCGAATACCCCCAACTCTATGGGAAAAATCCTAAAAGTTGAAATTTCCTTCAATTTTCTTCGTGCGGCCGCCATCTTTGATTTTGAAACGAGGCTACGAAAAAACCCGATTAGCGCAGAGAGGACGACCTCCCGTCGAGTTGTGTTCTACGGCGAGATGTAGCGCCTCGACCAGCACTACAAAGTGGCATTTTCAGAATTTTGAAATTTTAAAAAAAATTATATAAATTTTGATTTTGAATTTTTCCAACGAGTACAAAAATCACATTTTCCGATATCGATCGAGACAGACCGAACCTACCGCGTTGCGGTCTTAGGCGAGATCGACGCCCCGAGTGAGGTCTACAAAATGGCATTTTTGAAATTTTGACATTTTGAAATTTTTTATATAAACTTTCATTTTGAACATAGAAATTTTTATGAAAAAATCACATTTTTCACAAAATAACGAGATAGAGTAAACCTACCGCGTTGCGGTGTTCGGACAGAACGAAGGCCTTTGAAATCTCTACGAAATGGCATTTTCGAAATTTTGACATTTTGAAATTTTTTATATAAACTTTCATTTTGAACATAGAAATTGTTATCAAAAAATCACATTTTTCACAAAAGAACGAGATAGAGTAAACCTACCGCGTTGCGGTCTTTGGCCAGATCGACACCCCGCTTAAGCTCTACAAAATGGCATTTTTGAAATTTTGAAATTTTGAAAAATTTTATATAAAATTTCATTTTAAACATAGAAATTATTATGAAAAAATCACATTTTTCGAAAAAGATCGTGATAGAGTAAACCTTTAGCGTTACGGAGTTTGGACAGAACGACGGCCTTGATAATCTCTACGAAATGGCTATTTCAAAATTTTGACATTTTGAAATTTTTTATATAAACTTTCATTTTGAACATAGAAATTGTTATGAATAAATGACATTTTTCGAAAACGACGGTGATATAGTAAATCAAACGCGTTACGTTGTTCGGACAGAAAGAAGGCCTTTGAAATCTCTACGAAATGGCATTTTTGAAATTTTGAAATTTTGAAATTTTTTATATAAACTTTCATTTTGAACATAGAAATTGTTATGAATAAATGACATTTTTCGAAAAAGACCGTGATAGAGTAAATTAAACGCGTTGCGGTGTTCGGGCAGAACGAAGGCCTTTGAAATCTCTACGAAATGGCATTTTCGAAATTTTGACATTTTGAAATTTTTTATATAAACTTTCATTTTGAACATAGAAATTGTTATGAAAAAATTACATTTTTCACAAAAGAACGAGATAGAGTAATCCTACCGCGTTGCGGTCTTTGGCGAGATCGACACCCCGCTTAAGCTCTACAAAATGGCATTTTTGAAATTTTGAAATTTTGAAAAATTTTATATAAAATTTCATTTTAAACATAGAAATTATTATGAAAAAATCACATTTTTCGAAAAAGATCGTGACAGAGTAAACCTATAGCGCTACGGTGTTCGGACAGAACGACGGCCTCGGTAAGCTCTAGAAAATGGCATTTTTGAAATTTTGAAATTTTGAAAAATTTTATATAAACTTTCATTTTAAACATAGAAATTATTATGAAAAAATCACATTTTTCGAAAAAGATCGTGATAGAGTAAACCTATAGCGCTACGGTGTTCGGACAGAACGACGGCCTCGGTAATCTCTACAAAATGGCATTTTTGAAATTTTGAAATTTTGAAAAATTTTATATAAACTTTCATTTTGAACATAGAAATTGTTATGAAAAAATCACATTTTTCGAAAAAGATCGTGATAGAGTAAACCTATAGCGCTACTGTGTTCGGACAGAACGACGGCCTGGGTAATCTCTACAAAATGGCATTTTTGAAATTTTGAAATTTTGAAAAATTTTATATAAACTTTCATTTTGAACTTGGAAATTGTTATGAAAAAATCACATTTTTCGAAATAAATCGCGACAGAGTAAACCTATAGCGCTACGATGGTCGGACAGAACGACGGCCTCGGTAATCTCTACAAAATGGCATTTTTGAAATTTTGACATTTTGAAAAATTTTGAAAATCGAACAAGAAAATGAGCGCGTTCTCGACCCGACTCAGTCGCGTTAGCGCGACTAACACTGAATGGGCTCACTCGACCTACCTATTTACTCTACCTATCGAATTATTTCGAAAGATCTCGATTTCGAAAGAAGAAGATTTCGATTTATTTCGAAAGATCGAAGGTGGCGAGGCACGTAGGGGAAGCCGGGTAAAAAGCAAAAGTCGAACAAGAAAACGAGCGCGTTCTCGACTCGACTCAGTCGCGTTAGCGCGACTAACACCGAATGGGCTCACTCGACCTACCTATTCACTCTACCTATCTAACATAGTTTACAATGAAAGTAGATGCGCCCTTTCGTACAATGAGTAACGATAAAAGTAGATGTGCAAAAAAAAAACTGAAGAACTAAAAAACACAACTTACACCCCACCCCACTGGGCTCTAGTCCTATTACCTAAAAGGGAGTTGGTAACGGCCCGTTTTCGGCCTTCGGGGTTGATTATCTCCGTTATCTATCGAGTTACGGGCGCGCAAAGTACGGGAACTATCGCACCGCATTAGACGGCGCGTCGAGTGGAAAAATTTATTTTCGTCTATTCGTTTGTTTTATTCGTTTTTTTCGCGCGTAAAGTTCAAAAAGTGCTCTTTTTTTTCGGCTGACTTAATTTTTTTCATTTTTTGATTTTTGTTAATTTTTC
Organism: Micropterix aruncella; assembly: GCA_944548615.1. NCBI lineage: Eukaryota > Metazoa > Arthropoda > Insecta > Lepidoptera > Micropterigidae > Micropterix > Micropterix aruncella. The sequence goes on along the minus strand of OX155971.1, from coordinate 3,489,402 downwards.
ATCGCCTCTTTCCAACCGGAGAATCTTCTCTCTATGGGAAAACTCCGAAAAGTGGAAATTTTTTCGATTTTCAAATTCAAAATTGCGTTCGAAAACGCATCGACGAAAACGCGGAAACCGACATAACTCGAGAACGGATAGGAGCGGAGCGTTTCGGTCCGAGGAGCGATCGAAGGGCTCGGCGAGAGCTGCGAAATGGCATTTTTGAAATTTTGAAATTCCCAAAAAAATCATATAAATTTTCCATTTTTCCACTTTCGATAGGAAATATTTTTTTCGAAAAAAGTGTCATTTTCGGCTCCCTTAATTTTTCTCATTTTTTGATTTTTGTTAATTTTTCATCGCCTATTTCCAACCGAAGAATCGTCTCTCTATGGGAAAACTCCAAAAAGTAGAAATTTTCTTCGCCCGGCCGCCATATTGGATTTTGAAAATGCATCTAGAGAACGTCGAAAAAACGCACATTTTCCACGATCATTCGACGCAATCGAGAACGTCCAAATCGACGGCCGTCTACGGCGAGTCCGAGGACTGCAGGTCCTTTACGATATTGCAGAAAAAAAATATTAAGTTTCTCCAAAAATTAGTAATAATTTTCACTTTGAAATTTGGTCAAAAAAACGCCCTCAAAACGAAAAAAGTGTTTTTTTCGGCTCCCTTAATTTTTCTCATTTTTAGATTTTTGTTAATTTTTCATCGCCTCTTTCCAACCGGAGAATCGTCTCTCTATGGGAAAATCCCGAAAAGTTGAAATTTCCTTCGGGCGGCGGCCATATTGGATTTTGAAAATGCCACCAAAAAAACACATAAACCTCGATAATTCGACTCACGAACGTCCGAATGGATTTGCGTCTGCTGCAAGTCGAAGACCTAGACGTCCTTTACGAGATTGGCAAAAAAAATTTTCAAGTTTCTCCAAAAATTCATATAAATTTTCAATTTGAAATTTTTCCAAAAAACGCATTCGAAACGAAAAAAGTTTCATATTTCGGATCCCACGCTTTGGAAAATAGCCGCGGGACCGTAATTGCGCAACCGTCATCTCCACCCGAAAACCCTTCTCTCTATGGAAAAACTCCAAAAAGTTGAAATTTCCTTCGCGCCGCCGCCATATTGGATTTTCAAAATACAACGAAAAAACCGCAAAAACCTCGATAATTCGAATCGAAAACGTCGAAATGGATTCGCGTCTGTGACAACTCGAAGTACAAGAAATCCGTTACGAGACTGCCAAAAAAAAAATTGGAATTTCTCCAAAAATTCATATAAATTTTCCATTTTCCCAATTTTTAAAGGAATTTTTTTACAAAAAAAACGTAATTTTTCGGCTCCCACGCTTTGGGAAGCAGCAGCGGGACCGAAATTGTGCAATGGACATTTCCACCCGAATACCCCCAACTCTATGGAAAAATTCCTAAAAGTTGAAATTTCCTTCAATTTTCTTCGTGCGGCCGCCATCTTTGATTTTGAAACGAGGCTACGAAAAAACCCGATTAGCGCAGAGAGGACGACCTCCCGTCGAGTTGTGTTCTACGGCGAGATGTAGCGCCTCGACCAGCACTACAAAGTGGCATTTTCAGAATTTTGAAATTTTAAAAAAAATTATATAAATTTTGATTTTGAATTTTTCCAACGAGTACAAAAATCACATTTTCCGATATCGATCGAGACAGACCGAACCTACCGCGTTGCGGTCTTATGCGAGATCGACGCCCCGAGTGAGGTCTACAAAATGGCATTTTTGAAATTTTGACATTTTGAAATTTTTTATATAAACTTTCATTTTGAACATAGAAATTTTTATGAAAAAATCACATTTTTCACAAAATAACGAGATAGAGTAAACCTACCGCGTTGCGGTGTTCGGACAGAACGAAGGCCTTTGAAATCTCTACGAAATGGCATTTTCGAAATTTTGACATTTTGAAATTTTTTGATATAAACTTTCATTTTGAACATAGAAATTGTTATGAAAAAATCACATTTTTCACAAAATAACGAGATAGAGTAAACCTACCGCGTTGGGGCGTTCGGACAGAACGAAGGCCTTTGAAATCTCTACGAAATGGCATTTTCGAAATTTTGACATTTTGAAATTTTTTATATAAACTTTCATTTTGAACATAGAAATTTTTATGAAAAAATCACATTTTTCACAAAATAACGAGATAGAGTAAACCTACCGCATTGCGGTGTTCGGACAGAACGAAGGCCTTTAAAATCTCTACGAAATGGCATTTTCGAAATTTTGACATTTTGAAATTTTTTATATAAACTTTCATTTTGAACATAGAAATTGTTATGAAAAAATCACATTTTTCATAACATTTTCATAACGCACATTTTCCACGATCATTCGACGCAATCGAGAACGTCCAAATCGACGGCCGTCTACGGCGAGTCCGAGGACTGCAGGTCCTTTACGATATTGCAGAAAAAAAATATTAAGTTTCTCCAAAAATTAGTAATAATTTTCACTTTGAAATTTGGTCAAAAAAACGCCCTCAAAACGAAAAAAGTGTTTTTTTCGGCTCCCTTAATTTTTCTCATTTTTAGATTTTTGTTAATTTTTCATCGCCTCTTTCCAACCGGAGAATCGTCTCTCTATGGGAAAATCCCGAAAAGTTGAAATTTCCTTCGGGCGGCGGCCATATTGGATTTTGAAAATGCCACCAAAAAAACACATAAACCTCGATAATTCGACTCACGAACGTCCGAATGGATTTGCGTCTGCTGCAAGTCGAAGACCTAGACGTCCTTTACGAGATTGGCAAAAAAAATTTTCAAGTTTCTCCAAAAATTCATATAAATTTTCAATTTGAAATTTTTCCAAAAAACGCATTCGAAACGAAAAAAGTTTCATATTTCGGATCCCACGCTTTGGAAAATAGCCGCGGGACCGTAATTGCGCAACCGTCATCTCCACCCGAAAACCCTTCTCTCTATGGAAAAACTCCAAAAAGTTGAAATTTCCTTCGCGCCGCCGCCATATTGGATTTTCAAAATACAACGAAAAAACCGCAAAAACCTCGATAATTCGAATCGAAAACGTCGAAATGGATTCGCGTCTGTGACAACTCGAAGTCCAAGAAATCCGTTACGAGACTGCCAAAAAAAAAATTGGAATTTCTCCAAAAATTCATATAAATTTTCCATTTTCCCAATTTTTAAAGGAATTTTTTTACAAAAAAAACGTAATTTTTCGGCTCCCACGCTTTGGGAAGCAGCAGCGGGACCGAAATTGTGCAATGGACATTTCCACCCGAATACCCCCAACTCTATGGAAAAATTCCTAAAAGTTGAAATTTCCTTCAATTTTCTTCGTGCGGCCGCCATCTTTGATTTTGAAACGAGGCTACGAAAAAACCCGATTAGCGCAGAGAGGACGACCTCCCGTCGAGTTGTGTTCTACGGCGAGATGTAGCGCCTCGACCAGCACTACAAAGTGGCATTTTCAGAATTTTGAAATTTTAAAAAAAATTATATAAATTTTGATTTTGAATTTTTCCAACGAGTACAAAAATCACATTTTCCGATATCGATCGAGACAGACCGAACCTACCGCGTTGCGGTCTTATGCGAGATCGACGCCCCGAGTGAGGTCTACAAAATGGCATTTTTGAAATTTTGACATTTTGAAATTTTTTATATAAACTTTCATTTTGAACATAGAAATTTTTATGAAAAAATCGTTTTCTTGTTCGACTTTGAAATGAAATTTTATATAAAATTTTTCAAAATGTCAAAATTTCAAAAATTCCGTGATAGAGGAAACCTACCGCGTTGCGGTCTTTGGCCAGATCGACACCCAGCTTAAGCTCTACAAATTGCCCATTCAGTGTTAGCGCGACTAACACTGAATGGGCTCACTCGACCTACCTATTTACTCTACCTATCGAATTATTTCGAAAGATCTCGATTTCGAAAGAAGAAGATTTCGATTTATTTCGAAAGATCGAAGGTGGCGAGGCACGTAGGGGAAGGCGGGTAAAAAGCAAAAGTCGAACAAGAAAATGAGCGCGTTCTCGACTCGACTCAGTCGCGTTAGCGCGACTAACACCGAATGGGCTCACTCGACGAACATAGTTTACGATGAAAGTAGATGTGCCCTTTCGTACAATGAACGACAACGAAAGTAGATGTGCCCTTTCATACGACGAGTAACGATAAAAGTAGATGTGCAAAAAAAAAAGTCACTACCACCCCACCCCACTGGGCTCTAGTCCTATTACCTAAAAGGGAGTTGGTAACTGCCCGTTTTCGGCCTACGGGGTTCAGTATCTCCGCTATCTATCGAGGTACGCGCGCGCAAGTACGGGAACTCTCGCAGCGCATTAGACGGCGCGTCGAGTGGAAAAATTTATTTTCGTCTATTCGTTTGTTTTATTCGTTTTTTTCGCACGTAAAGTTCAAAAAGTGCTCTTTTTTTTCGGCTCCCTTAATTTTTCTCATTTTTTGATTTTTGTTAATTTTTCATCGCCTCTTGCCAACCGGAGAATCGTCTCTCTATAGGAAAACTCCGAAAAGTGGAAATTTTTTCGATTTTCAAATTCAAAATGGCGTTCGAAAACGCATCGACGAAAACGCGGAAACCGACATAACTCGAGAACGGATAGGAGCGGAGCGTTTCGGCCCGAGGAGCGATCGAAGGGCTCGGCGAGAGCTGCGAAATGGCATTTTTGAAATTTTGTAATTCCCAAAAAAATCATACAAATTTTCCATTTTTCCACTTTCGATAGGAAATATTTTTTTCGAAAAAAGTGTCATTTTCGGCTCCCTTAATTTTTCTCATTTTTTGATTTTTGTTAATTTTTCATCGCCTATTTCCAACCGGAGAATCGTCTCTCTATGGGAAAACTCCAAAAAGTAGAAATTTTCTTCGCGCGGCCGCCATATTGCATTTTGAAAATGCATCTAGAGAACGTCGAAAAAACGCACATTTTCCACGATAATTCGACGCAATCGAGAACGTCCAAATCGACGGCCGTCTACGGCGAGTCCAAGGACTGCATGTCCTCTACGATATTGCAGAAAAAAAATATTAAGTTTCTCCAAAAATTAGTAATAATTTTCACTTTGAAATTTGGTCAAAAAAACGCCCTCAAAACGAAAAAAGTGCTTTTTTCGGCTGACTTAATTTTTTTCATTTTTTGATTTTTGTTAATTTTTCATCGCTTCTTTCCAACCGGAGAATCGTCTCTCTATGGGAAAATCCCGAAAAGTTAAAATTTCCTTCGGGCGGCGGCCATATTGGATTTTGAAAATGCCACCAAAAAAACACATAAACCTCGATAATTCGACTCACGAACGTCCGAATGGATTCGCGTCTGCGGCAATTCGAAGACCTAGACGTCCTTTACGAGATTGCCAAAAAAAATTTTCAAGTTTCTCCAAAAATTCATATAAATTTTCAATTTGAAATTTTTCCAAAAAACGCATTCGAAACGAAAAAAGTTTCATATTTCGGATCCCACGCTTTGGGAAATAGCCGCGGGACCGTAATTGCGCAACTGTCATCTCCACCTAAAAACCCTTCTCTCTATGGAAAAACTCCAAAAAGTTGAAATTTCCTTCGCGCCGCCGCCATATTGGATTTTGAAAATACAACGAAAAAACCGCAAAAACCTCGATAATTCGAATCGAAAACGTCGAAATGGATTCGCGTCTGCGGCAACTCGAAGTCCGAGAAATCCGTTACGAGACTGCCAAAAAAAAAATTTGAATTTCTCCAAAAATTCATATAAATTTTCCATTTTCCCAATTTTTAAAGGAATTTTTTTACAAAAAAAACGTAATTTTTCGGCTCCCACGCTTTGGGAAGCAGCAGCGGGACCGAAATTGTGCAATGGACATTTCCACCCGAATACCCCCAACTCTATGGAAAAATTCCTAAAAGTTGAAATTTCCTTCAATTTTCTTCGTGCGGCCGCCATCTTTGATTTTGAAACGAGGCTACGAAAAAACCCGATTAGCGCAGAGAGGACGACCTCCCGTCGAGTTGTGTTCTACGGCGAGATGTAGCGCCTCGACCAGCACTACAAAGTGGCATTTTCAGAATTTTGAAATTTTAAAAAAAATTATATAAATTTTGATTTTGAATTTTTCCAACGAGTACAAAAATCACATTTTCCGATATCGATCGAGACAGACCGAACCTACCGCGTTGCGGTCTTATGCGAGATCGACGCCCCGAGTGAGGTCTACAAAATGGCATTTTTGAAATTTTGACATTTTGAAATTTTTTATATAAACTTTCATTTTGAACATAGAAATTTTTATGAAAAAATCACATTTTTCACAAAATAACGAGATAGAGTAAACCTACCGCGTTGCGGTGTTCGGACAGAACGAAGGCCTTTGAAATCTCTACGAAATGGCATTTTCGAAATTTTGACATTTTGAAATTTTTTGATATAAACTTTCATTTTGAACATAGAAATTGTTATGAAAAAATCACATTTTTCACAAAATAACGAGATAGAGTAAACCTACCGCGTTGGGGCGTTCGGACAGAACGAAGGCCTTTGAAATCTCTACGAAATGGCATTTTCGAAATTTTGACATTTTGAAATTTTTTATATAAACTTTCATTTTGAACATAGAAATTTTTATGAAAAAATCACATTTTTCACAAAATAACGAGATAGAGTAAACCTACCGCATTGCGGTGTTCGGACAGAACGAAGGCCTTTGAAATCTCTACGAAATGGCATTTTCGAAATTTTGACATTTTGAAATTTTTTGATATAAACTTTCATTTTGAACATAGAAATTGTTATGAAAAAATCACATTTTTCACAAAATAACGAGATAGAGTAAACCTACCGCGTTGGGGTGTTCGGACAGAACGAAGGCCTTTAAAATCTCTACGAAATGGCATTTTCGAAATTTTGACATTTTGAAATTTTTTATATAAACTTTCATTTTGAACATAGAAATTGTTATGAAAAAATCACATTTTTCACAAAAGAACGAGATAGAGTGAACCTACCGCGTTGTGGTCTTTGGCGAGATCGACACCCCGCTTAGGCTCTACAAAATGGCATTTTTGAAATTTTGACATTTTGAAAAATTTTATATAAAATTTCATTTTAAACATAGAAATTATTATGAAAAAATCACATTTTTTGAAAAAGATCGTGATAGAGAAAACTTAACGCATTACGGTGTTTGGACAGAATGACGGCCTCGGTAATCTCTACAAAACGGAATTTTTGAAATTTTGACATTTTGAAAAATTTTATATAAAATTTCATTTTAAACATAGAAATTATTATGAAAAAAACACATTTTTCGAAAAAGATCATGATAGAGTAAACCTAACGCATTACGGTGTTTGGACAGAATGACGGCCTCGGTAATCTCTACAAAATGGCATTTTTGAAATTTTGACATTTTGAAATTTTTTATATAAACTTTCATTTTGAACATTGAAATTGTTATGAATAAATGACATTTTTCGAAAAAGACCGTGATAGAGTAAATTAAACGCGTTGCGGTGTTCGGACAGAACGAAGGCCTTTGAAATCTCTACGAAATGGCATTTTCGAAATTTTGACATTTTGAAATTTTTTATATAAACTTTCATTTTAAACATAGAAATTATTATGAAAAAATCACATTTTTCGAAAAAGATCGTGATAGAGGAAACCTACCGCGTTGCGGTCTTTGGCCAGATCGACACCCAGCTTAAGCTCTACAAATTGGCATTTTTGAAATTTTGACATTTTGAAAAATTTTATATAAACTTTCATTTTAAACATAGAAATTATTATGAAAAAATCACATTTTTCGAAAAAGATCGTGATAGAGGAAACCTATAGCGTTACGATGTTCGGACAGAACGACCGCCTTGGTAATCTCTACAAAATGGCATTTTCGAAATTTTGACATTTTGAAATTTTTTATATAAACTTTCATTTTGAACATAGAAATTGTTATGAAAAAATCACATTTTTCACAAAAGAACGAGATAGAGTAAACTTACCGCGTTGCGGTCTTTGGCGAGATCGACACCCCGCTTACGCTCTACAAAATGGCATTTTTGAAATTTTGACATTTTGAAAAATTTTATATAAAATTTCATTTTAAACATAGAAATTATTATGAAAAAATCACATTTTTTGAAAAAGATCGTGATAGAGAAAACTTAACGCATTACGGTGTTTGGACAGAATGACGGCCTCGGTAATCTCTACAAAATGGAATTTTTGAAATTTTGACATTTTGAAAAATTTTATATAAAATTTCATTTTAAACATAGAAATTATTATGAAAAAATCACATTTTTTGAAAAAGATCGTGATAGAGAAAACCTAACGCATTACGGTGTTTGGACAGAATGACGGCCTCGGTAATCTCTACAAAACGGAATTTTTGAAATTTTGATATTTTGAAAAATTTTATATAAAATTTCATTTTAAACATAGAAATTATTATGAAAAAATCACATTTTTCGAAAAAGATCATGATAGAGTAAACCTAACGCATTACGGTGTTTGGACAGAATGACGGCCTCGGTAATCTCTACAAAATGGCATTTTTGAAATTTTGACATTTTGAAATTTTTTATATAAACTTTCATTTTGAACATAGAAATTGTTATGAATAAATGACATTTTTCGAAAAAGATCGTGATAGAGTAAACCTAGAGCGCTACGGTGTTTGGACAGAACGACGGCCTGGGTAATCTCTACAAAATGGCATTTTTGAAATTTTGAAATTTTGAAAAATTTTATATAAACTTTCATTTTGAACTTGGAAATTGTTATGAAAAAATCACATTTTTCGAAAAAGATCGTGATAGAGTAAACCTATAGCGCTACGGTGTTCGGACAGAACGACGGCCTCGGTAATCTCTACAAAATGGCATTTTCGAAATTTTGATATTTTGAAATTTTTTATATAAACTTTCATTTTAAACATAGAAATTATTATGAAAAAATCACATTTTTCGAAATAAATCGAGACAGAGTAAACCTAAAGCGCTACGGTGTTCGGACAGAACGACGGCCTCGGTAATCTCTACAAAACGGCATTTTTGAAATTTTGACATTTTGAAAAATTTTATATAAACTTTCATTTTAAACATAGAAATTATTATGAAAAAATCACATTTTTCGAAATAAATCGAGACAGAGTAAACCTATAGCGCTACGGTGTTCGGACAGAACGACGGCCTTGGTAATCTCTACAAAATGGCATTTTCGAAATTTTGACATTTTGAAATTTTTTATATAAACTTTCATTTTGAACATAGAAATTGTTATGAAAAAATCACATTTTTCACAAAAGAACGAGATAGAGTGAACCTACCGCGTTGCGGTCTTTGGCAAGATCGACACCCCGCTTAAGCTCTACAAAATGGCATTTTTGAAATTTTGAAATTTTGAAATTTTTTATATAAACTTTCATTTTGAACATAGAAATTGTTATGAATAAATGACATTTTTCGAAAAAGACCGTGATAGAGTAAATCAAACGCGTTACGGTGTTCGGACAGAACGAAGGCCTTTGAAATATCTACGAAATGGCATTTTTGAAATTTTGAAAAATTTTGAAAATCGAACAAGAAAATGAGCGCGTTCTCGACTCGACTCAGTCGCGTTAGCGCGACTAACACTGAATGGGCTCACTCGACCTACCTATTTACTCTACCTATCGAATTATTTCGAAAGATCTCGATTTCGAAAGAAGAAGATTTCGATTTATTTCGAAAGATCGAAGGTGGCGAGGCACGTAGGGGAAGGCGGGTAAAAAGCAAAAGTCGAACAAGAAAATGAGCGCGTTCTCGACTCGACTCAGTCGCGTTAGCGCGACTAACACCGAATGGGCTCACTCGACCTACCTATTTACTCTACCAATCTAACATAGTTTACAATGAAAGTAGATGTGCCCTTTCATACAATGAACGACAACGAAAGTAGATGTGCCCTTTCATACAATGAGTGACAATAAAAGTAGATGTGCAAAAAAAAAAAACTGAAAAACTAAAAAACACAACTTACACTCCACCCCACTGGGTTCTCCCCCACTCCGATCTAGTCATATACCCTAAAAGGGAGTTGGTAACGGCCCGTTTTCGGCCTTCGGGGTTCGTCATCTCCGTTATCTATCGAGTTACGCGCGCGCAAGTATGGGAACTCTCGCAGCGCATTAGACGGCGCGTCGAGTGGAAAAATTTGTTTTCGTCTATTCGTTCGTTTTATTCGTTTTTTTCGCGCGTAAAGTTCAAAAAGTGCTCTTTTTTTTTCGGCTTTGTACGATTTTTTATTCCTCAATTCGGTCAGTCTTTTTTCGCTACGCCTTCATCTCGACGACGCTCCGTCTATGGAAAAATTCCGAAAAGTTGAAATTTTTTCGATTTTGAAATTCAAAATGGCGTTCGAAAACGCATCGACGAAAACGCGGAAACCGACATAACTCGAGAACGGATAGGAGCGGAGCGTTTCGGTCCGAGGAGCGATCGAAGGGCTCGGCGAGAGCTGCGAAATGGCATTTTTGAAATTTTGAAATTCCCAAAAAAATCATACAAATTTTCCATTTTTCCACTTTCGATAGGAAATATTTTTTTCGAAAAAAGTGTCATTTTCGGCTCCCTTAATTTTTCTCATTTTTTGATTTTTGTTAATTTTTCATCGCCTATTTCCAACCGGAGAATCGTCTCTCTATGGGAAAACTCCAAAAAGTAGAAATTTTCTTCGCCCGGCCGCCATATTGCATTTTGAAAATGCATCTAGAGAACGTCGAAAAAACGCACATTTTCCACGATAATTCGACGCAATCGAGAACGTCCAAATCGACGGCCGTCTACGGAGAGTCCGAGGACTGCATGTCCTTTACGATATTGCAGAAAAAAAATATTAAGTTTCTCCAAAAATTAGTAATAATTTTCACTTTGAAATTTGGTCAAAAAAACGCCCTCAAAACGAAAAAAGTGTCATTTTCGGCTCCCTTAATTTTTTTCATTTTTTGATTTTTGTTAATTTTTCATCGCCTCTTTCCAACCGGAGAATCGTCTCTCTATGGGAAAACTCCGAAAAGTGGAAATTTCCTTCGGCCGGCGGCCATATTGGATTTTGAAAATGCCACCAAAAAAACACATAAACCTCGATAATTCGACTCACGAACGTCCGAATGGATTTGCGTCTGCGACATGTCGAAGACCTAGACGTCCATTACGAGATTGCCAAAAAAAATTTTCAAGTTTCTCCAAAAATTCATATAAATTTTCAATTTGAAATTTTTCCAAAAAACACATTCGAAACGAAAAAAGTGTTTTTTTCGGCTCCCTTAATTTTTCTCATTTTTTGATTTTTGTTAATTTTTCATCGCCTCTCTCCAACCGGAGAATCGTCTCTCTATGGGAAAACTCCAAAAAGTAGAAATTTTCTTCGCCCGGCCGCCATATTGGATTTTGAAAATACAACGAAAAAACCGCAAAAACCTCGATAATTCGAATCGAAAACGTCGAAATGGATTCGCGTCTGTGGCAACTCGAAGTCCGAGAAATCCGTTACGAGACTGACAAAAAAAAAAATGGAATTTCTCCAAAAATTCATATAAATTTTCCATTTTTCCACTTTTGATAGGAAATATTTTTTTCGAAAAAGTGTCATTTTCGGCTCCCTTAATTTTTCTCATTTTTTGATTTTTGTTAATTTTTCATCGCCTCTCTCCAACCGGAGAATCGTCTGTCTATGGGAAAACTCCAAAAAGTAGAAATTTTCTTCGCCCGGCCGCCATATTGGATTTTGAAAATGCCACCAAAAAAACACATAAACCTCGATAATTCGACTCACGAACGTCCGAATGGATCGAGATAGAGTAAACCTAGCGCGTTGCGGTCTTTGGCGAGATCGACACCCCGCTTAAGCTCTACAAAATGGCATTTTTGAAATTTTGAAATTCTGAAAAATTTTATATAAAATTTCATTTTAAACATAGAAATTATTATGAAAAAATCACATTTTTCGAAAAAGATCGTGATAGAGTAAACCTATAGCGTTACGGCGTTTGGACAGAACGACGGCCTTGATTATCTCTACGAAATGGCTATTTCAAAATTTTGACATTTTGAAATTTTTTATATAAACTTTCATTTTGAACATAGAAATATTTATCAAAAAATCACATTTTTCGAAAAAGACCGTGATAGAGTAAACCTACCGCGTTGCGGTCTTTGGCGATATCGACACCCCGCTTAAGCTCTACAAAATGGCATTTTTGAAATTTTGAAATTTTGAAAAATTTTATATAAACTTTCATTTTAAACATAGAAATTATTATGAAAAAATCACATTTTTCGAAAAAGATCGTGATAGAGTAAACCTATAGCGTTACGGCGTTCGGACAGAACGACGGCCTTGGTAATCTCTACAAAATGGCATTTTCGAAATTTTGATATTTTGAAATTTTTTATATAAACTTTCATTTTGAACATAGAAATTGTTATGAAAAAATCACATTTTTCACAAAATAACGAGATAGAGTAAACCTACCGCGTTGCGGTGTTCGGACAGAACGAAGGCCTTTGAAATCTCTACGAAATGGCATTTTCGAAATTTTGACATTTTGAAATTTTTTATATAAACTTTCATTTTGAACATAGAAATTGTTATGAAAAAATCACATTTTTCACAAAATAACGAGATAGAGTAAACCTACCGCGTTGCGGTGTTCGGACAGAACGAAGGCCTTTGAAATCTCTACGAAATGGCATTTTCGAAATTTTGACATTTTGAAATTTTTTATATAAACTTTCATTTTGAACATAGAAATTGTTATGAAAAAATCACATTTTTCACAAAATAACGAGATAGAGTAAACCTACCGTGTTGCGGTGTTCGGACAGAACGAAGGCCTTTGAAATCTCTACGAAATGGCATTTTCGAAATTTTGACATTTTGAAATTTTTTATATAAACTTTCATTTTGAACATAGAAATTGTTATGAAAAAATCACATTTTTCACAAAAGAACGAGATAGAGTAAACCTACCGCGTTGCAGTCTTTGGCGAGATCGACACCCCGATTAAACTCTACAAAATGGCATTTTTGAAATTTTGAAATTTTGAAAAATTTTATATAAAATTTCATTTTAAACATAGAAATTATTATGAAAAAATCACATTTTTCGAAAAAGATCGTGACAGAGTAAACCTATAGCGCTACGGTGTTCGGACAGAACGACGGCCTCGGTAAGCTCTAGAAAATGGCATTTTTGAAATTTTGAAATTTTGAAAAATTTTATATAAACTTTCATTTTAAACATAGAAATTATTATGAAAAAATCACATTTTTCGAAAAAGATCGTGATAGAGTAAACCTATAGCGCTACGGTTTTCGGACAGAACGACGGCCTGGGTAATCTCTACAAAATGGCATTTTTGAAATTTTGAAATTTTGAAAAATTTTGAAAATCGAACAAGAAAATGAGCGCGTTCTCGACCCGACTCAGTCGCGTTAGCGCGACTAACACTGAATGGGCTCACTCGACCTACCTATTTACTCTACCTATCGAATTATTTCGAAAGATCTCGATTTCCAAAGAAGAAGATTTCGATTTATTTCGAAAGATCGAAGGTGGCGAGGCGCGTAGGGGAAGGCGGGTAAAAAGCAAAAGTCGAACAAGAAAATGAGCGCGTTCTCGACTCGACTCAGTCGCGTTAGCGCGACTAACACCGAATGGGCTCACTCGACCTACCTATTTACTCTACCTATCTAACATAGTTTACGATGAAAGTAGATGTTCCCCAACCTAACAATGAACGACAACGAAAGTAGATGTGCCCTTTCATACAATGAGTAACAATAAAAGTAGATGTGCAAAAAAAAAACTCACTACCACCCCACCCCACTGGGCTCTGTGCCACTCCGATCTGTGCCGCTCCGATCTAGTCCTATTCCCTAAAAGGGAGTTGGTAACGGCCCGTTTTCCGCCTTCGGGGTTCATCATCTCCGTTATCTGTCGAGTTACGGGCGCGCAAGTACGGGAACTATCGCACTGCATTACACGGCGCGTCGAGTAGAAAAATTTATTTTCGTCTATTCGTTTGTTTTATTCGTTTTCTTCGCACGTAAAGTTCAAAAAGTGCTCTTTTTTTTTCGGCTTTGTACGATTTTTTATTCCTCAATTCGGTCAGTCTTTTTTCGGACCGCCTCGATCTCGACGACGCTCCGTCTGTGGAAAAATTCCGAAAAGTTCAAATTTTTTCGATTTTCAAATTCAAAATGGCGTTCGAAAACGCATCGACGAAAACGCGGAAACCGACATAACTCGAGAACGGATAGGAGCGGAGCGTTCGGTCCGAGGAGCGATCGAAGGGCTCGGCGAGAGCTGCGAAATGGCATTTTTGAAATTTTGAAATTCCCAAAAAAATCATATAAATTTTCCATTTTTCCACTTTCGATAGGAAATATTTTTTTCGAAAAAGGTGTCATTTTCGGCTCCCTTAATTTTTCTCATTTTTTGATTTTTGTTAATTTTTCATCGCCTATTTCCAACGGGAGAATCGTCTCTCTATGGGAAAACTCCAAAAAGTAGAAATTTTCTTCGCCCGGCCGCCATATTGGATTTTGAAAATGCATCTAGAGAACGTCGAAAAAACGCACATTTTCCACGATCATTCGACGCAATCGAGAACGTCCAAATCGACGGCCGTCTACGGCGAGTCCGAGGACTGCACGTCCTTTACGATATTGCAGAAAAAAAATATTAAGTTTCTCCAAAAATTAGTAATAATTTTCACTTTGAAATTTGGTCAAAAAAACGCCCTCAAAACGAAAAAAGTGTTTTTTTCGGCTCCCTTAATTTTTCTCATTTTTTGATTTTTGTTAATTTTTCATCGCCTCTTTCCAACCGGAGAATCGTCTCTCTATGGGAAAAGTCTAAAAAGTAGAAATTTTCTTCGCCCGGCCGCCATATTGGATTTTGAAAATGCCACCAAAAAAACACATAAACCTCGATAATTCGACTCACGAACGTCCGAATGGATTTGCGTCTGCTTCAATTCGAAGACCTAGACGTCCTATACGAGATTGCCAAAAAAAAATTTCAAGTTTCTCCAAAAATTCATATAAATTTTCAATTTGAAATTTTTCCAAAAAACGCATTCGAAACGAAAAAAGTTTCATATTTCGGATCCCACGCTTTGGAAAATAGCCGCGGGACCGTAATTGCGCAACTGTCATCTCCACCCGAAAACCCTTCTCTCTATGGAAAAACTCCAAAAAGTTGAAATTTCCTTCGCGCCGCCGCCATATTGGATTTTGAAAATACAACGAAAAAACCGCAAAAACCTCGATAATTCGAATCGAAAACGTCGAAATGGATTCGCGTCTGTGGCAACTCGAAGTCCGAGAAATCCGTTACGAGACTGCCAAAAAAAAAATTGGAATTTCTCCAAAAATTCATATAAATTTTCCATTTTCCCAATTTTTAAAGCAAATTTTTTACAAAAAAAACGTATTTTTTCGGCTCCCACGCTTTGGGAAGCAGCAGCGGGACCGAAATTGTGCAATGGACATTTCCACCCGAATACCCCCAACTCTATGGGAAAAATCCTAAAAGTTGAAATTTCCTTCAATTTTCTTCGTGCGGCCGCCATCTTTGATTTTGAAACGAGGCTACGAAAAAACCCGATTAGCGCAGAGAGGACGACCTCCCGTCGAGTTGTGTTCTACGGCGAGATGTAGCGCCTCGACCAGCACTACAAAGTGGCATTTTCAGAATTTTGAAATTTTAAAAAAAATTATATAAATTTTGATTTTGAATTTTTCCAACGAGTACAAAAATCACATTTTCCGATATCGATCGAGACAGACCGAACCTACCGCGTTGCGGTCTTAGGCGAGATCGACGCCCCGAGTGAGGTCTACAAAATGGCATTTTTGAAATTTTGACATTTTGAAATTTTTTATATAAACTTTCATTTTGAACATAGAAATTTTTATGAAAAAATCACATTTTTCACAAAATAACGAGATAGAGTAAACCTACCGCGTTGCGGTGTTCGGACAGAACGAAGGCCTTTGAAATCTCTACGAAATGGCATTTTCGAAATTTTGACATTTTGAAATTTTTTATATAAACTTTCATTTTGAACATAGAAATTGTTATCAAAAAATCACATTTTTCACAAAAGAACGAGATAGAGTAAACCTACCGCGTTGCGGTCTTTGGCCAGATCGACACCCCGCTTAAGCTCTACAAAATGGCATTTTTGAAATTTTGAAATTTTGAAAAATTTTATATAAAATTTCATTTTAAACATAGAAATTATTATGAAAAAATCACATTTTTCGAAAAAGATCGTGATAGAGTAAACCTTTAGCGTTACGGAGTTTGGACAGAACGACGGCCTTGATAATCTCTACGAAATGGCTATTTCAAAATTTTGACATTTTGAAATTTTTTATATAAACTTTCATTTTGAACATAGAAATTGTTATGAATAAATGACATTTTTCGAAAACGACGGTGATATAGTAAATCAAACGCGTTACGTTGTTCGGACAGAAAGAAGGCCTTTGAAATCTCTACGAAATGGCATTTTTGAAATTTTGAAATTTTGAAATTTTTTATATAAACTTTCATTTTGAACATAGAAATTGTTATGAATAAATGACATTTTTCGAAAAAGACCGTGATAGAGTAAATTAAACGCGTTGCGGTGTTCGGGCAGAACGAAGGCCTTTGAAATCTCTACGAAATGGCATTTTCGAAATTTTGACATTTTGAAATTTTTTATATAAACTTTCATTTTGAACATAGAAATTGTTATGAAAAAATTACATTTTTCACAAAAGAACGAGATAGAGTAATCCTACCGCGTTGCGGTCTTTGGCGAGATCGACACCCCGCTTAAGCTCTACAAAATGGCATTTTTGAAATTTTGAAATTTTGAAAAATTTTATATAAAATTTCATTTTAAACATAGAAATTATTATGAAAAAATCACATTTTTCGAAAAAGATCGTGACAGAGTAAACCTATAGCGCTACGGTGTTCGGACAGAACGACGGCCTCGGTAAGCTCTAGAAAATGGCATTTTTGAAATTTTGAAATTTTGAAAAATTTTATATAAACTTTCATTTTAAACATAGAAATTATTATGAAAAAATCACATTTTTCGAAAAAGATCGTGATAGAGTAAACCTATAGCGCTACGGTGTTCGGACAGAACGACGGCCTCGGTAATCTCTACAAAATGGCATTTTTGAAATTTTGAAATTTTGAAAAATTTTATATAAACTTTCATTTTGAACATAGAAATTGTTATGAAAAAATCACATTTTTCGAAAAAGATCGTGATAGAGTAAACCTATAGCGCTACTGTGTTCGGACAGAACGACGGCCTGGGTAATCTCTACAAAATGGCATTTTTGAAATTTTGAAATTTTGAAAAATTTTATATAAACTTTCATTTTGAACTTGGAAATTGTTATGAAAAAATCACATTTTTCGAAATAAATCGCGACAGAGTAAACCTATAGCGCTACGATGGTCGGACAGAACGACGGCCTCGGTAATCTCTACAAAATGGCATTTTTGAAATTTTGACATTTTGAAAAATTTTGAAAATCGAACAAGAAAATGAGCGCGTTCTCGACCCGACTCAGTCGCGTTAGCGCGACTAACACTGAATGGGCTCACTCGACCTACCTATTTACTCTACCTATCGAATTATTTCGAAAGATCTCGATTTCGAAAGAAGAAGATTTCGATTTATTTCGAAAGATCGAAGGTGGCGAGGCACGTAGGGGAAGCCGGGTAAAAAGCAAAAGTCGAACAAGAAAACGAGCGCGTTCTCGACTCGACTCAGTCGCGTTAGCGCGACTAACACCGAATGGGCTCACTCGACCTACCTATTCACTCTACCTATCTAACATAGTTTACAATGAAAGTAGATGCGCCCTTTCGTACAATGAGTAACGATAAAAGTAGATGTGCAAAAAAAAAACTGAAGAACTAAAAAACACAACTTACACCCCACCCCACTGGGCTCTAGTCATATACCCTAAAAGGGAGTTGGTAACGGCCCGTTTTCGGCCTTCGCGGTTCATCATCTCCGTTATCCATCGAGTTACGCGCATGCGAAGTATGGGAACTTTCGCAGTGCCTTAGACGGCGCGTCGAGTGGAAAAATTTATTTTCGTCCGTTCGTTCGTTTTATTCGTTTTTTTCGCGCGTAAAGTTCAAAAAGTGCTCTTTTTTTTTCGGCTTTGTACGATTTTTTATTCCTCAATTCGGTCAGTCTTTTTTCGGACCGCCTCGATCTCGACGACGCTCCGTCTATGGAAAAACTCCGAAAACTTGAAATTTTTTCGATTTTCAAATTCAAAATGGCGTTCGAAAACGCATCGACGAAAACGCGGAAACCGACATAACTCGAGAACGGATAGGAGCGGAGCGTTTCGGTCCGAGGAGCGATCGGAGGGCTCGGCGAGAGCTGCGAAATGGCATTTTTGAAATTTTGAAATTCCCAAAAAAATCATACAAATTTTCCATTTTTCCACTTTCGATAGGAAATATTTTTTTCGAAAAAAGTGTCATTTTCGGCGTCCCACGCTTTGGGAAGCAGCGGCGGGACCGAAATCGCGCAATAGACACTTCCACCCGAACACCCCCAACTCTATGGGAAAACTCCAAAAAGTAGAAATTTTCTTCGCCCGGCCGCCATATTGGATTTTGAACATGCATCTAGAGAACGCCGAAAAAACGCACATTTTCCACGATAATTCGACGCAATCGAGAACGTCCAAATCGACGGCCGTCTACGGCGAGTCCAAGGACTGCATGTCCTTTACGATATTGCAGAAAAAAAATATAAAGTTTCTCCAAAAATTAGTAATAATTTTCACTTTGAAATTTGGTCAAAAAAACGCCCTCAAAACGAAAAAAGTGTCATTTTCGGCTGAGTAAATTTTTCTCATTTTTTGATTTTTGTTAATTTTTCATCGCCTCTTTCCAACCGGAGAATCGTCTCTCTATGGGAAAATCCCGAAAAGTTAAAATTTCCTTCGGGCGGCGGCCATATTGGATTTTGAAAATGCCACCAAAAAAACACATAAACCTCGATAATTCGACTCACGAACGTCCGAATGGATTTGCGTCTGCGGCAATTCGAAGACCTAGACGTCCTTTACGAGATTGCCAAAAAAAATTTTCAAGTTTCTCCAAAAATTCATATAAATTTTCAATTTGAAATTTTTCCAAAAAACGCATTCGAAACGAAAAAAGTTTCATTTTTCGGATCCCACGCTTTGGAAAATAGCCGCGGGACCGTAATTGCGCAACCGTCATCTCCATCCGAAAACCCTTCTCTCTATGGAAAAACTCCAAAAAGTTGAAATTTCCTTCGCGCCGCCGCCATATTGGATTTTCAAAATACAACGAAAAAACCGCAAAAACCTCGATAATTCGAATCGAAAACGTCGAAATGGATTCGCGTCTGTGACAACTCGAAGTCCAAGAAATCCGTTACGAGACTGCCAAAAAAAAAATTGGAATTTCTCCAAAAATTCATATAAATTTTCCATTTTCCCAATTTTTAAAGGAATTTTTTTACAAAAAAAACGTAATTTTTCGGCTCCCACGCTTTGGGAAGCAGCAGCGGGACCGAAATTGTGCAATGGACATTTCCACCCGAATACCCCCAACTCTATGGAAAAATTCCTAAAAGTTGAAATTTCCTTCAAGTTTCTTCGTGCGGCCGCCATCTTTGATTTTGAAACGAGGCTACGAAAAAACCCGATTAGCGCAGAGAGGACGACCTCCCGTCGAGTTGTGTTCTACAGCGAGATGTAGCGCCTCGACCAGCACTACAAAGTGGCATTTTCAGAATTTTGAAATTTTGAAAAAAATTATATAAATTTTGATTTTGAATTTTTCCAACGAGTACAAAAATCACATTTTCCGATATCGATCGAGACAGACCGAACCTACCGCGTTGCGGTCTTATGCGAGATCGACGCCCCGAGTGAGGTCTACAAAATGGCATTTTTGAAATTTTGACATTTTGAAATTTTTTATATAAACTTTCATTTTGAACATAGAAATTTTTATGAAAAAATCACATTTTTCACAAAATAACGAGATAGAGTAAACCTACCGCGTTGCGGTGTTCGGACAGAACGAAGGCCTTTGAAATCTCTACGAAATGGCATTTTCGAAATTTTGACATTTTGAAATTTTTTGATATAAACTTTCATTTTGAACATAGAAATTGTTATAAAAAAATCACATTTTTCACAAAATAACGAGATAGAGTAAACCTACCGCGTTGGGGTGTTCGGACAGAACGAAGGCCTTTGAAATCTCTACGAAATGGCATTTTCGAAATTTTGACATTTTGAAATTTTTTGATATAAACTTTCATTTTGAACATAGAAATTGTTATAAAAAAATCACATTTTTCACAAAATAACGAGATAGAGTAAACCTACCGCGTTGCGGTGTTCGGACAGAACGAAGGCCTTTGAAATCTCTACGAAATGGCATTTTCGAAATTTTGACATTTTGAAATTTTTTGATATAAACTTTCATTTTGAACATAGAAATTGTTATAAAAAAATCACATTTTTCACAAAATAACGAGATAGAGTAAACCTACCGCGTTGGGGTGTTCGGACAGAACGAAGGCCTTTGAAATCTCTACGAAATGGCTTTTTCGAAATTTTGACATTTTGAAATTTTTTATATAAACTTTCATTTTGAACATAGAAATTTTTATGAAAAAATCACATTTTTAACAAAATAACGAGATAGAGTAAACCTACCGCGTTGCGATCTTTGGCGAGATCGACACCCCGCTTAAGCTCTACAAAATGGCATTTTTGAAATTTTGACATTTTGAAAAATTTTGTATAAAATTTCATTTTAAACATAGAAATTATTATGAAAAAATCACATTTTTCGAAAAAGATCGTGATAGAGTAAAGCTATAGCGTTACGGCGTTTCGACAGAACGACGGCCTTGATAATCTCTACGAAATGGCTATTTCAAAATTTTGACATTTTGAAATTTTTTATATAAACTTTCATTTTGAACATAGAAATTGTTATCAAAAAATCACATTTTTCACAAAAGAACGAGATAGAGTAAACCTACCGCGTTGCGGTCTTTGGCGAGATCGACACCCCGCTTAAGCTCTACAAAATGGCGTTTTTGAAATTTTGAAATTTTGAAAAATTTTATATAAAATTTCATTTTAAACATAGAAATTATTATGAAAAAATCACATTTTTCACAAAATAACGAGATAGAGTAAACCTACCGCGTTGCGGCATAAACCTCGATAATTCGACTCACGAACGTCCGAATGGATTTGCGTCTGCGCTAAGTCGAAGACCTAGACGTCCTTTACGAGATTGCCAAAAAAAAAATTGGAATTTCTCCAAAAATTCATATAAATTTTCCATTTTTCCACTTTTGATAGGAAATATTTTTTTCGAAAAAGTGTCATTTTCGGCTGACTAAATTTTTCTCATTTTTTGATTTTTGTTAATTTTTCATCGCCTCTTTCCAACCGGAGAATCGTCTCCCTATGGGAAAATCCCGAAAAGTTGAAATTTCCTTTGGGCGGCGGCCATATTGGATTTTGAAAATGCCACCAAAAAAACACATAAACCTCGATAATTCGACTCACGAACGTCCGAATGGATCGAGATAGAGTAAACCTAGCGCGTTGCGGTCTTTGGCGAGATCGACACCCCGCTTAAGCTCTACAAAATGGCATTTTTGAAATTTTGAAATTTTGAAAAATTTTATATAAAATTTCATTTTAAACATAGAAATTATTATGAAAAAATCACATTTTTCGAAAAAGATCGTGACAGAGTAAACCTATAGCGCTACGGTGTTCGGACAGAACGACGGCCTCGGTAAGCTCTAGAAAATGGCATTTTTGAAATTTTGAAATTTTGAAAAATTTTATATAAACTTTCATTTTAAACATAGAAATTATTATGAAAAATCACATTTTTCGAAAAAGATCGTGATAGAGTAAACGTATAGCGCTACGGTGTTTGGACAGAACGACGGCCTGGGTAATCTCTACAAAATGGCATTTTTGAAATTTTGAAATTTTGAAAAATTTTATATAAACTTTCATTTTGAACATAGAAATTGTTATGAAAAAATCACATTTTTCACAAAAGAACGAGATAGAGTAAACCTACCGCGTTGCAGTCTTTGGCGAGATCGAC
Source organism: Micropterix aruncella (assembly GCA_944548615.1). NCBI lineage: Eukaryota > Metazoa > Arthropoda > Insecta > Lepidoptera > Micropterigidae > Micropterix > Micropterix aruncella. Next base: position 3,467,193 of record OX155971.1, on the reverse strand, counting down.
ACCCCGCTTAAGCTCTACAAAATCCCATTTTTGAAATTTTGAAAATTTTTGAAAATTGAACAAGAAAATGAGCGCGTTCTCGACCCGACTCAGTCGCGTTAGCGCGACTAACACTGAATGGGCTCACTCGACCTACCTATTTACTCTACCTATCGAATTATTTCTAAAGGTCTCGATTTCGAAAGAAGAAGATTTCGATTTATTTCGAAAGATCGAAGGTGGCGAGGCACGTAGGGGAAGGCGGGTAAAAAGCAAAAGTCGAACAAGAAAATGAGCGCGTTCTCGACTCGACTCAGTCGCGTTAGCGCGACTAACACTGAATGGGCTCACTCGACCTACCTATTTACTCTACCTATCTAACATAGTTTACAATGAAAGTAGATGTTCCCCAACCTAACAATGAACGACAACGAAAGTAGATGTGCCCTTTCATACAATGAGTAACAATAAAAGTAGATGTGCAAAAAAAAAAACTCACTACCACCCCACCACACTGGGCTCTGTGCCACTCCGATCTGTGCCGCTCCGATCTAGTCATATACCCTAAAAGGGAGTTGGTAACTGCCCGTTTTCGGCCTTCGGGGTTCCATATCTCCGCCATCTATCGAGCTACGCGCGCGCAAAGTATGGGAACTCTCACAGGGCATTAGACGGCGCGTCGAGTGGAAAAATTTATTTTCGTCTATTCGTTCGTTTTATTCGTTTTTTTCGCACGTAAAGTTCAAAAAGTGCTCTTTTTTTTTCGGCTTTGTACGATTTTTTATTCCTCAATTCGGTCAGTCTTTTTTCGCTATGCCTTCATCTCGACGACGCTCCGTCTGTGGAAAAATTCCGAAAAGTTGAAATTTTTTCGATTTTCAAATTCAAAATGGCGTTCGAAAACGCATCGACGAAAACGCGGAAACCGACATAACTCGAGAACGGATAGGAGCGGAGCGTTTCGGTCCGAGGAGCGATCGAAGGGCTCGGCGAGAGCTGCGAAATGGCATTTTTGAAATTTTGAAATTCCCAAAAAAATCATAGAAATTTTCCATTTTTCCACTTTCGATAGGAAATATTTTTTTCGAAAAAAGTGTCATTTTCGGCTCCCTTAATTTTTCTCATTTTTTGATTTTTGTTAATTTTTCATCGCCTATTTCCAACCGGAGAATCGTCTGTCTATGGGAAAACTCCAAAAAGTAGAAATTTTCTTCGCGCGGCCGCCATATTGGATTTTGAAAATGCATCTAGAGAACGTCGAAAAAACGCACATTTTCCACGATCATTCGACGCAATCGAGAACGTCCAAATCGACGGCCGTCTACGGCGAGTCCGAGGACTGCACGTCCTTTACGATATTGCAGAAAAAAAATATTAAGTTTCTCCAAAAATTAGTAATAATTTTCACTTTGAAATTTGGTCAAAAAAACGCCCTCAAAACGAAAAAAGTGTTTTTTTCGGCTCCCTTAATTTTTCTCATTTTTTGATTTTTGTTAATTTTTCATCGCCTCTTTCCAACTGGAGAATCGTCTCTCTATGGGAAAAGTCCGAAAAGTGGAAATTTCCTTAGGCCGGCGGCCATATTGGATTTTGAAAATGCCACCAAAAAAACACATAAACCTCGATAATTCGACTCACGAACGTCCGAATGGATTCGCGTCTGCGGCAAGGCGAAGACCTAGACGTCCTTTACGAGATTGCCAAAAAAAATTTTCAAGTTTCTTCAAAAATTCATATAAATTTTCAATTTGAAATTTTTCACAAAAACACATTCAAAACGAAAAAAGTTTCATTTTTCGCATCCCACGCTTTGGGAAATAGCCGCTGCACCGTAATTGCGCAACTATCATCTCCACCCGAAAACCCTTCTCTCTATGGAAAAACTCCAAAAAGTTGAAATTTCCTTCGCGCCGCCGCCATATTGGATTTTGAAAATACAACGAAAAAACCGCAAAAACCTCGATAATTCGAATCGAAAACGTCAAAATGGATTCGCGTCTGTGGCAACTCGAAGTCCGAGAAATCCGTTACGAGACTGCCAAAAAGAAAATTGGAATTTCTCCAAAAAATCATATAAATTTTCCATTTTCCCAATTTTTAAAGGATTTTTTTTACAAAAAAAACGTCATTTTTCGGCTCCCACGCTTTGGGAAGCAGCAGCGGGACCGAAATTGTGCAATGGACATTTCCACCCGAATACTCCCAACTCTATGGGAAAAATCCTAAATGTTGAAATTTCCTTCAATTTTCTTCGTGCGGCCGCCATCTTTGATTTTGAAACGAGGCTACGAAAAAACCCGATTAGCGCAGAGAGGACGACCTCCCGTCGAGTTGTGTTCTACGGCGAGATGTAGCGCCTCGACCAGCACTACAAAGTGGCATTTTCAGAATTTTGAAATTTTAAAAAAATTTATATAAATTTTGATTTTGAATTTTTCCAACGAGTACAAAAATCACATTTTCCGATATCGATCGAGACAGACCGAACCTACCGCGTTGCGGTCTTAGGCGAGATCGACGCCCCGAGTGAGGTCTACGAAATGGCATTTTTGAAATTTTGACATTTTGAAATTTTTTATATAAACTTTCATTTTGAACATAGAAATTGTTATAAAAAAATCACATTTTTCACAAAATAACGAGATAGAGTAAACCTACCGCGTTGCGGGGTTCGGACAGAACGAAGGCCTTTGAAATCTCTACGAAATGGCATTTTCTAAATTTTGACATTTTGAAATTTTTTGATATAAACTTTCATTTTGAACATAGAAATTGTTATGAAAAAATCACATTTTTCACAAAATAACGAGATAGAGTAAACCTACCGCGTTGGGGTGTTCGGACAGAACGAAGGCCTTTGAAATCTCTACAAAATGGCATTTTCGAAATTTTGACATTTTGAAATTTTTTATATAAACTTTCATTTTGAACATAGAAATTGTTATGAAAAAATTACATTTTTCACAAAAGAACGAGATAGAGTAAACCTACCGCGTTGCGGTCTTTGGCGAGATCGACACCCCGCTTAAGCTCTACAAAATGGCATTTTTGAAATTTTGAAATTTTGAAAAATTTTATATAAAATTTCATTTTAAACATAGAAATTATTATGAAAAAATCACATTTTTCGAAAAAGATCGTGATAGAGTAAACCTACCGCGTTAAGGTGTTCGGACAGAACGAAGGCCTTTGAAATCTCTACGAAATGGCATTTTCGAAATTTTGACATTTTGAAATTTTTTATATAAACTTTCATTTTAAACATAGAAATTATTATGAAAAAATCACATTTTTCGAAAAAGATCGTGATAGAGGAAACCTACCGCGTTGCGGTCTTTGGCCAGATTGACACCCCGCTTAAGCTCTACAAAATGGCATTTTTGAAATTTTGACATTTTGAAAAATTTTATATAAACTTTCATTTTAAACATAGAAATTATTATGAAAAAATCACATTTTTCGAAAAAGATCGTGATAGAGGAAACCTATAGCGTTACGATGTTCGGACAGAACGACCGCCTTGGTAATCTCTACAAAATGGCATTTTCGAAATTTTGACATTTTGAAATTTTTTATATAAACTTTCATTTTGAACATAGAAATTGTTATGAAAAAATCACATTTTTCACAAAAGAACGAGATAGAGTAAACCTACCGCGTTGCGGTCTTCGGCTAGATTGACACCCCGCTTAAGCTCTACAAAATGGCATTTTTGAAATTTTGAAATTTTGAAAAATTTTATATAAAATTTCATTTTAAACATAGAAATTATTATGAAAAAATCACATTTTTCACAAAATAACGAGATAGAGTAAACCTACCGCGTTGCGGTGTTCGGACAGAACGAAGGCCTTTGAAATCTCTACGAAATGGCATTTTCGAAATTTTGACATTTTGAAATTTTTTATATAAAATTTCATTTTAAACATAGAAATTATTATGAAAAAATCACATTTTTCGAAAAAGATCGTGATAGAGTAAACCTACCGCGTTACGGTGTTCGGACAGAACGAAGGCCTTTGAAATCTCTACGAAATGGCATTTTCGAAATTTTGACATTTTGAAATTTTTTATATAAAATTTCATTTTAAACATAGAAATTATTATGAAAAAATCACATTTTTCGAAAAAGATCGTGATAGAGTAAACCTACCGCGTTACGGTGTTCGGACAGAACGAAGGCCTTTGAAATCTCTACGAAATGGCATTTTCGAAATTTTGACATTTTGAAATTTTTTATATAAAATTTCATTTTAAACATAGAAATTATTATGAAAAAATCACATTTCTCGAAAAAGATCGTGATAGAGTAAACCTATAGCGTTACGGCGTTTGGACAGAACGACGGCCTTGATAATCTCTACGTAATGGCATTTTCGAAATTTTGACATTTTGAAATTTTTTATATAAACTTTCATTTTGAACATAGAAATTGTTATGAAAAAATCACATTTTTCACAAAAGAACGAGATAGAGTAAACCTACCGCGTTGCGGTCTTTGGCGAGATCGACACCCCGCTTAAGTTCTACAAAATGGCATTTTTGAAATTTTGAAATTTTGAAAAATTTTATATAAAATTTCATTTTAAACATAGAAATTATTATGAAAAAATCACATTTTTCGAAAAAGATCGTGATAGAGTAAACCTATAGCGTTACGGCGTTCGGATAGAACGACGGCCTTGGTAATCTCTACGAAATGGCATTTTTGAAATTTTGAAATTTTGAAAAATTTTGAAAATCGAACAAGAAAATGAGCGCGTTCTCGACTCGCGTTAGCGCGACTAACACTGAATGGGCTCACTCGACCTACCTATGTACTCTAGAAGAAGAAGATTTCGATTTATTTCGAAAGATCGAAGGTGGCGAGCCACGTAGGGGAAGGCGGGTAAAAAGCAAAAGTCGAACAAGAAAATGAGCGCGTTCTCGACTCGACTCAGTCGCGTTAGCGCGACTAACACTGAATGGGCTCACTCGACCTACCTATTTACTCTACCTATCGAATTATTTCGAAAGATCTCGATTTCGAAAGAAGAAGATTTCGATTTATTTCGAAAGATCGAAGGTGGCGAGGCACGTAGGGGAAGGCGGGTAAAAAGCAAAAGTCGAACAAGAAAATGAGCGCGTTCTCGACTCGACTAAGTCGCGTTAGCGCGACTAACACTGAATGGGCTCACTCGACCTACCTATTTACTCTACCTATCGAATTATTTCGAAAGATTTTGAAAATCGAACAAGAAAATGAGCGCGTTCTCGACTCGACTCAGTCGCGTTAGCGCGACTAACACCGAATGGGCTCACTCGACCTACCTATTTACTCTACCTATCTAACATAGTTTACAATGAAAGTAGAAGTGCCCTTTCATACAATGAACAACAACGAAAGTAGATGTGCCCTTTCATACAATGAGTAGATGTGCAAAAAAAAACTGAAAAACTAAAAAACGCAACTTACTACCACCCACTGGGCTCTGTGCCACTCCGATCTAGTCATATACCCTAAAAGGGAGTTGGTAACTGCCCGTTTTCGGCCTTCGGGGTTCCATATCTCCGCCATCTATCGAGCTACGCGCGCGCAAAGTATGGGAACTCTCACAGGGCATTAGACGGCGCGTCGAGTGGAAAAATTTATTTTCGTCTATTCGTTCGTTTTATTCGTTTTTTTCGCACGTAAAGTTCAAAAAGTGCTCTTTTTTTTTCGGCTTTGTACGATTTTTTATTCCTCAATTCGGTCAGTCTTTTTTCGCTATGCCTTCATCTCGACGACGCTCCGTCTGTGGAAAAATTCCGAAAAGTTGAAATTTTTTCGATTTTCAAATTCAAAATGGCGTTCGAAAACGCATCGACGAAAACGCGGAAACCGACATAACTCGAGAACGGATAGGAGCGGAGCGTTTCGGTCCGAGGAGCGATCGAAGGGCTCGGCGAGAGCTGCGAAATGGCATTTTTGAAATTTTGAAATTCCCAAAAAAATCATAGAAATTTTCCATTTTTCCACTTTCGATAGGAAATATTTTTTTCGAAAAAAGTGTCATTTTCGGCTCCCTTAATTTTTCTCATTTTTTGATTTTTGTTAATTTTTCATCGCCTATTTCCAACCGGAGAATCGTCTGTCTATGGGAAAACTCCAAAAAGTAGAAATTTTCTTCGCGCGGCCGCCATATTGGATTTTGAAAATGCATCTAGAGAACGTCGAAAAAACGCACATTTTCCACGATCATTCGACGCAATCGAGAACGTCCAAATCGACGGCCGTCTACGGCGAGTCCGAGGACTGCACGTCCTTTACGATATTGCAGAAAAAAAATATTAAGTTTCTCCAAAAATTAGTAATAATTTTCACTTTGAAATTTGGTCAAAAAAACGCCCTCAAAACGAAAAAAGTGTTTTTTTCGGCTCCCTTAATTTTTCTCATTTTTTGATTTTTGTTAATTTTTCATCGCCTCTTTCCAACTGGAGAATCGTCTCTCTATGGGAAAAGTCCGAAAAGTGGAAATTTCCTTAGGCCGGCGGCCATATTGGATTTTGAAAATGCCACCAAAAAAACACATAAACCTCGATAATTCGACTCACGAACGTCCGAATGGATTCGCGTCTGCGGCAAGGCGAAGACCTAGACGTCCTTTACGAGATTGCTAAAAAAAATTTTCAAGTTTCTTCAAAAATTCATATAAATTTTCAATTTGAAATTTTTCACAAAAACACATTCAAAACGAAAAAAGTTTCATTTTTCGCATCCCACGCTTTGGGAAATAGCCGCTGCACCGTAATTGCGCAACTATCATCTCCACCCGAAAACCCTTCTCTCTATGGAAAAACTCCAAAAAGTTGAAATTTCCTTCGCGCCGCCGCCATATTGGATTTTGAAAATACAACGAAAAAACCGCAAAAACCTCGATAATTCGAATCGAAAACGTCAAAATGGATTCGCGTCTGTGGCAACTCGAAGTCCGAGAAATCCGTTACGAGACTGCCAAAAAGAAAATTGGAATTTCTCCAAAAAATCATATAAATTTTCCATTTTCCCAATTTTTAAAGGATTTTTTTTACAAAAAAAACGTCATTTTTCGGCTCCCACGCTTTGGGAAGCAGCAGCGGGACCGAAATTGTGCAATGGACATTTCCACCCGAATACTCCCAACTCTATGGGAAAAATCCTAAAAGTTGAAATTTCCTTCAATTTTCTTCGTGCGGCCGCCATCTTTGATTTTGAAACGAGGCTACGAAAAAACCCGATTAGCGCAGAGAGGACGACCTCCCGTCGAGTTGTGTTCTACGGCGAGATGTAGCGCCTCGACCAGCACTACAAAGTGGCATTTTCAGAATTTTGAAATTTTAAAAAAATTTATATAAATTTTGATTTTGAATTTTTCCAACGAGTACAAAAATCACATTTTCCGATATCGATCGAGACAGACCGAACCTACCGCGTTGCGGTCTTAGGCGAGATCGACGCCCCGAGTGAGGTCTACGAAATGGCATTTTTGAAATTTTGACATTTTGAAATTTTTTATATAAACTTTCATTTTGAACATAGAAATTGTTATAAAAAAATCACATTTTTCACAAAATAACGAGATAGAGTAAACCTACCGCGTTGCGGGGTTCGGACAGAACGAAGGCCTTTGAAATCTCTACGAAATGGCATTTTCGAAATTTTGACATTTTGAAATTTTTTATATAAACTTTCATTTTAAACATAGAAATTATTATGAAAAAATCACATTTTTCGAAAAAGATCGTGATAGAGGAAACCTACCGCGTTGCGGTCTTTGGCCAGATTGACACCCCGCTTAAGCTCTACAAAATGGCATTTTTGAAATTTTGACATTTTGAAAAATTTTATATAAACTTTCATTTTAAACATAGAAATTATTATGAAAAAATCACATTTTTCGAAAAAGATCGTGATAGAGGAAACCTATAGCGTTACGATGTTCGGACAGAACGACCGCCTTGGTAATCTCTACAAAATGGCATTTTCGAAATTTTGAAATTTTGAAAAATTTTATATAAAATTTCATTTTAAACATAGAAATTATTATGAAAAAATCACATTTTTCACAAAATAACGAGATAGAGTAAACCTACCGCGTTGCGGTGTTCGGACAGAACGAAGGCCTTTGAAATCTCTACGAAATGGCATTTTCGAAATTTTGACATTTTGAAATTTTTTATATAAAATTTCATTTTAAACATAGAAATTATTATGAAAAAATCACATTTTTCGAAAAAGATCGTGATAGAGTAAACCTACCGCGTTACGGTGTTCGGACAGAACGAAGGCCTTTGAAATCTCTACGAAATGGCATTTTCGAAATTTTGACATTTTGAAATTTTTTATATAAAATTTCATTTTAAACATAGAAATTATTATGAAAAAATCACATTTTTCGAAAAAGATCGTGATAGAGTAAACCTACCGCGTTACGGTGTTCGGACAGAACGAAGGCCTTTGAAATCTCTACGAAATGGCATTTTCGAAATTTTGACATTTTGAAATTTTTTATATAAAATTTCATTTTAAACATAGAAATTATTATGAAAAAATCACATTTCTCGAAAAAGATCGTGATAGAGTAAACCTATAGCGTTACGGCGTTTGGACAGAACGACGGCCTTGATAATCTCTACGTAATGGCATTTTCGAAATTTTGACATTTTGAAATTTTTTATATAAACTTTCATTTTGAACATAGAAATTGTTATGAAAAAATCACATTTTTCACAAAAGAACGAGATAGAGTAAACCTACCGCGTTGCGGTCTTTGGCGAGATCGACACCCCGCTTAAGTTCTACAAAATGGCATTTTTGAAATTTTGAAATTTTGAAAAATTTTATATAAAATTTCATTTTAAACATAGAAATTATTATGAAAAAATCACATTTTTCGAAAAAGATCGTGATAGAGTAAACCTATAGCGTTACGGCGTTCGGACAGAACGACGGCCTTGGTAATCTCTACGAAATGGCATTTTTGAAATTTTGAAATTTTGAAAAATTTTGAAAATCGAACAAGAAAATGAGCGCGTTCTCGACTCGCGTTAGCGCGACTAACACTGAATGGGCTCACTCGACCTACCTATGTACTCTAGAAGAAGAAGATTTCGATTTATTTCGAAAGATCGAAGGTGGCGAGCCACGTAGGGGAAGGCGGGTAAAAAGCAAAAGTCGAACAAGAAAATGAGCGCGTTCTCGACTCGACTCAGTCGCGTTAGCGCGACTAACACTGAATGGGCTCACTCGACCTACCTATTTACTCTACCTATCGAATTATTTCGAAAGATCTCGATTTCGAAAGAAGAAGATTTCGATTTATTTCGAAAGATCGAAGGTGGCGAGGCACGTAGGGGAAGGCGGGTAAAAAGCAAAAGTCGAACAAGAAAATGAGCGCGTTCTCGACTCGACTAAGTCGCGTTAGCGCGACTAACACTGAATGGGCTCACTCGACCTACCTATTTACTCTACCTATCGAATTATTTCGAAAGATTTTGAAAATCGAACAAGAAAATGAGCGCGTTCTCGACTCGACTCAGTCGCGTTAGCGCGACTAACACCGAATGGGCTCACTCGACCTACCTATTTACTCTACCTATCTAACATAGTTTACAATGAAAGTAGAAGTGCCCTTTCATACAATGAACAACAACGAAAGTAGATGTGCCCTTTCATACAATGAGTAGATGTGCAAAAAAAAACTGAAAAACTAAAAAACGCAACTTACTACCACCCACTGGGCTCTGTGCCACTCCGATCTAGTCATATACCCTAAAAGGGAGTTGGTAACGGCCCGTTTTCGGCCTTCGGGGTTCGTCATCTCCGTTATCTATCGAGTTACGCGCGCGCAAGTATGGGAACTCTCGCAGCGCATTAGACGGCGCGTCGAGTGGAAAAATTTGTTTTCGTCTATTCGTTCGTTTTATTCGTTTTTTTCGCGCGTAAAGTTCAAAAAGTGCTCTTTTTTTTTCGGCTTTGTACGATTTTTTATTCCTCAATTCGGTCAGTCTTTTTTCGCTACGCCTTCATCTCGACGACGCTCCGTCTATGGAAAAATTCCGAAAAGTTGAAATTTTTTCGATTTTGAAATTCAAAATGGCGTTCGAAAACGCATCGACGAAAACGCGGAAACCGACATAACTCGAGAACGGATAGGAGCGGAGCGTTTCGGTCCGAGGAGCGATCGAAGGGCTCGGCGAGAGCTGCGAAATGGCATTTTTGAAATTTTGAAATTCCCAAAAAAATCATACAAATTTTCCATTTTTCCACTTTCGATAGGAAATATTTTTTTCGAAAAAAGTGTCATTTTCGGCTCCCTTAATTTTTCTCATTTTTTGATTTTTGTTAATTTTTCATCGCCTATTTCCAACCGGAGAATCGTCTCTCTATGGGAAAACTCCAAAAAGTAGAAATTTTCTTCGCCCGGCCGCCATATTGCATTTTGAAAATGCATCTAGAGAACGTCGAAAAAACGCACATTTTCCACGATAATTCGACGCAATCGAGAACGTCCAAATCGACGGCCGTCTACGGAGAGTCCGAGGACTGCATGTCCTTTACGATATTGCAGAAAAAAAATATTAAGTTTCTCCAAAAATTAGTAATAATTTTCACTTTGAAATTTGGTCAAAAAAACGCCCTCAAAACGAAAAAAGTGTCATTTTCGGCTCCCTTAATTTTTTTCATTTTTTGATTTTTGTTAATTTTTCATCGCCTCTTTCCAACCGGAGAATCGTCTCTCTATGGGAAAACTCCGAAAAGTGGAAATTTCCTTCGGCCGGCGGCCATATTGGATTTTGAAAATGCCACCAAAAAAACACATAAACCTCGATAATTCGACTCACGAACGTCCGAATGGATTTGCGTCTGCGACATGTCGAAGACCTAGACGTCCATTACGAGATTGCCAAAAAAAATTTTCAAGTTTCTCCAAAAATTCATATAAATTTTCAATTTGAAATTTTTCCAAAAAACACATTCGAAACGAAAAAAGTGTTTTTTTCGGCTCCCTTAATTTTTCTCATTTTTTGATTTTTGTTAATTTTTCATCGCCTCTCTCCAACCGGAGAATCGTCTCTCTATGGGAAAACTCCAAAAAGTAGAAATTTTCTTCGCCCGGCCGCCATATTGGATTTTGAAAATACAACGAAAAAACCGCAAAAACCTCGATAATTCGAATCGAAAACGTCGAAATGGATTCGCGTCTGTGGCAACTCGAAGTCCGAGAAATCCGTTACGAGACTGACAAAAAAAAAAATGGAATTTCTCCAAAAATTCATATAAATTTTCCATTTTTCCACTTTTGATAGGAAATATTTTTTTCGAAAAAGTGTCATTTTCGGCTCCCTTAATTTTTCTCATTTTTTGATTTTTGTTAATTTTTCATCGCCTCTCTCCAACCGGAGAATCGTCTGTCTATGGGAAAACTCCAAAAAGTAGAAATTTTCTTCGCCCGGCCGCCATATTGGATTTTGAAAATGCCACCAAAAAAACACATAAACCTCGATAATTCGACTCACGAACGTCCGAATGGATCGAGATAGAGTAAACCTAGCGCGTTGCGGTCTTTGGCGAGATCGACACCCCGCTTAAGCTCTACAAAATGGCATTTTTGAAATTTTGAAATTCTGAAAAATTTTATATAAAATTTCATTTTAAACATAGAAATTATTATGAAAAAATCACATTTTTCGAAAAAGATCGTGATAGAGTAAACCTATAGCGTTACGGCGTTTGGACAGAACGACGGCCTTGATTATCTCTACGAAATGGCTATTTCAAAATTTTGACATTTTGAAATTTTTTATATAAACTTTCATTTTGAACATAGAAATATTTATCAAAAAATCACATTTTTCGAAAAAGACCGTGATAGAGTAAACCTACCGCGTTGCGGTCTTTGGCGATATCGACACCCCGCTTAAGCTCTACAAAATGGCATTTTTGAAATTTTGAAATTTTGAAAAATTTTATATAAACTTTCATTTTAAACATAGAAATTATTATGAAAAAATCACATTTTTCGAAAAAGATCGTGATAGAGTAAACCTATAGCGTTACGGCGTTCGGACAGAACGACGGCCTTGGTAATCTCTACAAAATGGCATTTTCGAAATTTTGATATTTTGAAATTTTTTATATAAACTTTCATTTTGAACATAGAAATTGTTATGAAAAAATCACATTTTTCACAAAATAACGAGATAGAGTAAACCTACCGCGTTGCGGTGTTCGGACAGAACGAAGGCCTTTGAAATCTCTACGAAATGGCATTTTCGAAATTTTGACATTTTGAAATTTTTTATATAAACTTTCATTTTGAACATAGAAATTGTTATGAAAAAATCACATTTTTCACAAAATAACGAGATAGAGTAAACCTACCGCGTTGCGGTGTTCGGACAGAACGAAGGCCTTTGAAATCTCTACGAAATGGCATTTTCGAAATTTTGACATTTTGAAATTTTTTATATAAACTTTCATTTTGAACATAGAAATTGTTATGAAAAAATCACATTTTTCACAAAATAACGAGATAGAGTAAACCTACCGTGTTGCGGTGTTCGGACAGAACGAAGGCCTTTGAAATCTCTACGAAATGGCATTTTCGAAATTTTGACATTTTGAAATTTTTTATATAAACTTTCATTTTGAACATAGAAATTGTTATGAAAAAATCACATTTTTCACAAAAGAACGAGATAGAGTAAACCTACCGCGTTGCAGTCTTTGGCGAGATCGACACCCCGATTAAACTCTACAAAATGGCATTTTTGAAATTTTGAAATTTTGAAAAATTTTATATAAAATTTCATTTTAAACATAGAAATTATTATGAAAAAATCACATTTTTCGAAAAAGATCGTGACAGAGTAAACCTATAGCGCTACGGTGTTCGGACAGAACGACGGCCTCGGTAAGCTCTAGAAAATGGCATTTTTGAAATTTTGAAATTTTGAAAAATTTTATATAAACTTTCATTTTAAACATAGAAATTATTATGAAAAAATCACATTTTTCGAAAAAGATCGTGATAGAGTAAACCTATAGCGCTACGGTTTTCGGACAGAACGACGGCCTGGGTAATCTCTACAAAATGGCATTTTTGAAATTTTGAAATTTTGAAAAATTTTGAAAATCGAACAAGAAAATGAGCGCGTTCTCGACCCGACTCAGTCGCGTTAGCGCGACTAACACTGAATGGGCTCACTCGACCTACCTATTTACTCTACCTATCGAATTATTTCGAAAGATCTCGATTTCCAAAGAAGAAGATTTCGATTTATTTCGAAAGATCGAAGGTGGCGAGGCGCGTAGGGGAAGGCGGGTAAAAAGCAAAAGTCGAACAAGAAAATGAGCGCGTTCTCGACTCGACTCAGTCGCGTTAGCGCGACTAACACCGAATGGGCTCACTCGACCTACCTATTTACTCTACCTATCTAACATAGTTTACGATGAAAGTAGATGTTCCCCAACCTAACAATGAACGACAACGAAAGTAGATGTGCCCTTTCATACAATGAGTAACAATAAAAGTAGATGTGCAAAAAAAAAACTCACTACCACCCCACCCCACTGGGCTCTGTGCCACTCCGATCTGTGCCGCTCCGATCTAGTCATCATATACCCTAAAAGGGAGTTGGTAACTGCCCGTTTTCGGCCTTCGGGGTTCTTAATCTCCGTTATCTATCGAGTTACGCGCGCGCGAAGTACGGGAACTATCGCACTGCATTAGACGGCGCGTCGAGTGGAAAAAATTATTTTCTTCTATTCGTTTGTTTTATTCGTTTTTTTCGCACGTAAAGTTCAAAAAGTGCTCTTTTTTTTCGGCTGAGTAAATTTTTCTCATTTTTTGATTTTTGATAACTTTTCATCGCCTCTTTCCAACCGGAGAATTGTCTCTCTATGGGAAAATTCCGAAAAGTTGAAATTTTTTCGATTTTCAAATTCAAAATTGCGTTCGAAAACGCATCGACGAAAACGCGGAAACCGACATAACTCGAGAACGGATAGGAGCGGAGCGTTTCGGTCCGAGGAGCGATCGAAGGGCTCGGCGAGAGCTGCGAAATGGCATTTTTGAAATTTTGAAATTCCCAAAAAAATCATAAAAATTCTCCATTTTTCCACTTTCGATAGGAAATATTTTTTTCGAAAAAAGTGTCATTTTCGGCGTCCCACGCTTTGGGAAGCAGCAGCGGGACCGAAATCGTACAAAGGTCACTTCCACCCGAACACCCCCAAATCTATGGGAAAACTCCAAAAAGTAGAAATTTTCTTCGCCCGACCGCCATATTGGATTTTGAAAATGCATCTAGAGAACATTGAAAAAACACACATTTTCCACGATAATTCGACGCAATCGAGAACGTCCAAATCGACGGCCGTCTACGGCGAGTCCAAGGACTAGACGTCCTTTACGATACTGCAGAAAAAAAATATTAAGTTTCTCCAAAAATTAGTAATAATTTTCACTTTGAAATTTGGTCAAAAAAACGCCCTCAAAACGAAAAAAGTGATTTTTTCGGCTACCATAATTTTTCTCATTTTTTGATTTTTGTTAATTTTTCATCGCCTCTTTCCAACCTGAGAATCGTCTCTCTATGGGAAAATCCCGAAAAGTTGAAATTTCCTTCGGGCGGCGGCCATATTGGATTTTAAAAATGCCACCAAAAAAACACATAAACCTCGATAATTCGACTCACGAACGTCCGAATGGATTCGCGTCTGCGGCAATTCGAAGACCTAGACGTCCTTTACGAGATTGCCAAAAAAAATTTTCAAGTTTCTCCAAAAATTCATATAAATTTTCAATTTGAAATTTTTCCAAAAAACGCATTCGAAACGAAAAAAGTTTCATATTTCGGATCCCACGCTTTGGGAAATAGCCGCGGGACCGTAATTGCGCAACCGTCATCTCCACCCGAAAACGCTTCTCTCTATGGAAAAACTCCAAAAAGTTGAAATTTCCTTCGCGCCGCCGCCATATTGGATTTTGAAAATACAACGAAAAAACCGCAAAAACCTCGATAATTCGAATCGAAAACGTCTAAATGGATTCGCGTCTGTGTCAACTCGAAGTCCGAGAAATCCGTTACGAGACTGCCAAAAAGAAAATTGGAATTTCTCCAAAAATTCATATAAATTTTCCATTTTCCCAATTTTTAAAGGATTTTTTTTACAAAAAAAACGTAATTTTTCGGACTCCACGCTTTGGGAAGGAGCAGCGGGACCGAAATTGTGCAATGGACATTTCCACCGGAATACCCCCAACTCTATGGGAAAAATCCTAAAAGTTGAAATTTCTTTCAATTTTCTTCGTGCGGCCGCCATATTTGATTTTGAAAGGAGGCTACGAAAAAACCCGATTAGCGCAGAGAGGACGACCTCCCGTCGAGTTGTGTTCTACGGCGAGATGTAGCGCCTCGAACAGCACTACAAAGTGGCATTTTCAGAATTTTGAAATTTTAAAAAAAATTATATAAATTTTGATTTTGAATTTTTCCAACGAGTACAAAAATCACATTTTCCGATATCGATCGAGACAGTCCGAACCTACCGCGTTGCGGTCTTAGGCGAGATCGACGCCCCGAGTGAGGTCTACGAAATGGCATTATTGAAATTTTGACATTTTGAAATTTTTTATATAAACTTTCATTTTGAACATAGAAATTGTTATGAAAAAATCACATTTTTCACAAAATAACGAGATAGAGTAAACCTACCGCGTTGCGGTGTTCGGACAGAACGAAGGCCTTTGAAATCTCTACGAAATGGCATTTTCGAAATTTTGACATTTTGAAATTTTTTATATAAACTTTCATTTTGAACATAGAAATTGTTATGAAAAAATCACATTTTTCACAAAATAACGAGATAGAGTAAACCTACCGCGTTGCGGTGTTCGGACAGAACGAAGGCCTTTGAAATCTCTACGAAATGGCATTTTCGAAATTTTGACATTTTGAAATTTTTTATATAAACTTTCATTTTGAACATAGAAATTATTATAAAAAAATCACATTTTTCACAAAAGAACGAGATAGAGTGAACCTACCGCGTTGCGGTCTTTGGCGAGATCGACACCCCGCTTAAGCTCTACAAAATGGCATTTTTGAAATTTTGACATTTTGAAAAATTTTATATAAAATTTCATTTTAAACATAGAAATTATTATGAAAAAATCACATTTTTCGAAAAAGATCGTGACAGAGTAAACCTATAGCGCTACGGTGTTTGGACAGAACGACGGCCTCGGTAAGCTCTAGAAAATGGCATTTTTGAAATTTTGAAATTTTGAAAAATTTTATATAAACTTTCATTTTAAACATAGAAATTATTATGAAAAAATCACATTTTTCGAAAAAGATCGTGATAGAGTAAACCTATAGCGCTACGGTGTTCGGACAGAACGACGGCTTCGGTAATCTCTACAAAATGGAATTTTTGAAATTTTGACATTTTGAAAAATTTTATATAAACTTTCATTTTAAACATAGAAATTATTATGAAAAAAACACATTTTTCGAAAAAGATCGTGATAGAGTAAACCTATAGCGCTACTTTGTTCGGACAGAACGACGGCCTGGGTAATCTCTACAAAATGGCATTTTTGAAATTTTGAAATTTTGAAAAATTTTATATAAACTTTCATTTTGAACTTGGAAATTGTTATGAAAAAAAACACATTTTTCGAAATAAATCGCGACAGAGTAAACCTATAGCGCTACGATGGCCGGACAGAACGACGGCCTCGGTAATCTCTACAAAATGGCATTTTTGAAATTTTGAAATTTTGAAAAATTTTGAAAATCGAACAAGAAAATGAGCGCGTTCTCGACCCGACTCAGTCGCGTTAGCGCGACTAACACTGAATGGGCTCACTCGACCTACCTATTTACTCTACCTATCGAATTATTTCTAAAGGTCTCGATTTCGAAAGAAGAAGATTTCGATTTATTTCGAAAGATCGAAGGTGGCGAGGCACGTAGGGGAAGGCGGGTAAAAAGCAAAAGTCGAACAAGAAAATGAGCGCGTTCTCGACTCGACTCAGTCGCGTTAGCGCGACTAACACCGAATGGGCTCACTCGACCTACCTATTTACTCTACCTTGAAAGTAGATGTGCCCTTTCATACAATGAACAACAACGAAAGTAGATGTGCCCTTTCATACAATGAGTAGATGTGCAAAAAAAAAACTGAAAAACTAAAAAACACAACTTACTGGCACCCCACTGGGCTCTAGTCATATACCCTAAAAGGGAGTTGGTAATTGCCCGTTTTCGGCCTTCGGGGTTCGCCATCTCCGCCATCTGTCGAGCTACGCGCGCGCAAGTATGGGAACTCTCGCAGAGCCTTAGACGGCGCGTCGAGTGGAAAAATTTATTTTCGTCTATTCGTTTGTTTTATTCGTTTTTTTCGCACGTAAAGTTCAAAAAGTGCTCTTTTTTTTTCGGCTTTGTACGATTTTTTATTCCTCAATTCGGTCAGTCTTTTTTCGCTATGCCTCCATCTCGACGACGCTCCGTCTATGGAAAAATTCCGAAAAGTTGAAATTTCCTTCGCGCCGCCGCCATATTGGATTTTGAATATACAACGAAAAAACTGCAAAAACCTCGATAACTCGAGAACGGATAGGAGCGGAGCGTTTCGGTCCGAGGAGCGATCGAAGGGCTCGGCGAGAGCTGCGAAATGGCATTTTTGAAATTTTGAAATTCCCAAAAAAATCATACAAATTTTCCATTTTTCCACTTTCGATAGGAAATATTTTTTTCGAAAAAAGTGTCATTTTCGGCGTCCCACGCTTTGGGAAGCAGCGGCGGGACCGAATTCGTGCAACGGACACTTCCACCCGAACACCCCCAAGTCTATGGAAAAATTCCAAAAAGTAGAAATTTTCTTCGCCCGGCCGCCATATTGGATTTTGAAAATGCATCTAGAGAACGTCGAAAAAACGCACATTTTCCACGATAATTCGACGCAATCGAGAACGTCCAAATCGACGGCCGTCTACGGCGAGTCGAAGGACTACACGTCCTTTACGATATTGCAGAAAAAAAATATTAAGTTTCTCCAAAAATTAGTAATAATTTTCACTTTGAAATTTGGTCAAAAAAACGCCCTCAAAACGAAAAAAGTGTTTTTTTCGGCTCCCTTAATTTTTCTCATTTTTTGATTTTTGTTAATTTTTCATCGCCTCTTTCCAACCGGAGAATCGTCTCTCTATGGGAAAAGTCTAAAAAGTAGAAATTTTCTTCGCCCGGCCGCCATATTGGATCTTGAAAATGCCACCAAAAAAACACAAAAACCTCGATAATTCGACTTACGAACGTCCGAATGGATTTGCGTGTGCGGTAAGTCGAAGACCTAGACGTCCTTTACGAGATTGCCAAAAAAAATTTTTAAGTTTCTCCAAAAATTCATATAAATTTTCAATTTGAAATTTTTCCAAAAAACGCATTCGAAACGAAAAAAGTTTCATATTTCGGATCCCACGCTTTGGGAAATAGCCGCGGGACCGTAATTGCGCAACTGTCATCTCCACCCAAAAACCCTTCTCTCTATGGAAAAACTCCAAAAAGTTGAAATTTCCTTCGCGCCGCCGCCATATTGGATTTTGAAAATACAACGAAAAAACCGCAAAAACCTCGATAATTCGAATCGACAACGTCGAAATGGATTCGCGTCTGTGGCAACTCGAAGTCCAAGAAATCCGTTACGAGACTGCCAAAAAAAAAATTGGAATTTCTCCAAAAATTCATATAAATTTTCCATTTTCCCAATTTTTAAAGGAATTTTTTTACAAAAAAAACGTAATTTTTCGGACTCCACGCTTTGGGAAGCAGCAGCGGGACCGAAATTGTGCAATGGACATTTCCACCCGAATACCCCCAACTCTATGGAAAAATTCCTAAAAGTTGAAATTTCCTTCAATTTTCTTCGTGCGGCCGCCATCTTTGATTTTGAAACGAGGCTACGAAAAAACCCGATTAGCGCAGAGAGGACGACCTCCCGTCGAGTTGTGTTCTACGGCGAGATGTAGCGCCTCGACCAGCACTACAAAGTGGCATTTTCAGAATTTTGAAATTTTGAAAAAAATTATATAAATTTTGATTTTGAATTTTTTCAACGAGTACAAAAATCACATTTTCCGATATCGATCGAGACAGACCGAACCTACCGCGTAGCGGTCTTAGGCGAGATAGACGCCCCGAGTGAGGTCTACGAAATGGCATTTTTGAAATTTTGACATTTTGAAATTTTTTATATAAACTTTCATTTTGAACATAGAAATTGTTATGAAAAAGTCACATTTTTCACAAAAGAACGAGATAGAGTAAACCTACCGCGTTGCGGTCTTTGGCGAGATCGACACCCCGCTTAAGCTCTACAAAATGGCATTTTTGAAATTTTGAAATTTTGAAAAATTTTATATAAAATTTCATTTTAAACATAGAAATTATTATGAAAAAATCACATTTTTCACAAAATAACGAGATCGAGTAAACCTACCGCGTTGCGGTGTTCGGACAGAACGAAGGTCTTTGAAATCTGTACGAAATGGCATTTTCGAAATTTTGACATTTTGAAATTTTTTATATAAACTTTCATTTTGAACATAGAAATTGTTATGAATAAATGACATTTTTCGAAAAAGACCGTGATAGAGTAAATTAAACGCGTTGCGGTGTTCGGACAGAATGAAGGCCTTTGAAATCTCTACGAAATGGCTATTTCAAAATTTTGACATTTTGAAATTTTTTATATAAACTTTCATTTTGCACATAGAAATTGTTATCAAAAAATCACATTTTTCACAAAAGAACGAGATAGAGTAAACCAACCGCGTTGCGGTGTTCGGACAGAACGAAGGCCTTTGAAGTCTCTACGAAATGGCATTTTCGAAATTTTGACATTTTGAAATTTTTTATATAAACTTTCATTTTGAACATAGAAATTGTTATGAAAAAATCACATTTTTCGAAAAAGATCGTGATAGAGTAAACCTATAGCGTTACGGTGTTCGGACAGAACGACGGCCTCGGTAATCTCTACAAAATGGCATTTTTGAAATTTTGACATTTTGAAAAATTTTATATAAACTTTCATTTTGAACATTGAAATTATTATGAAAAAATCACATTTTTCGAAATAAATCGAGATAGAGTAAACCTAACGCGTTACAGTGTTTGGACAGAACGACGGCCTCGGTAATCTCTACGAAATGGCATTTTTGAAATTTTGACATTTTGAAAAATTTTATATAAACTTTCATTTTAAACATAGAAATTATTATGAAAAAATCACATTTTTCGAAAACGATCGTGACAGAGTAAACCTATAGCGCTACAGTGTTCGGACAGAACGACGGCCTCGGTAAGCTCTAGAAAATGACATTGTTGAAATTTTGAAATTTTGAAAAATTTTATATAAACTTTCATTTTAAACATAGAAATTATTATGAAAAAATCACATTTTTCGAAAAAGATCGTGATAGAGTAAACCTATAGCGCTACGGTGTTCGGACAGAACGACGGCCTGGGTAATCTCTACAAAATGGCATTTTTGAAATTTTGAAATTTTGAAAAATTTTAAATAAACTTTCATTTTGAACATAGAAATTGTTATGAAAAAATCACATTTTTCACAAAAGAACGAGATAGAGTAAACCTACCGCGTTGCAGTCTTTGGCGAGATCGACACCCCGCTTAAGCTCTACAAAATCGCATTTTTGAAATTTTGAAATTTTGAAAAATTTTGAAAATCGAACAAGAAAATGAGCGCGTTCTCGACTCGACTCAGTCGCGTTAGCGCGACTAACACCGAATGGGCTCACTCGACCTACCTATTTACTCTACCTATCTAACATAGTTTACAATGAGTAACAATAAAAGTAGATGTGCAAAAAAAAAAGCTGAAAAACTAAAAAACGCAACTTACTACCACCCACTGGGCTCTGTGCCACTCCGATCTAGTTATTACCTATTTGCCAGTGTTGGGTCAATAGATTGAATATTTCAATCGACTAATTAATCACGATTGATTTAATCGCGACTAATGTTAATCATGATTGAAGTTATCACAACTATATCAATTAGTCGTTAATAGTTAATCGCAACTAACTTGCTCTTTAGATGCCACCCGACAATTCATTCTCGTCGGTCGGTCATTCGGCCGGTCTATCAGTCAGTCGGCCATTCGGACGGTAGT
This sequence comes from Micropterix aruncella, assembly GCA_944548615.1. Taxonomy (NCBI): domain Eukaryota; kingdom Metazoa; phylum Arthropoda; class Insecta; order Lepidoptera; family Micropterigidae; genus Micropterix; species Micropterix aruncella. The sequence goes on along the minus strand of OX155971.1, from coordinate 3,446,009 downwards.
CCGATCGGTCGGTCGGTCGGTCAACCGGACGGTCGGTCGGACCGGCCGACCGACCAATCGACAGCTGACCTAACGACCGACCGACCAACCGACCGACTGACAGACTGAACCTCCGACCGGCCGACTGACAAAAAACGCAAAACTGAAGTTGACCGCTGTCGAGAACATCAATCGCAAACGTTTAATCGTCAATCGTGACTAGCGATTGAAACTAATCAATCGTTAGTCGCCGACTGACGATTAAACGAATCAATCGTTAGTCGTCAATCGCGATTAACGTATTCAATCGTCAAATCGTTAGTCGACTATATTTTGCCTAACACTGCTATTTGCGAATCTATGTACCTATTTCAATGTTTTTATTAAAGTCTTAATTTATTATAATAAAAAACTTCTTACAAAAATTAGGTTGATTGTATTGTCTTACTTCAAAGTGCCGGCCAACATATGAATCGGTTGAATATATTCCATTATAAATGTAACCTGGCGTTGAAGATGGTCATTTAGCTTCATGTGTTTTTCATTTACCTTCATTCATTAAATGATTTCGTTGACATCCAGAAGTAATTAAAAAGAACTCGAAACATATGGTCAGACTGCTTCATAATCGAACGCGTGGCGTCAGTATTTTCATACCATATTGCGCCATTGCGACCAGGATATTGCGCTGCACAGTAGACCGATGCGTGACATGTATGAAGCTGCTGTCGCCACACGTTCGATAATGAAGCAGTATGACCGTATGTTTCGAGTTCTTTATTGCATCCACTAATGAATTTTCAGCTTTTCCAAAACAATTTGGGGGTACTAATTAAAATCACACCTTTCCTAGTACGTCAGCGCCAGGTGTCCCGGAATCTGACCTGCTGACTACCACGGCATTCTATGGCCAAAATACTGTCTGATCTGAAAGTATCAGCTTTTCCAAAACTCGCACTTTTTTTTCGCTGACTCTTGTTCTATCTAGCAGAAGAAAAGGTGGCAGTAAAGATCCCAATTTCAATGAAATGTTATGCCCCGTATCGCCGATAGTTAGTGACCTATATATGGAATATTTTGAGGAATTAGCCATAAAAACCTCCAAAATTAAACCCATTCTCTGGCTTCGCTACGTGGATGATACCTTCTGTATCCTGAAAGGCAACATTCAAACGGTGAAAGAATTCCTGGGTCATCTAAACTCCATACACCCAAAAATCAGTTTCACCTATGAAGTAGAGAAGGACGGCTCCTTACCATTTTTGGATGTCAAAGTGACGAGGAGAAGTGACTATACTCTCGGGCATACGGTATATCGGAAGCCCACACATACGGACAGATATTTGCATGCAAGCTCACACCATCATCCCTACCATCTACGTTCAGTGCAAACGTCGCTCGTGAATCGAGCACGCGATCTATGCGACACTGAGCATTTTCCGAAGGAGATGGAACATGTCAATGATGTTCTTAGGAAAAATGGATACGGAAAATATCACGAGACACGCACACGATCTAATACAGACGAAACTCAAAAACCGAACAGATCGAGAGCATTCTTACCATACGTCAAGGGCGTGACAGATCGAATAAGTAAGATGCTAAACAGATTCGATATAAAAACGATCTTCAAACCGACCCAAAATATAGCTCGATTTTTGAGGCCTGTAAAGGATGTAATACCACTGCAAACCCCGGGTGTGTATAAAGTCGAATGCAGCTGCGGTCTAGCCTACGTTGGACAAACGAAACGGCCCATAGCCACGCGACTGACAGAACACATCAAAGCTGTTAAAAACGTTCAGCGAGAAAAATCGGCGATCTGCGAACATATATTGGATAGCGGAAGTAACCACTGGATGCAGTTTCAAAATCCCATTGTTCTATCCAAGGAACAATTCTACTTTCCTCGCATGATCCGGGAAGCCATTGAAATAAGAAGAACTCCGAACTTAAATAGAGATGACGGCTACAAACTCTCTTCTACGTGGAACCCTCTTCTTAAAATGTTCCCGCCGCCGAACGCCGAACGCAAAGACGTAAAACAGGATACAGTGAGTGTTGTGTGCAAGACGGATTTTAAAAATTCCCGCGCTCCGAGCCCGGCCCCCCACCACCGTTATAACCTACGCAGTGGCGGCAGCGGTTTGCGGCCTACCCGCAAAACAACGGACTGACAGCTCTTCAGTCTACCCTAGACAACGGCGGCTGCAACGTCACCGAAACGTCGGGTCCTACAAATTTTACGCGGTAAATTCGTTTTCTATCTTATAGAAACCTAGTTTCACTTCGCGCTCGTCTGTTCTCGTCCTTTATAAAAAACATTCATTATCAATTTTATTTTAAATGGCCAAATAAGTTTCAATTAATTTGGCCGTCAATTCTATCAGCGCTATCTGCATTTCGGCGTTTCAGAAGAGTTACTAAATCTTTCTATGGAGTTGAGCAATACCATATAAATCAATGGTATTTCCAAGCTTTTGGTAACATTTGATACAATTTCTAGAGTCCTATTTCCAGCGACTGACGCTTTCAGCAAGAGTGAAAAGTGATGCATGTGCATTGGCCACGCCTGGTGTATCCTTAAGTTTTATTCCTCCCTAATCCTAAATAAACGTTTTCCAATATATTTTATTCCTTCCCTGTTATAATAAATAAGTACCTACAAAAAGTCATCGCTCGGACTATCTGCGCGGTCGACGTTTCAGTTATCAAATTTACGCGCTGCGGATCGTATCGCACGTCGTGAAATACTCGTCTATCCGAGATAGAAAAATTATGTAAAAATAACTTCCGGAAGTGCCGTGCATTTTAGGGAGTATGTTTAATAGGGATCAGCACCAGCGTCTGAGTAGCTACCCATCAGCAAGGCAGCCAGAGAAGATCAGGAAGGAAGCGGTTTTTTTGAGGTACTCCTTTTCTTAATCCTGGATCTATTTCCACTGTGGCTGTTCAGCGCCCACCACACCTTAACTAAATACAGTCCATTGCCTGACGTTCAGGATATCGACCATGCATGTCTCCAACACTTTGCCATGGATACTTTTTGAACATTAAGTACCGTCGTGTGGGTTTTCTTTGCTCCATTTCAAAAAGTTTATTTTGGGAATCTCATTTTCAGGCGAATTTGATCCGTTTACTAATTTAAGTATTGATCTATGACTTGAAGGGTGAGTCTATCTATACAATTCTCGATCGTGTATGTACCTATTTAAAAAAATATATACATATATATTTTTTTATATTTTGGAGCAATGTCTACCCTTTGGTGGGGGGGGTATTTTGCCCCACCAATTTCTGGACGTAGTTTTACCTAGATAATAAAACGCTGGCGTAAAGAAACCTCTCCCATATGGTCTCAAATTATTTGTCATTGAGTCATGGTACTGTTAGCACATGTAGAGATAATATTTTTACTAAGAAAATATTTTTTTTTATTATAGTAAAGGAAAAAAAACCTTTAACTCACAAAAACGTTTATTGAATTCTCTTTACAATAATAATTAAAATCCCCACAAGTTTTCTAGCTCCGGTATTTCAAAGAACCCTCTCTTAGAAATGATTTTTGGTTCTTTTATCGGCTCTTTGATGTCTGACCATGGATAAAAAAGGCAATCAGGTTTTTCTGGCCATTTCCACGATTTCTTGGATCGCACCATTGCCGAAATAGTGGCCCCTGATTTATTAAATCCCAGAATTTTCCCTGGGAATGTTTCCCCTTCGTACATAAAAATAACGTGCTGTCCAATTTTTCTTGGAATTACAGGAATGCTCACAGGTTCTGCATTTTCCTCAAGGAAATTGTCATCGAGGTCATCATCAAGGAAATTGTCATCGAGGTCAGAGGAGTCTCTTAGAGAAATTTTAATACTTTCATCATCACTTGATGCAAGATTGTCAGCATTGTCCATTGGCCTTGTCTTCTTGCGAGAAGTCTGTTGTTTCGAAGTGGATGGACCTTGTGTGAGTAGGGTTTCCACTTCACCGGTGACGCTTTTTCCAGGCTGAACATTCAATTTTTTTCGGGTGTTCCTTGCTTTGGTCATTGTCAATAAACTCCTTGTTTTTTCCAGAAATTCTGTAAATGAGGATTCGACGACCTGACTATTACCTGGCCGAGCAGGAAGCCTGGAAAGAACTTCATTGACGTTTATTGGGACTATGCTACATTTTTTAAAACCTGCCATAAGATTTTCCTTCTTGTTTGGTTCCAATGCGTCTATGAGCCTTTTCAAAAGCATAGGAAAATGCTGTTTTTGTAACACTGTGCATCTCGTGCCCTCAGCTGTCTCTTTCCACTCTGAAAGTATTTTTCGCCATGCAACTTTCATGGGATGAAAGAACGCCACATCAAGTGGCTGCGAAATATGCGTACTGTTAGGAGGTAGGCACACATATTCAATGTCATGATCTTGACATAGTTTTAGTACATCCACAGTTATATGTGTGGATAAATTATCGCAGATGACAACCTTTTTACCGGAAAGTTTTTTCAGTCTTGGCAACAATAAGCCCTCGAACCAATCGGTAAATGCTACAAAGTCGAACCATCCGCTGGAATTGTTTCCATAGCGACAATTGGCTGGCCCATTTTCGGTCCACGTGTTCCACAGGCAAGTAGAGCGGTATAGAACATAAGGCGGAAGTAACTCTCCGAGAGCGTTCCCACAAAACATCAGGGAAATCGAAGTTTTCGAGAAATTTCTTATCATCTCAGGGTATTTTGTGCCTCTTTTTACCATAACTTTTTTCAAACCTGGGTTGTCTACTAAGTTGCTTTCATCAAAGTTCCAAATATTTTGGGGTGGAACATCTTTGATTACTTCACTTAAATTTTCAATGTAGCTACGTAGCACTTCTTCGTTCACAGCAGCCCTCTCTCTTCTTATGTTGTTGGCAAAACGCTGGACAACTTCCGGGTGACGCTTCAAAAAGGATCTGGCCCAGTCTATCCCCGGTGTATTGTTTTTGAAGTTCTTGACTGTCCTTCCACATTTGCTTAGGTATGATTTGACTATCATTCTTAGGTCGAATGTATCGACCGGGAATCCGTAGTCGCTGAATCGCATCATACAAGTCACAAATGAATTCTCTTCATCTAGGCTGAATATAGTCTGATGACCCGGCTTCTTGTTGTGATAAGACTTCAGTTTATTTAGGAGGGTACGACGAGGAACGCTGTATTTTTTTTCGGCTGCACGTTGAGTTATCTGTCCATTTGTCAGTTCTTGCAAACATACTGCAAGGGTCGCGTCAGTATAGTCTCTATAGCGCCTGCTGCCTGGAGTCCTCTTGTACGTTCGTGGCATATCTGTAAATAATTCAGTTTTTAATAAACTTAGAACTTGTGCCTTTACATTAGCCTTTACAAATATTATCTTTGAATAACAAATTAGTATGGGGAGTAGACTTTGCTCCAGTAGATTTTTATACTGAAACAACAAATTTGCCTTGGGGGCGACTTTGCCCCACGGAGCAAAGTGTCCCCAAATCGGAGAAAAGTAACCTCACTTTTTTAATCTAGCGAATAATAAAAAACGCTTGCGACTTCGATTATGATTAAGTAATATGTTATTAAAAACTATGTAGGTACAGGATAGAACAAAAGCACACTTACCTCCATGCAGTTCCCACAACTAGATGAATACTTGAAATTTTGAGAGTACCTTGTCATGCATTTCGCGCTACAACAAGAAAACAGCTGCAAATTGTCATAGACAATGTAGTCAAGTGTAGTGATGGGACAAAAAAATGTTGCCAGTGTAATAAAGTTCAAGAAAATGCAAACGTTTAAAGAAATAATGGCGGTATTCAACTAAATACACATTTGGGGCAAAGTAGGTAGTTCGGGAGCAAATTAACCCCACACGACGGTACCTACTTAAATTTATAACCTCTAATTACTAATCTACCGTGTTTAGAAGAAACACGGCATAAACCACCAAAACCCAAAAGAATGAAAGTAAAAGGACGCCACCTACTTTTAAAGAAAAAGAAGGAAACTAATTATATAAAAAAAAGATACCCGAAAGAAATTTTGAAAAAAAGTTAACCTAAAAAAATCGATCTCAGAGGGTGGGCTATATTGATCGGCACTGAATTTGGCCAACAGAAAACCCTTTTCCTCAGACACACAAAAGACTAAAGCACAAAAGAAACACAAGGTTATGAAAAGTATCCGTGTTTATTCGCCCGCAGGCACCCTTTCTTCAAATTCCGCTTATCGGCGCGTCACATGTGCTCAGCCACATAAAAATGGTAAATTCCGGATAGGAAGACAAATTCCCTGACGTGGAGGCAAGTCCCGTCACATTTAACGTGGATTTCGTCAATTATTTAGCAGCAGTATTGTTAAAAAAAACAGAGGTGCCCACAGCTGCGATCAATAGAAAAATCCGTTAAAATCGCGAGGATCTTATATGAAAAGCTACCCAAAAGGAAATTAAATGCTTACCAGATAAGTCACACACACTTCACATAACAAATTTTTACCGCCAGGCGGTCACTCTCCGGCTTACTCCTTACGGCGGTCGCCAATTCTCACAGCCGAACCTATGCGTCTGTGTCCCAGCCATGTTGAATCGAAACAGAACGATTGCGAGGCGGAAGTCGCCCATAACAGGTAGGGCTAGACCAGCACAACCGCTATTAATCGCCAGAATCACTTAGGGCGATAAAAATTATGACTGCACAGCTCTATCTGTCAAAATTTGATATTTACGAAATTTCATAAACATGGTTCTTTTAATTGCCATAATATGGGAGAATTCATGAAAACAGCGAAAACCAACAGGAAACATAACTAAACACGGGGAAAACATGGAAAAACAGGTGCAGCGAACATAATCTGCACAAAGGCGCGAAAACAAAACAACAAAATATGCAGTTTTTGTTACAAATTAAAATTGTTTCTTTAATTATATTCTGGACTCTTCATGACGATTTTTTAAATAATAATTTTGTTTTTGTAAGTCTATTTTGACTATTATAAATGATTTTTAATTTTTTCATTGTATTCTAAATTACCTGCAATTGTTTATGTTTTTTTTATTACACTTTGGAACATCGGGCATCCTGGAAACAGAGCCAAGGATGTCGCCAGGCAAAAGCCATGATGGAAAACCAAGGCCCTACTTGACATGAGCAAGAAGAACCTTAGAACCACTATCGGTCTCCTCACCGGACACACGACCCTTAGAGCACATCTATTCAACCTCGGCTTGACCGAGAGCAAGGACTGCCGAATATGAGGCGAAGAACCTGTAGACAGCATACACATCGTTGGCCGCTGCCCAGGCCACGCCGCAAAAAGACACTGGGACGAGCCTACCTCGCCTGGGAGCATAGCCTAGCCTACCGAGCCTGGGACAGTCTACTGGGACGAGCCTTTCTCCAACCCAGCGATCTTCCAAACTTAAAGGTCAGTGATCTCCTTGGACTGGTAAGCAGTACTGGGCTACTAGCTGACCACTGACCAAACCACAAAGTGGGTAGTTACAAAAGATCTTATTGATCCAGATGACATCAAGGACTGGAAACAAGCCCCCTACTACTACTACTACTCTTTCCGAATTTTATGTAGGTAATAAAGGTAATTTTATTGCAATTAAGCACAATATTCAATGAACATTGCGAATTATTATTTGTTATGATTTAGATATTATAGATAAGCCAGTGAAATATTATTATTAACTAATGAGAAATTACAAATTTAGCGAATAAGTAAATTTGTCAATATGTTACTGTATAATATATGTATGATATAATATGCTAGCATATTTATATCCATAGAGCTATGTTTTTCGCTATTATAATGTTTGTTCTTAATTATTCCTCATGTACAACAGTATGCATGTCCTTGTGTTTTTTTGTTCTTGTACGTTATAAATAAATAAATAAATAAATAAATAATCATGCACCCATCTCCTAATTCCAAATCCCGCAGTGCCGATAAATTATTACGTGTGTATCGCGTCGTCATAAAGGATACACACACACACATACGCGAACGGTGAACACCGCCGCGCGGTCGCTTTGTTCGTTCGAGTTGAATCCTACCCGCCGTCGCATCATTGTCGCACAATTGTCGAAAAACTCTCGTGAAATTTGGTGTGTGCTGATTTGAGAATTGCGCGTGCGGTCCAGCATCTTCGCGGTCGAAGTTTGTGGAATCGAGTGGGAGCCAAGCAGCTCGTCATTCCGTCAGGTGCACTGATCGACCGTCGAAAGGTTGGTGATTTGTTGGCATTTGTTCCATCGTTATGAAACGTACATTTATCCCATAATTCCTATAATACAGTCCTAATTACTTATCTCTTTATTTATCATACCAGCCGGATACTAATGGAAATAGTTTAGAATGCGTGCTCTAGGTATATCTGGGCTGAATAATCGTCAGTCAGCTAGAACACACCGTTACAGTTACAATAACAGGTAATTGTGAAATACGTAATGTTACACATTATCATGTACCACCACAATTCGGACGGTAAATATATTGGTTTTCTATTGCAGCATAGGAACCTCTTCTAGATTGTTGATTTTTTAAAGTCACCCGACTATATTCACCGCGCTGTTTCCGAATCTGCAATAATCTTTATTCGGTCTCAATAAATAAGCGAGATATAGACATTCAAAAAAGCGTCAAACCCATACATTTTGGTAGGTTAGGTTAGTTTTTTTAAAAATAATACATAAACATCTATTTGGCGGTAGGTTAGACTAGTTTTTTTTAAAAACAATCTCCAAAACCGAGTTTAAACAAACTTTTTTTTCTTTTGTATGTAAATTTTATCTTGAAATTTTACGCGTCCGAAGCTTTTTTGTTTCAAATTCAGCATTACAATGACTGAATTTAGTAGTATTTCTTTAATTATTTAATTTCTGAAAAAGGTTCCTATTCTGCAATAATTCCAATATATTCCTATTTCTATTTTTATTCCATTTCTAATATTTAATAGATTTCTTAATGCGATAAGGACCAAAATAAATTGTGTACTTTACAATAGGAGGTAGCGTAGTTAGGTTCGACTATTGTAAATAATAACTATTGTAAAAATGAATAAATAAAATTTTTAATTTTGAATAGAAATTATAACAGCTAATAGTAGAAATTATGCAGTGGGATCTCTCGCTGCGAGAATCTAGACAGAAATCTCTGGAAGTTTGACTTCGCGCTCGTCTCTTCTCGGCAGGGAGACGACGCGGTGGAAACCGCCTCCGAAGACCTTAGGAGTCGCCCCTTCCGCGGCGCCATCCGCTCTGTCGGCGCGACCCTGGCTCGGAGACCGGCTCGGGCTGGCCAGTTTCTTCATCGCGAAGAACTTGGACTTGATTTCGTTGAGCTCGTTGGTGATGCGCTGTATCTCCAGCTTGCACTCGGCGACTTGCGTATTTTTCAGGTTCAGCTCCACGACGAGGCATTTCAACTTGTCGCCGCGTCGCGTGAGTGCCTTCTGCGTCTGTGACAGTTGTGACTGCAACGACAAAGACCTCGGAGTGATTATTGAGTATAGAATAAAATAACTGTACTGTGCTAAAAATAATACGATTCCCAGGGATTGGCCCGCAGGCAGAGAGTCCTACCCGGGCTCCCACTTCTGCTCGGAGGCTGCCGGATGGGTGTTGATCTGTGAGTTCGGCCGACCCTAACACATGGGTCATAATGGCTCAACTGCACTGGGCCCATTAGCTCCCAGTCCTTCGATCATATTGAGATGTCAATCACAACGGGCGAACCCGTCACCGCAGGACGTTTTAACGATTGTTCGTTCTATCGACCGTGCAGTGAGCGTAGAAGACTTTGGACATAACAAATCCGACGTCTAGCTACGCCACAACCCGTTAGAGACCAACGCCTTACCGCGAGTAGCCAGGTATGTTACCTGGCGGGCGGCACTCGCGCCCTAACTACCAATTGTGACCAGATTTCTCCGGTCTCTCGATTGGTTCCGAGTTCGAGGTCGCTTGCGCGGTCCTCTCCCTTACGAAGCGGTGAAACGGAGTATACCGAATCAGTCGCGGACCAAGGCGTCCTTTGCCCGACTCTGAACCGGGATCGGATGGCCAATGGTCATTTCAAGAGCAGTCGCCGTAAGGTAGACAACTACCCCCGCTCTATAGGAAACAATACAGTTCCCAGACTCCCCCGATTGTTAGTCGGAGAGCACAATCGATTGGCTTGCGCCGCTCGGTGCGCAGACCGTCCAGGAGCGCCAGAGGATTGATTCCCAGGGGAGACTGGTTGACCCAGTGTCCTACCCAGGTTCGCACCCCATGCGTGGAGGCCATCGGATGGGTGTTGACCCGTGAGTGTGACCGACCCTGAAACAGAATGGGTCTTCGTGGCCAACTCAGCAAGGGCCCATTAGCGCCCATTAGTCCTTCGATCAGTCGGGTTTCTTTGGTCTATGATTTGAGTAGCAGAAGAAAGCCAGTGAAAGGTTATTATGTTTCGTTACATTTCGATAGCGAGTGGCGAGAGTGTTCATAATGCCGTTTAAAACGATTCTCGCTTTTCACTCGCCAAATGCGAACGGATCGCGAAATGATTGTAATATGCTAGTCCCTAGTGAATTTTCATAGGAGAATGCGGTAGGTTCCTATTCTAGCGCGAAACTGAGGACACATTTCTAAACGAACCTGAACTTCAGGGCTAGGTTGAAGAGATAGCCGCTCCTTGGACACTATGTATATCTTTTCGGATTCCTTAAGTTGCCGTTCCTTTTCCACGATGACCTCCGATTGACGTAACACTTTTCTGCGAAGGAAAAACGTACAGTGAATGTGTTAGAATAATGACGACAATTAAAGCGTTAATAGGGATTGGTATTTTAAATAAATTTTCCTTTAATCAAGCGGTTCCCAAACTTTATCAGTCCGCAGCGCACTTAAACAGCTTAAGTATTTTAACGCGGCGCCTTTGTCTAAATACTTGTGCGATGCCATAAAACAGGCACAGAAATAAAAACAAATCTTAAGATAAACCTCACGATGTGAAGCTCACATTTATTAAAATTGAATCGCAAGACTAACAAACTAAAATACAAGATCCGCTTGGCTGCGATACATTTTATTTCTGTTTTTGGGTATATTTCGCTTTTGTATAAAATTAAATGTTATGGTTAAAAAATCCAATGTTGTTTACTAAGATAACGCATCTTTCAGCGTTCTTATGACAGTTACTCTTGATTGTGTTGATTCTGGAAAGTCTTGCCGGTAAAGTCTTGGGGTGACACAACCGTATTTTTTGAAAACGCGAAACATTGTCATTTCTCTCATTTCTCACAGCTACAGCTGAAAATCCGTCTTCGCATAAACAGGTTGTCGTGAAAGGAATAAGGATCCTTACAGCTTTTGAGCTCAGAGTTGGATATTCATTTTCGATTGATATCCAAAACTCCTCTAAATCGGAAGGAGCTAATATTGTTTTCAGGCTGTTGTCGCAAGAGAATTCAATTAGACTCCTTTCTTCCTGCGAACTAAATTTCGGTGGAGATTGAGCACGGAAAGTATCTTAGATCCACGCAAATTTCCAGACATCTTTTAAAGTATTTTGCAAACCCGTCAGTGAGGTTTGAGAGATGCTGAGGCGCGACGCATCGGCGCAAACTGTGGGAACCACTGCTTCAATCCGATGTTAGGTATATTAAAAATATTATGACCAGCTTGAAAATAAATACTTATAACAAATAGGTATATGTTTTTACGACAATGAATAAAAGAATCTTGAATTTGCAGTGCTAATTTTATGTAAAACGACAAGTTAGTTAGATCGTTAGGTAAAAGAAGTGACAATGTCAAAAAAGTCAATTATAATCAATTTATATTTAAAGTTTTCACACTAAAATTCGTGCAGCTCTATGTTATCAGCTTTTAACCGTTAGCACATTACATTTATAACTAAAATGTAAATTTCTAATATAGATAAATATTATTAACAATAATTATTGTTACCTAATATCTATTTTTACGGTTTTAGGAGTGACCTTGACACTTTTAGATATAAAATCAAGATTCAAATGCTCAGACATTGGCACTCCCTTAAGCGGTTTTGTAAAGGTTTCTTGTGAAGGATAAAAAAAAATACTTTTACGGAAATGAACAAATAAATCTAGAATTTGCAGTGCTCACTTTTTGGAAAACGACAAGCTACGAGTAGATCGCTATATCCTATGACTTAGTAACAGAATTGCCGATTTGAGGCTCCAAAAAGAAAGAAGACAGTCCACTTTGAGAAACTTAGCTGCACGGACACCTACTTTTGTAATATTTGTAATTTGGAGAGAAGGTCAACCATGGTAGGATCAGTGCCTTGCAGTTTTCGCCATCTGTGTACGTTGAGGGGTGTTTGTAGGGCTTCTTCCAACGCCCTTACTCTGAGCCTTTCGCGGGCGGCCTCTCGCTCCAAATTGAACACCTACACAGAAAGAAAGAAGAAAAAGTACCGGAAATTACAGTAACATAAAAGATAAAAGCAGCACTATTCAATCGCGCGCAAGCAGATATTATTCCCTGTTAAAAACACAAGATTGGCGCAGGTGTCACAATATATGGTGCCCAGGAGATCTATGTACATCGTTTGGATAACGCCATTATCATTACCTTGCTACGCGGTTAATGACTATTTTAGGAAAACACTTCGATATTTCAGGACTGACACAGGGGGTGCTTAAAAATGCCTCTTCTTCTTCTTCTTCATCATCAGCGCGCATTCACCCACCGTTGGGCATACGCCTCTCCGATCACTCTTCATCCGGATCGGTTGTCCGTTTCCCTCATCCAGACAGGTCCAGCTGTCTCCTTGATGTGATCGGACCATCGGGCCGGTGGTCTGCCCACACTTCTTCTACCTAGCCGGGGTCTCCACTCCAAAACGCGCTTGCTCCACCGTTCGTCGTGTGGTCGGGATACGTGGCCGGCCCAAGCCCAAAGAAAAATGCCTCATTCAGTGGTTAATCAGTAAGGGAAGAATGGAAACTGAATGTATCATCATGACGTTTCAAAAATAGCAACGTATACATAAGTTATACACCCTCACATCCCTGACAATATAAATTAAATATATTGTTACAATTTTATTTACACGAAACTAAATAATAAATAGATTATGTTTAGATCTTATAGTACCTATAGGTGCATGGTTTAGACAGATCAGATTGACACAACTTATGTGTCAAGTTATGTACCTACCTGAAACATTGAATACTTTATGTTGAAACATAAACATAAAGAAACTCCATCTGAAGATGGAGACAACACATACTTCAAATGAAAACAGACAATTCAAAATTGAAGGCCGACGAATCGTAGAAATTAGCCATTTCTGCGCAATACTGCAACTTTGATAAAAGTTGATAAAACGTTGATAAAACGTTGATTTTAAACTTTGATAAAACGCGTGTCGTTGGAATGCTGGTGAGTGTCGCAAGGAATGCATCATACATCCGGGGGGCCAGAAACAAATAATGCCTCTGGGTAAACCTTGTGTTCGTCTGAATTTGCTTCTGGGTTTGCTTTTTCCTTGTGTCGTGTTTGTGATCTCGGCTGGAATGCCGATCTGTGTCGTGGTGAAAATAAGTGACAATCGATTTTATGTAAAGCTGTCTGATATCAAGTATCTGGAAGTCATTGAAAAGTAAATCGGATGGGTAGCGATACGGTTTTCTGTTTATTACTCTCACTACCGCTTTTTGATCTTTTATTAGTGGGTCTAAGTGTCTGGTCTTACGATCGATATGTATACAACAGTGAAATCAGATTTTTCTTTCTATTACGTAATATTTTGCATTTGGATATATTTTAAAATTATGTTCTACGACTTTTATTATTTAATGATTATTTTAATTTTTTTATGATTATTTTGCTTGTTTTTTATTATGATATAGCAATTTCGTAACCATTTTGATAGCTTTTGAAACCAATAGATTAGGAAACATATTTTTCTTAAAATTGCATTTAATATTGCTATCACATAAAATTAGTGTCTTCCTTGGAACAGGCGCTGTCTAGTTAGGAGTGGCGCAGAATCATTGTATTTAAATAAGTACTAGCTGAAACCCATCGAATTCGACGGTCTCTTTATTGACCGTTACGTTTCAAAAATAAACGGAAATATACTTATTATTTATGTACAAATAAAATGCCTTTGGATTAATACGATTACATTGCGGTGCCTTGCCCATTTGATCTACGATCAGGAATGTCACAAAGGTTTTGGAGAAAACGGTAAGGAACAATCGAAGAGTGACGCGGACGTGACTTGGCAAGTTTGTTTGTTTCTACTCTTTATTGTGAAATTTCACAATGGGCGGGTTTATTGTTATATGACCATATCTTACAATCAACCCTACTGTGACGTGTTAATATGCATGTGTGCGTGTAACATGTGTAAGTGTGTGTCTTGTTATTGCATTCGATCGACAAAATTGAAAATGTAATTCCGTTAATTTGATCCCAACGGAAAATGGTGACCCAGCCGGGAATCGATCCCGGGACCTTACAATGTACTCCTAAGATCAGGCGACCTTACCACTATGCCACTGAGCATTTGACAGAAAGTAAACAAAAACTTTCACGCCGATTCAGCCTATTCAGTTATTTTCAAGTGACAGTGGACTGTTTTGTCCTAAGCCTTCTGCGCTCACCTCACGGGAGACAGAACGATCAAATTTCGTTAAAACTTTCTGAGGTGACGAGTTCGCCCGTTGTAGTCAACAGGTCTAGTTGATTGATTGATTATAAAATTCAATTAACTTATGCTAACAATAATATAATTGAATAATTAGTGCCATTTATCGCATTGCGAACCGTGGAACCGTCTTCACGAGGAACCGTCGAAATCTGGAAGATCAGATTTAGCCGTAAAAGTATTTGTATTTTTTAAATAATTTTTATTACTGTCTATGTGGTAATTTGTGAAATTATCAAATAATTCTCATTAAGTATTTGAGTATTAGTACGATATGTACGATATAAATAGGATAGAAAACGAATTTACCGAGTGGAATTTGTAGCACCCGACGTTTGCTCCCGTTGTTAGTCTACCCTTGACAACAGCGGCTGCAACGTCACCGAAACGTCGGGTGCTACAAATTTCACGCAGTAAATTCGTTTTTTATCCTATTTATAATGTCAAACAACCGCGATAGTCTTCGATTTGATATGTACGATAGTACAATAGTACATAATTATGATAATTTGTGAAATGATCGAAGAATTTTAAATGAAAATATCGTTTTATACAATTATATATAACCTAGAAACTCTACGCTTCAATGTTCAACCCGGTGGCGCAACTAAGCCGGCGCAGCCGGTGCGGCGCACCGGGGCCCACGGTAGTATGGGAAAATGGACAAAACAACAATTGTGACACATGCAACAAAGTACAAAAACAACTTTGAAGCGACCTTTCAAAGTCACACGCATTACAATTGTTATTACTTTGTTTTAAATTATCAACAAGTAAAATTGCAACACTTGCAACTATTTTTGAGATTGCTGAATCAGCTGTTATAAAAGACAGTGCTATGAGAGCCAGTTTTGCTGAAGTTTATTCGTTATTACTAATATTATTTCTAACTATTCCTGTTACGTGTCTACAGCTGAATGTTCGTTTTCGAGACAATACCCCCAAATGAATACGCCGATTTATAATATAGCTGCAATACAAATATGTAATGTAGCTAGGTATACAGCAATTACTTCTTATATGTCACTAGCTGACCCGTGCCCACTTCATTGGGCGGTAAAACTTTTTACTTGTGATGAAATTATGAGTGTAGTTCGGTTAGTACTGAGTGCTATGATTTATTTATGACTGCCAAATGAAGGGTTATATTTTTACTGTGTATGTATGTCAACAAATAAATAAATAAAAATCACTCTAATGAGAACTGAATTGAAAACTTCGCTCTAATTGAAAACTTTCTAAATGCGATCCATCAACGAATCTACTCTACATATGTAGGTGAGAGCGTGATCTCAATTCACAATTTGGATTCAGAAACGGTTTAGGTACCAGAGACGCACTATTGGCTACCAGGCAGTGGCGGATCCAGGATTTATATTTGGGGGGGGGGGGGGGGCTGAGGGTCGGTCTCGCTAATAGCTATATCAGTAAACTAGCTGACCCGTGCCCACTTCGTTGGGCGGTAAAACTTTTTACTTGTGATGAAATTATGAGTGTAGTTCGGTTAGTACTGAGTGCTATGATTTATTTATGACTGCCAAATGAAGGGTTATATTTTTACTGTGTATGTATGTTTTTGCATGCCAATTTGACTATATTAACGTTATTTGTAAGTGGCTTCTTGTGAGTGCCTTATTTGTGAGTGTCTTATCTCTTTAACCATTTATGCAGTAAAAGGGAAATTATATGCAGTAAAAGGGAAAAGTCTTTTGTTTTAAACACTTGAGACGATACATTTACTTATTTTGATATGAATTCATAATTGTTGATAATATGACAATAAACATGACCTAACGATTAAAATTATTTTTTTAATAAAAAAAACTACTTTTTGTGACCTAAATATAAAATTTAGACCTTTGCTGACGCTGACTTTTTTGTAGGCATTACCAAGCTCTACAAATTTTCTCTAAAACTAAATCATATATGTATCTCTCATCGTTAAGGCAGCGTTCGTTAGAAACCTTTTAGTTCGACCGTTTTTTCCGACTTATTTTGGAAATCCGACTACCACGAAAAAGTCTTTTCATTTTTCAGATTAATATGTAGCATATGACACTGACAAATAAAGTGGCTTTCTATTGGTAAAAGAATTTTCAAAATCGGTTCAGTAGATCCAGAGATTACTTTCTACAACCTCACAAACTTTACCTCTTTATAATATTAACATAGATGAAAAATGAAAGAATTAACGTGAAAGTCAGAAATTCGTTTATGGATCGTGTAAAAACGACGGACTGTGTGTACCTGCTTGGCAGCCTCTTACCTCCAGTCTCAAGTTGGTCATATTCTCGATGCCCTTCGCCTGCAGATTCTTCTCCCTCCTCAATTTTCCTATCTCCGTCTTGAGCAGTCGGATATCTTCCAGCCTCTGGTCGTAGTGCTTCTCTCCTCGGAACAGGGTATGTTGGAGTATTCGGATCTTCTCGTAGAGAAGGGCCAGCTCGTCATTTCTCCTCACCAGCTGGGTGCCTATTATATCTCTCTCATTGAGGAGACCTTCGCGTTCCTTCACCAGCCTGCTGATCTCCGCCTCGTGTTCCTGAAAGGCAAAAAGTAAACCAATAAAGCTGACGTTTCCAGTCGTTTACTTGTTCCAAACGTAAGATCCATACTTTGAGAGAAAGTACACAATTGAGAGTTTGTAAATTGTAGACTAATGGGTCACATTTTTGTTTTTTATATGTAATTAATCTGCCATATGTAGTAACTCAATCTAATATAACTTTCTATGCGAATGACTCCAGCATCAGCTTTGCAAATGCCAAAATAGATAATGTAGCGAAAACATTAAATCGTGAATTGGCCCTGTTAAATATAAATAGTTGGTTCCAGATAAATGACTGGTTGAATAGGTATTTAATGCTGCGCGTCGGTTGCCGGGACAAAATGCCGCGCCGAATATCGTTGCATAAACAAAAGTACCGTGTAAGTCAAAATTAAATATTTTTTAAGAGAAGCAAAAAACTAATTTATTTTTAACAATTTCGTCTTATATTATATTTATATTTAACTATATAACACTAATTAAGATAAACTGTGTCGTAATCATTTGAATACAGCTCTCTGATTGTGCAATTTCAACGCGGTTATGAGTTTAGGGGTCCGTCCACATATTACGTAATCACGTATTTGGGATTTTCAGGGGTTCCCCCATGTCAACAGACGTAATCAGCGGCCGGACCCCCTCCCCCTCCACCCCAAGGTTACTTAATCATCCGAATTTGCGGAAAATGTAAAGAAATGTGAACTCGGCGTTTGTAAGGGGCACGATCAAGCATGCTTGTCAAGCATCGCGTCGCGGGCTGGGAGGGGATCGTAAACCGCAGGAAATATGCAAATATTTTTAAAAATATTTACTAAAAATGCCTAATTTTGTAGATTTATACCAGGGAGTCACGTCATTCATCTATCAATTACGTTTAATCTAATATAACTTTCTATCTCAATTACGTTTAATTTAATATAAGAATAAGATTCGAGGTATCTTTTCAAAAAATCATATTTAAATAACCAGGGAACATTTTTAAATACCGTTGATGTTGTTTCGTAGCTTGAACGTTTGTGATTTATTACGATTTGAAATATGAAATAAAATCCTATTTCTGTATTGATAGTGAGCAAAACGCCGGAGTGCTTTTCTTAAGTTTTTTCCCAACTTTACGTTGATAGAAATATATAACTGTAAATGGTTTTTAATTATAGAAGTGTATTATTGTGAACACATTCATTGAGATCTTAAATATATTTTTTAAATATTTATTACTGAAAGATTATGGATTACAGCGACAAAACCGTGACTAACGTTTTCGCTTATTTTGCTCTGCGCAGTCTTAACACACTGAAGACAGTATCTATCTTTCTATCTAGTTGAAAAATAAGGTCATCAATAATAAAACTTTTAAATATTGGTAAAAATAATGAATATAATGTGTACAAATTAAATTATCGCTACAGAAAATGGGCATTTTTGTATAAAAGGTGTACCCAGAGTGTACCAACTAGGGACGTATAGGCAATAATTATGCCATTGTAAAGAAGTACTTATTCATTAATCTATGTCGTATTAGAATTATACACATCGGAAATTTTGTATATAAACATGATTTTGTGAAATAAACTAGTTATTTAATCTAGTTAAATAAGGTTTATCATTGGACACGCCTGGTGTATACTTAAGTCTTATTCCTCCCTAATCCTAAATAAAAGTTTTCCAGTATATTTTATCCCTTCCCTGTTTTAATAAATAAGTACCTACAAAAAGTCATCGCTCGGACCATCTGCGCGGTCGGCGATTCAGTTATCAAATTTACGCGTTGCTGATCGTATCGCACGTCGTGAAATACTCGTCTATCCGGGATAGAAAAAATACACAAAAATAACTTGTGGAAGTGCCGTGCATTTTCGGGAGTTTGTTTCATCAAGATCAGCACCAGCGTCTGGGTGACCATCAGCGAAGCAGCCAGAGAAGATCAGGAAGGAAGCGGTTTTTTGAGGTACTCCTTTTCTTAATCCTGGATCTATTTTCACTGTGGCTGTTCAGCGCCCACCACACCTTAACTAAATACAGTCCATTGCCTGACGTTCAGGATATCGACCAATCATGTAACTTATTACAAGTCGTTACTCTACCATATGTCTTTGAATGTTTAATGTTGATATTTAAAAATATAGGACGGTTAATCCCTTGTAGAGAGTACGCCACAATAAAATGTAAGGGTCTTCTTCGTCTTCTTCTTTTTCTTCTTCTTATTAATTTATGGCAATCACCGATTGTCGGTGCTTTTCTGCCAAGTCGTTTTCGGAGGGCATCTAAGTTAGTATGTTATGTATAAGACGGCACAATACTGAAACAAGGGATACTTATTTACAGAAATGTAGGGACATATAGCATAAAACATGGTTATTGGGGATGATACAAACAAGGAAAGGATGTGAAATATGCTATTACACTATACAGAAATATTATTAAGGGAAATAATTTTACATATTACTTTATATATTTTGGGAGAGTTTAGTGATAACAAGTGGAGAACACATAGAGGGAGTTGGATGTTATACTTTATAAGGTCTGGGATAAAACTCGGATAATTATTGAGGATGGGACAGTTAAAGAATATATGGTCCAGCGTGCAATCCCCTGTCCACAATCGCATTGCGGAGACGCGAGAACATTAATACGGTGGAGGTGCGATGGGGTGGAGCAATGTCCGATCCTCATGCGGCAGCTTATCGAAATCTCTTTCCGACTTAATGGCTGGTGGTGGTACCATGGCTTCAAAGGGATTACGGCCTGGATAAGTTAGAACCTCTTACCCTTTGTGTTAGAGGAAGTGCGCCATCGCTGAGTCCAATTTTTTAAAAGTTTATTATCTATCGAGGGGAAGAAGTCGGATACAGGCAGACTGCAATCGACTTCGGAGCCGAAAGTGCGAGCCGAATTCGCCAGCTCGTCCACCGTCTCGTTTCCCCTGATCCCCGAATGACTAGGGATCCAGCAGAATATCACCCGGAAGTTGGCCGCCACCAAGGCATCGTATTTGCAGCAATGTAATGGTCAGATTTAAAGAGCTCGCTTTTACACAGCGGCAATCAATGTTGACATACGTAATTGTTGCAATTAGCAAAAATGTATAACCGCCGCGAGAATGGCTCGCGACGAACAGTCATTATTAAACATTCCATCAAGCAGCTTCTCTGTTTTTCATTACGTCGCAGGTGTGACCGCCTAATTGTGCTGCAATGGCAGATTCGGTAGTGTATGGCAACCTTAAAGGACAATAAATTAATAGTGAGGATCCACAGGACCCTGACATTAACCCGAATATTACTACCGGCCTTTATAACACCCAATTAAATGACGTCTACCTACCCACATTTTTAAAGTACTCTTTGCGCAACTACATTTATTATTTTGAGTTCAGTCCTCAAATGAATGATTACAGAACGGGTGTGTGCTCCTTGTGTTTTAAAATATCATTGTTTTTGGACTTGTATCCACTTTAAAATTTATGGATAAAATTTTCGTCAACAAAGACTTCAAAGAGGTAAGTTTTTAAACCTTATTGTAAGTTATTTATGATTCTGTTCAGTTATTTCTTAGAATCAATTGTTGCTCTAACACACACAAATACAGTTTTATGCTTTACTTTTATTTATGTATCTGTATCGGATCTGAGAAATCAATGACCTTTATAAAGGCCAGTAGTAAAATCCACTGCTTTGATGTTAATTTTAAGACAAAACAGGATAATTGATCTGTTGAGCCATAACTTCATGAAATATTCACCAATGGAAGATACACGTAGCTTTGATGAAGCAATGATACCCTATTATGGTGGTAATTCCTGTAAACAGTTTATAAGAGGCAAACCCATTCGTTGAGGATACAAATTCTGGGTTGGTGCTTCTAAATATTACTATATAGATTAGTTTGAACCATACCAAGGAAAGTCTGCTAGTATTCCACCTGCTTATAATGAATTTGGTGTAGGTGGTAGTGTAGTTTTGAAATACGCTGATGCCTTTCAATCCAGATATCCAGGTGTGCCACTTCACTTATTTTTTGACAACTTTTTCTCTTCGATCCCACTATACCATGAGCTTGGTAACAGGGACTCGAAAGCCACATGTACTATACGAGAAAATAGGTTATCGAAATGCCCTTTACCACCTAACAAAGAGTTTATAAAGACTGAAAGAGGTTTTTTGTACATAAACCCAGTCGACCAGAAGGAATTTTAGCTTGTAAATGGAACGATAACAGTGTAGTAACTGTTGTATCAAATGTAGACAAAATTGAACCAATAAATAGGTCGAAAAGATTTTCTCAGCAGTTGAACAGGCACGTGCAGATTGACCAGCCAGCAATTATAAAGAAATACAATGAGCACATGGGAGGAGTTGACCGATCAGATCCAAACATCGGTCTGTATCGCACTTCAATACGTGGGAAGAAGTGGTATTTTTCTCTTTTCTCCCATTGCTTGGATATAACTCTACACGACGCCTGGCTGCTGTACAAAGCTGATGGAGGAGAATGTGACCATCTTTCTTTTCGGCGGTCCATAACTAGAGAAACTATTTTTTTTATTTAGAGACCAACAGAAAACATGGAAAAAGGGGCCCCTGCCAGAAACCTGCCAGCCACCGTGGAACATCAAGATATGACAGATTGGATCACCTCATTGTTTACCAACCAGATCAACTAAGCAACAACAAAAGCAAATTTTTCTTGCCAAAAATGTGAAGTTCGCTTACATCCAAAAATATGTTTTATGTCGTATCACACACACATTTCATTTATGTTTTTTTATGTATTTCATAATGTTATTTAAAACATTGATAAAAAAACATGTATTCATAAATATACTTATTCATTGAAAAAATAGAACATGGATTTTACTGAATAGTATTAGGACCTTATAATAGACGTGGATTTTACTACCGGGCGTTATAAAGGCCACTACTTTTCAGGCTTTCTGAAATACTTAGATTTTTTTACTTATTTTTCCCCTGTTATTTTACACATAAAAGCAAAACATGCAAAAAATTATCAATATTGGCAATGATAAATAGTTTCAGTAACATCCGGGTTAAAGCCTCAAAAGGAAATTTACTCTCATTTTAGTAGAGGTAGGCATAATGTAATATTACCCTATCCGTCTTTAGAATTATTGAAAAGGGATCCCAACTACGTTAAAATTGCATGTTATATGTTATAATTGTATGTTATAAAAACTCTCCGAAAATATTACAATTACATGTAGAAAGTAGAAAATAGCCAATTTTAGGTCTACATTCAAAGTCTACCCTATTGCGAGAGAATTTTATGATATCAACGAATTCTAATCAGGTTATTGGCAATTTCCATTTTGATTTTCTTCAATTAGCTTGACATTTTTACTATTTTATTAACTATTTATATTATTACGACTATCCTATTTTCCCTCCGATCATAATCAATTGTATTTTGTATTTGTAGGATCACATAATTTCATATTCAATGATAATTGATAATTCTCAAGTCAAAATGTTCTAAAGTAAGTGGTTGCGCGCAAAGCATCTTTTGCATTAGCATTCGATTAGTGTATGGGGATGTGCCTTCACTGACAGATGTTGATTCCGAAGAAGAAGAAGAACGACTTGAACGCTGCCAGTACTGCGTATAATTATCCGCCGCGCTGTCAGAACAACAGCATATATATTTTTCAGAGGTTTTTGCATACTCTCGCGACTCAGTACCGCTTTTATTTATCGCCTTCTTAAACCGCTCCGCAAAATCAGAATAAAATTCCGCGAAAGAACTAATCCGCGTTGAGTGGGTCGTGTGTGAGACATTTTCGAAGATACTTGCATGAGAAATCCACCAGCAGGCACCTCGAGGGTCCGTAGCAGTGCTGGGACTTCCAGATAGGCAAGGATCATCATCACAGGTCAGTCGGTGTTTTACAGACATATATCTGATTACGTGTTGATGTTTGAGGGATTTGCGCGCATCGATTTCGTCTCATTTTGTAAAGTACCTACCCACATATTACAATCTATTTATTTATTTTAGTATAATTTATTCACGGTTATGATCCCGCCGTTGTTTAACTATTTACACGTTGAACAACCAGTAAGTATTTTAATACTTTTTTGACTATAATTGTCATGTCAAATAATAATTTATTTATTTAATATACGGGAAACATACAGCACTCCAATAATTACAATTAATTATCATATTACAATGTTTTACAGACCGATGAAGTGTTCCCTGCAATATTGTCTTACATTATTTTCTTATACAATATTTATCTGGATAGGAAACTATCACTAGGTGGGAAAGAAGAGGGATGGGATATATGTATAATAGAATATAGGTATTTTAATTATAGTCTATTGCTACGTCTCATTTTCGATCTCTTTGTTTCCGAACTCTTCATATATGTATATTACGATTGTATTCCTATTTCGTAGTCGCCAAGTAAGTTACGTACAGCCTATATACCTGAACTTAGTTTGGCTCATGTGAAATATGTCAATATATTGAAAACGTTCATTTTATGTGGTCATCCAGGGGTGCATGCTAGAGTTTTGGGCGTAGCTGGCGTAACTAGAGCGTGCGTGAGGAACTTCAAATGTACGAGGAGAGCGAACCATTCGCGACGGTACAAAAAATGACAATTTCTCTATCAAATGAGTGATGTTAATGTTGATGTGTATTATTGTATGCAATAATATCATATGAGCTGATGTGCGGCGGTCTTTCAGTGAACACAGTAGTAGATTTGTCAACTACAACGGGCGAACCCGTCACCTCAGGAAGTTTTGACGAAGTAATCGTTCTATCTCCCGTGAAGTGAGCGCAGAAGACTTAGGACAAAACAATCCACCGTCAAGCCCCGCTACCTGCCCGTCAGAGGTCAACGCCTTACGGCGAGGCACCGGGAAAGGTACACAGCGGGCAGCCTCGCCCCCTGACTACCAGTGTTGGCAGGATATCTCCGTCTGGAATTAACCTTCAGGGTGCCTCCGTCCTCCCGACTGGTTACGGGTCCGAAGTCGCTTACGCGACCTCTACCTGTTGTATTACAGCGGTAATTCAGTTCGAATTTATTGCGGACCTGGGCGATCTTTGCCCGTAGTGCCACACAGGATCGAGTGGCTCAAGGTCATTTCAAGAGTATGATTGTAGGTCATTTCAAGAGTAGGTCATTTCAAGAGTATGATATGATTGTACCTTTAATATCGATTGTAGAATTATTTTAATCTCAAGCGGCTATCCGAAGTATTGTGTTCAAGTCTAAACAAGTATTTATAAGTTTTAAATACAATAAATAAAGAGTTTCACCAGAATGACTTTTGTCAATTTCCTCTCCTCTTGCTTGAGCCCTTTGGTCTCATCCTTCTCTCGGTAAAGTACCGCAGCCGCATTCTGGACCTCCGCCTTCAGGTCGTCTATCTTCTTCTTGGCCTTGGCGAGCTCCGTCTCGGCGACCTTCAGAGCGCGCTCCTTCACCGCGCCGTCCTCCTTCATCTGCTCGATCTGGTAGGAGAGGGTCTTCTGCTTCTGCCTCAGGTCCGCGATGTGGTCCTGCGCCTCCGCGTAGTTCTTGCCCAGGAGGTTTCGCTCGCTGCGCACCGCGTCGAAGCCGCTCTGCTGCTTCTTGTATTTGACGATCTGCTCGCGGATCACCTTCTGCAGTTCGATTATTTCTGTGTCTCTGAAGCGGACTTCATCTGAAATCAACGAATTAATGAATGAGAGCTAATGGGCCCAGTGCAGTTGAAACATTACGACCCATGTGTTAGGGTCGGCCGAACTCACGGGTCAACACCCATCCGGTACCCTCCAAGCAGAAGTGCGCGCCCGGGTAGGACTCTGTGTCAACTACAACGGGCGAACCCGTCACTCCAGGCTGGTTTAACGATATGTGATCATTCTTTCAGCCGTGGGATGAGCGTAGAAGACTCGGAGACGATACAATCTAATGTCTAGCTCAGCCAACAAGCCCGTTAGAGGCCAACGCCTTACGGCGAGGCACAGGGAAACCCAGCTGGTAGCCTCGCACCCTGCCTACCAGTTTGGAAGGATATCTCCGTCTGGAATTAACCTTCAGGATACCTCCGCCCTCTCAAATGGTTACGCGTCGCTTACGCGGCCTCTAAATGTTACATTACCAAATAAATCGGCATACCAAATAAATCGGCTGCAGTGCGTAATTACCCTAAGTGGTTCACCTCGGAAATTAAAAATTTAATCAAAATTAAATATAATTGCCATAAACAGTGGAAAACAACAAAGGATAAACATATTTATAGCTTTTTTTCAGCTTGTCGGATGGAAGTGAAGCGTTGCGTTAAAGTAGCGTTTGACGATTTTGTGCTTCAATCTGAAAGAGACATGCTATGTAACTATAAAAATTTTTGGAAGTATGTCCAAAATACCAAAAAAAGTTCTTCCCATCCGGACACTATGACATTTAATGGCGAAACTTTCAAAGGAGACATAGAAATTTCTAAAACCTTCGCAGAGTATTTTAAAACGGTATACAGCAGTACTGAGCCCCTGCTTAATGTAGATGCGCTCATTTGTGATACCGACAGTAATGGACCTGTCTTAGACATCCCACAGGTGACTTCGAATGAGATAAATCGCGCATTTTCGAAAATGAGTTTCAAAAAATCACTGGGTCCTGATAACATTCCACCTTTCCTAGTTAAACACTGCGCGATGGCCCTACAAGGACCTTTATCACATATTTTCAATATTAGCCTAAAATCACATTGCTTTCCGCTCAAATGGCAGGTTACTCGTATTACACCCGTTCATAAAAGTGGTCCTAAGAACGTAATCGAGAACTACCGGCCCGTCAGCGTTATGTGTACATTTGCAAAATTATTCGAGTCTATTTTACACGAACGTATTTACTCATTCGCAGACACCTGGTTGTCGGAAAGCCAGCATGGATTCAGAAAGAAAAGGTCAACATGTACCAATTTATTGTCATTGACAGAGTATGCCACTACCGCCCTGGACCGTGGCCTCCAAGTAGATGTTATATACTTGGACATGGCCAAGGCATTTGACAGGGTTAACAGAGACATCCTCTTACAGAAGCTTTTTGACTTCGGTTTCTCTAAACATCTTGTGAAGTTCTTCGCAAGCTATTTCAAAAACAGGAGACAATTAGTCAGCTTTGGTTCCTCCGAGTCAGCCCTCTTTAAGGTTCATTCGGGGGTGCCGCAAGGTGCGAATCTCTCTACGATTTTGTTCCTCATTTTCATTAATGATTTACCTAAATTTGTAAAATATAGTCACTGCTCACTATTCGCTGATGACGTGAAAATTTTTCATCAAATAACAGATGCTCGAGAAGCGGAAATATTACAGCAAGATATAGATGCACTTTCAAGATGGGGCTCTGTCAATGACATGGAATTCAACACTAACAAGTGCTCTGTTTTAACCATCACTAAGAAGAAAACACCTTGCTTTTTCCCATACACAATAAACGGGTCAATTTTAAAAAGGTCAACCGAGGTGAGGGACCTGGGAATTACATTTGATACAGAGTTGAACTTCCGTGCACACATTACAAATATTTGCAATCGTGCTAGCAAAATGGTCGGTTTTGTTATTCGCATATGCAAACAGTTTAATAATATTCATGTAATGTTTCTACTATATAATTGTTTAGTCCGTAGCATACTTGAATATAACTCGGTCATCTGGTGTACAAGTGAAAACAAATACATTCAGATGGTAGAGCGTATTCAAAGAAAATTTTTAAGATATATTTATTACAGAAAATACAATATTTATCCATACTTATTTCCGTCAGATTTTGTGCTAGGAATGGTAGGATACAACAGTCTTGAAACTCGTCGATATATTTCACTAATTATATTTGCGTATGAACTTATTCAAGGAACGATTTATTTGCCAGAGATACTATGTAAGTTTGAATTGTACGTACCGGTAAATTACACAGCGAGAAGATCGCATCTATTGTTTAATGTGCCGTACCACCGTACAAATTTTTTTTTAGACAGGCCAGTGGGAAGGGTTATAGCTCTTCTTAATTCTTTACCCACTGAAATAGATAACTTTTGTACATCCCTTTGGCAGCTAAAAAGGCATCTCCCTGCTATCTCATGTTTATCATAATCTGTCTTTTATTTAGTTTTATATTTTTATGTTTTTTTCTTGTTCAATGTTAGCATTAATTTAGTTATGTAGTCATTTATTTTTAGACTTACACTCCAGCTTTAATATTCAAGGGCGAATTGGATTCATCTGTAATGCCCTTGAATACTATTTGAAACTAATAAATAAATAAATTACAGCGGTAATTCAATTTAAATTTATCGTAGACCTGGGCGTCCTTTGCCCGTAGTGCCATACGTGGTCGGGTGGTCCAAGGTCATTTCAAGACTGGCTTGACAACAGGTCAACATCCACCCCCGCTGCTTAGGAGACAATATATTTACATAGTCTCTAGACTCCTTCAGCAATTAGTCAGACTGCACAACATTCGGGGTATTGTGGCCTTCACAAACGCATGTACAACTTCAAGCTCCGAGACACAAAAATGTGCAGGTTCTTCCAAGGGGCCGAGGAAACTCCCATGCACCTCATGTGCGAGTGTGGCCCGCTGATGCGTAAAAGATACAATCATTTGGGTGGTCATTATTTTCAACCTGAGGAGGTAAAACAATCTGGCGCCAAAAGCCTGTTGCCGTTGTTAAATGACACGAGGCTTAGCGCAGAACTATAGTAGGTGGTGAACACAATAGATCAGCAATGATCGCAGTGTTAAAAGGCTCATAAAGACCTTAGAATATCCCCACACAACAAATTAATTAAAGCCTTAATAGGTCCACGACCACGACCACACTTAAGAGAATTAGAATTTTTCCACGGCACCCCAGTCGTATAATAATAATCTGTGTCATATAATATCTATTTATTATAAATAATAGTACTACTATCAAGAAAACGTACATATCGTACGGTACAACAAACGTACGTTTCCTTGTTAATGGTACTATTATATAAAGTACATAGATATTACATATAATATAATGTGTCATAACACAGTTTATTATTATTTGACTGGGGTGCCGTGAGAAAATTATAATCTTCTTAAGTGGGGTCGTGGTCGTGGACCTATTAACATTAATCGATTCCACACCTACAAATATAAAACATTTAGGTTAAGAAACACGATTGAGGAACGAGACTTTGACGGGTACTATTGAGATTATTAGAATTCATTAAAATTATGTTGTCGGCAGAATAAATAATTATCTATATAAATAAAAATGTAAATGCTCGTTCGTTCAAAATCTCCGAAAGAAGCAAATAGCCGTTCTCCGCATTTTCACCAACATAATCTAAGGCTAGGCTTCCACTGCAATGTTGCATAATTATTAAGCATTCACAAGATTCAGGAATTATTTTACTTTTTTCTATTATTTTCAGATTGGGTGTGAGGAAAACCATAAAAATCAAAATGTTTACCATTCGTGACGTCAATTTTAGCGTTAAGAGCTAGTTCTTCCTCCAATAGTCGGTCCCTTTCGGTTTCCAGCGAAGTTATGTCATGCCTCTGTTTCCCGATGGCGGATGTCAGCTGGTCGATCTTTCCCTCCAGCATCTTCCGATTCTGAGTCTGCATGTTCATCGCCGCCAAATTCTCCTGAGCATCTACTTGAAGTTTCGTCATCGCTTTGCTCTGCAGCTCCCTATCCCTCGCGTTCTTCTCCAGCTCCTTTCTGTCCGCTTCGCTCTGCCGCTTCCCCAGCATCACCTCTCGCTCTATCGCCGCCAGGCTGTTCTTCAGTCTGTCCCGCTCGCTCTCGCTCTCGACCTTTGCCCTCTCTATCTTGGCCATCTTCTGGAACACCGCCGCTGTCGTCTTGGAGGATTTCGCTATCTCGTTCTTGCACTGCGCTATCTGGTCGATAGAGTTCTGCAGTTCTTTCGTTTTATCCGCCAGCATCTTGTTTGTTTTCTCCAGGTTGAGGTTAGTCTGATCTAGGTTGGCCTGCAGCGACTGCTGTCGGAGCTCTGCTGCTTCTGCTTCACTTCGCAATGTCTCTACGGTCGTTTTGCGGCTGTGAAGACTGCGCTCCAGTTTGGCACATTTTGCGGTTAGTATAGATAGCTGTTAGAAAACAAAAAATAAAACCAGTCAATAACGAGTGTGATTCGCGTAGGTAATTGGTCGTGTTTCGAGTACCGAGGTTGTTCCGATTATTTTTATTAAAAGTTGATTACCTGCTTGTACTTCACCACCTTCAAGGATGCCGGTTAATTAAAACTCACCCTTTATGGGGTTTCTCAATAAGGGCGGGTCGATGTTGAAGTTTGTGCAATGAAACAGCTGTGTGTGAGGTATTAACGATATTTTTTTAATTTAAAAGGCCCATGTATGCCATTATGTATGGAATATGACATCGTTCAAATGTGCGCCGCGGCTTCGTACTGTGGCACGGATCCGAGAGGTCCAATTTTCAATGACTCTGCCGCATAGATCCGGCTGACTTTGTGGGATGCCCTGGGCTATGTTGACTTTTAGGGCATCGGTCGATTGCGGCATATTGCCGTGACTTCAGAAAACCCCACAAGAAATTTAGCGGTGTCAAATCGCACGATCTTGGTGGCCAAATCACTCCACCTCGCCACGAGTAAACGAAGTAGCACCGGTCAGTATCGCGGCCCGGATACCAGCGTTTTGGCACCAACGGACCCGACTATGGTTCGCACAATTCGAGTCGGCGATCGGGGCACAGAAGAAAAGCGACATCGAAAAATTCAACCTGGCAATAGCGCAGCTCGATCAAGCCGCCATTTTGGAAGTCAGCGATATTGTTCTAGATCCACCAACGTCTCGGCTCTACGAGACACTGAAGGAACGTCTCCTTAGCACATACGAAGAATCTGAAGAACAGCAACTCCACAAACTGTTGCATGAGACGGAGTTGGGGGACAACAAACCATCTCAACTTCTACGTCGAATGAATGAATTAAATCGTGGAAAAATACCGGAGACCACCCTTAAAATGATGTGGCTTGGCCACCTACCTCCTTCGACGCAATCAATACTCACAATCAGCAAGGAGGAGGATCTACACACTCTGGCAAAAATGGCGGACAAAATCACCGGCAGGCTAACACAAATAAACGCGCTGCAAAGCAACTCGACGGAGCAGAGCATAGCCAGGCAAAACGAAGTTATCACCAAGCTCGAAAATCAGATGCAGCGATTAACCAGACAGTTGGCGGAACGAAGCAATATAGACGACACACGAAAACGCAAGAGCACGGAAGGACGAGCGTGCTACTACCATTGGAAATTTGGCCCGGGGGCAAAGAAATGCCAGCCTCCGTGCACTTTTACATCCGATAGAAGGGCGGAAAACTAGAGGAGGCGCCAGGTATAGCTCAACTTGGTGCCGAAACGTCTAACCGCCTTTACGTCACAGGTCGAACAACGAATAGGCGATACCTCATAGACTCCGGGGCAAATGTCAGCGTCGTTCCAGCAAGAATTAAGAGCACAAATCAGACAAACGACTTAGTACTATACGCAGCCAACGGCACAACGATAAAAACTTACGGAAAAATCACTATAACTTTGGATTTGGGACTGCTAAGACCGCTCAAGGCTACCTTTATCGTGGTGGACGTTAAACAGCATATAATTGGAGCAGACTTCCTCCAACACCACCAGCTGTTGATCGACCTCCACGGAAAAAAAATAGATAAAAGAAGCAATAGGACAGCAACCGCTACGTCAGCTTGGACGGCAACACCAACCTTGCGAGCCGTGGAAGAATCACCGTTTTGTCGAATATTCGACGAGTTCCCAAGCCTATCATCAGCACAAACAATGGCCAGGCAACCGAAACACACCGTCGAACATTATATCGAAACAACAGGACCACCGGTTTTCGCGCGACCCAGGCCCCTTAACCCGGAAAAATACATCGCAGCTAAGAAACTGTTCGACGAAATGATCGAGGCCGGTACATGCCAACCATCGAAAAGCCAATGGGCAAGCCCTTTGCACCTGGTCACAAAATCAAATGGAGAATTACGAGCATGCGGAGACTACCGGAGGCTAAATTCCTGCACTGTACGAGACCGATATACCATCCCAAGACTGCAGGATTTCACGCGCGGACTACAAGAAATGAAAATATTCTCTACATTGGACCTTGCCAAGGCGTACTACCAGATTCCAGTTAGAAAGGAGGACGTAGAAAAAACAGCCATAACGACACCGTTCGGCCTGTTCGAAATGAGGAGAATGAGTTTCGGACTCCGAAACGGTGCGCAATCCATGCAGCGGTTCATGAATGAAATGCTACGGGGGTGCAATCACACATTCGCATACATCGACGACGTACTCATCGCCTCGGAGGATGAAAAACAACACGAGATACACCTCAGGGAGGTATTAACCCGATTCGACACACACGGCATCTTGATCAATCGCAACAAATGCGAAATTGTCAAGCAAGAGGTAGATTTCTTGGGATACACCGTCGGGGCCGCCGGAATTAGACCAAAGGAGGAGAAGATCGCGGCCATTAAAACATTTTCCAGGCCGAAGGATGTACAGGAGCTCCGCCGCTTCTTAGGAATGATAAATTTTTACCGGCAGAGCATCCCTGGAGCAGCCAAATATCAAGCGCAGTTAAATCAGTACCTACAGGGAACCAAAAAGAAAGATCAGACACCGATCAAATGGACACCCGAAACCATTGAGGCGTTCGAGAAAAGCAGGGACAGCATCGGGCAAGCAGTTATGTTAGCACACCCGGCAGCAATGGGTACCACTCGTGTTAATGACGGATGCCTCCGCGACACATGCAGGAGCATCGCTACAACAAAAAAGCAACGACAAATGGACTACATTGGGTTTTTTCTCGAAGGCGCTAACAACAGCACAAAGAAAATATGCAGCATATGACAGAGAGTTATTGGCAATGTATCTATCAGTACGCTATTTCCGAAAAACAGTGGAGGGGCGAGAACTAACTATATACACTGACCACAAACCGTTGATACACGCTCTAAAGAAATTAAACGACACAGCTACCGAGACACCAGCGAGGATACGACACACAGCATACATTGCACAATTTGCGTCAACCATCGAGTACGTCCCAGGAAAGCATAACATTGTAGCCGACGCATTATCAAGAGTCGAAGAGATCCAAGGACCAACCAAAATACCGTACGACAAACTAGCAGAACAACAACAGCAAAGCAGGGAGTTAGAAGAGTTACGGAAGAAGACGCACCTAACATTCGAATTGATTGCAGAACAGGGCGGAGGCACAGAGGTCTGGTGCGAGACTTCAACAGGCAGACCGCGGTTATTTATCACACCCGAATTCAGACAAGTGGCGATCGAGTTAGTCCATAGTCTCAGTCACCCCGGAGTGCGGACAACAAGGAAGATGGTGGCAGAACGTTTTTTCTGGCCAGCAATAAATACCGATAGCGCCAGATACGCAAAAAACTGCATATCATGCCAGCGAGCAAAGACCCACATACACACGCGCACGCCACTAGGCACTTTTATGGAGGCAGAAAGATTCGAACACGTGCATATCGATATTGTAGGACCCATGGGAATCTCGAACGAGCAGCGATATTTGCTCAATGATAGATATTTGCTCAATGAGCAATGATAGATAGGGCCACGAATTGGCCCGAATGCTTCCCAATGCAAGAAATGACAGCGGAAAACGTGGCAAGGATATTCTATGATGGGTGGATAGCACGTTTCGGTTGCCCGAAGCGCATAACAACAGATCAAGGCAGACAGTTCGAAGCAGGACTTTTCAAGGAACTAACACAGCTTGTCGGAACGCAGAAAATTAACACCACGGCCTTCCACCCGCAAGCTAACGGGATGATAGAAAGATGGCACCGTTCTCTTAAAGCCGCTTTAATGGCAAGATTGAACACTGACAACTGGACAAACGAACTGCCAACGGTTTTGCTGGGTTTGCGGGCGGCGCTGAAGGAAGATTTAGGAGTGAGCCTGGCTAAAATGGTATACGGCTGTAATATCAAGCTGCCAGGCGAGTTTTTTGAAGCACGAACGACAACATCTCCTCAAGAACTCGTGGAAAGAATAAGAGATAGTATAGCTCGACACAAGCCGACATCCAAGCGGAGTAGCATAATAAAAACGTTTGTACATCCAGATCTAGCTAAAGTCACACATGTATTCCCAAGAGACGATACAGTGCGGAAGCCGCTGTCACCACCATACGCGGGTCCGTATAGAGTAATGAGCCGCAGAGAAAAAACACTCGATATACAAACAGAGAGGCGAATTGTGACGGTTTATATGGACAGGGTAAAACCGCCGTACACACTCGCTCAAGAGACAGGGAGCCCAGAAGAGGAACCAAGCCAGGAGACACCGGTCACACCGGTACGAGGGCGATCTCATCCGCCAGAAGCCAACTACACGACGCGTGCAGGACGAATCTCGAAGCCACCAGTTCGGTGGCTGCACGCACCAACTGGCGACTCCAAAAGGGAAGGTGATGTTGCGAACATTCGAAAAGCATAATATTCTGGAGCGACGGAAAAATACGCAACGCGAGGTGCGGACGAAACGGGCGTGCAATCGGAACAAAGACTCGAATAGCACTGAGCCACTGATCTGCACTGAGCCACTCGCTTCGAAACGGACACCTGCATGGCTGCATGTCACACCGCGAGGCGAGCGAAAGGCGCACAACGTAAAGTGGAGGGGGAGAAGCAGCTGGCGCGCGCCTGCAAACGATAGAGGTATAAATACTGGACCGAATGTAGATTCATGAGCCATTCTTCCTACGATTTTATCGCGTCACGCACGCATGTTATAAGAAATAATGGACGCAGTTTTTCGTCCAAAATAATACGCGGAATTTCATGTCGACGGGACGCAGCACACATCCTCTACGAAAGAAATATCCACGAAAACTCGATTATATTTTCACCATGCTCCGTGCGAGTAATTTATTTATTTATTTATATATTTATTTTTAGGAAAACCAACAGCTAATTATAATTTAACAAAAAGACGGAGTAAGATAACAGAGAGCAAATGAAAGGTTTTCACGTTTAACTAACGTTGTAGAAACATATGCGACCTTTCAATTAAAGCTATCGATTAAAAATACATCAAAAATTATTGATCAATTAATGCTAAAGAATTCACTGTTCAGTCGCTGCCTAGCTAAGTTACATAATAGTCGTACAGAATAGATCAAAGTCAAAGCGTTTAATCAAGTCATTGAAATTGTCACTTGTTCGCCACAGAAATGCATTTTGCCTATAGTCGGTACCAGCATGAGGAACATGAAGAGCAGGGTTAAATCTATTGAGTTTGGAAGGAACACGGAGATTAATTTTATTTAGTAAGTCGGGACAGTTAATGTTATTGGAAGTGATTTTTAGCAAAAAAGTCCGCGGTTTCAAGCCGCTTAATCAAGGGGAGGATATGAAATTTCTTGCATAAATTGAAATAGTTGGATGAGCTGTATGGGATTTTCAGACGGAAGCAGAGATATTTCACGAAATTTATTTGAATGCGCTCGATTCTATTTATATATTTGTCATAACAAGGGTTCCATACCTGAGATACATATCCCAAGATGCAAACGACGCGGGGCACGGCCGTTTGAAGAAGGTATTCGTATTGATACTTGGATCAGAATACAACTGGACAGCTCTAGCCCAATCTGACACTAGATTGGGGGTAGTCTGTTTATTGCGTTAATATGCAAACCACAATTGACTTCGGTTTAATAGAAAAATAATGTAGCTTCCACATTTCATTACACTTCCACAAATGCATTTATGGACCCGCCACTTAATGACAAATGATTGAGTTAAACAATTTACTGTTTTATTAGTTTTTCACGAAAGTGCACAGGATAGGTTCACACAACTGACAGATCACACACACTGTATTACGAAAATAACGGTATAATGTAGCTTCAAAATGATTCTTGTAACTGACTATAACCTTACGTATATCATACCATGCTGTAATGGTAAAAGCAAGATCTTGTTGTGCGCCGTAATGAATGTTCGGTTTATTCACCGTGCCAGTGACATGTTAACTACATCGTAACGCGTCATGTTGATACATACGTACGTGCCACACTACGTGTTATATACGTCATCCATTTTGAAACATGCGTATTACCGTGTATTACAGCGTTATATTTATCTCAGTCTGGGCAAAGGGCGCCAGGGGTCTGCGGTAAATTTAATAACTGAATTACCACGTACGTCAAGTAGAGACCGCGCAAGCGACCTTGAATCCGTGAACAGACTGACTCGAAAATTCCTCCAAATCTGGTAGTAGCGGCGCGAGGTTTTTTCGCTGGTCGCACTTCGCACTTCTCGCGGCAAGCCGCTGAAATCCGTACAGCCGTTAAAATCGTATTATCCGCAGTCTTTACGTTCACTTCATAGGAGACAGAATAGCTAATGTCGGTATGAATGATGTCGTCAGTAATTGACACCCCTCGATGTTACTTGGCTGTAAGAGATATCTCATAGATAAAGCGGATTTACTCATTGGAGGAATATTATTCTTATGTTGATTAAAATCAATTATAGCTGTTTTTAATGCTTTCCTTGAAATGCTTATAATTTTTTATTTTTACTATTTCTTGTGTTTTCTATATTACATATGCGATAAGAATTTTTCTTTGCTGCTTTAGTTTTTCCTTATTACTATTATGCCAATAAAATGAATCTGTATCTATATCACCTTACCTCTTCTTGGAGCTGGGATATCTCTTTGTTCATGTTCTGAATGTCCTTCTTGTGATCGTCTATTTCGTCCTGCATCTTGACCCGTATCCTCGATTGTCTGGTGGCTTCGTTCGTTAGGTCTTCGATCTCCTCCTCCATGCGCTGCAAAGCCATGTCGGCTTCGCTGTTCTTCCTCTCGAGTTCGTCCTGGTAGTTGACGGCGTTCTTCAACCTCGACTTGAGCGCCTCCACTTCTAGCGATAACTTGGCGCGTTCCTTCTCCAGCTTTTCCTTGTCTGGGGCGTCGCTTCTGATATAAAAATATAGTAAACGAATTTAGATGCAGACGCGTACGACTGCGTCCACTTTTGATGCAGACGCGTACGACTGCGTCCACTTTTGTCAATAAAAGTTTCTGACTCTCATAAAAGATTCTCAGCCTTAAGAAGGCCATCAAGGGCCAACTTAGTACAGGCAACCCAACCAAGTAACCCGTGAACCCATTAACTCTGGAATAATGCCACATAAACCACTCTCAAAGTTGTCTTTGAAAATGGATAAACCATCTCGCAGCTCACAGAATACATATAACTATGGACTTCTATCGCTAGAAGCGATAGCTATGTCTAAATGTTTGACAGAATCCACCTTTTGGACGGTATGACATTTACATTTTAATCGTTTTTGCATAAATACGTGTGTATTTTAGGGTTTGATCATTGAGGAAGTTAAGAGAACGAATTCCGAAAACTATGCATTTCGTTTTTGCCGCGTGATCACCGCATTCTGACATTTTAGGCCATTTTTTTGGTAATTTTAAGACTATTTTAAGTTTTTCTTTTTACTTCCTTCCAAGTCAGTCTCAACAAGTATGTCAGTATCGTCGGCGAAAGAAAATACATGCCTGTTATCTCAAATCTCATAGATGGTTCATATAAATTAGGAACAACAAGGGTCCCAAGACACTATCTTAAGGTATACCAGGAGATAAGAATGCTATATATTAGTCCATTTGGTTGGATTATCTTTTATACAAGCGACACAAATAATATATCAAGTTCGCCATACATTTAATAAATAGAAAAACACTTAAAAGCGGCGACGCTTGCGATGCGTTGATCGTTCGAAATTCGATTTCGAAGACGTGCGCGTCCCGCGTTTGCAATTTGGTTTTTAAATTGAATGAGATGACACGCGTTCGGAATTAAATTTTTTATCGGGTTGCGTCGCATATTAAAACGACAAAAAACCTGTAAAAAAATCTGAAATGGGCGTACCCGCCAAGAAATAAGCGGGGTCACAGCTGTACGGTTTGAGCAATAAAATCCACAGATTCCAGGCGTGAGCGCCGTCGGGCGGGCGGAAACTAAACAGTCGAACGCAGCGTTAACACAGTAAAACTGTCTTTGAGAAGTGGTGGTATAAGGGTGTATAACGGTTAGCAACAGGCATAATTTAGCAACTACTTTTAATATAACACGTGTAACATTTTTGACACGAATTTGGTCTGATAGCATTAAGCAACATAATTAACCAGAATTCGTAATGCGTGGTTGCGCGCAAAGTATCTTTTGCATCAGCATTTGATTAGTGTATGTGGATTTTCGCCTTCACTGACAGATGTTGATTCCGAAGAAGAAGAAGAACGACTTGAACGCTGCCAGTACTGCGTTTGCTCGAAAATGCCTACCCCCCGCTAGTTTTTATAATTATCCGCCGCGCTGTCAGAACGACAGTATATATTTTCAGAGGTTTTTGCATACTCTCGCGACTCAGTACCGCTTTTATTTATCGCCTTCTTAAACCACTCCGCAAAATCAGAATAAAACTCCCCAAAAGAACTAATCCGCGTCGAGTGGGTCGTGTGTGAGACATTTTCGAAGATACTTGCATGAGAAATCCACCAGCAGGCACCTCGAGGGTCCGTAGCAGTGCTGGGACTTCCAGATAGGCGAGGATCATCATCACAGGTCAGTCGGTGTTTTACAGACATATATCTGATTACGTGTTGATGTTTAAGGGATTTGCGCGCATCGATTTCGTCTCATTTTGTAAAGTACCCACGTATTAGAATCTATTTATTTATTTTAGTATAATTTATTCACGGTTATGATCCCGCCGTTGTTCAACTATTTACACTTTGAACAACCAATGCGTCTTTCGCCATCAGCATTTTTTCAAACGTTTCTTTCAATACCACGAATGTACAGTCCGACGTCATTCTAAACATTTCAACGTCAAAATGTTGGATATATAAACCGCAATTTTTCATGTATTAAAATCACTCTCACTCACACTCTCTTCACTCGATGGTAAGCGTCTCTGTGTACAATTAATAAAATAGATAATATTAATAGATAATATAATAATTGTTGTAAATACTAATGTTTGTATTTCTCTACTCTCTTGTCTGCTGAGGTAAAAAAATCTACGTAAGATTGGAACCCTGGTTTCCGCACAGCATCAGAAAGAGCGACCAGGAACCTTCCAATAGGTGTTAATTGTACAGCATATTTAGCGTAGCTCTCAGAGCGCTCCCACGTTTTAATTAACTGTAATTAATTTATGGCCTAAATAAAAAATGTCGCTAAGCTCGGCGCTAGAGAATTAACCAGGTAATATAATTACATTAAAATAAAACACACTCACTGCTTACATTATAGGAGTAATCACGACTGGAAATTTTTGAAATCAGTTTAAAGCCTGAATGTCCAAGGCAATGTGTACATTTTTGGGTCTAAATTAAAAATTCGTTCTTTATCGAGGGATTCGCATCGATTTTTTAAAAATTATTGATTATATTTTTCAAAAAAAATCATGGACTGAAAGTTTCCCAGATATGGTCGTTCCCAGGTATCATGATTCCTTAACCAAAAAAATCGCTAACTGCTCATCGACTTTATTGATGAAATTAATATTCAGATGTAGTTTCTCCCTGGCTACTTGCCGGGAGAGTCTTGGGGTGATACAACCTCTTTTTTACCAATTTATTATCAAATTTGCTCATGTGCACGTACTGATTCGAGCACTTCAAGGGCGTCGGTTAGTTAAAACTCATTTTGTATATTGAAAACTTACTGTTCCTCTTCCTCGTCTGCTCCGGTCGCCTTTATCAAGTCAAGTTCGGCAGTCATCTTCGAGTTCTGTCTTCGAAGGTTCTCGATGGTCTCCCTGGCAGCCAGCTCTCGGCTGTGCATGGCGTCAGCCAGGGCCTTAGCCCTTCCCGCCTCCCTTTTGAACCCGTCTATCGTCTCGTGGTCCTCGTTGAATCTCTCAACCAGCTTCGAATAAGTCTCGTCTCTCTCTCCTAGTTTACCCTCCAGAGCTGTCACCTCAACTTTGAGCTCGTCTATTTTAGCTTTTTTCTCGAAGTACAAGTCGTACAGCTTGGTGAATCCGTCTTTCATCTCTTTCGGGGCTTCGTGCTTCCCCAAATCGTCCATAATCTAAAGGATAATTAAAACATCATTTCATCACGTTGGATAGTACAATGTTCACAAATCAGTACATTAAGAGCTGTCAACTACAACGGGCGAAACCGTCACCTCAGGAAGTTTTGAACGATATTGTTCGTTCTGTCTTCCGTGAGGTGAGCGCAGAAGATTTGTGACTAAAACAATCCGCCGTCTAGATACGCCACCTGCCCGTCAGAGGCCAACGCTTTACGTCGTGGCACCGGGAAAGGTAACCAGCGGGCAGCCTCACCCCCTGACTACCAGCTTGGAAGGATATCTCCGACTGAAATTAACCTTCAGGATACCTCCTACCTCCTGACTGGTTACAGGATCGAGGTCGCCTGCGTGGTCCTCTCCGTTATGAAGCGGTGATTCAGTGTCAGTCAACCGAATTTATCGCGGGCCAAGGCATCCTTTGTCCGACTTATTCCAGGAGCGCTGGTAGGTTGACTACTAAGGAAAACTGGCCCACTCTCCAGAGTCCTACCCGGGCTCACACTTGTGGAGGCCGCCGGATGGGTGTTGACCCGTGCGTTTGACTGACCCCAAACAGCAGGGACCATTAGCTTCCCCCCAGTAGGGCGGTGTCGACTACATAGGACGAACCCATCACCCAGGCTGGTATAACGATATGTGATTGTTCATTCAGCCGTGGGATGAACGTAAAAGACAGAGACAAGACAATCTACTGTCTAGCTCCGCCAACAAGGCCGTTACATTACATTACATTACATTACATTTACGTCGTGTCCAATTGGTGGCTAAAAACCGCTCTTGGACGTGTCAAAATATTTCTGTTTTAAGTAGTAAGTGTCATTACTACTTTAATCTATACGTTAGATACATATATTAATTTAAAAAAATATACAGTATCTAAGAAACTTTGGAACCTACTAAAAGTTATTCGTCGTAGAATCGTATTTCAAAACAAATTAAAGAATAGTCAATGGCTACCTACTAAACACACAATAATTAAAATAGTCAGTTAAAAAGTTGAATAATCAAAGCAGAAGCCCAACAATTGAAATAGTCAATAAATCAAATATATACGTACTAAAAACTGTGCATAGTAACATCCAAAGTAGTAAGTAATTTGTTAAATAATCAAACTAAAGCTAAATCTTAAATTTAAATACTAGAAGTACATATATAATTATCATTCAAATTGGTACAATATTTGCAAAGTCATGGCCCTCGAATTCGGTCAGATTATAGAAAGGGTGGCCTATCAGCATCTCCTTAAAGTTTTTTTTTAAATTGGCAATAGTCGTTAGAGGCAAAAGACTTACGGCGAGGCACCGGGATAGGTAACCAGCGGGCAGCCTCGCCCCTAAGTACCAGTTTTGGTAGTATATCTCTGTATGGAGTTAACCTTCAGGATACCTCCTTTCTCCCGACTGGTTACTGGTCCGAAGTCGCTTACGCGGCCAGCGGTAATTCGATTCGAATTTATCGCGAACCTGGGTGTCCTTTGCACGGGCAAACGGAATGCCACACGGGATCGAGTGGTCCAATGTCACTTCAAGAGTGGCATAACAACAGGCCAACATCCACCCCCGCTGCTTAGGAGACACTACACCGCTGACCGAGACCGCTGGTTGTCGACTACAGCGGGCGAGCCCGTCACCGCAGGAAGTTTTAACGATTAGTCGTTCTATCTCCCTGGAGTGAGCGCAGAAGACTTGAGGCCAAAACAGTCCACCGTCTAGCTACGCCACAAGCGCGTAAGAGGCCAACGCCTTAACCGCGAGATAGCTAGAAGTGTTACCCGAGGGCCTACACTCACGCCCTTACTTCCAATTGTGACCAGATTACTCCGGTCTCGTGATTGGTTACGAGTTCGAGGTCGCTTGCGCGGTCCTCTCCCTCACGAAGCGGTGAAACGGTGTTTACCGAATCTATCGTGGACCACAGCGTTCTTTGCTCGGCTGTTCACCCGGGATCGGGTAGCCGATGGTCATTTCAAGAGCAGTCGCCGTAAGGTCCGCAACCACCCCCGCTCTATAGGAATCAGTGATGTTTCCAGACTCTGTTAGTCAGAGTGCACAGTCGATTGGCTTACGCCGCACGGTGCGCAGACCGTCCAGGAGCGCCAGAAGGTTGATTCCCGGGGGAAACTAACCATAAGGCCAGAGTACTTCCCAGGCTCGCACTTCATGCGTGGAGGCCGTCGGATAGGTGTTGACCCGTGAGTGTGACCAACCCTGAACAGAATGGGTTTTCGTGGCCAACTCAGCAAGGGCCCATTAGCTCCCCATTAGTCAACTACAACGGGCGAACCCGTCACCTCAGAAAGTTTTAACGATTAGTCGGTCTATCTCCCTGGACATATCCGGCCTTCCGTCTGATTACAAGTTCGATGTCGCTCGCGCGGTCTCTACCTGATGTACTTCAGCGGTAATTCAGTTTGATTTTCTCGCGGACCAAGGGGTCCTTTGCCCGTCCTTCGTTCATTTCAAGAGTGGCTGACATCAGGTTCAAGGTGGCTGTCATGGCTGACATCCACCCCCGCTTCTTAGGAAACTGTATATCGTTCCCTGACTCCTCCAGTAATTCGCCGGAGCGCAACATTCGATTGGTTGACAGTCACCTGGTAGTTGACTGACGCCGCACGGTGTGCAAACCGCCTAGTAGCGCCCGAGGTTCAATCCCCCAGGCGAGACTGATCCACCAGATGATAGCGTGGGACACAGAGTCCTTCCTGGGGTAGACCCTCATTCGAGAATGTCACTGGACAGGATCAGTATGGCAGCAACTGCACGAGTACCATTAGCTACCTGCTGATTGGATCACGATCATTTGCTT
This sequence comes from Micropterix aruncella, assembly GCA_944548615.1. NCBI lineage: Eukaryota > Metazoa > Arthropoda > Insecta > Lepidoptera > Micropterigidae > Micropterix > Micropterix aruncella. Next base: position 3,403,801 of record OX155971.1, on the reverse strand, counting down.
GCCGAAACTAATTGACGATCTTCGTAAAGGCTGCATTATCCAGTACCATGACATGGCAGCTCTCACAGAACAGACAAACGAATTTTTAAAGACGAAAAACGTACAATTTATGAGCCGTTCTCGTTACATTCTCGACTTGGCACCCTGTGACTTCTTTTGTACCAAAAATTAAGAACGAATTACGCGGTCAACGATTTGTATCGCCAGAAGAGAACCATTTTGACAGCTCCCGAGACTATTAAGACCATTTCCAGATTAAAGTTTGTCTGTATATCTGTGTGTGGTATTCCTCCACGATATCGCCCGAACGCTTTATCCGATTGAGCTGAAATTTGGCATGCAGGTATGAATTGGTCTTGGCAAGAGTTGAAAAGGTAGTTGTAGTTGAAATCGGTCCACCAGAGGGCGCGCTAGTAATACTCCAATATCGAAATATTGCATTTAGAGACTTGAAATTCGGCATACAGATGCGTAGTTGGACCGAAATCACGTTGTAAAATCTCTTAGACAAGCGACCGCCGTATTTAAGATAATCTACAACGTTTTTGGAAAAATACTATTGTAATGCCACGGAAATACTACAAAATACTCATAGTCACTTGGCACAATCGCTATCGGGTAGCGTGAGCGACGGTAGAACCCTTAGGGTTGGGCGTGCAGGGTGAGGAGTTGGAAAGGTGGGGGGGGGGGAGGGGGGATGTCTGCTTGTCGGGAAAGTCTTAGGGTGACACAACCGATTTTATAAATATACAATATCGCATAAAGGAAGAAATAATATAAAATAAAATGTCATAAAAATGTGCCAAAATACTACATATAAGAGAGACAACAATTCTTTTTTTATCGTCTTTTCTACCCAGCCCTCCCCCCCTGTTGTCCCCCCGCCCGGCGTTGCTCCCACGTACACACTGCCTAGTCTTCTTTTCAAATCATCTGGCAACCCTGTACAGGCTGCAAGAATACATAGATTGCCAATGTTTCACGGATACTTACGATTGCCAACTCCTTCTCGGCCATCTCTTCAGATGTCGGCATGATATGTTCGTCTTCGGATTCATTGTCCATTATTTCCAAGCGAAAATCTTCAAAAATTTAGTTTTAAAATACTTTTAAAAATTCTTTTAAAAATTCTAGAAAAATACTTGTCGGCTGTTTGTCCTAGCGACTCAGCTGTCAAGAGCGGTTGCTATGGACTCTTCTCCATGGTAACTAGATTACTGTTTGCAATTTAGTCAAGAAGCGGCAACTTATTACACCACTACCCATATAAAATATGTTGTGTCAAGACTTTCCCGGAAAGTATCCAGGGACTTTTTAACACGCTTTTATTAGGTCGACCTGTATGTAACTATGTAATGGAATCTAAGGTAACTAATTTAACCATCTTCCAAGGATCGTAGCGTCATGAAAATTGGCAGCTGTATGTAGTTCTGATGACAATACAATAATATGGTACTGTCGAACTGATCTGATGATGCAGTCGGAAGATATGAACTGGAACTTCATTATGGAACATCGTATCATAGCTGTGTTTGGAATTGTTAGAAAAGTCTTGGAATGAACTTTGACCACGATTAGGTTTCAAGGTCTGATGATGAAGCCGGAAGATAGGCACTGGCATTCCATGATGGAATATCGTATCATAGCCGTGTGTATGTGGATATCGTATCATAGCCCAAAAGCGTGTTTTTAGTGTTTTTTTAAACTATTAATTATTTTATCTGAATATTCATTTCGTAAATAAAGTCAATGAGTAGTTGGCGAAAATTCTTATTAATATGCAACGAAACGCAATGAAAATGTGAATTTCGAACGCGCGTCATCTCATTCAAACAAAAAATCAAATTGCAAACGCTGTGAGCCTTCGAATTGGTATTTCGAACGAGCCACGCACCGCAAGCTTCGGCGCCATTAACTGCATCACTATTTAATTAATTTATGGCGGATTTGTGGCGCCTGTATATGAGTCATTCCAATTATTATTTCACAATGTGATTTCGGTCCAACAAGCCACTTGTGCTCCTGTGTATTTCAAGCCTCTAAGTGCGATATTTTGATATTGAAGTATTACTATCGCGCGCTATTCCGACAGATTTCTTTCCAACTCTTGCCATGACCAAATAATGCTTGCATGCCAAATCTCAGCCCAATCGAATAAAACGTTTGAACGCTATCGTGGAGGTATACACAGATACACACACACACACACGCGCTCACAGATATACAGACAGACATACTTCAGTCTGGAAACGGTCTAATCGTCTCGGGGAAGGGGGGGGGGGGGATCAAAATGTATACATCCGTCTTCAACTCGTTTTTTTGCGGGTTCACAACAGAGAACAGAGGGGGAGGGGGGGGGGGGGGATCAAAATGTATACATCCGTCTTGAAGTCGAATTTTTGTTTTGTTTTCAGGATGTATGTATGTATGTTTGTTCGTTTCTTTATTCCACCGTAACTTCTAAATCCTTAAATCAATTTAGATGAGTGGAGTATTGTTAGAATCGATATGTCATACCTATACCGTCCAATACTCCAAATGTCGAATACCCAAATTACCTAACCACTACACTGCAAATGTCAAATCCAAATAAAAAAAAAGGATAAATGTTTAGTATCAAATGAAAGGTCTGATTGGGTATAATATAAGGGGCTCTCTAGACAATTATAAGCATGCTTATCTGGCCGAATTTCAGGGCCATGTTTTTTTAAACATTGTGCCCATTTAAATAACTTAAAAAAATAGAGCCTTATTGTTTGATTATCTTAAATGGTCTTATATCTGTACTTTTAGTTTAAAAAGCATAACGTAGATTTAATTTGATTATTTAACATTTTACTGACAATTTGAATATTACGATGAATAATTTTACTACGCATCTTTTCAAATTACTATCTACTTCAAATATTAGGCTTCTATTTTGATTATTTATATTTATAGTTTGACAATCTAGTCGTTAATTCTTGACTACCTATGTATGTTCAGTAAAGAGTAGTAACGAGACTTACTACCTAACCCAATTATTTTGACACGTCCAAGAGCGGTCTTTAGCCGTCAATTAGACACGATGAAAATGTAATCGCGTCGCGGGTTAGGAGGGGATCGTAAACCGCAGGAAATATGAAAATATTTTTAAAAATAATTACCAATAATGCCTAATTTTGTAGTCTTATACCAGGGAGTCTAAACTACAAAATAAACTAACAAAATTAATCATTTTTGGTAAATATTTTGAAAAACAATTTGCATATTTCCTGCGGTTTACGGCCTCTTCTCAGCCTGCGACGCGATGCTTGACAAGCATGCTTGATCATCTACAGAGCCCCTAAAGGTATCCATATGGATAAATACATAAACAATATTTATTAAAAAACCGATTTATGGTATTTAATAACACACTTTTATTAGGTCGACCTGTATGTAACTATGTAATGGAATCTAAGGTAACTAATTTAACCATCTTCCAAGGATCGTAGCGTCGTGAAAATTGGCAGCTGTATGTAATTCTGATGACAATACAATAATACGGTACTGTCGAACTGATCTGATGATGGAGTCGGAAGATATGAACTGGAACTGCATGATGGAACATCGTATTATAGCTGTGTTTGGACTTGTTAGAAAAGTCTTGGAATGAACTTTGACCACGATTAGGTTTCAAGGTCTGATGATGAAGCCGGAAGATAGGCACTGGCATTGCATGATGGAATATCGTATCATAGCCGTGTGTATGTGAAAATCGTATCATAGCCCAAAAGCGTGTTTTTAGTGTTTTTTTAAAAACTATTAATTTATATGATAATTTCTTCCGCTACTACTTAAATAAAACTGGTATCATTCAATAAAGTACGTTTATTATTATTGTACAGACATGAATATAAAACATGACTAGGCCTTAGTAAATATTATTATTTACACTTAAAATATAACATTAAATTTATGACAATAGTATTTATTTAGCTATTTCAAAATTATGTACCCACCCCTACAAAAGATATAAAGTTTACGACATATTTTCAAAATACCTTTTACCCTCAAAATTCCGGATCTTTCCAATGGATATACCTACTTAACAATCGAATACAAATAAAAATATATAATAAACACGTACTTATATTATTTGTATTTACAAAGTTTTAAATACAATGCTAATCGAGAAATTGACACGTGTAGAGTTCACACGAATTATACTACAATATTATACAAAATAGTCGATCGGTATTTCACAATGGTACAATGATGAGAGACGGAGATTTTCCCGTGAAACGGACCTTACCGCGTGTGTTTCTATCGTTCTAAAAATATAAGGCTGCAGCTGCTAGGTGCGGATGAGCCAAATGTGTGTAGTGCGAGTGTCATCCAACCAAACTGTTGTTGCCGTGCACTCGCATGTGACGGTTCAGGTTTCCAGATTGGGAAAATCTAGAAAAAAATATGTGCGATTAGTCCGGGGTACTATAAGTCATCGAACACACGGGCGTGCCAGGCATGTCATGAGCTTTTATGAACTATACTAATATTATAAAGAGGTAAAGTTTGTGATGGTGTAGGAAGTAATCTCTGGATGTCCTGAACCGATTTTGAAAACTCTTTTACCAATAGAAAGCCACGTTATTTGTGAGTGTCATAGGCTATATATTAATCCGAAAAATGAAAAGACTTTTTCGTAGTAGTCGGATTTGCAAAGTAAGTCAGAGAGTAAGCGGTCGAACGAAAACATTTCTAACTAACGCTGCCTTAACGATGAGAGATATATGATTAAGTTCTAGAGAAAAGTTGTAGAGCTTGATAATGCCTACAAAAAAGTCAGCGACAGCATATATCTAACTTTTATATTTAAGTAAAAAAAAGTAGTATTTTATATTAAAAATTATTTACATCGTTAGGTCATGTTTATTGGTCATATTATCAACAATTATGAATTCTTATCAAAAGAAGTAAATTTATCGTCTCAAGTGTTTAAAACAAAAGACTTTTCCCTTTACTGCATATAATTTCCCTTTTACTGCATAAATAGTTAAAGAGATAAGACGCTCACAAATAAGACACTCACAAGAAGACACTCACAAATAACGGTATTATAGTTAAATTGGCATGCAAATATATTCATACATATGCAGTAAAAATATAACCCTTCTTTGGCAGTCAGGAAATAAATCATAGCACTCAGTACTAACCGAACCTTACTCATAATTTCATCACAGGTAAAAAGTTTTACCGCCCAACGAAGTCGGCACGGGTCAGCTAGTATTAAATAAAACGGTTGTGTCACCCTAACACTTTTCCGGTAAGCATACAACCCCCCCCCCTCCACCTCGCCAACTCTCCCCCGAACTCTCTTCAACCAAAAGTAGCATATTTTAGTATTATGAAGTACGGCCGGTCGTTCGGTCGGCCTATTATAGTCAGTCAATGAATTATCGGGTGGCATCTAAAGAGCAAGTTAGTCGTGATTGACGATTGACGATTAACGACTAATTGATTTAGTCGCGATTACTTGAATCGTATTTAACTTCAGTCGTGACTAAATCAATCGTGATTAATTCAATCGTGACTAAATCAATCGTGACTAAATCAATCGTGATTTATTAGTCGATTGAAAGATGCGATCGATTGACCCAACACTGCTTGCGTGTCAGGTTGTGAATCATACCTTAAGAGGCACAGTTTACACTGGTAGGGCTTCTCCCCAGAGTGTATCCTTAGATGCTTGGTGAGGGTCGAGGAGTCGGAGAAGGCCTTCTTGCAGGACCTACATCTGTACGGCCTCTCGCCGCTGTGCGTCCGCATGTGGGTGGTGACGCTCGAACTCTGGCTGAAGCGCCTGTCGCATATGGGACACCTGCCAAATCAAACAAAAACAATAGTTTTAAAAAATTGTGCTTGTCAGCTCCGACGCGCGACGGGAGTGCGATTTTCATTGAATATACAATAGGCAAAGGGGGTAAATAAACACCGGGACCGGGAAATAAGGCCTCGTCCCCACTTAAAATGGGCTCCCACGTGAAACGGAGGATTAGTAAAATCGGTTAAAACTACAGACAAACAATCGTAAAGAACCCGTTACCTCAAGAAGTTTTAACGATATTTGATCGGTCTGTCTCCCGTGACGTCAGCGTAGAAGACTTGGGACGAAATAGTCCGCTGTCTAGTTACGTCACTCGCCCGCAAGAGACCAACACCTTACCGCGAGAAACCGGGTTTTCAATCAGCGGGCCGACACTCGCGCCCTTACAGTGACAACTTGAGCTGTCAACCACAACGGGTGAACCTGTCACCTCAGGAAGTTTACCACTTCCAGTTACAGCCAGATTTCTCTGGCTTGACTCGTTACGGGTTGTAGGTCGCCTACGCAGTCGTCTCCCTTATATAGCGGTGACTGAATCTATCGCGGATCACGGTATCCTTTGCCCGGCTCTTTACTCGGTATCGGGTAGCCTATTCGTCATTTCAAGAGCAGTTGCGGTAAGGTTAACAACCAGACCACCCCCGCGCCTTAACAAAGCCTTTTCCGCGCTATAGGCTATCTGGCGGAATGCACAGTCGACTGGCTAACGCCGCACGGTGCGCAAACCGTTCAGAAGGTATATGCCGGCAATACACGTCCGATTTTTCTCTACGTTAGTAAGATTCGATAGTCTGATCAGACTATCGGAAGGCGCTCTTGCCATACACTTGTTTGAACATGCAATACACGTCCGATCCGACTATCGGATCGAACGTGACTGTTCAAAGACATGTATGGAAAGAGTGCCTTCCGATAGTCTGATCGTATAGAAAAATCGAACTATATAGACAAAAAAAAATCAGACGTATACAAAAATCGGACGGAAATAGACTATCGTATAGGAAAAAACGGACGGGTATTCCCGGCCTTACGCGCAGGCCAAACCGCTGCGGAAAAATCTACCAGAACTGCGCAGTTTCCTCAGTTTATCGGTCAGTTATGACGTCACACACGATAAACTGTACAGTTAAGGCGACATGATACCTGGGAACGACCATATCTGAAAATTTTTAGTTTCATGAATTTTTTGAAAAATATAAGCAATAATTTAAAAAAGTTTCTAAGCGATTCCCTCGATATGGAACCGATTTAAAATTTGGACTCAAAAATTTGCTCATTGCCTTGGACATTATGGCTTTAAATTGACTTCGAAAACTTTCAGTCGCGTTGTAAGCGGTGAGTGTGTTTTATTATAATTTCATTATATTGACTCGTTAATTCTCCAGGGCAGCACTTAGCTACTTTTATTTAGGCCCTTAATTAATTACAATTAATTAAAACGTGAGAGCGCTCTGAGAGATACGCTAAATATGCTTTGCCATTACCACCCTTATACTACCACTGTGTAAAGATATTATTTTGTGCTAGCGCTGCGATAGAGCATTTAGTATTTGCCTGGTCGCCGACACGAGTGGACGTGGAATCTGCGCTTGACGCTTTGTCAACGCTGGCTTTTTATTGGTCAAACCCTACAAAATTGACCCCGTCTATTTTTTCGCGTGTCCGCCCATTTCGGATATCTTTCTGAGGTCTTATGTATGGACCCAACAGCGTCCCTGCGGAGGCGGGACCCGGGGCGATCGCAAAGATCAAAATACCAACCTGAAAGGTTTTTGTCCTGTGTGCGTCCGCACGTGAGCCGTCAGGTTGGCGGCCTGCGAGAAGCTCTTGTTGCAGTCGGCGCACCGGTAGGGCCTCTCTCCGGAGTGGGTCCTGAGGTGGGTCTTGAGCGTGCTGGGCCTGGCGTAGGTCTTGCCGCAGATCCTGCACAGGTTTGGCTTCTGCTCGTCGTCTCCGGACTCCGAGCAGCCGCTGAGCGGCCCCAAGGGCACCTTGCCGATTCCGCCGCTGGACGCCGAGTTGTTGCTCATGTATGGAGATGGGGTGAAAACTGTGTACAAACACAGGATTTCATATGTAGGGTTGCCAGATGTATTGGGAAAAAATCAGATATATTTTATATATTTTTTATTAGCTGATAAATTTACTGAAAGTCACTGAAAGCTGAAATTTAGTAATAATTAAAGTTAGTAACTAAGTGACATCGAACGATAAACTATCGTTTACTTTTACTTTCCCGCCCACCAGCCGACGAAGAGGGAAATTATTGTAAACGAGCATTTTTTTCCGAGATGAAAACGGAAATACCTAGGAAAATAATCAACTCCTTAGAAAAATTATCTAAAACCGCGATTTCCGCATCTCAAATTATATGGCTTCGAAGGGGGAGGTGAATAGGTGGTAAGGTGAACGCTCACATGTGGCAAGACAACCTCAACCGATAACCTGCGGAGTTCCCCAGGGATCGATTCTTGGTCCATTATTATTTTTATTTTTCATTAATGATATAGGCAATTGCTTGCCCGCCTACACCAAAACCTTGCTCTATGCGGATGATACAAGTTTCCTGTTTCACGATAACAATCTTAACGACCTAATGACCAATGCCAATCATGCGTTAAACCTAGCAAGTTCATGGTTCACAGAGAATAATCTCTTGCTTAATGCAAAAAAAACCGTAACTATGCACTTCTCCTCAAAATATAAATCGTCTGCTATACCATTCAATATAACTCTAAACAACAGTACTCTAGAATTAAGCAAATCGACAAAGTTCCTAGGTATCATGATCGATCATCATCTTAGCTGGAACATCCATATTAATGAACTATGTAGTGCGCTTTCTTCGGCAATATATGCAATAAAAAAGATTAAATTCTTAGCTGGTGAAATCGCTGCAATAACTGCGTATCATGCCTGTTTCCATTCTAAAATGACTTATGGTATACTGATATGGGGGAATGCCACAGACAGTTCTAGGGTTTTCATTTTACAGAAAAGTGCATTGAGAGCAATTGCAGGAGTATCACGTGACACGCACTGCGAACCATATTTTCTTAAGTACAAAATACTGACTTTTACGTCTGAATATATTTTACAATGTCTACTATATGCTAAATCAAATATTAACGAACAAGAGGTAAACGGGAATATGCACTCCCACAATACACGCAGACGTGATGACGTTATCCTGCCTAAAGTACGCCTTACGCAGACACAAAAGTCCTTTGGATATTTGAGCTATAAGCTCTTTAACCAGCTACCACTCTCCACAAGGAAGATGGAAACAAAGGCGTTTAAAAGATTTATAAAACAAAAGCTGCAATCCACACATGCTTTCTATAAGCTGGGTGATTTTTTTGAGCATGCCAATTCTTTGAAATGGGAATAACATTAATATGTAACTTTCAGGTACCTCATTTTAGTTTTTATTATTTAATTATAATATTATGAATTTAATATTTAATATGTAGATTACAATGTGTAATGTAACATACCTGATCATATACATACGTTGTTTTTTTCCAATTTTGTTTCGATACTTCCAATTGTGTGATTATTTTTTGTATAAAGTGCTTGATGACTATTAATATTCTTATAATAATAATCTATTTTATATGTATACTCATGTACATGGATTCAGCTCTATTATTTAAAAAAAAAAAAATATTTGTCTGTCGTGTAAAGCCGACTTTAGTCAATGCTATTGTTGAATTAATATTTATGCTTAAATAGTTTTATATCTACATATAAACTGACGAATTCTAATATGCGATAATTAGCTTTAATTCCTAATTCATGCTGTTATTGTATATTCTGAATAAATAAACTGAATACTGAATACTGAATACTGAAATACAGCTGTCCTAACCCTCCCACAGCCGGTCGTTAGTCTGGAATCCACTACTCACCCCCCAGAAGTGTAATAACACTATATGATGGGCCCAACTTCGGTCGGTGAATTCCATGGCAGCTCCGTTTGTATTTTATTTTTATTTATACTGAGCCCCCAAGACGATTATCGGCCCTACCTTTGGGTTATTATTTAAAAGTAGGTAAATTAACATTTGTTTTTTTCATTGTGTTTCTTGATAACAATATTTGTTTATACAGATGTTCAACAGAAAACTTTTATACACTTTTATACCCGTTTATGAACCTTTTTTTGTAAATACAAAAAAGGGTCATAAATACGATTTTACTTAAAATCGTAGGAACAATTTGACGTATCACGTACGCTTTGTGGGTTTCGTTTTTTTAAAAACTTGAACGTACGTGATACGGTTTGTTGCGTTCGGGCGATAATATAGCGGACATAGAATCAGGAATAATGACTCTATTTTCTTCCTACGTCTACCAAAATATTATGTACGCTCGTAGACACCTAGCAGAAGTTCCGGTGAATAGTGATTTTCATCATCACGATACGAGGAATAAATCCATTCTCCACATAAACCGACAGCGACTTAGCAAAGTGCGATACAGTTTATACACCAAAATTTGTCCTTCTATAATAAGATTCCAGAGAAAATGAAAAGCCTTGGAGAGGACCAATTTAAAAAGATAATTATAAATCGTTTGGTAAGAAACCCAATTTATGGTGTAAGGGAGTTTAAAAATTCCTAGTTTATATTAGTAAAATTTGTAAAATTTTAAACATAACGGAATTATGATAGCTGACATTCTAATTCTTATATAATTTAGTATACATCTATTTATGTTTAAAAAATACGAAGGCATATTGCTGGATTGACAATAAAATTATTTTAGGTTGATTATTCTACATAGAATTTGCATTTCTATTTTAATATATTATTCTCTCTTACTATTTAATGACATTAGTATATTTTGATTATTTGTAAGTAGGTGATATTGAATATACTATTACAGCCATGACAACTATCATGATAGTTATGTTTTTAATAATTAAATTTGCATTTAATTTTGTGACGCATCCAAGTGTAGGAATGCCTATCTACTGGAGTAGTTGATTGTATTGTATTGTACATATCACGTACGTTCGTATAGGTAGGACGGTTAAGAATATTTCCAGGTCGAAGTCTCTTTGTGTGTCTGTGTGTATGTATTCCTTGTATTCGATTGAGGTGAAATTTAGTATGCAGGCATCATTTGGTCATACCAAGAGTTGAAAAGATTGTGGTTGAAATCTGTCTACCAGGGGGCGCACTAGTCATATATCAATCTCGAAATATTGGACTTAAAGACTTCAAATTTAGATCACAGATGGCCTTGTTGGGTTGAAATCACACTGTGAATTCAACCCAATTAGTTGGAATATCTCATATACAAACTACACTAATAATAAGTAAATTCCGCCATACATTTTAATTAAACCTTTACGCTATCTGTTGGCGCTTGTTTCAAACCGGTCCTTAGCTGAGAAACGAATTGCGCCACCTGAGGCGTCGCAATGGAACCCAACCGGGTTCGTTATGTTATAATGCCACATGTCAACTCTATATCTGAGAGAGTGATGGGATATAAGGACAACTTAGGAGACGTGTGGACGGGGGAGGAAATGGTATTTATACATTAAGAGGAAATGGTATTTATACATACAGTCTTTAGATTTTTTAAACCCGATCAGGTTTTCAATTTGCCTCAGGGTCAAAGGCATAGAGATCCATATTCGGGCCGCCTGCATTGCAAAGGACTTGGATATATAAGTTGATGAATGCTGAGGATGAATATTTATTTCCTGGGAGGGTAATGGGAGGCCATATGTTTTAGAGTTTTTTTTAGAGAAGGATACTTTTATTTTATATATTTATTTAAGAATTAATTACTATAAACATTGTTTTTGCTTATAAAAATAACAGGAGCCGAATGGCAAAACCTTAACCTTTTGCTTATTTGATTCTGTCACCCAACTAAGACTAGCCCGTTCTAGGATGGAAAGGACTCTAATTTTACAATAAATTATTTTATTAAAATGCTCATAATACTAAATTGCCCTAAAATATGATTCTCAAAAAAAAAAAAAACAATCAAATAAAGTGAGACAATGAGAATTGACATAAAACTAAAGTAAAGAGTAAGATAAATCTATAATAAAAAAAGTCAATAAGTAATATTTAATATATGTTAAGAAATATAAAAATTATTATAAAATACCTTGTCAAAAAAAAGTACAATTCATTGTCTAAACAATATATAACAACAAAATGAATTGGTAATTAGTTGAATGTTAAAATATAATCAACATACATATTATTTAAAATAAATATATTATTAATTTGTTCACCTAAGTTTTATTAAACTATAATTTCTAACATTTGATGTATGGTTAGTCTGTCATGACTTGAGAACCATTCCTTTATTTAATTTTTGAATACCCTAAATGTCAAATTCATTTTTATTTCCATATTGATCAGATTGTAAAATCTCGGCGTAATGAAAGAGAAATGTCTTTGTCCAAATGATGTTTTCATCCAGGGTATTATTAAGCTATTTTCTAAAACTTGTCTTGTTGGTCTTCGGTTCTGAGTTATTCCTAAATTTGAATTATTGTCCTAAAATAGCTTTAAGAGGGAAGTTTTTAAAAAAAGTTGCCTACAATCAAGGACTTTAGTTTCCACATAAAGTTCATTGCTAGGATGGCGATATGGTCTGCGGAGAATAATTTTGAGTATAAATTTCTGTGCAACTTTCAATGGCTCTAGCAGGGATTTACCACTTGGAGTTGTAATACATACAATCCTTTTCAAAACAATACTTTGTTTATCGGATCTGATAATTAATGTCTGAGATATGATCCAGTTTATGGGCACGTGTCGAATCTTTCCACGATCAAACATTTCAATTTACATTTACATTTACCGACACCTATGAAGGTAGAACGATATTGATCGTTATTTTAACTTGGAGTGAACGTAGAGACAAGGACGAAAACAGTCCACCGTCTAGCTACGCCAACTAGACCAACAATTGGCACTGGAAAGTTGAAACAGCGAGCAGCCTCACCAGTATTTTGACTGCCCATGGCGATAAATAAAAAAAGGAATCCTACCAGGTCCTTCGTTCCCCTGCAGCCGCGAGGCCGACCTGGTCCTCATCGGCGAGAGGCCACTCGCCGAGATTCCGTGTTTCGGACCGAGGTTGCCCGAGATGGCGGCGAAGGCCTGCTTCTGCCCGAAGAGATTGTAGTTCTGCAGCGGCGGCTTCTGCGCCGACCCGATCTGAATGGGTTTGAACGAGGACGAGGCCGTGATTAGGGGATCCGACTGGGTACTCGGCCGGAAGTCCGCCGTGAAGGAATACGTCGTCCCGCTGGAGTACGCCTGAGGGCTCAGGATGTTCTGGTTCGGAGGGTACATTACGTTCACTGACGATGTTGCGGCGTTCTGGTTCCACTGCATCTGTACAAATAATCAGATCACTTAAGACGATGTAGAAGAATGAGAAACAATGAGCTTTTTTACGGGTTTTCATCGAGCCCGGGTTAAAACATGGAGAGTAAAACACGGTGATGTGAGGGGCCACCACAGATGAGAATAGTATGACAGCTGGAGAGGCTGTGGCGAAGAGAGACGGCGAGAGACGCCTGAAGCAGGCGTCGATCATGCAAAGCCATGAAGCAGCGTTCGTCATCTGTTCAAATCCACCGTAGGTCGCAGCCCGCAGTGTTCTGATTTCTTTTCTCTGGGAATTTGTGAGTGAAATGTTCGTTTTATTTCTTAGAGTTTACATTATTGTCGAACTATCTCTCTAATGAAACCTTGCCTATTTTTCTAATGAAACCTTGCCAAAAGCCTTGCAAACATAATGCTCAAAAAATATGGTTAGGACAATCCGTCAACCACTGGAACAACACCCCAGGTTTGAAACGTTCAAAAGCGCTAATTAAGGCTTACGACCGTAAGACTGCCCGTCAGGCCTTATCGCTAAATAGGAACAATCTACTCATACTGGTAAGGGCGCTCACGGGGCATTGTGGCCTAAACAGACACATGTACAACCTTTTAAGCTGCGCAGTGGCGGCGCTAGGCGTCGGCGACGTCGGCGACCGCCGACGGCCTCGCACCTGAGGGGACCTCGCAAAAGTTTTACAAATTATTTAAAATAGATTTATTTATTCTTATTTATTTTCATACACTTGCGTGAGTGAAGTGAGTAAGTAGTACTTTAGGGGTATTATCCAGAGTCCTCTGGCAACACTATTAAAGTCCGCGCGAGTCTCGGGACTGGGAATCCCCGTGTCGTATAATTATTTGTATTTCATTCTTCTGTGAGCGTAACGTAAACAATCATTCATTCTGTGAATAGAACTAGACTCCCATCCACAAAGTTTCTGTTTATTGAAGAGCTACAGCTTTTAAAAGCGAATTTAACTGACTCTGTCAACGACGAAACAACTCATTCAGTACATTTTAGAAAATAATTTGGAAGAAATATATCCAAATGTTTATACATAACAATTAGAATCATGCTCACAGTTCCCGTCAGTACAGCTTCCGCTGAGAGAAGCTTCTCAAAGTTAAAATTAATTAGGACCTACTTGAGAAGCACGATGACCCAAGGAGTCTATCTGCGTTATCAATTCTATGAATTGAAGCTGATGTAGCGGCTAGTATTAGCTATGACATAATCCTGAAAAAGTTCAGTGAGGCCAAAAGCCGAAACGTACGTCTATTTTAATTTCTATTTGTGTAATTTTTAACATCATTTGATTAGCAATAAAACTCGTTTACACATACATTAGTTTCACTATAATTCGGCTTATGTAATCTAACGTTTTCTTTTTGACTGGGGAATAAAAAAGACCTCGCGAACCTAATTTCGCCGACGTCCAAGTGTGGTCTAGCGCCGCCACTGAAGCTGCGGGACACGAAAATGTGCAGGTTCTGCACGAAAATGTGGAGGTAAAAGAATCTGGCGCCAAAAGCCTGTCGCGGTTATTAAATGATACGAGGCTTAGCGCAGAACTATAGCAGGTGGCGAACACAATCGATCAGCAATAGTCGCTGCTACAAGGCTCATAAAGTAAATGTAAGAGTAGAAGCATACTTTTCCCCAACTGTTCAATATGTACTCTGAGTACATCTTTTAAAAAGCCCTTGACGACCAAGAATTTGGTATAATAGTAAACGCGAAAGCTATCAACAATATCAGATATGCAGACGATACTATTTTGCTTGCTTCAAATTCAAAAGATCTTCAGGCGTTATTAGACAGGATTCAATCGGTGAGCGCTAAATACGGTCTTAATATTACCGTCAAGAACGCCAACTATATGAAAGTAGCCAAAACACAGTTGGTTGAACCAGACCTAATAGGTATGTTATGGCCTAAAATTAGAAAAGTTCCTCAAATACAAATACTTGGGCTGCTATGTTGACGAACAATGATATAACAGCTTTGAAATAAGGTGCCGGATAGAACAAGCTCCAGCCGCCTTCACAAAAATGAAGAAACTTCCTTGGGATAGAAGGCTTAAAATGCAACTACGTGTTCGCCTGGTACGCTGTTACATTGTCTCCATGGAGTCTCTCTTTCATGAAGAGACAAATTGTGAAATGTAATAGTTTTGCAACGCGCGGGTAAATCGTTGAAGGTTATAAAAACCATTCAAAGAATGAAAATATCTTGGGCACATTATGCGTAATCAAAAATATAAGCTATTACAACTGATCAGCCAAAAGAAGATACAAGGCAAGCGGAAACCGGGAAGAAAAATAACATATTGGCCTAAAAATCTGCGCTAATGGTTTGGAGCCAGCACTTGATCCTTGTTCAGAGCAGCTGTGTCGAGGGTACATGTCGCCAACCGTCGGTAGAAAATGGCACCCCTAGAAGAAGATTATCGCCGAGCTGCTAATCAATCACGTGCCAACATCTTTAGTTATGCGACGAAGGTGGGTGCCCAGGGGCGTTGGCTTTTTACAGACCCAATAAGAATCTTAATTCTAACTGGGTCTGTAAATAGCCAACGCCCCTGGGCACCCACCTTCGTCGCACAACGAAAGGTGTTGGCACGTGATTGATTAGCAGCTCGACAATAATCTTCTTCTAGGGGTGCCATTTTCTACCGAAGGTTGGTGATTATCAAGGCGACATGTACCCTCGACAGCTGCTCTGAACAAGGATCAAGTGCTGGTCCCAAACCATTAGCGCAGGTTTTTAAGCCAATATGTTCTTTGGCTTACCAAGAGTTCATCAGTGGCAGTGACAATGTCGCTTGCGACTTTACGGCGTCGAGGAAAGTTACTTCATAGTCTGTCAAAGCGTCTATCGGTATTTTTCGATTTAAGAGGTTTCAAACATTAACATTTTATAGATATTCCTTAAAAAGCGCCTGAGTCCTACGGAATTCCTCTTAAACCACTTGGACTCTACCACAACAACACAAACAAACGATACCTGAGGGCATATCTGCTCCGGTGGGTAGCC
Source organism: Micropterix aruncella (assembly GCA_944548615.1). NCBI lineage: Eukaryota > Metazoa > Arthropoda > Insecta > Lepidoptera > Micropterigidae > Micropterix > Micropterix aruncella. The sequence continues at coordinate 3,387,543 of OX155971.1, read as the reverse complement.
ATGCATGGTCATGTTCATGGAGACGTTGACGCTCATGGTTGGAAAGAGCGACGGCCCTCCTCCATACTGGTCGTAGTAAGCTGGTGCTGATGCGTACGCGCCACCTGACGCATTCACGCCGCCCATCATCATCTGAAATTAATTTAAAGATAGTTATTCGCCATGTAGAGACTATGACACGTGTTATAATTCATTTGCCCCGTCAGAAAGCAAATCAACATGTTACAGTATTGTCACCGCGCGCGAAATCATGGAGTCAGATAAATTGTCAAGTAATTTTTATAAACGCAGACCGTGTAAACGCCGAGAGGGCTTGAACTCATCAATCCGTTCGTCAGTATCAATTAAATCAGTGTTTATCAACCAGTGGGTCGCGGCCCCCGGGGGTCGGGAACCCCTGGGGCTCCCAGGGATCGCAGGCTATCTAAAAATAAAAATCGAAAATATTACAAAATCTTTATTATATAACTAGCTGACCCGTACCCACTTCGTTGGGCGGTAAAACTTTTTACCTGTGATGAAATTATGAGTTTGGTTCGGTTAGTACTGAGTGCTATGATTTATTTCCTGACTGCCAAAAGAAGGCTTATATTTTTACTGCATATGTATGTAGGTATGTATTTGCATGCCAATTTGACTATAATACCGTTATTTGTGAGTGTCTTCTTGTGAGTGTCTTATTTGTGAGCGTAGAGAATTTATGCAGTAAAAGGGAAATTATATGCAGTAAAAGGGAAAAGTCTTTTGTTTTAAACACTTGAGACGATAATTGTTGATAATATGACCAATAAACATGACCTAACGATTTAAATTATTTTTTAAATATAAAATACTACTTTTTGTGACTTAAATATAAAAGTTAGACATGCTGTCGCTGACTTTATTGTAGGCATTATCAAGCTCTACAACTTTTCTCTAGACTTAATTAATCATATATCTCTCATCGTTAAGGCAGCGTTAGTTAAAAACGTTTTCGTTCGACCGCTTATTCTCCGACTTACTTTGCAAATCCGACTAGCACGAAAAAGTCTTTTCATTTTTCGGATTAATCTATAGCCCATGACACTGCCAAATAACGTGGCTTTCTATTGGTAAAATAATTTTTAAAATCGGTTTAGTAGATCCAGAGATTACTTCCTACAACGTCACAAACTTTACCTCTTTATAATATTAGTATAGATATGCAAATATTTACAGCTTCGAAAGAGAAACATATGTTTTTGCTATTTATTTTACAAAACTTTACGTCAATTTAAGATGGAAACAGGTAAGTACAGCTTTAAAAGTGAAAAAGAGTTAAAAATAATGTGGTTTTCGCCATTGTTTTTACAAAAAAAAATATTTATTGAAAGTTTACAGTTACAGCCGTGGAAGAGACTAAGGAGAGTCGAGAGAACTAAGTTTCAGATTAAGGGGGATGCGGGGGGGGGGGGGGGTCTAGAGTTATATTTCTTTTAACCAAAAAGGGGGTCGCAATCTAAAAAAGGCTGAAACACACTGAATTAAATCATCAGCTGAACAACATATCTGCGTTTTACTCCTCCGAGCCTCCGGTTGATGATAGGTACGTAAAAGATATCACGCGCCACGAACGGTGGTCCTGATTCTCTACTCCTGACCACACAGTCGCGGTAAAGGGGTAAACTCTAGGCCTCCAACGTGATAACCCCTATAATCGCAAATCCACGTGGAATTAAACAGCTGTTCGCTCGGCAAGTTGTGGTCGACGGTAAATAAAATTATGTGACAGCAGCTGCTCGCATAATTGGAAATGGCTGCTGTTCCAATACTCAACATAGAGGCGAGTGAGCGCTATTCGCCTCTGTAAAAACCCAGTACAGCTTGTATTCACTAGACGAGCCTACATTATCAAGCTACATCATGGGCAAGCATGATAAGTATTGGAACAGCAATAGACGTAGTTAGAGTATGTCTGAAATACGGTTCGGCATGCTCAAAAACAAACGAAAGTTTTTTTAGACCAAACTTTAAAAACAAACCAAAGATAAAAAAATACGTGTGGCACTCGGGGACTGCCACGGTAAAGCTATTGCATAGCATTTTTAACAACTTATGCAATTATAATTATTTACTTATTTTATTTTTTCTGATATCAGATAACTGCGCTCTATCGGAAAACGTTGAAATTATTCCGAATCATTTGCGGCTGCGGAAGCAAATGATTCGGAATAATTTAAACGTCTTTCGATAGAGCGCCGCGCACGAATTTTTTATTCAATAAAGCAAAAAAAACGAATTATTCGAAAAAAATCGTAGATAAAAAGATAGATAATTAAATTATCTTTAAAATGGTGCAGGTTTCATAATAATACGCCAGATAGTATTTGCGTAGTAGTCGTTTTTGTGTTCGGTTAGACCTAATTTCACAAATTAATTACACTATGTAATATAAACAAAATCTAAAATATTCAAAGCTAAGAATATTAGGAAAATGTTTTTGTTTAACATATATTTTTTTTCGAATCGTAATCAGTACTCGTTTAGACGTAATTATCAGTTTAAAATCATTAATTTTCATTAAGAAATTTCTTCATTCGGTCGCCGCGCTGGCCTAGGCCCGCGATAAAAGCTATGCAATAGCTTAAAAAAATCTTTTGACTCCCATGAAACTAATTCTATAATAATCTTTCGAGATAGGGAGTAAAGAGTTATATCTAGACGGAGAGCTTTGCATCCGAGACTTTCAGGAAATGTATATTATTGATACTGATGTTTGACTGTAAAATTGGTAAAGTTTTATGATTAGTAAAATTTGTTTTTTTAAAAAACTTAATGGTATTTTGATAGCTGGCATTCTAATTCTCATATAATTTACTATACATCTATTAATAAAAAAATATACGAAGGCAAATCGCTGGATTGACAATAAAATAAATTTACTTTGATCCGCCATCATTTGCTGCCGCCATCATTTGCGAAGAAACATAGCTGACATCTCACTTTTACTACGAATTTTAAATGGCTCGATTGATTGTCCTGAACTACTATCTAAAATATCTCTCCGCACTTCTAGCCGGGCACTTAGAAATAGGGCACTCCTTCTTGCACCTGGCTTTAAAACCAAATTTAGGCGTAATTCTTATTTTATAAGGGTATGCGAAACTTTCAACATCCTGAATGCTGACATTGATATTGACCCCTTTTTCACGAATATAGATACTATAAGAAAGCAGGTTGTAGGGCGATTTTGTGATGACCAGGCTTAGCATTTTCTTCTTTTATTACAGTCTTGTTTATGTCAACATGTTTTCTACTGTACAATTCAGTATCTTCTTGTTTAATATCTTCTTTATGCTTAATATCAGTTCTAAATTCACGTTATTATTATTGTCATTATTAGTGGTAACTTGTAAATGGCTCTAAGCTTCCTATTTTTGTTCACTACAAAATTATTGGCTGTAAGGTATCCTTAAGAAAATAAAATAAAATAAATAAAGTAAAATATTTCTACATAGAATTTGCATTTTTATTTTAATATATTACTTTCCCTGACTATTATTTCACATTTGTATATTTTAATTATTTTTAAGTGGGTAATATTGAAAACAATATTACAGCCAATGACAACTATCATATGTTTTTGTTTTTAATAATTACATTTTTAGCATTTAATTTTTTTGACTTACCCAAGTGTAGGAATACCTATCTACTGGAGTAGTTAATTGTATTGCATTGTACTGTCGACTAATGATACCTACTTGACTATTTAAATTTTTATTTCGATTACTATTTTTTTCAACTTCTTTACGATATTATGTTAAGTAGGTATTAACTTCATATTTTACATATTTTTTAAAATTTTATTATCTCTTAATTAAAAAATAAATAAATTCGTGTTCAATTGATTTGTTTTTAAATGTTTATCACTCATTTCATATTTCACTTTCCGGCCCTCAAACCGACCAGGAGATATACATTTTGAGCCCTCCTGAGACGAATTAGACCATTTCCTGATTAAAGTCTGCCTGTGTATCTGTGTGTGTCTGTATGTCTGTTTCTATGTATGATCTGTGTGATGTAGGATTCTTCGGTAGGAGCTTTTGGGCTCTGCTGGAGTTGGCCACGAAGCCCCATTCGTTTAGGGTCGGTCACACTCACGGGTCAACGCCCATCCGGCGGCCTCCACGCAGAAAGGAGAGCCAGGGTAGGACGCTCGCCTGCGGGCTAGTCTCCCCTAGGAGTCAACGTTCGGGCGCTCCTGGACGGTTTGCGTCAGCCAATCGATTGTGCACTCCGACTAACAGCCGGGGGAGTCTGGGAACAGTATTTTTTTTTTTATAGAGCGGGGGTGGTTGTTAACCTTATAGCAACTGCTCTTAAAACAACCATTCGGCCACCCGATGCCGGGTGAATAAGCCGGGCAAAGGATGCCGTCGTCCGCGATAGATTCGGTTGACACCGTATCACCGCTTCATAAGGGAGATGTCTGCGCAAGCGAGCTCGCTCCTGTAGCCAGTCATGAGGTAGGAGGTATCCTGAAGGTTAATTCCAGACGGAGATTCCAGACGGAGAAGGTTAAATCCTTTCAAACTGGAATTCAGGGGGGAGGCTGCCCCTGTGTACCTGTCCCGGTGCCACGCCGTAAGGCATTGGCCTCTGACGGGCAAGCGGCGTAGCTAGACTGTGGATTCTTTTTCGTCCCAAGTCTTCTGCGCTCACCTCACGGGAGACAGAACGATAAATTTCGGTAAAACGTCCTGAGCTGACGGGTTCGCCGGTTGTAGTTGACAGCTCTAGTTGTGTGTATGTATTCCTCCACTATAGGAGCCTAAACACTTTACGTTTAACTAAACGTGATATCGGCCCATTTACCTGTATGTAGCCGATCTCAAACAAACTTGACCGCAACCGGCCAACCGATGAACTCTAAAATCGGCCTATATTTATATCAGTTACAAAGAATGTCTCTTTCAGAAGCACTACTATTTGTGGTGGCACAATACATTCATTCATTCATTCATTCGGTTACAATGAAAGCTTACTAGGCTTGTAGCACTTTACCTGAGAGGGATGCACCGGAAGATGATGAGAAGGCTGCATGTCGTGTGGCTGATGATGATGGAAGTGCACCGGAGGCGAGGAGCAGTCCTCAGAAGCTCCCGAGTGGACCACCGCGTGCTTCAAAGACAGGAGAACGTCCGCAACGTTCTCCCCATTCTGGCCCATGCCGTTGACCATCTGCTTTTCCTTGCAATCCTGGATGCTTCTACTGGAAATTCAATACGGAGTTGCAATACAAGAACATATTAGGTCATTGCCCCTGAACTCGCCGTTCATATAGGTCACACTGAAAGTTCACACTACCTAGATCACACTAAACGTGAATAGGTCACCTAAACTGGCCACTTAAATATTTTTTTATAAAATAAGACAACCTTTGAAAATGGAACTCTTTAACTCATATAACTGTCATTTGTTTTCGGAGCTAACGGGAGCTAATGAGCCCTCTACAGTTAGGCCATTATGATTCATGTGTGAGGGTCGGACCTACTCACGGGACAGCACCCATCCGGTAGCATCCCAGAAGAAGTTCGAGCCCCGGAAGGACTCTGTGCCTGCGGGCCGGCTTCCCCTGGGATTTGTACTTCGAGCGGTCCGTACAGCGTCAGCCAATCGACTATGCATTCCGATATACATATATAACCGGGGGAGTCTGGAAACCGCTTTGTTTTCTATAGAGCTGGGTGGCTGTTTACCCATTCACACAGGCAAAGGATGCCGCGGTCCGCGTTGATTCGAACCGAATCGCCGCTTCATTATGTAGAGGAACGCGCAAGAGACCTTTAAAACCGTAACCAGTCGGGAAGACAAAGAAATCTGACCGCAACTGGTAGCCGGGGGGCGAGGAGGCTCGCTGGTTTACCTTCCTAGTACCTCGCAGTAAGGCGTTGGACTCTGGCGGGTTTTAAAAAAAACATTCATTATCAATGTATCATTGTATATTCATAGATGGCTAAATAAATTGCTATTACTTTCAACGTCACTGCTAACAGCGCCACCTGCTTTTCGACTGAAAAAATGGTTGCGAAAATATCCTATAGGGGTGATAGATCTAATCTATCTATCTATCTACCTATCTATCTATCTATATATATATAAAAATGAATCGCCGTGCGTTTGTCTCGCAAGATCTCGGAAATGACTTGACCGATTTGAATTATTTTTTTTTGTTTTGTTTGCCTTGATTCAGAGGTGGTTTACAAAAAAAAAATAGTTAGGAAAAACTCAAAGAAACAACTGAAAATCGAAAAAAACGAAATTGGTCATTTTGGGAAATAGGCCACTTTCTAGATGGAAATCGCGGAAACTGTTATTCATTTCGTACAATGTGTAAAATTTCGATAAGTCAAAAAGTCAAAAAAGACAAAAAGGACAAAAAAGTAAAAAAGTCAAAAAAGTCGAAAAAGTCAAAAATACTCGAAAAAGTTAAAAAAAAGTCGAATAAGTAAAAAAAAACATTTAATCACCAAACGACACTCAACCCGTACATGATTCAGCCATATTATAGATTTCAATGAATTGGATTGGGAAAGTTGATTAGGATTAATAAACGCTTATGAAGAATTACAATCAAATCAATTTTAGGTGGTACGAAGTTCACCGGGTCATCTAGTACACTATATAATCCACGGTGAGGCTTATAGCTGCGTAACATATTTTCTTAAATATTGGCGTGTTACTTACTTGTAATTATGTGAGTTTGTGCAGGGAGAAAATGGGAAGAGAGGCAAGGGGTCTAGGTCGAGAGCTGGCAGGAAAGATGCCATCTCCCCGTTCCACTCAACGCCCTCCTCCTCCTGTACTTCTTTCCCTTGGACGCCTTCCACGCACTCCTCTATACCTGCAAGATCATCAGAATCATCACCATAGTCATCGAAGGATGCAGGGACGGATTTATACTTTTCTATAAGCGACATGAGACCTGAGAAAATATCTGAACTAAGCGTAGCCGCCAAGAAATAGGCGAGGTCAAAGCTTTAGGGTTTGACCAATACAAATCATGCATTGATGCGTCAGGCAATGAGTCCACGTGCGTATGCGCCGGTGAGCGGGAGGAAACTAAACGGTCGAACGCAACGATAACACAGTTAAACGGTATTTGCGCAGTGGTGCAATAAGGGTGTTATTGGCAAAACATATTTAGCTTAACTCACTGAGCGCTCTCACCTTTTAATTAATTGTAATTAATTTAGGGCCCAAATTAAAAATGTGGCTTAGAGCGATACTAGAGAATGAAACAGTGAAGTTTTTTACATTTACATTTTCGTCGTGTCCAATTGACGGCTAAAAACCGCTCTTGGACGTGTCAAAATAATTGGGTTAGGTAGTAAGTCTCGTTACTACTCTTTACTGAACATACATAGGTGGTCAAGAATTAACTACTAGATTGTCAAACTATAAATATAAGTAATCAAAATAGAAGCCTAATATTTGAAGTAGTTAGTAATTCGAAATGATAGTAAAATTATTCATCGTAATATTCGAATTGTCAGTAAAATGTTAAATAATCAAATTAAATCTACGTTATGCATTTTAAACTAAAATACAGATATAAGATCATATAAAATAATCAGACAATAAGGCTCCACTTTTTAAGTAATTTAAATGGGCACAACATTTGAAAAATCATGGCCCTCAAATTCGGCCAGATTATAGAAAGGGTGGCCTATCAGCATCTCCTTGATGTTTTTTTTTTGAATTTCATGTCCTCCAGCTGTTTAAATTTTGTATATAATGAAATTAAAATATAAATGAAATTAAAATAAAATACAATATAATGAAAAATACTCACCGCTTACACTTTAGGAGTAATCGCCCCTGAAAGTTTTTGAAATCAGTTTAAAGCCTGAATGTCCAGGCAATGAGCAACTTTTTTAGTCTAATTTATAAATTGGTTCCTAATCGAGGGGTTCGCTTAGAAACTTTTTTTAAAATTAGTGCTTATATTTTTAATACCAGATTATGAAACCGGTTCCCAGGTATCATGCCATCTTAAGTATAGGCCTTTTGACTTAGCCTAGCTAGCTGCCTAAAAACGATGTTTTCTCCTTATATGAGAGCAAGGGGTCGCAGCACGTACCCTATGACACTCGGAAGGACAAAACGATTCTAACATTACAACACACTTCTGAATCCGTTCATGCCTTTAGAAGTTATGGTAGAATAAAGAAACGGAAAACATATATAAATGAATCCTGAACACAAAACACTCTGTTTGGGAAGCCGTGCATAAAGGTGTGTTTTGAGATAATTGAAGTTTTAGATTTGTGTCTGCTTTAAATAGTCAAAAGACAATTGAATTCTTGCGACATGGAATTAAATTGACAAGGATTGGCAGCGATGACAGGATTATCAAATATGGGGTAAATCAAGGGACAGTCCTAGGCCCAATTTTATTTGTAATCTATATTAACGATTTAACAGTTGTGGCATTAGATGAGGGGAAAAGCAGTTTTGTATACAGATAATATTGTCTTGATCTTCCGTAAAAAAACATGGCCAAGTGTATATAAAAAAATGCTGAAAAGGTCTCGCAAATACAATATTCTTGCTAAAGAACAATATTCTAGTACTAAATAGATATAAAACAAATTAGATGACTTTTCCGAAAACTGGCAAAAAGGATTTCGCACACACAGGGATTTCGCACACACAGACATATATGGATTTTTTTTTAAAACATTCCTCCAACAAGCACTCCCTGTAACTGCCAAATAATTAAACACGAATGTCAATTGACATATCTGGGCTTAATCATTAATCAATAACCTACATTTGGATCCTCACATTACTTATTACTGCGCGTTCTTTTGCATCTGTATTTACTTTGATTTTTGTAATGTACTGCGTTAGATTCAAGGTGAAAATTATAAGTATATACATAAATAAATAAGCAGCATTCATCATTGGGTTTTGTGAGATCCTATAAATAAATATATGGAATTGTCCACAAACTATCAATCCATATCTAATTTGGATGACACTAAACTTTTTGCTAATCCTACCACAGCAAATCTCAGCAAAGACCTTGATCATATTCATAACGATAGTGAGCAATCTGAAGGGGGGTGAGCCCATTACACAGATCGTGAAAAAGCAAAGTCAGTTATGTACCTCATCCGCAAGTCATTTAACTATATCACACCAGCCTTATTTGTATTACTATACAAAACCGACATCAGACCTATGTTAGAGGTTGGCTTCCAGATATGGAATTCGTACTTTGGGAAAGATAATGATCTCCTCGAGAAAATCCAGCGCCGAGCGACCAAGATGCCAATGGGGTTTAAAAATCTCCGCAGATTGCAACTGCCCACACTTAAGGATCGTCGGATCAGGGGTGGCCTCATTGAAACATATAAGATCCTCAACGAATGCTACAATTGTTTAAATCGTCTTCTATCTTTAAGCGAAACTACAAGCATCATCTGCGAGGACACAACTTTAAGCTGGGGAAAACACGATTCCAGATGAATCCCAGAAAACATTTCCTGACCAATCGGATTGTGGACCAGTGGAATAGTTTACCTGCTGAAGTGGTTGAAGTGTGTAGTATAAACATATACAAAAATATTTGTACTCAGGACTCAGAATTCGCAATTGTACTCAGTATAATATTAAGACATAACAGCCTTTGTGCTGCCTGTTTGTAATAATAATATTGATATTAATAATAATTTAGAGATTCATCTTACCTAAATTGAGGTGAAGTTGTTCGGTGGAGCAGTGGTCGACATGGGTGAGCTCGTGCTCCTCACAGTTTAGGTCACAACCTCCACACTCCTGGCACTCCTCGCCCTGTAAATCCTCGCAATCCCTAAAAAAACAATACAAACATCTTACAATACTTTTTGTTACACTATAAATACACTACTTTTTGTTACACACAAATAATACTTTTTGTTACACCTACAACAAATTTGATCTATTTTTAAGGCTTTTTTATTTTAATCTTATTTTTAACATTAAATTTTGTAGACAATTTATTTATTGATTTTGTAACATGGTTTAGGAATACTGCTATTATCTTTATATTTTTACTTTTTGATTATTATTATTATTATTATTTCTGCAAGATTATTCGATTGATTTTTCTTTCTATTCCATATATTTTTTTATTTTTATTTTATTATTATTAAGAAAACTTACAGCTATTACAGGAGAAATATCTGAATTTCTTTTATAGACTACAATGCCAGTTAAAAGTTTCCACTTAAAGATCGTAAAAATATACAGCCGCCTAGGAATGGGATAGGAGGAAGTGGAGGGGAATTAAAGTTATAAATTTTATTTTATTATTTTATTATTAGGGAAATTTTATGGTTTATTTTAATATTGAAGAAAGAAAAGAAAGAAGAAAAGAAAAAATATAATGTAATTATTTCACTCGTCCTTGAATATTGCCTTTCAGAAGACTCGGAAAAAGAGTCTTGAGCGCAGTCGCAGTTGTAATAAACATTCTTGGTATTGCAGAAATGAGATACTCGATAAATGTAATTATTTTGGGCGTAGTTTGTGCTTACTTGAGGTAGATGAAATAAGTTGAATTGGCGGGAAGGCCGTGGGGGTACATGGAAATTTATAAGCTGAAGCAATTCAGAACAGTCGATAAAGCCATTTAATATCTTGTATAGGAATACGACATCTGAAATAACTCTTCTCATTTCTAATGGTATAAGCCCATGATAGTCACCAGCGTCGTTATAATCTGAAAAAGTTACATACGACCGATAATTTAAGATTTTAGGAACATGTTTTGAATGCGTTCGATCTTATTGATGTGAATATTGTAACAAGGAGACCAAATTCGCGAAGCGTATTCGAGGTGACTGCGGACATAAGCATAATATAAAATTATAAGGGACCTATTATGATTAAACTGCTTGGCTAGTCTGAGAATAAAGCCCAGCATACTGTATGCTTTGGCAGTTATTGTGTCAATGTGTGAATTGAAATTTAATTTACTGTCAAGAATAACACCCAAGTCCTTCATAACAGATTTTCTTGGGATGAGGTCCATTTAAATTGTAACTAAAATTTAGCGACTTGGTATTCCTTGTAAAACTAACAATTGCACAATGTGTAATCGGTTTGTCGAGCAGTAAAGAGACAGTCTATCTAGATCATTTTGAAATGATATATAATCGTCCAATGTCCTTACCGGTGCATACACCTTCATATCATCAGCAAAAAAGAGGAATTTACAAAGTTTGAAGCATTGGTTAATATCGTTTAAATATATAGTAAACAATAGTGGTCCTAGTAGACTACTTTGTGGGACGCCAGATGTTATTATTACCCAGTCAGACTTAAATCCACCCAGTACTACACTTTGAGAGCGATTTTCTATATAAGAGGCAAACCACCTTAGAAGATCGCCCTGTATGCCGACCAGTTGCAACTTCTTTATAAGAATTAGATGTTCAACTTTGTCAAAAGCTTTACTAAAGTCGGTATATACGACGTTTTGTTAACTTGTCGTGGATTTGGTATTTTTGTTTTATATTTCCTAATTTTGTTTTAGATATTTCTTAATTCTCATTTTATTTCTTGTTATAATATTTATACAATGTAATGGTTAATTTGGTATAGTTTAAGGCATTCAGATTTCTAATGTAATAAAATTTTCTTTGTGCCAGATATATGATAAAAATAAGAATTATAAATAATATATGTATTAATTGTAAGTTCTATACCCTTGCATGGTATTTGGAATCAAATAAACTTTGATATTTTGAACTTTGAACTTTGTTAAAAGATAGTAATGTTAGAAAAGAAGATTCATTCAAGATTGTGCTCTGGAATAGCTTCTATGCAGACAACGTATTTTCAATCTACAGTCAGCACTTTCGCCTCTATCATATACTGCATACGGTTTCGACTCTGTCTGGCTGCAGGTTAATCTGTTGGAGTTCAACCTCTTGCTGTTTACCGTCAGGAGTTTCTCCTGAAGAGTCGCTTTTAGCGAAACCCGGTGATTCAGATGGACAACCGCCCGGTGACAATCTTGGCGGCGTCGTTTACCTCGGTATTCTGTTCTTCTTTTCCCACGGCAGGTAACGGTTCCGTGCGACTTGGGTCATATGATCTGTTTGGCGTTTCACGGTTAAACTCCCGGTGTGTCTCCCATCCGATAGCCTCATCGAAGAGAGGCGAACCTGGATTCGACTCCAACTCTGTCTCGGCTGTGTGGTGGACAGGTGATCGGATCCTCTGGGGGAAAACCTCAGGCGCTACTGGGCGGTTTGCGCATAGTGCGGCGTTAGAGAATCGATTGTACACTGCCGCAAATAACCGGGGTGGGGTGAGGGGGCTGGAAATGGGACTTATACTTTTCCTAAGCAGCGGGGGTGGTATATGACCTTATGGCAGATACTCTTGAAACAACGCGTAGGCTACCCAATCCCGTTTGAATTGACTTATAAATTTGTTTTAAATCACGGCCCGCGATAAATTTAAACTGAATTATCACTAACATCAGGTAGAGTCCGCGCAAGTGACTTCGAATCCGTTACCAGACTGGACAACGGAGAAATCTGCCTTCATATGAGCTGCTACCCATGCTGCCTATGATGAAGACATGACTGCCTATGATGAAGATGTACGCGATGACGAAGCTCACGTACGCGGAACCGGCCTGATGCCACCTCATCTCGACAACGCAGCGGATGAATATCCAGTGGGTGCTGAGGGAAGTTTCGGCAGCTTCGTGGTATGTCCGAAACACGGCTCTGGATCGCGATTTTGGCAAAACAGAGACCGAGGAGGAATCTGTGAAGCGCCTCGTACGCGCCATGTATCCAAGGGCCGACACCTCGCCGCACGAGAACATCTGCGCTCCGCCGCACACCAGGCCGCCAGAAGTCCGGAAGTGCCGTACCCGCTCAGTCTGCAGACCGCCAGCGGCGGGTATCGCAGCGCAGTTGTCATCGCCACAGAAGATGCGACGTACATGCTTATCTACAAGTCTATACCAGCCGCAGGGCGACCATTACTGCGATGCTACACCGGGGGTTAATGGGCCCTTGCTGAGTTGGCCACGAAGACCCATTCTGTTCAGGGTTGGTCACACTCACGGGTCAACACCTATCCGACGGCCTCCACGCATGAAGTGCGAGCCTGGGTAGGACTCTCACCTTATGGTTAGTTTCCCCTGGGAATCAACCTTCTGGCGCTCCTGGACGGTCTGCGCACCGGGCGGCGTAAGCCAATCGACTGCGCACTCTGACTAACAGTCGGGGTAGTTTGGAAGCAGTACTGTTGCGGACCTTACGGCGACTGCTCTTGAAACGACCATCGGCTACCCAATCCTGGGTGAACAGCCAGGCAAAGGACGCTGTGGTCCGCGATAGATTCGGTATACACCGTTTCACCGCTTCGTAAGGGAGAGGACCGCGCAAGCGACCTCGAACTCGTAACCAATCGAGAGACTGGAGTAATCTGGTCAGAATTGAGAGCAAGGGCGTGAGTGTAAGCCCGCCGGGTAACATTCCTGGTTATCTCGCGGTTAAGGAGTTGGCCTCTTACGGGTTTGTGGCGGAGCTAGACGGTGGACTGTTTCGTCCAAGTCTTCAGCGCTCACTCCAGGGAGATAGAACGACTAATCGTTAAAACTTCCTGAGGTGACGGGCCCGCCCGCTGTAGTCGACAACCCTAGTTGCGATGTTACACCCAGAAATCCGGTTCAATGGGCCCGGTTCTCACATGGCCCGCTAAAGGGCAATTGCCCAGCGGAAGAAGTCACGGAATGCTTACTGCTAGTGTCCACGATTGAGTCCTGGAAACGGTTTCAACTCATGCCCGCGACTTGATTACTAGATTGAGCGCTCGATAATCTATTGAGAACCCTATAAGTAAATATTGTATGGAAGTGCTGGGTAAAAACATAACTACCCTTGGAAGACATAAACTAGGATTCAATTTGGAGAGATTTGCAGCCCAGTTGGTAATTTTACGGACAGCAATTTTACAGAAGTGGTCTTAGAGTCACCATCTTCTACCACTAGGGAACTATTAGATCAAGTTGAACTAGTGGTACTGTAAATAACGTTCCAGCGTCTACAGCCAGGTCGCGGAGGAGATATGTTTGGTGGCCTGCGTCGAATATACTTTCAGGTAGGACGCAACAGTGTAACTTACTCCTTCTTCAAAGGACAACTAGAGCTGTCAACTACAACGGTCGAACCCGTCACCTCTGGAACTTTTAACGAAATTTGATCGTTCTATCTCCCGCGAATTGCGCGCAAAAGACTTAGGACAAAAACAGTCCACCGTCAAGCTCTGCCACATGCTCGTAAGAGGCCAACGCCTTATTCGCGAGATAGCCAGGTATGTTACCCAGCGGGCTTACATTCACGCCTTTACTTCCAGTTGCGACCAGATTACTCCGGTCTCTCGACTGGTTACGAGTTTGAGGTCGCTTGCGCGGTCCTCTCCATTATGTAGCGGTGAAACGGTGTCAACCGAATCTATCGCGGACCACGGTGTCCGGCTCTTCACCCGGAATCGGGTAGCCAATGGTCGTTTCAAGAGCAGTCGCCGTAAGGTCAACGACTACCCCCGCTATATAGAAAACAGTACTGTTTCCGGACTCCCCCGACTGTTAGTCAGAATATATCCATAGACTAGTTACCTTCGACATTGGCCGCCGTGTGAATCCCCCGTCCCCCTCGGAATGGGCGTACCGCACCTCGGATGTGGACTGGGACCGCTTTGGGGAGTCCCTCTGTGAGAGGCTCTCCCGGTTCCCGTCCCCTCACTCCAATTCGGCCGAGGCACTTAGTGTTGCACTTCATGAGGCAGTTGCCTCGGCCTGCGAGTCGGTCATCGGTCGGAGGAGGCCCTTCGGAGGCTTTACGGCACCGTGGTGGTCTCCGGAAATATCCGACCTTCGCAGGTGCTTCCGGCAAGCGTACCGCCGCATGGGGGAAGTCCGCAGGGGTGCTCTTCTCCCTGAGCGTGTGGAGGTACTTCGGGAGTCCCTGAGATCGGCTCGGAGCGTCTACCACGCCGCCATTAGGCGTGCCAAGACTGATTCCTGGCGTACATGGGTTAGCGAAGTTGGGAATGCAAACCCATGGGACATGAAGAACGTCATCGACAAAGGTGCGAAGCGGGGTGGGAACTACCTCTCTAGCATTGTCGAGGGTACTTCCGCCCCGCTTGACACTGAAGGCACTCTTTCAGTTCTCCTCGGTTCTTTGTGTCCATCGGATCGGAATGACAATGACGATCCCCACCACGTGCAGCTGCGGCGGCTTATTGCCGTAGACTCGCGCGTACCTGATCTGTCAGAGGTAACAGCGGACGAGGTCGGCACCATCATCGGGTCGCTATCGCGCGGAAAGGCACCGGGGATAGACAACTTTACGTCTGATATAGTGAAGCGGGTGTGGGAATTCGCAAGATGGGAGGTGACTGTCCTGATGCAGAAATGCATTAGGGACGGTCATTTCCCATTATGCTGGAAGGCTGGCTTCCTGCGGGTGATTCCCAAAGGTAACGACAAGCCGCGCTCGGATCCGAAAGCGTACAGGCCCATCACGCTCCTTCCCATAATGGGTAAGGTGCTCGAAGTGCTTGTGCGCGAACGGCTGGAGAGGACTCTGTCTCCCCAGAACGAGCGTCAGTTTGGCTTTACCCGAGGGAAAAGCACGGAGGACGCCATCCTGTTTGCGAAGAACTGGGTCCGCAACTATGACGGCCGCTACGTGGTAGGCGTATTTTTGGATATCTCCGGTGCATTCGACAACGCGTGGTGGCCGATGCTCATATGCAAGCTTCGCGCCCGCCTGTGCCCGAACAATTTGTTGAAAGTAGTGAGGAGCTACTTTTCAGACAGATCTGTCACTCTGAGGTACGGCCCGACCAGCGTCACCAAAACCCCGACTATGGGCTGTCCACAGGGGTCAGTGTTGGGTCCTAGCCTTTGGAACATTCTCTTTGATGATTTCCTCGGTCTACCTTACCCGGAGGGGTGCACCGTCAGCGCTTATGCCGACGACGCTCTCCTCCTGGTGGGCGGCAGGAGTCGCGCAGAGGTCGAAAGAAGGGTGGCTGACTCGCTGGACCTGATCCTCGGATGGGGTCAGCGAAACAGACTCACCTTCTCTCCGACGAAAACTCAGGCGCTTCTCCTGAAGGGACATCTTAAGCGGAACCCTGTTATCAGGATGAACGGTCGCCCGGTATCCTTCCCGGCCACCGTTCGATACCTGGGGGTGACGCTTACGGCTTCCCTTTCCTTTCTTTCGCACGCAAAGATTACAGCCGAAAAATCCCGGGATCTATTCTTTGCGCTCCGCGGGGTGAGTCGGGCCGACTGGGGAATTCGTTTCCCGGCGGTCATGACTATCTATAAGGGCGTCTTCGTCCCGCGTGCGACTTATGCCGCACGCGCTTGGACGGAGTCTGCTGTTCCTGAGGCGACGCGTGTCGCGCTGCTGCGCGGACAGCGCATCCCTCTCGTGGCCCTGACCGGGGCGTACAGAACGACGTCCACTCTTGCGTTACCCGTCATCGCTGGCGTTCTGCCGATTGACTTGGAGATTCTGGAGCGTGCAGCGTTGTCGCGGTACCGCCGGGGCGAGCCGGTAGTCCTTCATGGCCTATCGATCGACCCGGTGGCGCACCGAGCTGGGGAGTTTGCCCGCCTGATTCGGGTGGAGTCCTTGCGTGTCTGGCAGGCTAGATGGGACGCCGGGGGTACGGGCCGCCTCACCCATTGCTTTTTCCCGTCCGTTGCAGTGCGGATGGCAAATTCGTTTCTGCGGTTCGACCACCATACCACGCAGCTGGTTGGGGGCCACGGAGAGTTCAGAGCCAAACTATTTGACTTTGGACTTGCCGATGACCCCCGGTGCGCCTGTGGTTATGGTCGCCAAACTGTGGAACACGTAATTTGGTCTTGCCCAATTCTAGCAGCTGCACGGGAGAAATTGATGGATGCAGTGGGCGCGTGCGTTGGGCGTTCTCCGATTTGTTACCCGGATTTGGTCAGTTGTAGGAGCTGCTTCCATTCGTTTGGCGAGTTTGTGGGGCACTGGGTGGCTTCTTGGGAAAGCATGAGGCTTCGGGATACCCCCCAGGGGGTACCCTCTTCCTTGGTGGCGTGATTCGGCGGCTACTTCCAGCCCGAAGTGCCCGTCTTTGTGTCCGTCTCTTTACCGCCCCGAGGGGCGTTTCGTTCTTTGCAGGATCCAGGGATTCCTCCCCCCCGTGGCTGCTCCGAGACCTGCCCACGGACAGTGCGCCTTCACGTTCATTGTTCTGGAGCGTCCTCTACCCCGCTTACCGGCTCCTAAATTTACGATATTGTTGTTTCTTTTCTCGTTAAATTTTGTAATATTTTGTAAATTTTTTATTTTTTTGTAAATACCTTATATTTTTTGAATAAATGGGTTCTCGGGGCGGTACGGGGGGGTGGTTTACCCTATTTCACCCCCTGCGCGTTTTACCCTTCTGGTACGCGCAGGGTTGTCGTAGCACGACATCCCGGGCAGACAAGACGACCCTCGTCGTTATAACTGCCCGGGCGGTGGGCGGGGTTTGCTGCCCTCACCTATCGCCTTGAAACTCTTTACTGTTAGTCAGAATAGGGGAGCTAACGGGCCCATGATGAGGTGGCCACTATGACCCATGTGTTCAGGGTCGGTCACACTCACGGGTCAACACCCATCCGATGGCCTCCACGCATGGGGTGCGAACCTGGGTAGGACACTGGGTCAACCAGTCTCCCCTGGGAATCAAACCTCTGGCGCTCCTGGACGGTCTGCGCACCGAGCGGCGCAAGCCAATCGATTGTGCTCTCCGACTAACAGTCGGGGGAGTCTGGGAACTGTATTGTTTCCTATAGAGCGGGGGTGGTTGCCTACCTTACGGCGACTGCTCTTGAAATGACCATTGGCCATCCGATCCCGGTTCAGAGTCGGGCAAAGGACGCCTTGGTCCGCGATAGATTCGGTGTACACCGTTCCACCGCTTCGTAAGGGAGAGGACCGCGCAAGCGACCTCGAACTCGGAACCAATCGAGAGACCGGAGAAATCTGGTCACAATTGGAAGCAAGGGCGCGAGTGTCGGCCCGCCAGGTAACATTACTGGCTATCTCCCGGTAAAGGCGTTGGTCTCTTGCGGGTTGTGGCGTAGCTAGACGTCGGATTTGTTATGTCCAAAGTCTTCTACGCTCACTGCACGGTCGATAGAACGATGAATCGTTAAAACGTCCTGCGATGACGGGTTCGCCCGTTGTGGTTGACATCTCAATATGTTATAATGCACAATCGATTGGTTTACACCGCACGGTGCGCAAATCATCCAGGGCTCGCACTTCATGCGTGGAGGCCGTCGCATGGGTTTTAACCGAGTGTGACCGACCCCGAACAAATGGGTCTTCGTGACCAACTCAGCAAGGGCCCATTAGCTCCCTCCTTCAAAGGACACTTTCTCCTCCTTCACATTCACACAGTACTCACAGCACATATTTGTGTTGAAGGGATAGTGATGGAGGTTGTATCTAGGACAGCCGCAAGAAAAGCGACCTTCAGTGTGCCGTGATGGATTTATCCAAATGAAGCTGATAATCACGAATTTTACATTTTAATCGGTATTAAATCTATCGCTGATATTTAATATTGTATAGATATACATATAGCATTTTTAGAAAAGTCGTTGTTTCCGCCACCTCTCCCCGCTTCCACGTTTCCGACGTTCCTGGTCGTCCTGATCATCATCATCTTTGGTGCAAAAAAATCGTTACGGGGTTTTGCTTCCTCCAGTTCTTGACTTCCAACGATCTCAGGTCTTCTTCAGCTCTATCAAACCAGCTCAATCAAACTTCCATTCGTTTCACATGCCCTAGTCACCATAGTTCGTTGATATTTACAAATTTGACGATGCTCACATACGATCAATCGAAGACTATCGCGATTGTTTGACATTATAAATAGGATAAAGATGAATTCACCGCTTGTAGTTTTTGCGAATTTACCTCGTAAATTCACCGTTTTTGTCCTATTTATGATACAGACATCTTGTTGCACAAGTTGGAAGTGGAAGGAAGTTGAACCGTGAGTTGGGCCGATCAAGGTAACACAAAGAAGGCCATCACCACCCAATTAGGAACTATTAGGAACCACGCATGGAATAATTAATCTTATAAATAGGTTTATAACCGAATTGACCGCGTGCATTTTCGAAAAGAGTAGAAAGTCACATGGAGCTAAATCAGGTGCTGTTGTAACGATGTGGTTTTGTTTTTGGTCAAAAATATTTCTGTTCAAACAGTGAAGCGTGAACCGGTGCATTGTCTTTATACAAAATCCAAGAGTTGTTGGCCCATAGTTCTGGTCTTTTACTATAGATTTTCTCACGCAATCCTTCTAAAAACTTCAAGGTACTCCTTATTCACAGCGCGTCCTCTTGGCAGGAATTTGTGATTTACTATGCGCTATTGAACAAAGAAAGCAAGTAAGGAAAACCTTCACATTCAACCGAACTTGACATACTTCTTGGGAGCTAATGGGTCTTGTTGTAGTTAGGCTACTAAGACCCATGCGTTTAGGGTCGTTCAAACTCACGGTTCAACACCTATTCGGTGGCCTACACGCAGAAGTGCGAGCTCGGGTAGGACTCTGGTCTGCGGGCCAGTTCTCCCTAGGAGTCAACCTTCGGGCGCTCTTGGACGGTTTGCAACCCGGGGGAGTCTGGAAACAGTACTGTCTCCTATAGAGTGGGGGTAGTTGTTAACCTTACGGCAACTGTTCTTAAAACGACCAATCGGCTACCCTATACACGGTAGACATCGTATCACCGCTGCGCTTAAGGAAGAGGACCGCGCAAGCGACCTCGAACCTGTTTACAGTCTGGAGACCAGAGTAATCTAGTTGCAACTGGAATTAAGGGCGCGAATGTCGGCCCGCTGTTTGATTAACCTGGTTATCTCGCGGTAAGGCGTTGGTTTCTTACGGGCGAGTGGCGTAACTAGACAGTGGACTGTTTTCGTCCAAAGTCTTCTACGCTCACCTCACGGGAGATAGAACGATCTTATATCGTTAAAACTCCCTAAGGTGACGGGTTCGCTCGTTGTAGTTGACAGCTCTATATAGTTGACATACTTTTATCGACCTATTCTCCTGTGACTGCTTTTATTGTGAAGATCGGGTCATTGTTTAATTATGAATTCCTGAAACGATTGTGTTTTTGATCGAAGAAAGCTGTAATGGATAACACCGGCACGGACCTCATATTAAGAATTCGAGCAATAACAATTAATAGGATAGAAAGGCAAACCATTACCGATTTTAGAAGAGGAAAATCTGGTTAGGAAATAAAAATTATTTTGAGTTTTATAATTCCAACTCAAACCGAAGTTATCGAAGTTCAAACTGGACAGATGCATACCTGGAATATGGTGGTTCTGCGGCGATGCAGTCTGCGTGCAGTGCGTGCGGTGCGTGCGGTGCGTGCGGTGCGTGCGGGTATCCGAGGTGTCCGAGGCGGCCGCCGCTGCAGGAATGGCAGTCGTCGAAGCAGACGAGGGCGTGGGGGTCGTCGGCGGCGCCCCCCGACGCCGCCGCGAAGCCCCCGAAGCCCCCGTCGTACGGCCCCCCGACGCCGTACTCGACGGACACCTCGTACTGCGGGTTATTCGGCAGGTAGCACGACTCCATGCCGCTGTCTCGCTCGCGCGCGCGCGCCCTCTATCACATCCTGGCGACGATTTTCCTCCTAACCAGAGCGGGATGCTGGCTCTTCGCTCGAAATCGCGCCGGAAACGACGCCCAGCATTGTCTCTTTCCCGCCTATCCGAGACGAAGCCATGTTTCCTTTTCGCATCCGCTTTAGAGAGGGACGATAGATTTTCACCGGCTTCCGGATGGCCAATTCTCTTTTCAGCCGAACGACGTTTATCTGAGGGAGAAAAAACATCAGTTAGAGGGATTGTTAGGATTTTCTGAATATCAAATCAATTTTAAACTTGGTACAGTTTCTGAAGTGACTGCAGTAAATTAAAAAATCGGTTGTCTGTAAAGTCGGTTTACTGACGATAGTTGAACGTGACAACGTCATAAGAAAATAATGATGGAATGGTTGCATTTGAAGCAGTTTCATTTAAGATTCTGATATTGTTTATTACAAACACCCAAAAATATATGCTTTTATACTCACCGATTTGACTACAACATGTAAATGTATCATTGTATAGCAGTATAATTGTATAATTGTTTATTGTTTAAAGTTTATTGTTTTTTTTACTTTGAAAGTTTGAAATCTCAAACTGTTAAATAACGGTTTGAGAAGCGTTTGAGCACGCTGCGCCATCTAGCGGTAGGTAATACGTCGTAAATAAACAACATCAGCGACATTTTACCAACCGCTAGATAGCGCATCGTAATGATAGCTTTTCATACTTTTTTTTCTTTTTTAATAAAAGTTGCTTACTTTGTTGCACTTTGTTGTACCCACAAGAAAATTGTCCGTTCAGTAATAACATTCCGTATATCAAGAATACATATACAATTATGTCACGAATTAAAATCAATCTAGTGATTTTCATTCGTACTATTTTAGACTGAGGTTAGTAAATAATTCTTGTCGCAACCGGTAGATGTCAGCATTTATATTGAATAATAAATATAATAAATGGAACGCTTCAGAGCGAGGTAACGCCGCATGAGTCATGTTTTTTCGTGCGTGCATCAGGCTCCATCGATTTATAAGACGTTGTCACGTCAAAAATGAATAAATCGTCGATCAAGAAACCTCGTACACATCTGATGTAGTAAAATCATGCGCCGAATCGTTCTGTCCATGTCAACGAGGGCTCGAAATGTTTAATTTTAATTTCAATTTATTTCCAAAAAAGTCTTAACAGATTATTGAAGCTTAATATCTAGGTACATTTAAAATACAGCCTATTCGTCTGTTTTTCCAATATCCAAATTTATCACCACGTTTATCAAATTTATCATTTATCAAATTTAGTTCAACGTACTTCATTATTGCTTGTAGGACATGTCGATATGCAACATTTTGGTACTGGCGAAACTCAAAATCATTTTTAAGATGTACTTACTAAAACCACAAATTAAAATAATCAAGAAATTTAAAATCAGACAAAGTCAGAATAATTCAAAAATGCTACTTAAAATTTTTAAAAAAATGCCCGAAAAAATTAAAAAATCATTTAAAATCAACAAACTCCTCGATCGAATAAAAAGCGCTTGGCTAATAAGAATTCTTTAAGAATTTTTTTGAATAAGCTTTCCACTTGAATTGTTTTTAAACTTTCCGGTAGCCTGTTAAAGTAATATGGCCCGGAGTATTTTGTGTCTTGCCTTGCTGTGTTTAGTTTAGTACATGGTATAAAAATTTTGAATTAATTTCTTGTATTT
Source organism: Micropterix aruncella (assembly GCA_944548615.1). Taxonomy (NCBI): domain Eukaryota; kingdom Metazoa; phylum Arthropoda; class Insecta; order Lepidoptera; family Micropterigidae; genus Micropterix; species Micropterix aruncella. The sequence goes on along the minus strand of OX155971.1, from coordinate 3,365,130 downwards.
TTAGTATGTGTATCTGAAAACTTTTTATAATGTGTTTCTTTATTCTTAAAAACTCAGTCAGTAACTTAAAGAGATAGAGTGAGGTTAAGGTGAGGATTCTTAGCCTTTTAAAAATGGGTCGACACGACTCTTCCCTTTTCACCTTTGCAATTATCCGTACTGCTCTCTTTTATTTATTTATTTTTATTAGCTAAATGTATACAGCATATTCATTTTATAAAAGAACATTTTATAAATTAACATTAATATAGCCATTACCACATTTCAAATTAGCAAATAATAAGGCCTTATTTAAAAGATAATAATTTTATAAGCATTTTTTAAGAAAAAAGGAAAAAAGGAAAAAGAAGCATTTCTAAATTTAAATGTATAAGTACAATAAGGGAATGGAAATGGAAAGGAGGGATTGTTATAACACTATATGTAATATACGTTCATAAATGGCCGTACATACGTATACTATTGACATGCATACATATAAACATACATACACACATAAATACATTGTATATAATAAAGTAATAAGTAGTGCGTATTTTATAAATATTTAAATTAATTATTGTTCCTGAGCTTTTCTTCAACTGCGTGAAGAAAAGGCTTCCTGTCCAGAGAAAAAATGTCAAGGTCATTAAACCTGTTATTAAAAGAGCTGAGTAACCGTATCATTGTAGAGTTGCTGAAGTGGCTTGTATTGCATCTGGGCACGTGAAACAAACGAGAAAGTCGGGTACTTTTGGAGTATAAATATGGGTTCCCTATGACAAGCATAGCGATTTCCCCAGATTGTAATGGCATAACTTAGGATAGCTTCAATATAGCTGAAATAAACATTTCTTATTTGCAATTCATCCAACGACCTTCTGACAATACTCAAAGAATAACATGCCCGACTTAACCTACTTTCGAGGTTTTTTTTAGTTATCTTGTAATTCCCATTGCAGAGGCATTTTGTAATAAGATTTTATCCAGTGATACCTCTTATGTGCTCAGTAGTAATTCCTCGCAAACCACTTAACTCTTGGTCAGTTTTAATTGTTAGTACAGTAAAGTAATACTTTTTTAAATTTTGTCCCATTTACACAGCATTTAAGAAAACATCTCTTGATAGAAGTTATTAATTTTTTTCCATGCCCTGAAAAGTTGCTTGTTAGTATTTACAAGATCCCACATGTGACGATATGTGTATAAATTTGATGTGATATATTTATATACAGCTGCACTGAGAAAAATATTCAACTTAAATAGGCAGAATTCACCTTATATAAGCACTATTCAGGTAGGAATTCTCCGAAAATGTTACGATTTTGTATATATCGATGTTGCTAATATCATTCGTCATTTCTATTATAAAATAGTGAGTTCAGAATAAGAATAAGAATAATTTATTTTCAAAAACCCGATCTGGGTATAGAAATTACATATCTAGTGGTATTTCTACAAATAAAATTACATTTCAAATTACTCATAAAATTATAAAAAAGTCTATAAAAACTAATAATTGAAAAAAAAATAGAAATTCAAAAATTCAATAACAAAGAAATAAAAACTAGAAAAATAAAAAGCAACAGAAATAATGAGAAAACTCGTAAATTGCTCTCCAGAGTAAACGTAAAGTCCCTTTCGCTTTTAAAACTGAACGATATCACCATACCCTTGTCGCAACGAGTGAAGGATCTTTGTCTAATATTCGACGATCACACGAAACACAAGTAGTAAGTCGCAAAATTTCGCTAGTTTTCTTCATATGGACACAAAGAAATGTCTTCCACAGTCTTCTTACCTTTCCTTGACGATACATATGTGGCTTATCTCGAATTATCGGAGGAACTACTCAACAAACTTGAACGTTTGCAAAATGTATGCATACGATTCATCTTCGGTCTACGTAAGTATGATCACGTGTCCGAATATAGGGCACAGTTAAAGTGGTTGCCAGTAGGTCAAAATAGAAATGCTCATAAACTCGCTTTACTCTATCGTGTACTCTCCCAATCAACACCATCCTATCTCCGCGTTTTGAACCAGTAAGTTCCCACGGTCTCATACTTCGGTCAGCCTCTGATAATTTACTAAAAATTCCGGGTCATAATACTGATTTCTATTCCTATATCTTTCTGTGTCCATGGTGCAAGACTCTGGAACAATCTTCCGGCAAATATACGAAACTCGCCTTCTTTATCATCATTTAAGACTCACCTCAAAGATGACTATCTTTCTAAGAAGTAACCAGTTCTTCCTTTTCTCTCCTCTTCCTCTCCCAATATCCTCTCCTTGGGCACTCTTAAGGATGATTCATGCTACACCGGGCCGGGGCCGGGCCGGGCCCCGGCCGGGACACGGTCAGATATCTATAGTATACTTTTGTATGAAGCAATTCATGCTTGGCCGTGCTCCGGCCGTGCCCGGCCGTGCCACGACCGGAGCACGGCGTCGAAATGGCGGTGGATATTGTTTTCCCGGCTCCGGTCTGCTAATCGTTCAATGGGAGAGATATGCTTCAGAAATCTTGAATTTTGTTTGGTTAAATCACGTTTTATTTTTCCAAGAAATATACTAAAGCATTCTTTAGACATCCTTAAATACCCGTAAAATTTGCTCTCATCATCTATTAATTCCTTGTAGAGCGTGGCGAATTCTCCCTCCGATTGTCGTTTTCTCCAGGCTGGATGTACACTCCATCTTCTTTTATTAGATTCAGTTCGTGTTTCCAATACTTCATCTTCAAAGGCAATTGCAATAGCTGCCAACTCAAGTTGTGAAAATTGCATTAATAATCAAGCGAAAATAGAAATTAAAAAATATTATTATCGCCAAAATAGATGGACGCAACACTAGTTAGATAAGTCCGCCATTTGTGCATAAATTGTCTTTTTTATAAAACCAGCGTAATATTCATTAAGTTATGTTTTTATAGCACATTAAAGTTATTCTATTCTATTCTATTCTACTAGTTATCGCGGACATGGCCGTGGGATAAATAAACTCGGAAACAGCCCGGTCACGCCCGGTGTAGCATGAATGACTGCCCCGGTCGGAGCACGTTGGAAACGACTCGGCCGGGGCCCGGCCCGGCCCCGGCCAGGTGTAGCATGAATCATCCTTTAGTTTTAAATACCTATGCTTATCGCCAGTGGCGTAGCGTGCCTTGGCATGGCCTCGTATAAAAAATTGTTTGGGGGCCTTAGGAAGGGTAATGATTTCTCACAAAAGAAAAAAAATATTTGCATAAAATTTAAGAAATATAAAATTAAAAGAATAAAGGTTCATTTATTGGGTTTTCATTAACAAACAGTCCTTTATAAAAAAAAACATTCATTATCCACGTAAACTTCTATGGGGAAACTCCACTGATAGCTCTAGAATATTTATACTCGAAAAGCAGGTAGTAAGAGCCCTCGTGGGACTAGAGCGAAATACTCACTGCGTTCCGTACTTAAAAAAAACTCTTGTAGGTGAATATATTATACGGTGTCTAATTTATGCGAGAACAAACCGTGAACTAAATGGTGATCACTGGTCATCACACCAATGACACTCGCCACCAGTTAAATATTGCCTTTCCCAGAGTGCACCTAACACAGACACAAAAATCCTTTAATTACGTTAGTTTTAAGCTTTTTAACTGCCTCCTTCGCCAAACTACACTTTTGAAGTTAAAAATATTCGAGAGCGTTATAAAAAAAAAATGGCATCCACACATGCTTTCTATAAGTTGAACGAGTTCTACAGCTGTGCTGAATCGTCTGTAGTCTAGATATTTTTATACTATTTGCGTAAAATTTTATTGTATAACTCAAATCAAGTTATTCTATGTTTACACCACTGCTCAAAAAAGGAGTGTTATGGGGTCCGAGGGGGGGGGGGGTAGATGGGTTTTAAGGGTGGTTGGGTTGGAGGAGCGGAAGGTGGAGGGGGGAGGTTAGCGCGAGGGGGTTGTCTGCTTGCCGGGAAAGTCTTAAGGTGACACAACCGATGTTTATGTAAGTGGCCAGTTCCGGAAACTTTCAGTGTGACCTATGTATATATGGCAACTTGTCAAATCTGTGAATAATCCTTTCTTTTAAATTTATTTTTAGCCAGTCGAGTCGTAAATCACTTGAACGATCGAATATGATTGAAGAATGACTGAATATCATTCGCAGATTTTAATATAATGTTTTTTTTTTTTATCTCCATTTAGAATAAATCACCAATAATGTAAGTGAAAATATGACATATCAATGTACTGTTAACGCTCATTTTATAGTTAATTTGTGAGAAAATGTTTCAAAGCAAGTATCTACCCATTTTAAGGTATTAAACTAAACTAATATTCATATTCATATTAATTTTATTATTATACTGGTATACAAGTCAGATATAGATTAGCAAACATTCATACATATTAGCAAACAAACATTTTTTTTATCGTAAAGAAAAGATAAAATAAACAAAACAAGACGAATAAAAAAAAAACACAAGAATAATGTAAAAAGAAGAAATACAAGACAAAATGCAAAGAGATCATTAAATACTTTAGCCACCAAAGCATTTTAGACTTCACTCGAGTAATATTTCTCCAGTGAGTAAAACGCCTTATCTGTAAGGTATCTCGTAAGGCGTCTCTTAAACACGTCAAGATATTGCGCGTGCCTAATGTTTTTTTTTAATTTCTATTATTATTAAGGAAATATACAGCTGTTAAAATAAATTTGTTACAAAATTATTAAGTTAAACAAATAAAGCTAATTACAATGACATATTTCCACTTAAACATTCATAATTTTAACACAACAATATAATTTTTTCGAAGTATTAACACACATAGGGAGAGGTGGGAACCGGGAAGCAAGGAGTCGTAATAAGTAAATAAAATTGTATGTAAATACACGTTCCATAATATAGTCATACATATTATTTAAAGATATTCTTGAATAAATATTATTTATACATAAATATTATTTGTGTGCTCGCTGAGTTTGTTGTAAACCGCTGGGCCGGCGATATAGGCTAGCCTCTCCGACTTGGATAATGCATGACTTACCGAACGTAGCATGCTATGGGATCTTGTTGGATAGTGATGATGCACACCATTCACTTTAAAATCGGCTAGATTTCTGCGAACGAACAGCGCTACTTCCATTATATAAATGGACGGCAGCCTCATGATGCAGAGATCTCTAAACAGAGGCCTAGCTGGCGTATCAAGCACCACACGCGCTATTGTGCGGACTGCACGCTTCTGCATAACGAAAGCCCTCTGCCTGTCGGCTGCTCGCCCCCATAACTCCGCGCCGTACGTTAGCAGTGAATGAACGTATGCAAAGTAACACATGCGCAGCGTGGATAAATCGAGAAATTAAGCGATGCGATAGAGTGCATAGCACGCTCTTCCTAATTTATCACATAAAGCATTAATATGTAGGTGCCATCGTAACTCATTATCGATTACGAATCCCAAGAACTTTGTTGAGGATACCTGAGTTAATTCTTCGTTATTGACGGTCACATGTATTTCGGTTTTAGTAGGTCTAAGGCTGAAATACATAACATTAGTTTTGATAATGTTGAGTACCAGGCCATTAGCGTCAAACCATGCACTAAAGGTACTAAACTAAGGTACTAACTCGTTTTTGACCGGCTTTAGTCATATTTTCAGTCAGGAATATGTTATTATTGTGGATACACATAGATACTAAAACTTCGCATTGCTAGAAATATCAAGCTACTAAACATTTGCTGCTGTTACTAGGCTTCCTATTGAGACTAGCATTGTCATGGCAACCTCCCCAACTGAATTCAATCAGTTCGGGAAACAAACTCTCAGCGACCTGTACGTTTAAGGGCATTAATCCCACTCAACTAAAGTATTAATATTTTTTCGACAATAAAACAATCTGTGTGTGACGTATTAACGACATACTTTTTTATTTGTATGCCATTATGTAGGGAATATGACATCGTTCAAATGACCGCCGCGGCTTTGCACGGTGGCGAGGTCCGATTTTCAATGACTGCCGCATAGATCCAGCTGAATTTGAGCGATGGCCTGGATTATGTTGACTTTGAGGGCATCGGTCGATTGCGGCTTATTTCCATAAACCTGCGACTTCAGAAAACCCCACAACAAAAGACTACCGGGGTCAAATCGCACGATCTTGGTGGCCAATTCACGTCACGCCTGCAAGAGGTAACCATGCACTAACGGACACTTATTTTGATAATAAAATTTTATCGTGCTGCTCAATCGTGTAACTTGCCATGGCCACGTGGTTTCTAAAGATGCGACAGCCTGCAACAATTTTATTACGCGCACGTGGTTTGTTGCTTTAAGGGATATTTTTTCAAAATCTGACAATTATTAACGATTTTTACTTTGATTTCGGCTACCTTATATCAACCATGTGTATCTGACTCCAGGATCAGAGCGCAAACCCAATCCAATTGCAAAAGGGGATGAGACAGGCAGACGTTTTTTCTCATAAGGAATAATCACATAAGGAATATCTTACCCTTTCACATAAGGAATAAATCACGAAATTGTATTGTTTGCTGATGATACTTCTTTGACGTTTAAAATTAGTCGACAATTGTACAATTATGACGAAGTGAACAATGTACTCTCAAAAGTTGTCATTGGTTTAATGTAAATAACCTACTATTAAATGAAAAAAAAAACAAAGTTATTAAATTTTCTACACCTAATGTTAAGCAGGTAAAACTAATGCAGAAATAAATGGAACTAGACTGGAGCCTGTTGCTTCAACTTTGTTTCTAATGATAATAATTGACTCCAAATTACAATGGGGCCCACAAATTGAGAAAATGTCAGGAAAACTTAGCTCTGCGGCATACGCAGTGTTAAAACAATAAGGCGGTTGACTGATGTAGATACAGCAAGAATAGTATACTTTTGTTACTTTCATAGCACTATGTCCTATGGGATTCTTCTCTGGGGAAGCTGTGCGGACATCAATAACATCTTTATACTACAGAAACGTGCTGTAAGAGCTATATATAAACTTGGTCCTCGGGCTTCACTTAGAGAAAAATTCAAAGAGATAAATATTCTTACTGTTGCATCACAATGTATATACGAAAATCTGTTGTATGTCCACAAGAATATTGACAAGTCTAAAAAAAAGCGACACTCATAATGTTAATACTAGACATAAGCATAACCTTGTTGTAGGTAAGCGCCACTCGTCTCCTCAAAATAAGCAATTCGTTGTTGGGACAATATATACGCTTCTATAACAAACTTCCTCATACTATTAGAGAACTATCTGTAAATAAGCTTAAAGCTACCATCAAAGCAAAATTGTATAAAAAGCATACTATACAATATCTGATTATGTAAATGACAAAACGGCTTGGGAGTAAGGCTTGGACGCATGATAAGAAAATAAACTAAAAATAATATTTAATTGTATCTATATGAATAAAGAACATTTTGATTTGATTTGATTTGATTGACTGTTCGCCTCTGCATTGTAGGATGTTTTCGAGCTTTTGAACTAGGACAGATATGGCATCAACATCAATGATGAATACATCTCTTAAGGTCAAATCGTGCAAGCTGAACCACTTCCTATTATCATATGATGTTGAAATCTTACATGTTGGTTCAGTTCCAATGACAATGCATTTTTATGGTGAGCATGACCTGGATCGGCTCCCGACGAGGCTTTTCTTCCACAGTCAATCATCACAGAGAAACAATTTTGTATCCGTATTCAATTATGACAGCCCGTTCTCAATTTCACCATGACATGTCTGCTGCACGAAGGGTTGGCTCCCGACCAGGGGACTCCTTAACATTCAACAGCATAGAAACGAAATTTTGTATACGCATTTAATTATAATAGCCCTTCTAAGTTTCTCCGCGACAGGGCTGCTGCAACCAGGGTTATCTTCCAACGAAGCTTCCTCGGGAGGTATTTTAATAAAAGCGTGTTTCTAACAATCTGTTTTTACTATTAACTTAATACAAGCTTTTATTTACTTCGCAATGTTTGTGAGTCTGTTTAGGTCAAATATTGCTAATTGAATTAGAACCATTTCCCCGTATTCGATGAAATTGAGATTTTACGTTGTTTCAGTTCCGATGACAATGCATTTTAACCCCTCCTATCGCGGGGTAAAAATTTAGTCGTCACTTCTGCCCGGGACAGTTTTGCGCGTGAAGTCGATGGCCTTGAGAAAAACGACCATAACTTTTAAACTACTATACGGATCGTAAAAAGAATAACTGTAAAATGATCGCATTGAAATTTGAAATTTATAATATTATAACCTTATCTCGTCAAACAATTAAGATATTAATGAATAAATATTTAAAAAGTTGGCATTTTACGCAGCGCGGAGCGCCCTAACCAATATTGGTTAGATACAATTTTAGCATTTGTAAGCGTCTAACCAAAAATGGTTAACTCAAATAGGAAGGGTTAATGGCGAGCATGACCTGATTATACACCCAGGATCGGCCCCGGCGATTATACTCTTCCACGGCCAACAGCACAGACACACAATTTTGTATACGTATTCAGTTATGATATCCCGTTCTAAATTTCACCATGACATGGCTGCTGCATCGAGGGTTGTCTCCCGACGAGGAGACCCTCAACGGTCAACATCACAGAGAGGAAATGTTATATACGTTCTCAATTATTATAGCCCGTTCTAAGGCTCCCGACAAGGGGACTCCTACACGGTCAAAATCACAGAAACGAAATTTTGTATACGCATTCAATAATGATAGCTTATTATAAGTTCTACTATGACATGACTGCTGCACCCAGGGTTGGCTCGGGACAAAGCATTTTAATAAAAGCTTGTTTTTAAAATTGTGTTTTTACTTCTTATAAAATAGGTGAAAAGGTGAGACAAAAAGCGACGAGCAACGACAGAAAGACGAAACATATTTAATCGATCTTCACATCTCGAATGTGCGGGAAAAAATAGCCCCATCTACTTAGACACAAAATAAAAAAACTGCTTTAATCATATTATCTATACTATTCTATACTAATATTATAAAGAGGTAAAGTTTGTGACGTTGTAGGAAGTAATCTCTGGATCTACTTAACCGATTTTGAAAATTCTTTTACCAATAGAAAGCCACGTTATTTGTGAGTATCATAGGCTATATATTAATCCGAAAAATGAAAAGACTTTCTCGTGGTAGTCGGATTTGCAAAGTAAGTCGGAGAATAAGCGGTCGAACGAAAACGTTTCTAACTAACGCTGCCTTAACAATGAGAGATATATGATTAAGTTCTAGAGAAAAGTTGTAGAGCTTGATAATGCTTACAAAAAAGTCAGCGACAGCATATGTTTAACTTTTACATTTAAGTAACAAAAAGTAGTATTTTATATTTAAAAATAATTTAAATCGTTAGGTCATGTTTATTGGTCATATTATCAACAATTATGAATTCTTATCAAAATTAGTAAATTTATCATCTCAAGTGTTTAAAACAAAAGACTTTTCCCTTTCACGGCATAAATAGATAAAGTGATAATACGCTCATAAATAAGACACTCACAAGAAGACGCTCACAAATAATGGTATTATAGTCAAATTGCAGTAAGTAAAAATCATATGCAGTAAAAATATAACCTTTCTTTTGGCAGTCAGGAAATAAATCATAGCACTCAGTACTAACCGAACAGGTAAAAAGTTTTACCGCCCAACGAAGTGGGCACGGGTTAGCTAGTAGTTAATAAAGAAAGAAATATTAATGTAAATGAATAAGTTCATTGAATTTCATGCAAACGTTAAAAATATATTGATTTCGTGTTCGTTATATGTAACTGATAACAACGGAGTATTCCCTTTTACTGCCATTTCAGTGGAGAGGAAATTTCCATATAACTGATATACGACGATACAATCGACAATTGCGGTTACATAACATTTCGTAACTTTAGTTTTCATAACATTTCATAACGTAAGTTTAGTAACGCTTCAATTGTTCTGCATTTTATAGGGTATCCGCGAAACTGCCAAACAAAGATATTTATTTATTTATTTATCTTATTTTCGGGAAACATACAGCGATTTATTAATTACTACTAATTATTCTAATACAGTTCTAATTCTAATTCTAATTCGCTGGCCGATTAATTGTTTCCTACATTATTTTCTTATACGGTAAGTCATAAGTTGCATTGCACTAAATTAAATTAAATCAAATTACAATTGAACTATTGCAAGGATAGGAAAGGAGAGGGATGGGATATATGTAGGATAGGATATAAGTATTCAAATTATACTCTTTGCTATTCTCATTTTCGCTGTGAGTGTTTTGAAACAATTTGTATAGTCACTATGTAATCACTTCCTAGACGCCTAGTGAGCTTAGGAGAGCCTCGCTGAATTTAGGTTGATTTAGGTATATTCAAGCTATACCTTATAATACAAGATGTACCAGAAAGGGTGTTTGAATTTTGAAAGCTAATTAAAAAAGTAGGGTAATATAAAATATAAAATATTATTCTCTTCTTTCTAACATAGGAAAATTATGTGACAAAGGTAAATTATTAATCTTAGCGAAAATTCCCCTGAAAATCGATACCTCCTCCCGTCGAAATAATAATAATAAATTGTTTATTTGCAGCTGTCCATACAAAAAATGGACATAAAAGAAATAAAATTGAAACTGAAATAAATTAATAGTTAAAAAAAAAACACTTTAAACACGCTTTTGGGCTATGATTCGATATTCACATACGCATGGCTATGATACGATATTCCATCATGGAATGCCAGTGCCTATCTTTCGGCTTCATCGTCAGACCTTGAAACCTAATCGTGGTCAAAGTTCATTCCAAGACTTTTCTAACAAGTCCAAACACAGCTATGATACGATGTTCCATCATAAATTCCAGTTCATATCTTCCGACTCCATCATCAGATCAGTTTGACAGTACCATATTATTGTATTGTCATCAGAACTACATACAGCTGCCAACTTTCATGACGCTACGGTCCTTGGAAGATTGTTAAATTAGTTACCTTAGATTCCATTACATAGTTACATACAGGTCGACCTAATAAAAGCGTGTTAAAAAGACAAAGACTATGTATTTTTAGACTATTTTCGTCTATATATGAAAAAAGTTGCCTACGATCAAGAACTTTAGCTTCCTTATATAGTTCATTAGTGGGATGGCGATATGAGGCCCGATTGCGTTTCTTTGTGAACTAAAACTAAAATTAGTCCAAGCGAACGAGACAGAGCAATAGGTTAAGAGCGGTATATGAAACGAACAATAGTCGATAAATACTACCTGTCGAACTTATACTCGTCCGAATAAATTCGAGCATATTTCGTGCGGTGTAAGATTTGACCTTGGCGCGCAGTTTTATTGCGAAAAAGTGACAACCGGTTATCTCACATCCCGCTCTAGCGTATTGCCCTGTCTCGTCCCACGGACTAATTTACTATTTTAGTTCACGAAGAAACGCAATCGAGCCCATGGTCTACGTAGAATAATAGATGCAATGGCATTTTAAACCGATTCCATGCAACCACAGAATAATGCGATGGAGTCGGCCGTCATTGCGGTTTTAGAGTCGGCCAAGCAAGGTGGTCGCTACTGTCAGAAACTACCATGTAGCTGATTAGAAACTCAATCTTTTTTCCCCTTCGTATAAATTCCCGTTTTAAAGTAGTCTATAATTGTTCGAAACCTTTGTTTTTTGCAACCATATTTATTTGTTCTTGCAACCATATTTATTTCTTCATTCTTTATTCTTTATTTAGAAATCGCACAGTATTAATTACACAGTAAATTACATTATGAAACTATAGATTATTTAAAAATAAAACCGATTACGGATTTCAATGAAATTACATAAATTAACGATTATTAAAACTAAAATACCTAAAATGGTATTACTACATAAGCGGCTTGCGCTTAGGATGTGTGTCTGTGTATGTGCATGTGTGTTTGTGAGTGTGTTGAGTGTGTGGGTGTGAAGGAAAAAAATGCATACATTAGTAATAATAGCGTATCTAAAATCGAAGACTATCGCGGTTGTTTGACATTATAAATAGGATAGAAAACGAATTTACCGCGTGAAATTTGTAGGACCCGACGTTTCGGTGACGTTGCAGCCGCCGTTGTCTAGAGTAGACTGAAGAGCTGTCAGTCCGTTGTTTTGCGGGTAGGCCGCAAACCGCTGCCGCCACTGCCTAGGTTATAACGGTGGTGGGGGGCCGGGCTCGGAGCGCGGGAATTTTTAAAATCCGTCTTGCACACAACACTCACTGTATCCTGTTTTACGTCTTTGCGTTCGGCGTTCGGCGGCGGGAACATTTTAAGAAGAGGGTTCCACGTAGAAGAGAGTTTGTAGCCGTCATCTCTATTGAAGTTCGGAGTTCTTCTTATTTCAATGGCTTCCCGGATCATGCGAGGAAAGTAGAATTGTTCCTTGGATAGAACAATGGGATTTTGAAACTGCATCCAGTGGTTACTTCCGCTATCCAATATATGTTCGCAGATCGCCGATTTTTCTCGCTGAACGTTTTTAACAGCTTTGATGTGTTCTGTCAGTCGCGTGGCTATGGGCCGTTTCGTTTGTCCAACGTCCGCAGCTGCATTCGACTTTATACACACCCGGGGTTTGCAGTGGTATTACATCCTTTACAGGCCTCAAAAATCGAGCTATATTTTGGGTCGGTTTGAAGATCGTTTTTATATCGAATCTGTTTAGCATCTTACTTATTCGATCAGTCACGCCCTTGACGTATGGTAAGAATGCTCTTGATCTGCTCGGTTTTTGAGTTTCGTCCGTATTAGATCGTGTGCGTGTCTCGTGATATTTTCCATATCCATTTTTCCTAAGGACGTCATTGACATGTTCCATCTCCTTCGGAAAATGCTCAGTGTCGCATAGATCGCGTGATCGATTCACGAGCGATGTTTGCACTGAACGTAGATGGTAGGGATGATGGTGTGAGCTTGCATGCAAATATCTGTCCGTATGTGTGGGCTTCCGATATACCGTATGTCCGAGAGTATTGTCACTTCTCCTCGTCACTTTGACATCCAAAAATGGTAAGGAGCCGTCCTTCTCTACTTCATAGGTGAAACTGATTTTTGGGTGTATGGAGTTTAGATGACCCAGGAATTCTTTCACCGTTTGAATGTTGCCTTTCAGGATGCAGAAGGTATCATCCACGTAGCGAAGCCAGAGAATGGGTTTAATTTTGGTGGTTTTTATGGCTAATTCCTCAAAATATTCCATATATAGGTCACTAACTATCGGCGATACGGGGCATCCCATTGCTACTCCGTCGATTTGTTTGTAATAATCGCCGTTCCATAGAAAGTAGCAGGATGTCAGGCAATGTTGAAGCATGTCGGCGTAGCTAATAGGGAGGTCCTCAGACCTTAGTTTATCTCTCACCACCGTAAGACACTCCGAAATGGGCAAATTCGTAAATAAAGATTCGACGTCAAAGCTCACCATTATTTCGTCTTCGGCCAGTTTTAAGCTTCTAATAATGCTTACGAAATGTCGCGAGTCTTTCACGTAAGACGTCGTTTTGCCCGTAAGCGGTTGGAGGACACCAGCCAAGTGTTTTGACAGAGGATATGTGGGGCTGTCGATTTGGCTCATAATCGGTCTCAATGGTGCATTATCCTTATGGATTTTAGGTAAGCCATATAATTTCGGTGGCTGTACGTTACGTGGTTTAGTGAGATAAGCTATTTCTGGGAGGGAAGTGACAGATTTATCGATTAAAACTCTCGTTTGCCTGGTAAGGATCTATGCGACACTGAGCATTTTCCGAAGGAGATGGAACATGTCAATGATGTCCTTAGGAAAAATGGATACGGAAATATCACGGGACACGCACACGATCTAATACGGACGAAACTCAAAAACCGAGCAGATCAAGAGCATTCTTACCATACGTCAAGGGCGTGACAGATCGAATAAGTAAGATGCTAAACAGATTCGATATAAAAACGATCTTCAAACCGACCCAAAATATAGCTCGATTTTTGAGGCCTGTAAAGGATGTAATACCACTGCAAACCCCGGGTGTGTATAAAGTCGAATGCAGCTGCGGTCTAGCCTACGTTGGACAAACGAAACGGCCCATAGCCACGCGACTGACAGAACACATCAAAGCTGTTAAAAACGTTCAGCGAGAAAAATCGGCGATCTGCGAACATATATTGGATAGCGGAAGTAACCACTGGATGCAGTTTCAAAATCCCATTGTTCTATCCAAGGAACAATTCTACTTTCCTCGCATGATCCGGGAAGCCATTGAAATAAGAAGAACTCCGAACTTCAATAGAGATGACGGCTACAAACTCTCTTCTACGTGGAACCCTCTTCTTAAAATGTTCCCCCCGCCAAACGCCGAACGCAAAGACGTAAAACAGGATACAGTGAGTGTTGTGTGCAAGACGGATTTTAAAAATTCCCGCGCTCCGAGCCCGGCCCCCCACCACCGTTATAACCTAGGCAGTGGCGGCAGCGGTTTGCGGCCTACCCGCAAAACAACGGACTGACAGCTCTTCAGTCTACCCTAGACAACGGCGGCTGCAACGTCACCGAAACGTCGGGTCCTACAAATTTCACGCGGTAAATTCGTTTTCTATCCTATTTATAGCGTATCTAAAGTATAATAATAGTATTAATTATAAATAAATTAGCTAAAAATTTTCAGTTTTTGTATTGGTTAGGGTTTCATTTACAAAATTGCGTGTCTGTGCTGTTGACCGTTGAGGAAATACCTAGTTGGAAGCCAACCCTGGGTGACGCAGTCCATGGTGATACTTAGAACGGGCTGTTGTAATTGAATACATATACAAAGTTTTGTGTCTGTGCTGTTGATCGTTGAGGAGTTCCCTCATCGTGAGCCAACCCTGGGTTCAGCAGCCATGTCATGATAAAAATTAGAACGGCCCTATCATACCTGCATGAGTATAAAAAAAATTGGGGTCTGTGCTGTTGACCGTTAATGAGTCCCCTGGTCGGGAGCCAACCCTGAGTGTAGAATCTGGTCATGCTTACCATAAAAAAATGCTTTGTCATCGGAACTGAACCAACATGTAAATTGTCAACTTCATATGATAATATTTGAGGAGTTTCCTCAATTTCCCATGGATCCTATCATCAGAACTGGATTTTGATAAAAATGAGACCAAACTGGAAGTATATTCTTTCAATTAAAAAAATAATTTCTAAATCGGTACATAAATAAAGGAGTTCTAAGGTAACAAACATTTAAAAAAAAAATACAACCGAATTGATAAGTTCCTCCTTTTTTGGAAGTCGGTTAGAGATATGGATTCGATTAAAACAAGATAATTTTCATCAAAGTTTGAAAGAAGATTATCTTTTTACTTTCTCGGCCCATCAACTTACCAGGAGTGAAAGTCGAAGTGAACGCACAATTTTTTTTTATTAGTGAATGCTCACCAATTTCAGACGATTAAAAGACCATTTCCAGATCAATCTGTTTGTGTGGCTGTCTCTGTGTGTGTATTCCTACACGATAGCGCCCAAACGCTTAATTCGATTGAGCTGCAATTTGGTATGCGGGCATCATTTGGTCATGGCAAGAGTTGAAAGATTGTAGTTCAAATCGGTCGACCAGGGGGCGCCCTAGACATATATTTGTACTTTTAGTTTGTAAATGCAATCAACCAGGTTCGCCCGCCCACCGATAGAGGGCGCTCATAACGTTTATATATGAAATTAATCTATACTAATATTATAAAGGGGTTAAGTTTGTGAGTTTGTGAGGTTGTAGGGAGTAATCTCTGGATCTACTGAACCGATTTTGAAAATTCTTTTAGCAATAAAAAGCTACGTTAGTTGTTAGTGTCATAGGCTATATATTAATCCGAAAAATGAAAAGACTTTTTCGTGGTAGTCGGATTTGCAAAGTAAGTCGGAGAAAAAACGGTCGAATGAAAACGTTTCTAATTACGAACGCTGCCTTAACGATGAGAGATATATGATTGAGTTCTAGAGAAAAGTTCTAGAGCTTGATAATGCCTACAAAAATTCAGCGACAGCATATGTCCAACTTTTATATTTAAGTCACAAAAAGTAGTTTTTTATACAAAAAAAATATTGTAAAGTGTTAGGTCATGTTTATTGGTCATATTATCAACAATTATGAATTCTTATCAAAATAAGTAAATTTATCGTCTCAAATGTTTAAAACAAAAGATTTTTCCCTTTTACTGCATATAGTTTCCCATTTACTGCATACATGATTAAAGGATAATACGACATAGGTATGGAACCGCGACCGTATCTTGGGTTGGAACTCCTGAAAAACAATATATTTTGGTACCAAATAATAACATTACATCTAATTCAGAAAACTTTTGAAAAATTAAAATAAATATAATTTATTCAATCATAATTATTTCATGTCCTCATTTAAAACCCGGTTATATAGCCAAATTGGCATGCAAAAACATACATACATATGCAGTAAAATTAAAACCCTCCTTTTGGCAGTTAGGAAATAAATCATAGCACTCAGTACTAACCGAACCACACTCATAATTTCATCACAAGTAAATATGTTTACCGCCCAACGAAGTGGGCACGGGTCAGCTAGTATTTCACGGATCATCCAGAAAGACTGTGGGCGCAGTATGCCAGTAAATAACTGATTGCGTCTCACAGTAGATGGTGAGCATATAGACGATGCGGGAACAGTCGCAGAACACATACAGTACAATGCACAGCTTTAAGCTTACTCTATGGCTATTGCAATAGAAACCCAATAACATTAGGGTTTTCTCCTACCACTTCCGAGGAAATAGTCAAAGTTGCCATAGATTTAAAATGTAAAAATTCAACTGATCTGTGGAATATCTCCACAAAATTCCTTAAGATTTCTGTCACTAGCATCACAGCAGTCGATTATTTTTAATCATTATTTGGAACATGGATTCTTTCCCACGGAATTGAAACTGGCAAAAGTGATACCTATTTACAAAAAGGGATGTTGTGACAACATGACTAATTATCGCCCTATATCGCTTTTGCCAGTTTATAGCAAGATTCTTGAAAAAAATATTCTCACGAGATTGACCAATTTCTTTTAAGAAAATAATATTCTCAGTATTAAGCGATTTGGTTTTCAAAAAAATCTTTCAACCCAAGATTTCATTGCTAATCTCATAAAGAAAACATTACTAGCAAAAAAACCTTGAAAATAGCAAAAAAATTGTTGGCATTTTCTGTGATCTCTCTAAGGCTTTTGATTGTGTAGAACATTCAATTCTACTAGAGAAACTAGAACACTACGGGATTAGGAATAGAGAACTAGCACTCATACAGTACTACTTACAAGGTCGTACCCGGATTACGCAAGTGGGAAGTAGCAAAAGTACCCCACAAAGTATCTCCAAAGGTGTCCCTCAAGGTTCTATACTCGGCCCCTTTCTTTTTCTGGTTTATATAAACGACATCCCTGATTGCATTAGGTCAGTGGATGATGAGATTATCCTCGCCGATGACACATCCTTTCTTTTTAGCGATAAAAATAGAGACGAGCTTGAATTAAGAATTAACGAAACGGTAAATAGACTTGCTGTCTGGTTCCAAGTTAATAGACTCTCGTTGAATATTTCAAAATCTAAAACAGCGTGTGTTTTCTTTCCGGTCGTCCGACTCTAATAATATAGCCTTATTCTTTGGACAGACGAATTGGAAAATGTGTCTTCTACTAAATTTCTAGTTTTGCAGATCGACCAAAAATTGCAATGGTCCGATCACTTAGGAGAGCTTAGTAAAAACCTGTGTAGGGCTATTTAAGCAATAAAACAGATTAGAAATGTATGCGGCTTTGAGGCTGCTAAATCTGTATATTTTGCTTATTTTCATTCTTTGATGACATATGGCCTAATGTTTTGGGGAATGGCAGCAAATTCGAAGAGAGTTCTCCTCCAAGAACTTCGTGTAAGCCGTTTTTCATAGAGTCGGGAATCATGATGATGTACCTACTCTTGCTATATCCATCAAAATATTATGTTTGCTCTTAGGCACATATCGAATGTCCCAGCGAATAGCGATTTCTATCAACACAATACAAGAAATACATTTGATCTACATCTAAATCGGCACAGGCTTAGTAAAGTGCGCAACAGTTTCCTTCACCAAAGCTGGTGTTATTATAATAAGGTCCCAACACATATCAGAAGTCTTGGAGAGAACCAATTCAAAGAATCTTATTTAATGGACTAGTCAAGAATCCAGTAGGTATATGACTTAAGAGATTTGGATAATGCTGAATTCTTATTCCAAGAGCATCCTAATGTAAAATAACGGAAATTTCATGATAATCAACTTTGTCAAAAAGCGAAATTTTAATTTTAATTTTTATCGACGACGGCTATATTGCTAGATTTGACAATTAATTTAAATTTGGATATTTTTAGTATAAGCTTATCTATTTTCATGACCATCATATCATTGCCTTGATAATTATGACTACAGACATTGAGCTCTTTTTTTGATCAACAATTTTGATTATTATATTATTTTCTATTTATCAATGGTTTTCAAATCAATTATAATTTACTAAAATTGATTTATATTGCCACAACTATATCATGAGTTAATATTCTTTAATTAATTACATTATTTAAAATTTTAGAGGCAAAGACGCATCCAAGTGTACGAAAGCCTACCTACTGGAGCAGAACTAATTGTATTGTATTGTATTTAGATAAAATTTGTCCTCGGCTACTTGCCGGAAAAATATTGGGGTGACACAATGGTTTTTTTAACGGAGACAAGTAGAAAAATCTATCCGTTGATAAATATTTAATTATATTTATTATATTAAAGTGAAATCAATATTTCTTTTTGTATATAAATATGTTAATTTCTCAATAATTATAATCTCATAGGCTTGAAATCTGTATATATCATGATATCTATTAAAAAAATATATCGTATGACAAACATACATTTAAAAAGCGAAACACTTTTTTCGTGTTCTGAAAAAATAAAGTTATAATGTTTTGAATTGAGCGAAATAAGATCTTTACAATGAAAAAAAAAAAACTTCGATTTGATTTGTTGTTTCGGAAAAATAGCAGAGATATAAACTATAAAGATTAAGTAAGATTAAAACTTACATTACACCGTTTATCCGATGCAGTACTGCACAACACTTTTAACTATTTTAATATCACTATTCCTTTTATAAAATATTTATTCACTAATAATCACTAATTAATTTCATGATATTTATTATCACTGCGTTTTTTTTAAATTTGGCGCGTAAAACCGGTGAAAGTATGGTCGCCGCCTGTAATGAGGTGACTTATGAGGAAGGATGCACACGCGACAGTGTCAGGGTGGCCAGTATTAAAAACCGCCGCCTTTTGTTGCCGATGAATGAGGGGGTGCGGTCGGCGGGGGTGGTGTGTGTGCCTTTTAATTATGGACGCTTCGACGGCTACCAGCCGAGCTGATTTGTTAACATAATATAGGGTGGCTCATCGCAAACGCACCGAGCGACACGATCACGCACACGCAGCTGTAACCTACACGTTTGACTTTGTGTTATCTATTCAATTCAATTCGTTTTAATTTATTAAACTTTAATTTCAATTAATTTTATTGTGATATTGTGATTGGGGTGTATTATAGTAACACAGATTTATACATTTTTTTCTTACAACATAATTTCATAAAGATATGACATTCAACCACAAATAAAATTATTAAATCAAAAAACACATATTTTCATAAAAGCACACAATCAGTAATGCTAGGTATCAAAAAATTAAATTAGGTAGGTATACAAATTAAATTACTAACATAATTAAAATTTACCCGGAAAATAAACAACAGTAAATAATAACTCAAAAAAAATACGTGTGGCACTCGGGGACTGCCGCGGTAAAGCTATTGCATAGCATTTTTATCAACTTATGCAATTATAATTATTTATTTATTTTATTTTTTCTTATATCAGATAACTGCGCTCTATCGGAAAACGTTGAAATTATTCCGAATCATTTGCGGCTGCGAAAGCAAATGATTCGGAATAATTTAAACGTCTTCCGATAGAGCGCCGCGCGCGAATTTTTTATTCGATAAAGCAATAAAACCGGATTATTCGAAAAAATCGTAGATAAAAAGATAGATAATTAAATTATCTTTAAAATGGTGCAGGTTTCATAATAATACGCCAGATAGTATTTGCGTAGTAGTTGTTTTTGTGTTCGGTTAGACCTAATTTCACAAATTAATTACACTATGTAATATAAACAAAATCTAAAATATTCAAAGCTAAGAATATTAGGAAAATGTTCTTGTTTAACATATATTTTTTTCGAATCGTAAGCAGTAGGTACTCTTTTAGACGTAATTATCAGTTTAAAATCATTAATTTTCGTTAAGAAATTTCTTCATTCGGTCGCCGCGCTGGCCTAGGCCCGCGATAAAAGCTGTGCAATAGCTTAAAAAATGATGTTAAATAACAAAAAAAAAACACGGTAGCTGAAACAACAATGAGGTGTCCTTAAAATCAAAATACCTACATTAGACATGGAAATCATATTAACTACATAGTAACATAAAACTGTATATCATGCTTTATATAAATCGCTTACCACTTATGGTATAATTGGATGGGGTGGGTGAGCATTAATATTACCAACGCATATCAAAAGCCTCGTAGACCATCAAATCAAAAAATAATTGGAAGCTTTATAGTGAAAAACCATTATATACGTAGCTGCATAGTACAGGGTGGCGGAGAGCCAACTGACATGTTTCAACTTGTCATATATTATATACGGAAGCAGGGAAAAAACAAGTAAATTTTTATTTCAATAAAATACAAACGGAGCTGCCATGGTATTCACCGATTGGAGTCGGGCCCATCATAATACTATTATTACACCTCTGGGGGGGAGGGGGGAGGGCAGTGGATTCCGGACTAACGACCGGTTGTGGTAGGTTTAGGACAGCTGTCTTGCCACATGTGAGCTTTACCACCCATTCCCTACCCCTTCGAAGCCATAGAAACATTTATTATTTATTTAAGAATTAATTACTATAAAACATTGATTTTGCTTATAAAAATAACAGAAACCTTTTGTTTATTTGATTCTGTCACCCAACTGGGACTAGCCCCTTATAGGGTGGACTGGACTCTAATATTAGTCTAAGATAGTTATTGGTGCAAAATCACGCTCCGGATCGTTCTGTCTACGTCCGGAAAGCTAAAATTACCTAGTCTACTTGTAATTCTCTTGCAGTGGCATCTCGTAGGCGTGAGCTGATGATTTTATCCGGTGACACCTATTACGAGTTTAGTAGTGATTCCTCTCAAACAACGTAACGCTTTGACAGTTTTAATTTATCAGTTTCAATGAAACGCACCAACGGTTTCTTTTTTTTATTTATCTATATTTATTTGCAGTTGTTGTTACAAAAAAAACATATATAAAAAACAAAAACACACAGATTAAAAATAAAACTGTAAATAGACAAAGGCAATGTAATAAAACTACAAACGCTGCAAATTAGGGGTATCCTCAGGATATCTTTTATCCTGCTTTTCAGGACACACCTATTTTACAAGTGTTGTCAGTATGTTTCTGTTAGTTTCTACTTTACAAGTGTCTCTGAAATGCATTTAATGTCAACAAATTACTAGTTTTCCTACGTCTCATCCCATCCTCTAATATCCTCCGTTCCTTGCCAATATTCTCCAAATCCTGTAAATATTCTCCGAAGCTTTATTACAATTCTAAATGTCCCGAGCCAACCCTGGGTGCAGCAGCCATGGTATAATGTACCTTAGAACGTGTTATCATAATTGAATGCGTATACAAAATTTTGTTTCTGTGCTGTCGATCGTTGAGGACTACCCTTGTTGAAAATCAACCCTGGTTGCAGCAACCCTATCGCGGTGAAACTTAGAACAGGCTATTATAATTAAATGCGTATACAAAATTTCGTATCTGTGCTGTTGACCGTTGAGGAGTCCCCTCGTCGGGAGCCAATCTTGGATGCAGAATCAGGTCATGCTCTACATAAAAATGCATTGTCATCAGAACTGAACCAACATGTAAAATTTCAACTTCATAGGATAAGAGGAAGTGGTTCTGATTATGCTTGCAAGATTTGACCTAAATAAACATACTGACTAACATTGCAAGGTAGATAAAAGCTTGTAAAAAATTGAATATTTGTTAATTGAATAATGTTTGTTTAGTCCATATTACGTTTATTTTGATTATTTTACTCTACTAATACCTACATTCTTACACTTCCACGAAGGTTGGCTGTAAGAGATTGTACTTTAAGCAATCAGTCTGCCTGTTGTATATATTTCCTTATAAAGTGCAATAAAGAATTTCTATTTATCTATTATTTAACTTCCTGTAAATTACATATATTTACAAAGTATTATAATAATAATATAACGAGTTTTCCTGGTGCATCCTGTATATGGTATTACTGTCACTTAACACGGTGATTAGTTATTGAGAGCGAGGGAGCCCGTTGATCGTCAGATAGAGAAAGATACACTCAATAGGAGTTGGGGGTGGAAATGAAAAACAACACCCTTTCGAAGACATTCGATTCTTGTTTTTATATCTATGTACTATGTTTTACAAGGCTGCGAATGACAAGTATTTTTTTTAATTTGTTTATTTCTTGAGCAAAAAAATTATGTTACAACTCAAATGGTCATTCAAACAAGGTACACGTCGTATAGTTTTAAAATTCCGAGACAATTTTAACGTACTAATTCAAGTCAGAAATGTTTCTGTTATGCGGGGGTTATTAAATCTTTTATTTATTTATTTTAGAATTAATTACTATAAAACATTGATTTACTTACAAAAATAGCAGGAACCGAATTGCAAAACCTTAACCTTTTGCTTATTTGATTCTGTCACCCAACTTGGACTAGCCCTTTCTAGCGTGGACAGGACTCTAATATTACAATCAAGCTTGATTTCTTGATTGCTTACAAATGTACAAGTTTTATTAAGAAGCTAATAACACTAAATTGCCCTAAAATGTGGTCTTCAAAAAACTAATAATAATAATAAAAAATATTAAAAGATAATATAATAAATAAAATGTAATTTCGTTATATAATCGACAATAAATATAATATAAAATTCGATTAAATAATATAAATAAAGTTATAAGTGAGAAAAGAAAGAAACAATCATTAATATTTAATATATGTTAAGTAATATATGATTTAATATAAAAATACATAGTCAAAAAAAGTACAATTCATTGTCAACATAATATATAACCGCAAAGTGAAATAATTTTTGGTAGTTAGTTCAATGTTAAAATATACTCAACATATGTACATGTTTAAAAGTATGTTAATAATTTGTGCACCTAAGTTTCATTAAACTATTATTTCTAACATTTGATGTATTGTTAGTCTATCATGATTCGATAACCATTTCTTTAATTTATTTTTGAATTCCCTTAATGTCAAATTAATATTGATCAGATTGTAAAATCTCGGCGCAATGAAAGAGTAATGTCTTTGTCCAAATTATGTTTTCATTCTGGATATTATTAGGCTATTTTCTAAGATATTATTAGGCTATTTGTCCAAAAATAACCCTAAGAGTTTTTTATAAAAAGTTGCCTACAATCAAGGAATTTAGCTTCCTTATAAGGTTTATTAGTGCACACAATTTCTATTCATCTGTCGAATAGCATATATTTGTTTGTGTCGTTGTTTGTAGTTGTTTGTGTAACTGGTTTTAAGAGGGACACCAAAATAATAATAAATAAATTTTTAAAAAAACTATGAAAAAAATAGAGTGTAAGTTAGACATTGACTTCACAGCCATAAATAATTTTAAATAAGTATGCAATGTTATAAATATAAATATATGACAGTGTGTATCTGGTCGAAAAGATATCCATTCTGGCTCCTCCTCGCATTACTCGGAACCCGAATCTGTTTTATATAAAGAGATATAACTCTAATTACACGAGGCATTCCTTAATAAACAGAGCTAAGACAACGTATAACGATAGGTTCGGGTACATTGATATTTTTTCATCAGTTAAAAGTCACATTAAGGAAACCATTAAAAAATCCTATCAGTCCTTTGTCCCCCGTATTTCATATAATGACTATTAATCGCTTGAACAGTTTACATGAATAGCTTTTTTGTATTTTTTTGTTTTTTAAAATGTATCTTTGGTACAAAATAATTAATATTGTTTATAATCTCAATGTAAAATTTCATTTGCATTTGTTTTTTGGTCTTTTTTTTCTATAATATTAAATTTGCTAAAAAATTTATATATAAATAAGATACAATAACGGAGATATGTACTGTACACATTATAGATAGATAGTGTTAACATATAATTAGTTATAGTTTTATTGTTTTTAAGCTATTGCATATCTTTTATCGCGGCCGAGGTCAGCGCGGCGACCGAATGAAGAAATTTCTTAACGAAAATTAATGATTTTAAACTGATAATTACGTCTAAACGAGTACTGCTTACGATTCGAAAAAAATATATGTTAAACAAGAACATTCTCCTAATATTCCTAGCTTTGAATATTTTAGATTTTGTTTATATTACATAATGTATATAATTTGTGAAATTAGGTCTAACCGAACACAAAAACGACAATTAAACAATAAACAATTATACAATTATACTGCTATACAATATTACATTTACATATTGTAGTCACATCGGTGAGTATAAAAGCATATATTTTTGGGTGTGTGTAATAAACAATATCCGAATCTTAAATGAAACTGCTTCAAATGCAACCATTCCATCAGTATTTTCTTATGACGTTGTCACGTTCAACTATCGTCAGTAAACCGACTTTACAGACAACCGATTTTTTTTGTGTCGTTTGTATAAGAGATATTGCAACCAAAATAAATTTAACAATGTGGCTTCGACCCTACGACGTATTTGTGTACCGAATTTCAAGACTTTAAGTACAATATTTTGAGATTGAAGTAGGTATGACTAGCGCGGCCCCGGTAGACCGATTTCAACCACAATCTTTTTAACTCTTTCCATTACCAAATGATGCCTGCGTGACAAATTTCAGCTCAATCGGATGAAGTGTTTGGGCGCTATCGTGGAGGAATACACAAAGACACAGAGACACATAGATTCACAAACACACAGACACACAGAAGTGCGTTCACAATACTTTCCTTTGCCAGTAAAGTAAAATGGCCAAATTTAATAATATAAATACCTAAGAATTTTATATTTCTTTCTATAGTTTCTATATTTTATAGGCATTTATTTTATTTTATTTTATTTGGTTAACAAACAGCGTTTATACATAACAAATACAAAATATATAAAAAAAACGTATGGCACTCGGGGACTGCCGCGGTAAAGCTATTGCATAGCATTTTTAACAACTTATGGAATTATAATTATTTATTTATTTTATTTTTTCTGATATCAGATAACTGCTCTCTATCGGAAAACGTTGAAATTATTCCGAATCATTTGCGGCTGTGGAAGCAAATGATTCGGAATAATTTAAACGTCTTCCGATAGAGCGCAGCGCACGAATTTTTTATTCGATAAAGCAAAAAAAACGGATTATTCGAAAAAAATCGTAGATAAAAAGATAGATAATTAAATTATCTTTAAAATGATGCAGGTTTCGTAATAATACGCCAGATAGTATTTGCGTAGTGGTCGTTTTTGTGTTCGGTTAGACCTAATTTCACAAATTAATTACACTATGTAATATAAACAATATCTAAAATATTCAAAGCTAAGAATATTAGAAAAATGTTCTTGTTTAACATATATTTTTTTCAAATCGTAAGCAGTACTCGTTTAGACGTAATTATCAGTTAAAAATCATTAAATTTCGTTAAGAAATTTCTTCATTCGGTCGCCGCGCTGGCCTAGGCCCGCGATAAAAGCTATGCAATAGCTTAAAAATAACGTAACAAATCTGTCTTACATTGGCCCGGTTGACGTACCACGTGACAGGCCCGTAATAGTCAGTTTAGGCTCGACTGATGTTCCTCGGGCCAGGAACGTGATAAACAGTTTTGTCTCGAACAGCTGACAATGTGCCTCACGCGTGATTATTAGGCGAAATGGTTAATAAAATGAGACTGTACTTTCGACCGTTATATACTCATCTTAAAGTTATACAATTCATAATACGAAGCCGCCTGCGAAATTATGGTTTTCGGATTTACATGTGGCCGACCCTTGAATGTTTTTTTAATGTTTAAAATATAATATACTAGCTTTATAAATAGGATAGAAAACGAATTTATCGCGTGAAATTTATAGCACCCGACGTTTCGGTGACGTCGCAGCCGTCGTTGTCCAGGGTAGACTCATG
The DNA here is from genome assembly GCA_944548615.1 of Micropterix aruncella. Lineage (NCBI taxonomy): Eukaryota > Metazoa > Arthropoda > Insecta > Lepidoptera > Micropterigidae > Micropterix > Micropterix aruncella. The sequence continues at coordinate 3,338,767 of OX155971.1, read as the reverse complement.
TCTACCCTGGACAACGGCGGCTGCAACGTGACCGAAGCGTCGGGTGCTACAAATTTCACGCGGTAAATTCGTTTTCTATCCTATTTATAATGTCAAACAACCGCGATAGTCTTCGATTTTATAATATACTAGCTGTTGTCCGCGGCTTCGCTTTGCGTAAAGTTTCGAATCGAGTTGCTAATTTGAGTAGGGTGGCGTTGCCTTTTTAGACGCTACCTTTAGATATATAGTAAAAGACGCCCTGTTCGCTTTTTGTTCTTCGCCACCCGCCGCCCTCCTCTGAACGCTGACCTTGTTGGGTTAGTCGCCGTCGCGCAGCCGCCGCTAGGTATGTCGAGTTGCTTGCTCGCGTTACTTATTTCATGATATCTCTAAAACTATTACACCTAAAAAGTTACAGTACATTGCTAATTTTATCTACATTTAACACCCGTGCTGATGGATTAATTTATTTTGATAAGGATTCATATTTTACTGCGAATGTTTTCAACATACTTAAACTACTTTTCTAACTCACGTTATTTGTAAATCGAGTTGAGCATTGCCTAGGAAAGTCGACTCTTTATAGAGCACAACCGATGCTTAAGCATTAGCCAGTGCTTGAGCAATGTTTGGTTAAGGAATGCTCTAGCACACGACTATAGATTCGGGTGTTAGAAAGGGCTTGGTTCATTCCAATCAGGCCATACTTGCGCTGTCATCGGAACTGAACCAACATATACATTTTCAACTTGAATTCAATTGATTTGAATTAATAAAATCACAAAATACATTTTAAATGTTGTCGAATGCGCGCCACTGGAAAATGGCTAGTGCAACGCGTGTGATATCGTCCGAAGCGCCGAGGTGTCTCGTTCGAGCGATCCAGGCGCAGTGTGGTATATTTATTGTGCAAAATTGCTAATCGATGAGCCAAAAGCCACCCACGATGGCGATATTGGACACCGGGATCCCCTCATCTCCGACATTCCCAGAATTTACTGACACATGGCTAGCTTCTTGGCGCTCGGACAATCACCTTCTGTAAGGCTAACAGCCTCCTAGGTGGACGCGCTTCAATTTTCCAGGCAGAGTGGTGAACCATCAGTTATTCAAATACCCGCAAAATTTAAAATCATCGACCACGAACGGTTAACGTCGAACAGTTAACGCTTAAACGGATATAGGGAAATTAGTTCCCACCAATATTTTTTCTTTGATAATTCGGTAAATGACAACATATCGGGTAACGTTGGTGCCACCCGAAGTTTCCGCATTGTTGCAAATATCGTGGTCCAGGGCGGACTGACCTGCTGTCAGCCATCATCAGCTGTTGTCTTGCGGGTAGACGGCATACCATCAAATTATTTTTTTTTCAAATTTAAATTCAAATCTATACTAATATTATAAAGAGGTAAAGTTTGTTACGTTGTAGGAAGTAATATCTGGATCTACTGAACCGATTTTAAAACTTCTTTTACCAATAGAAAGCCACGTTATTTATGAGTGTCATAGGCTATTATATTAATCCGAAAAATAAAGAGACTTTTTCGTGGTAGTCGGATTTGCAAAGTAAGTCGGAGAATAAGCGGTCGAACGAAAACGTTTCTAACTAACGCTGCCTTTGAGAGATATATGATTACATTCTAGAGAAAAGTTGTAGAGCTTGATAATGCCTACAAAAAAAACAGCGACAGCATATGTCTAACTCTTATATTTAAGTCACAAAAAGTAGTATTTTATATTAAAAAAATAATTTAAATCGTTTGGTCATGTTTATTGGTCATATTATCAACAATTATGAATTCTTATCAAAATAAGTAAATTTATCGTCTCAACTGTTCAAAACCAAAGACTTTTATCTTTTACTGCATATAATATCCCTTTTACTGCATAAATAGTTAAAGAGATAATACGCTCACAAATAAGACATTCACAAGAAGACACTCACAAATAACGGTATTATAGTCAAATTGGCATGCAAATACATACATACATACGCAGTAAAAATATAACCCTTCTTTTGGCAGTCAGGAAATAAATCATAGCACTTAGTAGGTACTAACCGAACCACACTCATAATTTCATCACAGGTAAAAAGTTTTACCGCCCAACGAAGTGGGCACGGGTCAGCTAGTTAAATATAAAAAAGTACATTCATTTTAATTACAAAGCCCTAACTAGGCCTCGCCTGTACTAAGGTAGGCTTAATCTATGTGCGTGTATTGTAATTTTCTTATTGTGGGGTATTAATTGTTTATTATTCTATGCAATGAATAAAAATATATGCAATTAATAAAATATAATTAATATTGTCTCTGTTTCCTGTCGACCCATTGTCAAAAGTGACTTAGTTAGGTTTTTCTTTACTCCGTGATTAGTCCTAGATCTCATCCCTGCACCATCGCTGAGTATGTATAGGCATCGATTATATAGTTGTAATAGAGTATAAGCTAGAGTGATTGATATTAATAACACTCCGTTTTTCGATCCTCAGTTAATCTTTAGGCAACATATAAGTCAACTATCGAAAGCCTGTAATGTTAACTTGTGATTAAAATTAAACCGATTAAAAGAAAAATGAAAAATTGTATACTGTCGGTATTGCTACAAAGATTATGGTGGTGAGGAGCGGGCGGCCCGGGTTCAAACATTTTCAGAAGAGGATTCCTGCGGAGCTAGCCAAAAATTTTGGCTGCGGCGCTATTGATGTTAATATAACAATGTGTAACCGGTAATTCGGATTTTTTCGAGATTTTGCAAAATGACTTTGGTGATGATGACAAAAGGTAACCTAAAACAAACTAAATTTCTTCAATATCAAATTAACACCATGTTAAAGCGATCATCCAAAACAATTGGACAATTTTCGAAGTTTTTACGAAATGGCTTGCTGTATTGATGACTAAAGATAACCTGAAACAAATGATATTTCAGGATATCTTCTGTCATCGATATGCAAAGTCATTTAAAAAAAAAAAGAAAATAGTGCCCTTTTTTCAAGTTTCGCGAAAATATGTATTTTTCCGATCGTTATTTTCAAAATATAGAGAATAATCTAAAAACTCTGCAAATTGTCATAATTTCTGTAATATCGATAATTGTTATCGATATTACGATGTACTCGAATGTATCCCACACTGTATGTACAAACAAAATGGCCGCAACTTTCTTGACATTGGGATGAAAAATTTGAACGCCTATATCTCGCTTATTTATTGAGATCGAATAAAGATTATGGAAGATTCGGAATCAGCGTGGTGAATATAGCGTGGTGAATTATTTATTTTTTTATTTTGGCCTGTTTGTTTACATATAAAATTTAAACTTTGGATGCCTATGTCTCGCTTATTTATAGCGACCGACACAATTTTCTTCCAGATTTAGCATTAAAATAAAAAAATAAATTAGTCTATATTTTTTTTTTGGAGAGTGGTTCCTATACTGCAGTTATTCCCATATATTTATTATAAAATATATTGTACACCTTATAGACTGTAGTATGTATAGCACATATCAATTTCGATTTCAATTTTAATTTATTTCCAAAAAAAATCTTAACAGATTGTAGAAACTTAATATTTATGTACATTTAAATTACAGTCTATTAGTCCGTTTTTACAATATTTACATTTATCACCACATACATACAGTTACTTCATTATTGCTTTTAGGGCTTCAAAATCCTTTTTAAGATTTATTTACTAAAACCACAAAATAAAATAATCAATAAAAATAATCAAGAAATTAAAATCAGAAAGTCAGAATAATTAAAAAATGCTACTTAAAATTGTCAAAAAAATGGCCAAAAATTTGAAAAATTATTTAAAATTAACAAACTCATCGATCGAGTAAAAAGCTTTATCTAATAAGAATTCTTTATGTAACTTTTTGAATAAGCTTTCCAATTGAATTGTTTTTAAACTTTCCGGTAGCCTGTTAAAGTAATGGCCCGGAGTATTTTGTGTCTTGTTTTGCTGTGTTTAGTTTAATACATGGTATAAAAATGTTTAATTTATTTCTCGTATTTTTAGTATGTGTATCTGAAAACTTTTTATAATGTGTTTCTTTATTCTTAAAAAACTCAGTCAGTAACTTAAAGAGATAGAGTGAGGTTAAGGTGAGGATTCTTAGCCATAACTTAGTACCTGTCGATTTTGTAAGACCTACTTAGATTTCTCAATAAAAAAATATTTATTTATTTTTTACTAATAATATTAAACTCTTTATTCGCACTTGAAAAAATAAAATACAAAATGGCGAGCTTATTACCACATTGTAATATCTTATTACTAACCTCATTACAGTGCAGTGTACCACTGCATGCGCACGCTGTCGAAATAAAGTGTATTGTTTGTCTGCGTAAAATACAAGTTGCTATACTTAAAACTAAGAATGCCCAAGGAGTGGAAATTGGGAGAGGAAGCAGAAAGAAAAAAAAGACTACCTACTTCTTAGAATTTTTTTGAGATGAGTCTTGTATGATTATAGCGAAGGCGAGTTTCGTATATTTGCTGTAAGATAGTTCCAGAGTATTGCATCACGGACACAGAAGGAGTAGAAGTAGAAATCAGTATAATGACGAGGAATTTTGAGTATATTGCCAGAGGTTGACTGAATTACGAGACTGTGGGGGCTTAATGATTCAAACAAGTTGAGCAGATAGGGTGGTGTTGATTGGGAGAGTACACGTTAGAGGAGAGCAACTATCATTTCTCCTTTGGCTTACTGGTAACCCCTTTAACCCTTGGAGTAAATGGGTATTTTCATGGATGCATCTGTCTCTTTTGCAGGATTTTCGGCGACATCGACTTAAAGTACTCTAACTACGAAACTACTACACCAATCATAAAAAGAACAACTGCACAATGATTGCATTGAAATTTCGAATATAGAATATTGAAATATCATTTTGTAAAACAATTAGATAATTATGAATAAATATGAGAACGTCAAAGAAGTGAAAAAAACGCGCGACCAGATTTGGTCGACTCGTACTCAACGGATAATTGTTTCGCGACCAGATTTGGTTGACTCATACTCAACGGGTTAACTGTGCCCTATATTCGGACACTCGATCATACAAGTACGAACACCAAAGATGAATCGTATGCGTTCATTTTGCAAACGTTCAAGTTTGAGTATTTTCTCTGATAAATCAGAATAAGCCACATCTTTTCAGTCAAGAAAATCTAAGAGTCGTGACATGAGACATGAGACATAGACATCAATTATTTAACATGTGAAGTCTATAAGAAATAGTAAATAAAAGCAATAATCAAAACTCTAATCAGTGCCGGATTATTCAATAGGCCAAGTTGGCACCGGCCTATGAGCACCGCGTCTTTTAGGGTCCCCGCGACAAGGGATCATTGCAATAATATATTTTCAAATTGTTTGTAATAAATAGAAAAAAATCATTGAATTGAAATTCTTATAAGTAAATATTTCATAAATATTTTCTATGGAACTATTAGTATAATTGTTTTAAATTAACGATAGTTGGCTGCTGCTAGCCTGTGCGATCGTATTTTGTTTATATGCGCGTCTATGCCACGCAACATAAGCGTTGTCAGGAATGTTTAAAGGCCTAATTATCCGGTGCGGTCGTGTTTTATATTTCTACACGATTTCCCAACAAAAAAGGTCGTCTATGTTTTCCGTTTTTTATTCCACCATAACTTCTAAACGCTTAAACCGATTTAGAACTGTGTGATATTGTTAGAATCGGTATGTTATCCCGAGAGTCATAGAGTACCTTAACTATCCAAATATCAAGTTAATGGTTGTCTAAATGTCCAATCAACAAATCAACATAAATAGATCTTTTATTTTTTTATATTTTAGCTTTATCTTTCTCTTTACTTTAGTTTTAAGTCAATTCGTTTGTCACACTCTACATATTTGATATTTTTTTTAGGACCATATTTTATGGCAATTTAGTTTTATGAGCATTTTAATAAAAGTTTTAAATAATTTATTGTAAAATTAGAGTCCTGTCCACCCTAGAACAGGCTAGTCCCAGTTGGGTGACAGAATCAAATAAGCAAAAGGTTAAGGTTTTGCCATTCGGTTCCTGTTATTTTTATAAGCAAAAACAACGTTTTATAGTAATTAATTCTTAAATAAATAAATAAATAAAATAAATATCGTGTTTAGTGTCAAATTAAAGGTGTGATTGAGTAAATACATAAACTTCATCTATTTCATAAAAACACTTAAAAAAATTACATTAATACAATAGTTAACTTTCTGTAACGGAATTCGTGTTTTTTATTCTTTTTACTATATTTACTTGTATACATGTCTATTCTACGCTATTTTTTATTTTATTTAGTATAATTAGTATAATAGGTACGCAAACAATACTTTAATAATACATGGTTATCGCTAATATTTTTACATTATTATTAATTAGAGTATAATATTTTATGCGTACTTCGCATGCCTAATTAATAATTGCGTATGTGCCGTTTATCTCATGATTTACAAAGTATCAGTACAAAAAAAAAATATCCTTAAAAATTATCAAAACAAAAAAATAAAAAGTTTAGAAATAAGTTTACAGTAAATTCTGAAAAACAATTAAATGGAAAAAAAATATCAAATATTGTCTGGAATAAAATAATAAAAACATACGGTAAATTATCAATTTGTCTCATAATACGTTATTTATAATGGACCTATATCGTTGCCAGAATGCTTGACAGCCCAAAGGGTCCCCAAAAATTGCAAAGGAGATCCCGAGACTTCAACGGTTCATGGGCCACTACATGGGTTAATCCGGCACTGACTTATGCTATATATTGTATTGGAAATTATATATAGACGATATGTAGTATTAGATTTTTGAAAAGTCTGTTGATTGATGTAATTACAAAAAAATGATAAGTTCATTGATGCATGGGTATATAAATGCATACGAACATGCGGCTCGGCGTTGAAAAGGAAGTTCACGCGGTTTTTTCTGCTTTCCTTCTCACTGGCCCGTAATGCCATCGCGGCGAGGTGAATCTCCAACAAAAAACTTTCTCACTGTGGGAATCATATAAAAAAACCTGGTTGATACACGGTATTATACACAAATTTCGTCTTGATCAAGCTACAAGCAATGCGTCGCTGTACTACATAGTTACCTATATTATATTATATTTTATAAAATTATACAATACAAAAAAATAGATTTTGGCAAAAACAAATGTATAAATAATAATAATTTTTTACAACATTTTTTTTTGAGAAGCAAATAAGATTACCTTTTTGTGAATTTTCACCTCTTTAGATTGTATGTAAGTATATCTATTCTAGGCTGATAGTATTTAATACATAGTGACTTTTTTCATATATTTTTTTTCATTTTTGATAATTAAAAGATAAATATATAAACATAGCGCACTAGCGCAATCAATAATTACATACGGACAGATAGGATAGGGTGGAGCGGCTAAATCAATCCTTGACCCGGCAATAAAGGCCCAGAAAGCCCTCATTAGGGTTATTAATAGAAGACCGCTCCGTTTCCCATCCGACCAATTATTCATAGACTTCAACGTAATGGACATTCGACAGTTGTACATAAGAGCGGTCTTGATGTACTTCCAGAGGAATGACAGGACTGCGACTATTAAACTTCGGGACCACGGACATGACACTAGAAATCGATACAGACAACCGGAGTTAAAAATGAACACGACGTACGGACAAAGACACATTTCTAGCTCCAAAGCTTTACAATATACTGACAATGGACGTTCAAACGACCGACGTATCTTACGCTACGTTTAGAAGAGTAGTGGCAACTTGGCTTTTAAATACATCTAGGGAAGACTGTGAAAAATTATTAAGGTCTCAGGTGTGATCGTGATATATATTTATTTATATTTTATATATTATAACTCTATTTTATATACCTACTATCATATCATATGTATGAATTTATATATAATATTAGTATATATATGTTATATAGTATATGTAATATATATTATAATAATATATAAGTATCTATATATGGTATATATCATATTTATATGTGTTTATATCTAATATATAAAAAATAATTATTATTCCATATAACTTAGTAGATTGTCATAAATTTTAATTTAGTTTATAATTTTATTGATGTTTTTAAATTTAACTTTAAATTTTAAATTGTACTCAAGTATTAGATAAGACTTGCCCTCTCGTCTCAAAAGAATTCATCGATGTTAGTACCACCTCAACACAGGTTCATACCTAGTGAGGTGGTAAACCGTTATGTCAAAAGATGAATTTCCTTTCTAAGCTAGGTATAATATATACACTTATTATAAACTGTTTTTTTTTTGTTAGAATAAGGATTTTCTTTGTAATTTGTAACTTGAATTAAGGAAATAAATAAAAAAAAAAAAAAAAATTAAAAAAAATAAAAATAAAAATACAAATGTAAAAATAAGTGACTAATAATAAATATATATATAAGAAAATATATAAATATATTTACATAAGTAAATAAATAAATCTATAAATAAATAAACAAATAAATTGACAATAAGTAGGTTATAAAGGTTTCTTATTTAAAATTGTAGGTCTAATTGTTTAGAATTATATTATAAATTTGTTTGAAACATAATGTATTTATTGTCAAGTATCGAGTAACAAATATGGCCTATCAAGTAACAAGTATCAAGCAACAAATATGGCCTGACTCAGGATGTGAGTCACCATTTCTTCGCACTGGCTTCTACTTTTCGACCTGAGCCACTTGACAATATTTTTCTTCAGAGTCAATCTGCTGATTGTACCCTGCACTTTAGCGCTTATGCGTACTTATATATTTTCGTATCTCCCCTTTTCGCCTGCCAAACCCAGATATAAACCCTTACACATGTGTACAATACAATACAATACAATACAACCAACTACTCCAGTAGATAGGCATTCGTACACTTGAATGCGTCACAAAATTAAATGTTAAAAATTTAATTATTAAAAACATAACTATCGTGATAGTTGTCATGGCTGTATTATTATATTCAATATTAGGTACCTACATACAAATAATCAAAATATACTAATGTGATCAAATTCAAATAGTCAGAGGATTATCAAATTGCAATAGTCAATTATACATAAAATGAATAATTTTGAATGTAATCGAATTAAAAAAGAATAAAAATAATAAAAACCCAACAACAGCGACAAAAAAAAATATCTACATAATAGGGTCAAAAATTTGGTCGCTAGCATGCCGACCCTTATTCATGGGCCACCTTGGTTTTTTGAATTGGTCTTTATTGTGTACCTTCTTTATAGACTCATCCAATTTGTTGTATGCTCTGGGGCCTATACTCATCAGGTATCTCTGGCCAAAGGTTGTTTTCATTCGTCGGACGTCTATCATATCCGCTATGGATCGCCTTGTTCGGCGTACTGTTGTGTGGACATTACATTTACGTCGTGTCCAATTGGCGGCTAAAAACCGCTCTTGGACGTGTCAAAATATTTGTGTTTTAAGTAGTAAGTACCATTACTACTTTAATCTTTACTTAACATACATATATTAATTTAAAAAAATATATATAGTATCTAAGAAACTTTCGAACTTACTAAAAGTTATTCGTCGTAGAATCGTATTACAAAACAAATTAAAGGCTTATTTAATAAAATAGTCAATAATTTTAATGGCTACCTACTAAACACACAATAATTAAAATAGTCAGTTAAAAGGTTGAATAATCAAAGCAGAAGCCTAACAGTTGAAATAGTCAATAAATCGAATATATACGTACTAAAAACTGTACATAGTAACATCCAAAGTAGTAAGTAACATGTTAAATAATCAAACTAAGGCTAAATCTTACATTTGAATACTAAAAGTACACGTATAATTATCATTCAAATTGGTTCAATATTTGCAAAGTCATGGCCCTCGAATTCGGTCAGATTATAGAAAGGGTGGCCTATGAGCATCTCCTTAACGTTTTTTAAAATTGTTTGTCCTCCAGTTGTTTGATAGTGGTAGGGAGACACTCTGTTATTTTGAAATTGAATGAAAATCAGTAGAGTGTTTGCCATCGGTGCATTGCTCACCGAGTTATGGTGTCATGGAATTCGCGAGATTTTCATTGCGTCAATATCACTTGGCTACCAAACCGTTTTTCTATCAAACCGAACTAGCAGATGTTTTCACCTCGAAAGCTTAGAATAAAAGTGCCGCCTTATCTTAAACCTTGATGGATAATATAACGGGATTATGCACAAAAATAACAGCTTTTTGAACCAAACAGATGTCATTGGCGTTTTAACAGTGCTCTGTCGCGTGGCCAATGTGTCCGCGACGCCGGAAAGGATATCCGTTCTCGGATATCCCGCGATCGGACGAACACCGGGGCTGACCCTGTGCCGGTGTCCGGTTGCAGACAACTGAACGCGTGGGGTAACCATATGCCCTCTTGGTAAAGGGACACAATTATTTTGCCCTGTGGATATGTACTTAATATTAAATATTACTCCAATAAAAAACTAATATTAAAGATTATCCGTGACTGGTTTTTATTATTATCATTGATTATTCCTTATTATTTTATTTTGGTTACTAATATTTAATATTATATATCATTTTATTTCATTTATCTATTTTGATTTCCCGCCCCACCAACCAACTAGAAGAAAAAGTATTGTGAACGCGCATTTTTTTTCGAGATGAAGACGGAAATATTTATGTCGAGCGCCCCCCCCCCCCCCCTCAGACGATTAAGACCATTTCCAGATTGAAGTCTCTTTGTCTGTATGTGTGTATGTGTTTCTTCAGGGACGCCCCCAAACGCTTAATTCGATTGAGCTGAAATTTGGCATGCAGGCATCGTTTGGTCATGGCAAGAGTTGAAAAGAAGAGGTTGGTTGAAGAGAAAAGTTGTGGTTGAAATCGGTCTACCAGGGGGGGGTCACTTGTCATATATCAATCTCGAAATATTGAACTAAGATATTTAAAATTTGTTAAGTCCACGGAGGCTTTGTTAAGCCGAAATCACATTATGCAAATTTTGATTGGAATATCTCATATAAAAGCTACACTAATAATATTCGAATTTCGCCATAAAATTCCGCCGTTCACAACGAAACGCATTCATAGTTCCAAAAATTGAATTATATTCTTATATATTCAATATGGCGGAATTTGACTATGCAATCCTATCTCATACATTCAATATTCTCATATATTAAAAAAAACTGTTCATTATCAATGTTATTATAGATCGTCAAATAAATTGCTATTAGTTTTATTAAGGCAGCCGCTCTAAGGCTAAAAGCAAATGGACTGTGGAAACAAAACACAGAAACACCACACTCAAAAATTCTGAAACGGGTTCTAGAAGAAATACCTCTTCTGGACGCAATCATGGACAGAATAATATGCCATCATGTCTTTGATCGTAGATACAATATCCAACTCATTGCAGAACCAGCAGATCACTCTGGTACAAATGAAGTAAGGATATACACAGATGGCTCCAAAACCACTCAGGTACCGGAGCCGGCGTCTTCTCAAATGATCTAAACATCAAAATATCAACTACCATAGGCAACTTAAATACGATCTTCCAAGCAGAATGCATTGGCATCACCAGTGCAGCACAGGAAGTTGCAGCCAAAGATGTCGGAGACCTAAGTTTGAAATTTGTCTCCGACAGTGCCTCCGTGCTACAAGCGCTAGCAAAAAATACTATAACCTCAGTCCTTGTCCTGAAATGCTACAATGTGCTTCAATCCATTGCAAGATCAAATAAAGTGACCCTGCAATGGATTAAAGGGCATAGCGACTCACTGGGCAACGACGCGGCAGACGAACTGGCCAAAAGGGGATCAAAGGAAATAGTATATGGACCGGAACCCTTGATGCCCATACCCCAGGCCCAAATAAAAACATGGCTACGCAGGAACACCGACGAAACCCACCTTACAGAATGGAAAAAAACGCAGGATGCAGGCAAACAAAGAACGCGGTTCCGGAAGCGTCTAAAAAACTTGCCCGCAACCTCACCAGATTAAAAAGGGACAAAATCCGTAAAGTCATAGGTACTATGACAGGCCACTGTCCCCTAAACAAACACCTGTTTAGCATAGGTGTGACAGACAGCCCTCTATGCATAGGATGCATGGAGGAAAAAGAAACGCCACAGCATGTGCTCATGGAATGCAGGAGCGTGGTAGAGCAACGGGCAAGAAAAATACAATCTCTAGCATCTGTCCCGGAGGCCTGTAGCAACCCAACCCTGTGCTAACCTTCTGGGACAGCCTGGGTTGGCTGGAGTAACATAAATAAAACATGAGCCACGCACAACGGCCCAATCAAGAGGCCAAGTGCTGGAAAAAGCCAGGATAAACTAACTAACTGCTATTAGTTTCGCCGTCAATGCTATCAGAGCTAACCCTTCGCCGGCGCAGAAGGGTTGTCATAATGTACTGTGGATTTTAGCAATCTTATACCATATACAATTAATTATTTATTTTTGTTTAAGATTTAAATACTATAAAACATTGCTTTGCTTATAAAAATAACAGGAACCGAATGGCAACACCTTAACCTTTTGCTTATTTGATTCTGTCACCCAACTGGGACTATCCCGTTCTAGGGTGGACAGGACTTTAATATTACAATCAATTATATACAATATTTAGTAAAAAGCTACTAACACTAAATTGCCCTAAAATGTGGTCTTTAAAAATAATAATAATAATAAAATATTAAAAGATGATATCCATACTAATATTATAAAAGGGTAAACTTGGTGACGTTGTAGGAAGTATCTCTGGATCTACTGAACCGATTCTGAAAATTCTTTTACCAATAGAAAGCCACGTTACCTATTTGTCAGTGTCTTGGCTATATATTAATCCGAAAAATGAAAAGACTTTTTTGTGGTAGTCGGATTTCCAGAGTAAGACGGAATAAGCGGTCGAACGAAAACGTTTCTAACTAACGCTGCCTTAACGATGAGAGATATATGATTGAGTTCTAGAGAAAACTTCTAGAGCTTGATAATGCCTACAAAAAAGTCAGCCACAGCATATGTCTAACTTTTATATTTAAGTAACAAAAAGTAGTATTTTATATTAAACAAATAATTTAAATCGTTAGGTCATGTTTATTGGTCATATTATCAACAATTATGAATTATTATCAAAATAAGTAAATTTATCGTCTCAAGTGTTTAAACACAAGACAAAAGACTTTTCCCTTTTACTGCATATAATTTCATTTTTACTGCATAAATGGTTAAAGAGACAAGATACTCACAAATAAGACACTCACAAGAAGACATTTACAAATAACGGTAATATAGTCAAATTGGCATGCCAATACATACATACATATGCAGTAAAAATATAACCCTTCTTTTGGCAGTCAGGAAATAAATCATATCACTCAGTACTAACCAAACCACACTCATAATTTCATCACAAGTAAAAAGTTTTACCGCCTAACGAAGTGGGCACGGGTCAGCTAGTAATAAATAAAATGCAATTCCATTATGTAATCGGCAATAAATATAATATAAAATTCGATTAAATAATATAAATAAAGTTATATGTGAGAAAAGAAAGAAATAGTCATTAATATTTAATACATGTTTAATTAATATAGAATTTAACATTAAAATACCTAGTCAAAACAAAGTACAATTCATTGACAAAATAATATATAACAAAGTCTATAATGACTATAAAAGAATAATAACTATATAGTCAATGGCGATAAAAGATTTCATTTATAAAAAAATAATTGCAATGGCAACGCTTTTATTGCAAAATACAAATAATGTCTTCAGTATTATATATTTAAAACAAGGGGTTAAAATGAGGTCTAAACGCTAAAATGGGCTTTTGTTTCATTTTGCATCTATGTATAGGACATAATGGAGTGCAATAAAGAGTTAGGTATATGAAAATATATGTTTACCCTAATAAAATGGTAATGGCAGTGTTGGGCAAAATATAGTCGAATAACGATTGACGATTGAATACGTTAATCGCGATTGACGAATAACGATTGATTCATTTAATCGTCAATCGGCGACTAACGATTGATTAGTTTCGATCGTTAGTCACGGTTGACGATTAAACGTTTGCGATTGATATTATCGACAGCGGTCAACTTCAGTTTTGCGTTTTTTCGTCGGTCGGTGCGGTCGGTGCGGTATGTGCGGAAGCGAACGTGCACGTGACCAACCGACCGACCGACGAGAATGAATTGTCGGGCGTTATCTAAAGAGCAAGTTAGTCGCGATTGACGATTGATGATTAACGACTAATTGATATAGTCGCGATTACTTCAATCGTGATTAACGTTAGTCGCGACTAAATCAACCTTGACTAACGTTCGTGACTAATCAATCGGAACTAGTCGATTGAAATATTCAATTGATTGACCCAACACTGGGTAATGGATAACTAAATTTGACAAAGATTAGATTTGTAAAGCACTGCTATATCTTTACCATTTGTAAAGCACTGCTATAGCTTTAAGTAACATGAAAAAACATTCGAAATAATTAGCTTTGTCAATAATCTTGTCCCATTGTACCATAACTGTGCTTTGGTGTGTTTTCACACGACTGCCCAACAAAAAAGGACTGTTTTGTGTTCAGGGTTCATCTATGTATGTTTTCCTTTTCTTATTCCCCCATAACTTCTAAACCCTTGAACCGATTTAGAAGTGTGTCGTATTGTTAGAATGCTATGTCACCCCGAGTGTCATAGGGTACCTTAACTGACAAAATATTAAGTTAGAGCTACCTAAAAGTCCAATAATACAATACATTAACATAAATTATCGTGTTTAGTGTCAAATGAAAAGTCTGATTGAAAATATTCGGGAAATATATATGTATCTATATGAAAAAATACATATACCACAAATATCTCATGAGAAACCGTAACAAAAATAATTATAAATACAATAGTTCACTTTCTGTAATAACAGTCGTGTTTTTTATCTGTCTGCGTATCTGCGTGTCTGTGTGTGTTTATTACTCCACCATAGCGCCCAAACGCTTCTTCCGATTGAGCTGAAATTTGGCATACAGGTATCATTTGATCGTGGCAAGAGTTGAAATGTGTGGTTGAAAGCGGTCCACCAGGGGGCGCTCTAGTCATACTTCAGTCTCGAGATATTGGACTTAAAATTCGACTATTATAACTATTCGACTATTATAAAGACTTTAAATTCGGTAAACAGATGCGTCAGATTGTGAAATTTCTTTTGGAATATCTCTTAAATTTATAAGCGACACGTTTTTTTTTTAATTTTCAATATGGCTATTTTCAAATCATATTGGAAAATAGCCATATCATGGTGATTTAGATATACATGAGGTGACAAAGATCACCGATTTCTTTTTTGACTCACATCATCAGAGCAACTAAATTGTCCTCAATTTAGATACCAAATAAAAGTAACCCTACACACCTCACTTGACTTCCCGCCAGGCAGGAGGTCGGTCCGGCATCGCGACACGGCGGAAACATCGGATCAGATGCACCCACGATGCACCCCTTTCACACCAACTACAAACAGCTAATATAATATAACAGCTAATACTCCCATATCTGGTAATAGACTAAGAGATGGCATCAAAAAACTGTCACGACGTTATTTCAAAAAGCCCTTGTCGTATTTTGTGTCCCTCTTGAAATTCCAAAGAGTTCCACATTATTTATAGCGATCTTCAACGCTTTAAGATTTATCATTTTATATATCTATAGCGATTATTATGATTCACACAAAAAAGCCTTTTTGAGAATATTTACAGTATTTCTTCCACAAAGTTTTCGCTGCATAAGACAGACATATTGCTTTATAAATGTCTTTGACCTTTCAGAGTGTACCTACTAAATATGACCAAAATGCTGTAAAATGTCACTATTTTAGAAGGCTTCTCGACTTCTTGATTGAGAAATTCATACAGGGTTGTGTTATTTTTGGAATCGGATTCTGAAAAGCGTTAAGCAATATTGGGCCCACATTATATTACATTCGTATTCTATTAGCGAATTTACCGCTCTTGGACGTGTCACTATATACTATAGATAGTAATGTACAAGCTACTGTAAGCAACAGGTAGTTTTTACAAGCCAGCATGATACTAGTTTGAGTATCATTACATTACATTACATTTTCGTCGTGTCCAATTGACGGCTAAAGACCGCTCTTGGGCGTGTCAAAATAATTGTGCTAGGTAGTAAGTCTCGTAACTACTCTTTACTGAAAATACATAGGCAGTCAAGAATTAACTACTAGATTATCAAACTATAAAAATAAATAATCAAAATAGAAGCCTAATATTTGAAGTAGTTAGTAATTTGAAAAGATACGTAGTAAAATTATTCATCGTAATATTCAAATCGTCAGTAAAATGTTAAATAATCAAATTAAATCTACGTTATGCATTTTAAACTAAAAGTACAGATATAGGACCATATAAGATAATAAGACAATAAGGCTCTACTTTTTTAAGTAATTTATATGGGCACAATATTTGGAAAATCATGGCCCTCAAATTCGGCCAGATTATAGAAAGGGTGGCCTATCAGCATCTCCTAGATGTTTTTTTTTTAATTTTATGTCCTGCAGGTGTTTAAATTTTGTAGGGAGTAGATTATAGAATTTAATGCTAAGGTACAAGTAGCTTTTCTGGACTTTTGCCAGTCGTATTCGGGGTACGCATAAAAGCGAGCTACCGCGGATATGATGCGAGTGAGCATTAATCGCAGTTTCTGCGAGGTGCTGTCTAGCATACATTAAACACTGGTATATGAACGCCGAATACATAGTCATTACCCTTGCCTTGCTGAATTATTCCTTGCATGAAGTCCTAGTCGTTACCTGATACATGCTGCGCAGTGCTCTCTTTTGCAAAAGAAAGATTCTTTTGCTGGTTGCGCATTTCTCCAAGTCCATAAGTCATTAATGAGTTAAAATAAGCAAAGTATACTGATTTGGCTGCCGTAAAACCACAAAGACTTCTGATTTTTTTAATAGAGTATATCGAGCTACATAGCTTACTAGAGTTGGATGTGATCTTAACTATTTTAAAGAAAAATAGGAAATCTTATGGGTTCAGTATTATAACTGGATACAATAATTAAAAATAATCGCGAATTGTTAGAATCAGATCATATAAACAGTCAAAATATATAATAAAAACACAACTAAAATATCAACAAAGAAAATGATATCTAACAATGATAACATAATCAAAAAATCAATATAATCAATAGGTAGCTGCTTTATAGATGCTGTTTTCCAATTACTGATGTTTTACGTAATATAAAAGCAATATACACGGAAATTGAATCCATGAATACTTATATTAAACTATTATTTAGATGGGTATCTTGTTTTTAGTCATAGGCCCTTAAATTTGCTAAGGTCATAGAAATATTGGCCATCAGCATCTCCCTTTTCTACAAGCGTGTATTTACCTTGCAATGTTTAATAGTTTGTTAGTTATTCTAGGTCAAATCTTTCAAGCTGAATTAGAACCACTTCCTCTTATCCTATGAAGTTGAAATATTACACGTTGGTTCAGTTCCGATCACAATGCATTTTTATGGTGAGCGTGACCTAATTCTAAACCCAGCAACGGCTTCCGACGAGGCTAGTCTTCCACTGTCAACAATACTGACACACAATTTTGTATGCGCAGTGAATTATGATAGCCCGTTCTAAATTTTACCATGACATCCCCGGCTGCTGCATCCAGGGTTGGCTCGGGATAGAGCATTTTAATAAAATCATGTTTGAAAAATGTGTTTTACTATTAACTTATTGTAATTATACATCCTTCAGCTGTTTAATAGCCGCAGGGAGTAAATTATAAAATTTATTCTTAAGGTGTACGTAACTTTTCTGTACTTTGACAGTCTTATTCGGGATAAGTACATCGATATATTTGCGAGATATGCCCTCAGATACAAATAAGTATTTTTTTTAATTTGTTGAGTGGGGCTTTTCTAAGGTCATTATGAGCCTTATAATACTGCGACCATTGCTGATCTATTGTGTTCGCCACCTAGGTACTATAGTTCTGCGCTAAGCCTTATTTATGCCTCATTTAATAACCGTAGCAGGCTTTTGGCGCCAGATTGTTTTACCCCCTCAGGTTGGAGGTAATGACCACTTAAGTGGTGTATCTTTTACGCATCAGCGGGCCACACTCGCACATGAGGTGATGGGGAGTTTCCTCTGCCCCTTGGCAGCACCTGCACATTTTTGTGTTTCGGAGTTTGAGGTTAAACATGTGTTTGTTCAGGCCACAATGCCCCGTGAGCGCCCTCACCAGTAATGCGTAGATTGTTCCTATTTACCGATAAGGCCTCACGGACCGGCTTACAGCCGTAAGCCTTAATTAGCGCTTTGGAATGATTCAACCCTGGCGTGTTGTTCCAGTGGTTGACGGATTGTTCTAAATACATTTGTTTGAGCATTAGGTTTGCAAGGCTTTTTGGTACGCCACAACTTGCGGTGTCAACTACAACGGGCGAGCCCGTTACCACAGGACGTTTTAACGATTTTCTCGTTCTATCGCCCTGCAGTGAACGTAGAAGACTTTGGACAGAACAAATCCAACGTCCAGCTACGTCACAACCCGCAAGAAGCCAACGCCTTACCGCGAGATAGCCAGTGTTACCTGGCGGGCCGACCCTCGCGCCCTTGCTTCCAATTGTGACCAGATTTCTCCGGTCTCTCGATTGGTTCCGAGTTCGACGTCGCTTGCGTGGTCCTCTCCCTTACGAAGCGGTGAAACGGTGTGAACCGAATCTATCGCGGACCAAGGCGTCCTTTGCCCGACTCTGAACCGGGATCGGATGGCCAATGGTCATTTCAAGAGCAGTCGCCGTAAGGTAGACAACCACCCCCGCTCTATAGGAAACAATACAGTTCCCAGACTCCCCCGATTGTTAGTCGGAGAGCACAGTCGATTGGCTTGCGCCGCTCGGTGCGCAGACCGTCCAGGAGCGCCAGAGGTTTGATTCCCAGGGGAGACTGGTTGACCCAGTGTCCTACCCAGGCTCGCACCCTATGCGTGGAGGCCATCGGATGGGTGTTGACCCGTGAGTGTGGCCGACCCTGAACACATGGGTCATCGTGGCCACCTCATCATGGGCTAATTAGCTCCCTGGTACGCCACAGTAAGGTTCACCGGGCCCTATAACGTTCCCTTTGCTCCCGTCTTAGCAAGTTCATCGGCTTTTTCATTTCCCTCGATTCCTGCATGGCCGGGAACCCATCTTAGAATTACCCTGTTCTTTTCGACCCTGTTCTATCAATTCAGTAGTGATATGCAGTTTTGCACTAGCTTTCTATTAATGGTATTCGAGGCTAGTGCCATAAGAGCTGCCTTGCTATCCGAGTGGATATAGATACGGTGGTTGGCGTAGTTCTTATGGAGGTTGATATCCGTACAAATAAGTAGGCTCCATATTATACCCTTTGCTCGTAAAATATGTGACAGAGAGAGCAATAAATTGAACAGTATGCGAGAGAGTAGCACGCCAATATTCTTAACAGCAGCTCTCACACCGAAAACGGTCGGCTGTCTGCCAGCGGAATGCGACCAATCTACTACTGGCCGTCTTTAGTAGTGGTTTTGAAGTTGTCATTTTCGAGCGCGAAATGCCCATCTAGGGGATCATATATCGATGGGTAAGTATAAAAGGGAGCTACCGCGGGTATGGTGAGAGTGAATGTCAGTCTTAGTTGCAGTTTCTGTTTTGTGTTGTCTACATAAAGTCGAATGATACTTTAGACTTCATATAACGTCAGTTTGTTGCAAAAAGTGTTAGGTATATTTTATTTATTGTACCTCTTTATTTATTTATTTAAGAATTAATTACTATAAACCATTGATTAGCTTACAAAAATAACAGGAACCGAATGGCAAAACCTTAAACATTTGCTTATTTGTTTCTGTCATCTAACTGGGACTAGCCCGTTCTAGGGTGGACAGGACTCCAATATTACAATCAAGTTTCGTTGATTGCTTGGCTGCTTACAAATGTACAAGTTTTAGTAAAAAGCTAATGACTTTAAATTTCCCTAAAATGTGGTCTTCAGAATAAAATAAAAAAAAATAATAAAAAAATATTAAAAGACAATAAGTATAATAAATAAAATGCAATTTCATTATATAATCGGCAATAAATATAATATAGAATTCGATTAAATAATATAAATAAAGTTATATGTGAGAAAAGAAAGAAACAGTCATTAATATTTTATATATGTAAAGTAATATAGGATTTAATATCAAAATACCCAGATAAAAACTATAATTCATTGTCAAAGTCAAATATTTTTTGGTAGTTAGTTCAATGTTAAAATATACTAAACATACCTACATGTTTAAAAATATGTTAATAATTTTTGCACCTAAGTTTTATTATACTATTATTTCTAACATTTGATGTATGGTTAGTCTGTCATGATCGATAACCATTTCTTTAATTTATTTTTGAATTCCCTAAATGTCAAATTCATTTTTATTTCCATATTGATCAGATTATAAAATCTCGGCGCAATGAAAGAGTAATGTCTTTGTCCAAATGATGTTTTCCTTATGGGTATTATTGTACATGTATATAAAAAAATCGTTTGTTTATATTATTATTGTATTATATTATTTAATTTTGAGATAAGAAGGAAAAGTCTCCTAACGCCGGATGGCACCTAGCGCCGGACACTAATAGTATATCGGCAAGTCGCGGCGCGATCGAAACAAAGACGTAGGAAAAGGAAAAGCGTACGCTTCCCCGCACTCTTTTTATCCGTCTTTTTATCGATCACGTCACGACCTGTGGAGATACGACTAGTGTCCGACGCTAGGTGCCGTCCGGCGTTAGGGAACGTCCCCCAATACCGTAACGTATTTATAACGCCTTTTATTGGGCTACTGAACATACGAGAAGATTAATCATTGTTTGTAACTATGAGTGGCATCTTTACGTTGCGTTTCGCTGTAAAATCCTAGCTGCCACATCGTAGTACTGCATTGAGCAATCAATGCTACCAAGCACCTTAAGAGAAGAAGAAGAAGCGTTAGTCTGAGTCGTATCGAACCGTTTATTGTATTTCCGCTTCCGCCCTTTCCTCTCCCTCCCTCTATTCGCTTTCTCTGTTAGCCCCGCCCAGCTATCACCCAATTGGTCGACTCCATTCAATTACCCATTCCACGGTCTATTCAATCAGTGCCCAGTGTGGGGTCGCCAAGAGCGGCAATACAGGGGAGTTCCCCTCTCGTAGAAACGGTAATTTGCAGAGGATTTCATTCGTGGCTTGTCAATCAAATTGACCGCTAAGTAGAATGACTGAATGGATTTATAAAGCGACGTCTTCATCTTTTGCATCTTTGGGTACCGTCTCCCACCACGCTCTTTTATAGGCCGCGACTATTTTTTTGGTCCCTCGCACTCATGCTTAGATCACACGTAATTTATTTATTTTATTTATTATATTTTATTTTATAGTAAACTTACTGATACTAGTATTTTTAAAACATATTTAAACAAAACAAATTTACTATCCTATTAATAGTGTAGGTACAATGCTTGCATTACAAATTAACATAGAAATAATATGAACACGTGGATAGTGGAAAAATGTAATAAGGCTAATAATAATATAGGTAAGGGGAAGAAAGGTAATAATAAAGTAAGTTGTTAATAAGGTTAGTTTGAGAAAGGGATATATAAAGCAAAATAGAAGTATAAATAATTGTAATGTATTTATTTAGCACCAACAAATAGAGTTGTCAACTACAACGGGCGAACCCGTCACCTCAGAAAGTTTTAACGAAATGTCTCCCGAGAAGAAGACTTAGGACAAAACAATCCACAGTTAAGCTCCGCCACCTGCCCGTCAGAGGCCAACGCCTTTCGGCGAGGCACTGGGAGAGGTAACCAGCGGGCAGCCTCGCCCCCTGACTACCAGTTTGGCAGGATATCTCCGTCTGGAATTAACCTTCAGGATACCTCCGACCTCCTGACTGGTTACGGGTCCGTAGTCGCTTACGCGACCTCTACCTGTTGCATTACAGCGGTAATTCAGTTCGAATTTATCGCGGACCTGGGCGTTCTTTGCCCGTAGCGCCGCACGGGTTCGAGTGGCCCAAGGTCATTTCAAGAGTGGCATGAAAACAGGTGAACATCTACCCCCGCTGCTTAGAAAACAGTTTATTTCCATAGTCTTCAGACCCCTTCAGCAATTAGTCAGAATGCACTAACCGATTGGCATCGCCGACCGTCCAGTGGCGCCGGGATGCAATACTGCCGGGAGAAACCGGTACATCAGCTCTGAGGCCCGAGACACGGGAGTCTTACCCGGGGTAGCCTTCCACTCGAGGAGGCTTGTGAATAGGAGCTGAATCGTGAGTTGAGCCGATCCGAGAACAAAATGGATCTTGTGGCCCAAGCTGCACGAAACCGGTCACCTTGGATGCACTGAATCCAAAAAGGGGATAGACGTTAGCAACTCTTCAACAGGAAATACCCATTCTGCCGATTGGCTTTGTGGCGTAACTAGACGGTGGACTGTTTCGTCTTAAGTCTTCTGCGTTCACCTCACGGGAGACAGAACGATTAATATCGTTAACACTTCCTGAGGTGACGGGTTCCCCATTGTAATCCAGTTGCCGATGGCTTTTTATTTCCAATTCAAATCAATACACCCAGTTTTCATCACCTGCCACCTGCCAGTGCAGCTTTTCCTATTATTCTGCGGTTGTATGGAATCGATTGGGAATGGCTTTGCGATCGAAATCAATTTGCAGTATTTAAGGACCACTTTAAAAGTTTATTATA
The DNA here is from genome assembly GCA_944548615.1 of Micropterix aruncella. Lineage (NCBI taxonomy): Eukaryota > Metazoa > Arthropoda > Insecta > Lepidoptera > Micropterigidae > Micropterix > Micropterix aruncella. Next base: position 3,315,946 of record OX155971.1, on the reverse strand, counting down.
AAAGGAAGATATTTAAATGTCATAATTTGTTTTTTTTTTTAAATATTTATTTGTTAATCTGATTATTACTATTGTGTTCGTTTATTTTTAAATTTGTAACATGATTTTTTGATGTTAAATATTTTGATTATTTTGATTTTTTATATGTAGATTTTAAAATTGAAATAATTAGTTTATTTTCTTTTGTTGTTTCTTATGTTACATATTTTGATTATGATTATTTCAATTTGTGTATTTATTTGATTATAATTATTGGGATTTTTTATTATAAGATTTATTTGATTTGGTTATTTCATTGTAAAATCATATATGTACCAATAATTAATAGGTGTGTCCTGAAAACCAGGATAAGAGATATCCTGAGGATACCCCTAAATTGCAGCGTTTGTAGCTTTATTTCATAGTCTTTTTCTATTTACAGTTTTAATTTTTAATCTGTGTGTTCTTGTTTTTTTTGTATATGTTTTTTATAACAACAGCTGTAAATAAATATTTTTCAATTTAATTTATTTTTAAATTTATAGACAGCCAATGATTACCGCTATCAAACATTGATATTATATACCTAGGATACCACTCTACACGCAGTCGTTTTTGGTCCGTCAAATCATGCGTATCCATCGAGTGCAAAGCTTCTGTACGTTCAGATACATTTGTAAAATCTTTTGAACTTGCCTCATTCCAATGCCTAATACAGTACGAATTTGCTGACAAGTATTTTTTTGTCAGTCTCAATTAGTTGACGTACGGTTTTAATATATACGGTTCCAATATAATATACGTTTTCTGTACAATATTATTAATAATAAAATAGACAGTCCCTATTCTGTTGGCAGAATCTCCTACCGAATCCCAAATAATAAGACAAGGGCTCGCGATTTATTTTATCTACCGAGAGTCAATACCAATTATGGTCAAAATATGTATTTTTATAGAGCACTTCGATCATATAACCTAAACTTTATATGTTTGGATATTTTTAATTTATCTTCAAATACTTGCTTCGAAGAAATTAGAAATACGATAAACAGCCTTCAGGTTTGATTGGTATTTCTTCGTCCGTTGGGTACGTAGGCTGTGGTAATCGTTACTACACTATAACAATGCTTTCTAGCCAGTTTAATATTTTCTATAAAAGTTCATAAGTATATTAACATTATAAATACATTGTGATGTATATTATATATATTTATAATATTTATACTTTTACATTTTATTATTACCTTATCGTATTTATATTAATTTATTTTTTGTGCACGTGTATGTATGTATATATGTATGTATGTTATATATCATCATATATCTTAAATACATCTACATAACTCATAATGTGGCTTCCCTATCCCTTTCCCCTTACTTAAACCTGCATTTTTTTTCATAGCTCATTGCGCTGTAACAAAAGATTTAGTTTAATTGTGAAAACTTTTAATTGGCCTTAGATTTGTATAATATGAGTTAGTATTAAGTATAAAACGCTGTAAGTTTTCCGAAAAATTAAAAAAAAAAAATAATAATTAGATTCGGTAACCACAGTCAGTTTTCGACCTTCACGTGCATCGTCATGGAGATGACGATGTTGCCGCAGCGAAAATCGTAGAAAATCATAGCGGAAAATTTTTCCCGAGTTAAATTCATTGTAATTCCAAAACACAATTTTCTAAACGACGTCCCAATGAAAAACAAATGACAATCTCAAATCTCAAAGTCAAATAGTAACATGTTCTTAGAGAGCTCCAATTTCAAATTTCGAATTTGGTTTTTTATTTCTTTTATTATTACTGGCCAGTTACAGAGACTTTCAGTATGCTCCACGTATAAGCGACACAAATAATATTTAATTTCCGCCATACAATAATAAATCGGCGACGCTTGCAATGCATGGATCGTTCAAAATTCAAATTTGAGGGCTCACGCCGACCAGCGTTTGCAATTTGATTGAGATGATGCGCATTCGAAATTCAATTTTAATTGCGTTACGTAGCATATTAACAGGATATTTTGTCCATCGACTTTATTTATGAAATGACTATTTAAATGAAATATGTAAGTGCCTGGCTACTTGCCGGGAAAGTCTTGGGGTGACGCAAATGATTAAAAAAAAATGCTATAAATAATTTTATACCTATCTGTAAATAAGATAAAAACGAATTTACCTTGTGAATTGTGTAGCACCCGACGTTTCGGCGACGTTGCAGCCGCTGTTGTCTAGGGCAGACTGGGTGGCTAGGGCAGCATCAACCGTAGACAACGGCGGCTGCAAAGTCGCCTAAACTTCGGGTGCTACAAAATTCACGCGGTAAAATCGTTTTTTTTTCTTATTTATAATGTCAAACGAGCGCGATGGTCTCCGATTACCTATATCTATCTATTTTTATCTATGACTACCTACTTATAAACTGACAAAGAGAAGCTTGTTTTGGGATCGCTCCCCGAATCACCACCCTTGATCCTCCCCTAACGTGAGTAATTTAGATAAAATTAAATCCCGAAAGCAAATGCAGGTGTGTGTTGATGGGAGATGCAATCAACCTGTACTCTATCGTTTATACCACACGATTAACCCATTCTTCTGGAAGACCGACGAGACCGGTTCATTATGCATGGCATTTGCAGGGCCGCACTCGAAATCTTCTTAATATTTAATTTCAAGTTCATCAAGTTTCGATCAAGATCAAGTTTCATCATCATCATCAATTATTACAATAAGTAGGTATATAATCAACGTGCGTACAGATCATTCGTCAATTTTAAATATTAGGAAGCACCAAACAAACAGTGTAATAAAAATCCTTATATGATATATCATATCCTGTATAATTATGTATTTATTTATTTTATTATTTATTTATTTATTTATTTCCCAAAACATTATTAACCCCTCAAATGAATGGCGATTAGCTCGGGTTGCCTACGGCAAAATGTATATAAATTTATATTTACATTTACATTTACATTTACATAGAGCGGGGTTTACTATAGAGCTATAGCATTACTATAGAGCGGATTACTATAAAGCTGCGCACATTTACATTTATATTTACATTTATATAAATTTATATACATTTTGTATACATTTTGCCAAGGCATCCCTTAAGAGACGACTCACATTTGAGGGGTTAACCTTATAGATGATTCTCTTATCTTGCCCCCAAATTTTATAATTGCCTACCACCAAACATTAAAGACATTAAAATGTCATATAAATTTAATAATAGTTTGAGTGCCTACCTCTTAAATTGTACAAATGCAGATATTGAACACTTTATTAAATAATTGAATCTTTATAATAAAAACATAATAGTATATGTAGTAATATAAATTGATGATTTCTAAATGTAATTTTATTTTAATTTTTGTGAATTTTTTTGTATATTATTAATACATATTAATACTTATTAATACATGTATAAAAATATATTAATTTTTATCATGTTTTAAAATAAAATAATATTGAGAATTTTCATGACATTTTCTAACGAATTATTATTAGGTAATTAAGATATTTTTGTTACATTAAGTATGATTTTGTTTATTTATATAAATATAATATTATAGATTTCTTAGGATAATTAAAATAAATTGTCTACCTTGGAACAGGCGGCAGCCTAGTTAGGTTAAGATTTTTGTATATTGAATGTACTCGTAATTTGAACTCAATAAATAATTTGAAATTTTGAAATTCCAAATCGTCAATTATTTTTCTAGGCTATTATTCTAGATTATAACTTTTATTCTACTATAGACTATTATTATAATTCTACTGTTAATAATATTATTATTACTCTACTCCATTACTTTTACTATCATTATTATTCTAATATATAGATTATTATTCTAGACTATACCTAGCAAACGAGACAGAGGAATCCGTTAGAGCGTAATATTAAACGATTATACTTACATATATCTAATGTTTATTTATTTATTTATTATAAAAGGTACACAAACAATACTCTAATATTACATGGCTATCGCTAACATTTTTACTTTGCTAACATTCGCTAACATTTTTACGTGCTTATTTATAACTGCGTATGTGCCGAATCTCATGATTTACAAAATTATCAAAATTATCAAAATTATCAGTACAAAAATTAATATCCTTAAAAATTATCAAAACAAAAATTAAAATTTTAGAAATAAGTTTACAGTGAATCCTGAAAAACAATTAAACAATTAAATGGTGAAAAACAAAAAAAATAGATGGAATAAAATAATAAAAACATAAAAATTATCAAAACAAAAATTTTAAATTTTAGAAATAAGTTTACAGTGAATTCTGGAAAACAGTTAAACAATTAAATGGTAAAAAAAATAGATCAAATATTGTCTCGAATAAAATAATAAAAACATACGGTAAATTATCAATTTGTTTCATAATACGTTATTTATAATGGACTTAACTACTAATGGTCCCAGGTTAAAGAAATCAATGTTATCGGTTATAGTGTTGTATAGCCGGCATGTACGTGAGATAGGATTGTGGAAAGATTGATTTGTCTGCGAAGTGGGAAGGTGAAATGTTGAGTGCTGCCTCAGTCGCCTGGATGGTACGTTGAAATTTAACGCTTCTAATAAATGTGGTGAGTCTATCCCGCCGTTAAGAAGTTTGTGCAGAAACATTAGACTTCCGCACTCTCTCCTCTTTCTAAGAGTAAAAATCTTAAAATAATTTAAACGCTCTTCTTTCTGTAGTGCATTGCAATCCTCCATTGTCAGTATTTCTTTGAATATTTTTAAATCGTCTGCATGTGAAACCACGAAAAACGTGAAAAATTATGTAACTTTTAAAGGTAAAGTAAAAAACTGGCTTCTAGATATTGGGCGTTCAAAAACTAAAGACCTTATTAATACTGTAGGGTGAATATTTAAAAAAATATGTATTTGTAAAATTGTGCAATATTACATATCATTTTCTTTAACATATATACTAGAATGTAGTGTTTATTAATATATTTGTATATATTATTACTTATTTTCCACTTAAATTTATTGTATGTAATGTAAAGTTTACTTTATTTTTAGCCCTTAATTGCATACATATATATTTATTTTTTCTACTTTAAATTTTACTTTAATTTGTGTAAACAACACATTTGTTAAATTTAGAAATATTTAAAATTGATCACCTTCGTCAGTTCGCGAGTTACAAAAATACAGTTGGTATAACACAGCACAGCCAGAGACAGACCTTCTAGGTCTAGTTGGTTGTGCGATTTCGCCTCATTCGGATATGCTAGCATATTTATATGCATAGAGCTATTTTTTCGCTATAATAATGTTTGTTCTTAATTATTCCTCATGTACAACAGTATGCATGTCCTTGTATTTTTTTGTTCTTGTACGTTATAAATAAATAAATAAATAAATAAATATACGTTAGATGCCGACAGCGTAGACTCTTAGAGAGATCATCAATGAATATTAAAAATAGAAGTGGTCCGAGATATGATCCCTGAGGTACACCAGATTTAACTAAGGCAGGGATCGATGTATATCCTTTCACACGAACAATTTGTGTCCTATTTGATAGGTACGACTTCATCCATCTAAGAAGGTTACCGTGAATACCGTTATTTGCAAGTTTCATATGTAATATGTCATGATTACCTTTGTCAAACGCTTTAGCGAAGTCGGTATACACGGCATCCACCTGGTGTTTCCTATTAAACGCGGATGAAATGTACTGGCTGTACTCCAACAGGTTAGTTTCCACCGATCGGTTTTTGGTGAATCCATGCTGGTACGGACAGATTATATGTTTAAAATGTCGTGTAACATGATCACAGACAAGAGATTCGAATATCTTTCCGAAACAGGAGAGTATGCTTATTGGTCTGTAGTTCGATACTGAATTCCTGTCTCCGGATTTATGAATCGGTATGATATTAGCAATCTTCCACTGCGATGGAAATACTCCTATCTCAAGACATTTATATATATATATATATATATATATATATATATATATATATATATATATATATATATATATATATATATATATATATATATATATATATATATATATATATATATATATATATATATATATATATATATATATATATACATATATATATATATAATGTGCAATGGCTGTACGATTTCTGTTGAACATTTTTCAATGAATAAGGAAGGGATTTCATCATGACCTGGACCTTTACTATCATCTAACATTTTTAACTTAGTTCTAATATCTATTTTATTAAAAATAATATTGCATAGCGAGTAATTAGCACTCGAAACACACACACACTTTGTTGAGTCAGCTGCACTGGGTTAGCATCTAAAACCGAGGAAAAGTATTCCGAGAACAACTCGCTTATTCCGGATCCATCGTTGGCAGTTTTGGATTGAAAATACATAGTATCCGGTATCGCCGATTTTGCTTTTTTTGTTTTACGAATGACCAGAATGGTTTACTTGTCTTATTTAAAGACTTCAATTGTCTTAATATAGTCATTATAACTTTCTTTTATCATTTTTTTACCTCTTTTTCTCAGCAAAGATAATGTTTCGTAGTCGACCGCGTTGCCGTACCTTTTTGCCTTTTTTCTGAATTTTTCCTTTTCCTTCAGCAACTTTATACAGGATGTATTTAACCATGCAGGATATTTTGAGGCTCTTTTGCTCTTGAATGGTATTGCCATTTTATTTATTTCCCACAGCTTGGAATATAATGTTTCGACTAATAAATCGGGGTCATCGGGTGTTAAGCATGTATACCAGTTAATTAGTGATAATAATTCAGTACATTTTTTGTAGGCGCCCTTGAAGAAATCATATCGAGCTGTTGCAGTATTTTAAACCAGCTCGACGTTATGTAATGTTTGGGGTTCGACATATTTAGATTCTATAAAATCGTACGTAGAACGATAGGCCCCAACATTGCCGGCGAAATGTCGTCGACATAATTCGCCGTACTTTAAACGTCCCTATTCGGTGACGGCGGTCGCTAGCGCAGACCGGAGAGAATCTCGTACTCACTTGTCCCGCATATCTCCTACGAGAAGTGGCTCCCTTCCTTTGGCGTGAGTAAATTTCTATTACTAAAGTAATTCATAGGACTCTGGCTTAGACCATCCTTTTCTTGTTTTCTAGAGGGTTTTTCTTGTTATCTAATTGGCTTGGATTATCGCCTCCACTATCAACTGTAACATAAATTGAGAATTCGCCGCCGCAAAGACTATCTACGCGCGACGGCGATTGAAGTCAACCACGTGTTCGCCCTTGACGGATGTACCACACTTATATAGTTCTGAGGACGAAAGTATCTGCCCGACGTAGCAGCAAAGCAGCTAGAGTTTCGACCAGCAGGCTGATGCAGCACGTGTACGCCGCGGATTCAGTCAAGGTACAAGCACTCCGATTTTATGTAAGGTCTAGGCAACTCTTTAGTTTTCCTCGAGTATTCCGAATTCGATATAATAGAGGGGTGTAAAACGTAGCAGGGGCGTAAGGTTCGAAATACCCTGAAGCTAAGGACCCGGTAATAAACCGGATAGTGAAACTAATTTCGATTAATCATAGTAAAAATAATTAATTAAGAAATATCTCAAAATTAAAAATAAACCAAAAGGCTAAAATAATTAAAGGTTAATAGCAAATTATCTGCCGCGTGTCGCGCGGCGAAAAAGGTTCAAAGTACATCAGTGGTCGTGTCAATTATCAAGCGTGTCGATTAACTAGTGTATCTAAGTAAATAAATTGTGCTAATTAAAATGTCAATGTTAATAAACTAAAAATAGTAGTCACTGTAGAAACCTTAAAAATCAACATAGTATAATTTAATTTTTGTATCGGTCATTATCATCGCCATCCGCGAGATAAACGAGAGTGTTAATGCTGTAAAGTGATATTATAAAGTTTAAGAGAAGGAGTCTGGAAGGCGTTTGTGGGAAACATTATAAAATTAACCTTGAACCCGCATAGAGGGAAATAAATCTTTAGTTTCGAAATACAGTCTTTCTCATTTGAACGGGAAGAAGTGCGACTCCTCACAGGTACAGAACACGCCAAGTCGGCCACCAGCGCGTATTTTAATACCAGCTATTCACCACCCACCCCTTCCGCTGAGCGAACCGGATAGCTGAGCTGGTGGCCTAGGACTTAGGCAGCGGCACTGGAGGGTTTCCTCAGTGTCTGCACAGGGGAAAAGGACTGGGGACGTGCGAGAGGTATGGAAACCTCTCGAGAGGACCTGGGTATGGCGCCCGCTCGTCCTTAGGACGGGACTCTATGACATTGCCTAAGATAGCAATATTACCCAGGCCCCCTCGAGACGCAGGAAGAAGAACGCGCGTCCCGAGAACTTGTCGCCGGACTCCACTAGGGTCGCATCACCTCATCAAGGTGAGGAGCCCGGACCACTGCATAAATTGGCGCCCAACGTGGGGCAAAATTTTTTTTAAAAAAAAAGATATATTTTTCCTAATTTTTTCCTATTTGTCTATTAAACCTAACTCTTTCTAAAAAGTAAAATTTTCGTGTCCAATATTATTTTTTCATAATATCAGAAGTACTGTAAAATAAAGTGTACCTCAAATATAAAATCTACCCAGTAAAATATAAAATCATACCCAGTAAAATACATTCCGGCGGTTCCATACGGAAACCAGTATTTCTTATATGCAATACGTCTAAACATTAATTCCAAACAGTATAGGTACCTCGCTGGATGGATCAAAATATTATAAAATAATCATATGTATTAAAATTTTTTATAGTGCTATTGCCAAAATAGGGATTTTTTTTTATATATAATACGGCCAAAGTACAAGTTGAAAATAAAATGTTATAACCCTATTATACAAAGTAAATTAATGTAACAATATTTTCATATGCCTAATAATAATCGTGTTCTGTGCAACAAATAAAATGTCAATATAAGTGCGATTAAAATAAAACTCGCAGTGGAGAAAGTGGCCGAGCGCCCGAATAAACCGGTTCCGAGATAACGAAATCGATGACGGACAGGGCACGGCGCGATATTAGGCGCACACAGCGAAGTTCTACCGTCAAACGATTCATCGAATATTACCGTTTGGGTTAGCGACAACGAAATAATCAAATTGCAGGAATGCGAGCGTACAACGAGTAGGTACATACCGGCAACCGCGGAAAATAAAATACGGCGCTCCGGCCAAATAACACCGTCATGTATGCACGCGTAGGACATAGAATGATAAATAAAAAGTAGATATGCCGCACTTTGATGTAAAATAAATCAATAAATAATATTAGTAAGAGTAAAGGGGCAAATAATAAAGGAACAGTGTATAAGGATATTACTTAACAACAAATAATAAGTTGCTATAAAAATAAAATATTAGAATAAAGTCTTTTCGGAAATTAATCTTGTTAGATAAGGGGGACATAAACATTTTAAAATTAGTTGGGAAAATTAAGACTTAAGGGGCCTTACAACATTTAATTTTTTCAAGTTTTAATTTATTTAAGAATTGAGGGATTAGGAAATACTTAGAAAATTGGTATACTGAAACTAAGGATGAAGGTGTTGTAGTAAATTTGTTTCTTGTACATTTATTTTTAACATTGTGTATTTGGGACTTAGACGTTTGGACTTATGTAATTTTTCACAGGTGTCTACATTTCGATTTTTTTAAAAAAAAAATTTTTTTGACTTTCACATACTCATTGCTCAATTTAACTGTGCCAAGGTAAGGCATTTTATTGGGAACATAGATGGGCGTTTCCATGCACCGTTTGGCTATATCCCGAAGGACGGTGAACCCTTGCACGTAAACAACGCGTTCGAACACTCGAAAGGCCTCGATAAGCTAGCAGAAACGTATGACGTGGTACAACAAAAAATCCTCGAATCTTTTCAAACAAATGCACAACGTTACAATCTACGGCGAAAACGAATTGAATATAATGTTGGTGACATAGTGTGGGTAAGACAGCACTACCTATCAAAAAAGGCGGAATTTTTCTCGAGCAAATTGGCCCCGAGATTCCTAAAATGTAGAGTTGCGGAAAAGAAGTCAGCTGTGGCCTACGAGCTGGAGGATATGGCAGGAAAGCGGAAAGGGCTGTTCCACATCAAAGATATGGTCAAGGCAGATTGACGTCTATAAAAGTCCACTCCATAACGAGTAAAACAATACGGAGAAACGCACTCATGGGCGCAAAGGCGAAAAAAATCTTGAATAAAATGGCAAGGGTTAAAAAAAGCACATAGCAAAGCATACATAAGTCACTTAATGTAAAATCAAAAATTATATCCTGAGTAATGTCTAAAATCACATCTTAAAATAGTTCCGAAAGCCCCACAAAATAATAATATTAAAAGCGGTTAAGTTGAAAATAATAAATAGGTCAAATCAGTATTACAGGGTTAAAAAAAAAATAAAAAATAAAAATTGTGGTAAAATTTTATTAAAAATAAAATATTCTAAAATATAAAATATAAATACTATTCTGACAGCTAAAATTAAAGGTAAAATATAAATAAATAGATAAATAAAATATAGTAGATAAAGCATGAAATATAGCACAAAGATAAGACACGAAGGTCCATAACACCTCCTCTGGGAAAATGGTGGATAAAGGCGAAATTTATTATTTATGAATAAGATATTTTATTTTTTATTTTTTTTAAACGTTCACTAAGCCGGCTAAACCGACTTAGTAATCGTTAATACATTCTAGAATCTGTAGAAATGGGTTAGAAATAAAAATTAAAATTCCGAAATAAGTATTTAAAAAGTAGCAAGCTAATATGTAGCTGAAATCGCACGGCATATTACTGACATTAGCGCAAAACTGTCCGGAATATAAAATAAATAATAATAAATATGATGATTGATGGAAAGCGTGATGAAATAATGCACATTAGGAGTTGAGGCTCTCCTACACAAGCCCAAAAGCTTCAAACGGGAGAAATAAAAGTATATATATATAAAATAATATTATGTATTTCGAGTAAAGAGGGAGAACGGCGGCCAATACATAAGTATGCCATCAAACCGTATCTTTACCCTGCTTTGTTTAGGAGAGGTACAGTGGGACGTCTAGCGAACTGAACATTGATAATTCCTCGAATAACGGACACTCATCTAAAATAAAAGAAAATAATAATAATTAAACCGGCAGTAAAATTTATTTAAAAAGACCAATGCATGACGTGCAGTAGGAGGGTCGAATTATAATATTAATAACTAGGGTATATAGCGCATAATTATGTAAGTTCAGTAGCCAAAACCTTCCCTTATGCTTCTTTAAAAACGAATTTTAGAAAACATGAAAGTCAAGAAAGACATATCATATTAATTATGAAACATGCTGTATTTTACAAATTATTTGGATGCAAAGAAGTTTATAAACAAAGTATGAAAAGAGAATAAAAGGTGTTTCTGAATAAAGAAGAATGAAAAGTTATGAATAAACCGAATGGGTGTATATAAATTTTAAAACAACATGTAATATACAAAAATAGCATATAAATAATATGATGAGGATTGAGACATTATGTAAACTAAAATATAAATATCGTGTCGCACGCGCAAAACATTGCGACGCGAAGGAGAACCATAGTCCGCAGCGCGAGGATTATGATTTTCCCATTTTCCATCAAGAAGCGGTCATTATGACCAACCTTGCTATAAAAATCGACCACAAACAGCGATTTGGCAAGATCTAGATTTCATTCATATTTTTCCCAGACCGAAAAACAACAAAACTATGAAAATAAAAGGTTAAATAATAATTAAAAATATATAATTAAATACAAGCTTAATACGTTTAAAACCGCAGCATTGTAAATTAATAAAAGTACATATATTATGATCTAATAAATAATAAAATGCAACACTGCGAGACGTAGGCAATAAAATAAGTTGGGTGATAAACTTGGACAATTTGCACGATCATTGATGGAACTACTGGATATATAAATAATGATAAATATAAAGTTTGAAGTTATAAATAACATTACTGAAAATATAAAACCTGAAATAATCTGATAAATAAAATAATTATTAAAAAAAATAAATATGTATACCGATAAGGGGTCGCGGAAGTTTGAAACACCGCCAGTATACCCCGATAACCGGAAATAGACCTGTTTAGAATAAACTATGAACAATAAAACTACTAAATAATATGATGTGATTAAGCACGGCGAAAATAATATAGAATAATGTAAAACCGATGATGGGATATTATTAACTACAGTATTAAACTAGACAAATGTAAGAACATAGTAAAGTGATTAATATCACGGTGGATGGACTAAAAAAAAAAGTTAATGAGAATACATAAAAATGACAATTAACGTATAACAAGGAGCTGAGCTATATACTCATAATAGGTGGCGGAGGCGAACAAAATAACCTATCTCGTAAAAACAAAACCCTGCCAAAGGAAAGATGCCAAAAGAAATTGCCAAGGAGAAATTTTTAGAAATAACCCATTTAAATTACAAAATAAATGTTAAAAAAAAAAAAAAAAAAATAAATAAATAATTTTTTTTTTAAAAAAATTAATTAAAAAAGAAAATAAAAAATAAATAATAATAAATAAACAAATTTATAATAATATAGAGCTTAAATTAAAATATGTTAGTTGTAGGAAAAGACGGGACAAGTCATAGGATAAGTAGCAAGTAAATATTAAAAGTAGTTATAAGTATACTGCTCTATAAATAAAACATGTAATAGTTATAAAAGGTAATGGGTAACAATAAGTTTTTTTTCTTGTTTTTATTAAATCTTTCTGGGGAAAATGGAAAAGTAACTGCATTTAATTACTACACTTAATATTTTTTGGTATTAATCTATTGTATTAAATAATAAGTCTTCATAATAATATTAAAATAAAACACAGGAGTCGTTAAAGAGTAAATTAGAAGAAATAAAATAAATACTACTATTGTTGAAAGTGGAAATAGAACATTTTGAAAAAATTATAGAAAGTTGATATTGACATTGTGAATACATTGGGAGTTATTAAAAGTAAATATTTGAAAATTCTAAGAAGGGGATTAAATTGAAAACTAAAGGGGTGGCTTTACCGAAAAATGGAACTTGTCCTTGACACCTCAAGAACCAAAATATTACCGAGAAGTCAAACACCAACCCACACACACCACATGAACAAGTAACTCCTAGATACTGCTGCTGTTTTTTCTAAATTTCAGGACGCGGGGTGAGCGTTGAACCATACTAGCGAAAGACGGGCAAACACATATAACAACAAACATGCAAGGAGCTGACAGCGACGAAACCACTATAATACGAAGGAGAAACGCTGCCAGAGAGAGTAACGGCGAGTACGAGAAATCGGAAGACTACTACTCCGCAGCCGGCAATAAGGTTTATTGGTATAAATTAGACATTCAATGAGTGACAGTTTAATCAAAATCGAGTTTGCATGAAAGTTTAAAAATAGACGCTTTAGAGTGCAGAAAAGTCCCGTAATGAACTAAACTCGCGTATGTGTTCACGAACTAGTCTCCTCCGTGTCCGAGAGGAAAATATCAAGGGAAAATTAAGCTATCATGGTGAAAGGGTGAAGTGTCAAGAAATGGACAGAACAATTTTTAGGATAATAAGTACATGTAAATTAATGTTTAAGTTTATTTTGAAGATTAATAACTAAAGATTGGTGGTTATTACCACATATGTTAAAAAGTTGTAATAATTATCGAGTACTAAAATTTTTCTTGTTGATGTATAGAAATGTAATATCATGTTTAATCATACTAAAGGTTATTGTTAAATAATATGTAAAAAAATGTAACTTTAAGATCTTTAAAGAAAGGATGGAAATGTACAATTGCAAATAACTGTATAAAGAAAATATTTAAAGGTTTATGGTAAAGGACACGATCGTTGATGGTACTATATAAAAGAACACTAATTAAATAACTTAACAATCTAAATATATAAATAAATATAAAGAAAGTTTGGATAAATAAAAAATATTGACTATAATATAATTGAAAAAGGACAGCTAAGTTTTCAATGAAATAATACTAGAGTATAACTATATAAAAAAGTCATAATTTTCAGACGCTACTGATATAGCTATGAAGGTTGGAAATAGGGATATAGGTGAATTTTCTTCTACTTTCCACTGATAGGTCAGCATTTCCGCTCGATTTTGGATTTTGTTTTTGGTCTAGGCGTTGTCCCTGTTGTTGGTTTAGGGTGCACGAGGTCGCGCACGACGTTCACTAGCCGGCATTGTAATGTTTGGGGTTCGACATATTTAGATTCTATAAAATCGTACGTAGAACGATAGGCCCCAACATTGCCGGCGAAATGTCGTCGACATAATTCGCCGTACTTTAAACGTCCCTATTCGGTGACGGCGGTCGCTAGCGCAGACCGGAGAGAATCTCGTACTCACTTGTCCCGCATATCTCCTACGAGAAGTGGCTCCCTTCCTTTGGCGTGAGTAAATTTCTATTACTAAAGTAATTCATAGGACTCTGGCTTAGACCATCCTTTTCTTGTTTTCTAGAGGGTTTTTCTTGTTATCTAATTGGCTTGGATTATCGCCTCCACTATCAACTGTAACATAAATTGAGAATTCGCCGCCGCAAAGACTATCTACGCGCGACGGCGATTGAAGTCAACCACGTGTTCGCCCTTGACGGATGTACCACACTTATATAGTTCTGAGGACGAAAGTATCTGCCCGACGTAGCAGCAAAGCAGCTAGAGTTTCGACCAGCAGGCTGATGCAGCACGTGTACGCCGCGGATTCAGTCAAGGTACAAGCACTCCGATTTTATGTAAGGTCTAGGCAACTCTTTAGTTTTCCTCGAGTATTCCGAATTCGATATAATAGAGGGGTGTAAAACGTAGCAGGGGCGTAAGGTTCGAAATACCCTGAAGCTAAGGACCCGGTAATAAACCGGATAGTGAAACTAATTTCGATTAATCATAGTAAAAATAATTAATTAAGAAATATCTCAAAATTAAAAATAAACCAAAAGGCTAAAATAATTAAAGGTTAATAGCAAATTATCTGCCGCGTGTCGCGCGGCGAAAAAGGTTCAAAGTACATCAGTGGTCGTGTCAATTATCAAGCGTGTCGATTAACTAGTGTATCTAAGTAAATAAATTGTGCTAATTAAAATGTCAATGTTAATAAACTAAAAATAGTAGTCACTGTAGAAACCTTAAAAATCAACATAGTATAATTTAATTTTTGTATCGGTCATTATCATCGCCATCCGCGAGATAAACGAGAGTGTTAATGCTGTAAAGTGATATTATAAAGTTTAAGAGAAGGAGTCTGGAAGGCGTTTGTGGGAAACATTATAAAATTAACCTTGAACCCGCATAGAGGGAAATAAATCTTTAGTTTCGAAATACAGTCTTTCTCATTTGAACGGGAAGAAGTGCGACTCCTCACAGGTACAGAACACGCCAAGTCGGCCACCAGCGCGTATTTTAATACCAGCTATTCACCACCCACCCCTTCCGCTGAGCGAACCGGATAGCTGAGCTGGTGGCCTAGGACTTAGGCAGCGGCACTGGAGGGTTTCCTCAGTGTCTGCACAGGGGAAAAGGACTGGGGACGTGCGAGAGGTATGGAAACCTCTCGAGAGGACCTGGGTACGGCGCCCGCTCGTCCTTAGGACGGGACTCTATGACATTGCCTAAGATAGCAATATTACCCAGGCCCCCTCGAGACGCAGGAAGAAGAACGCGCGTCCCGAGAACTTGTCGCCGGACTCCACTAGGGTCGCATCACCTCATCAAGGTGAGGAGCCCGGACCACTGCAGTTATATGCAAGTTTCAGATATATGCCTAGCGGTGGATGATGAGCGTCGACTCGGCTTATTGCTGTGGAACTTTTGACACATATATTGTCTTTATCAGACAATGTCTTTATCTAACTTTCTTATTATACTAGTTACTACTTTTTAACTATTTTAATACTATATATTTATCTAATTACTTGATTGCTAAGAAATGATATTACCGTACTTTGCAGTTGTGCTACCGTCCAAATATTCATTTCTGGCTCAGTCGAACATAGTGCATTTAGGGTACGAAGCGTCCGCACCGTGAACAGTGTTGAACGATGTTAGTTCTAGCTAGCGGTAACGCGAACAATACGTGAGTCCTATCATGGTAGTAATTGGCGGATACAAACAGACCGATTCTTCTAAGGATCGTCGGATTATCAAGGAAACCCCCTAAGCAGTTTATATATGTGGCAGATTGACAGCCAATCTCTTCTTACGCCTAGTGAGTTGTACCAATAATAAACAGGGTGATTGTTTTATTTCAGCACGTGAAAATCGATTTTTACGAACCTAAATCAAGACAATAGCTAAACCAGAAGGTTTATTTTTCACTATGAAGGGTCTTATGTATAATTCATTTGTTTATTAATTTTTCAGCGAACTTTGTGTAATTTCGTTTTCTTTTCTTTCTAACATAATGTCGCGCGTTGGTGCATGAAAGAGATAAATATATTCTGCTTTATAGTTGCATCTGCAATCGACATTGCCAGTTGACATTTTAAGTGTATAAAACTTATGACATCATTTTCTGCACTAACCGAAATTATACACCTGGCAACGTTCTGAAAATTTAAATAAACGTTCTCTTTCTAGCGCCTTCATATTAAGAACTCTGGATTTTTTGCGAACATTCCCGTACGCTCTAACTACAAAATTTTAATATTGAGCCTCGACCTTTTCAAAATTGTTTAAAATGATTAGATTTTTTTAGAAAAATATAATCAACTCTGAGTTCGTCCCTCATAATGCTTATAATAGGCGTTGCGTTCAGTGTAGTTGTCCCTTTTGTAAACGCGGTAGCAAGTGTGTTTACCTACATTAAGTAAATTGGTAAACACCTCTGATCTATCGCTCCCCATAAACGAAATTACCCATGCTTGAAAGCTCTCAGTAAACAGAGGTGTCTAAGGCCTGTATGAATTTACATTTGTATTTAAAAGGCAGCTACAACAACCAACAACGAGCACTGGAAAAAATCTTTGTTTCACTAAGTAAAAGCTCGGATTTCTTTAGTTTGACCTCCTAGCTGCCTATGGATTAATGATGTTGTCTTTGTTATAATCATAGGTCTCTTTAGTGCTGGATATAGGCCTCTTCAATAGCTCACCTTTCTGATTGGTCTTCCGTCTTTCTCGTCCAGTCCCAATTTTTGACGTTTTTCTGGGGTATTGAAATGGATACCAAAGTGCTTAGGATGCAAAAGGGGTTTTATGGGGGTGGTGTTGGAGGGGGTAGCGTCGGGGAGGGTAGCGTTGGATGGGGGTTGTGGGGGGTCTGGGGAGGGGTTATGAGGAAAGGGGGTTGAAGGAGTGAGGGGTAAGGGGGAGTTAAAGGTTTAGGAGGGGGTTGGAAGGAAGGAGTAAAGTGGGTTGAAGGGCAAGAAGAAGAAGCAGAAGAAAAAGATGAAAAAGAAGAAGATAAGAAGAAAAAGAAGAAGAAGAAGTAAATAACAATTTAGAAATGCCGTTGTATGCTTTTAAAGTTACAGACACATCTGTCTGAGCCCAGGTTACATAGCGCATACATTAAACGCAAATGATTTACCTACCTTTCAATTGTGCTAAGCAAAGAGCAGCCGAGCCCGCCTTGCTAGGCACCCCTGTGTTAAGGCGAGCTCACTTCGGGAGTCACACTAGAGTGCCACGGTTGTGTCAAAGAAAGATTTGATAACATTTTAAAAATTATTTTTATTTTAATTTATAATCAATAATAATAATAATATTATTATTTTTTTAAATTAATATTTTTAAATTAATTTTTAAGAAGAAGAAGAAGAAGAAAAAGAATCGTCTTCCGCAGAATGTATAAAGTTTCGAACTTCTGCCGTGGATTAATATCCCGCTTTATCTAAAGTACTATGGTAATATAAAGTTTCGGGCAAAAACACATTTGCTATCTGGAAGGGGGGGGGGGGGGGTGTAAAAATATTCAGATGAAACAGACCTTAGCTACTTGCCGGGAAAGTCTTGGGGTGACACAACCGATTTTTTTCGTGTGCGCGAGAGCCCTTCGTCGCCATTATAACGGGACCGGCAGGTGTCCTTATCAGTCCCAACCCTCTCTCTCCCTTCCATATTCGGCCGAAAACGATATTCTATACGTCACAGGACTGAGAGCCCAATCGTTCATTCGTTATCGAAAAAAATGATAAATCTGAGTTTTTGCAACTTTAGAGCTTGATGATTTGCATGACCTATTTTTGCTAACCAGAGAGGGAATAAATAGGCATAAAAGAAAACAAAAAATAGTTTCAATATTGTTTAGTTTGCATTACCTGAAAACTCTTTATAATTATGAACCAAATGATATACCCAATTAACATGAAAATTATATAATTAACATATACCTATTATATGAAGCAAACAAAACAAATAATAAAATTTAAAATGAAATTACATTAATTATTTGGAGGGACTAGTTTTCTAGTAATCAGGCTCTTCAGGACTCGCAGCAGATCCTTGACTTTGCATGTGTATTGCGTATATTTGAAATTGCAGGACTGTCGACATCGTCCTCGTCGTCGGTTTCTCCGATGTCTACTGTGGGACGTTAAGGTCTTTCCTAGACACGGAGCAGCTAACCAGCTAACATGGTTAGCTGCTCCGTGTTCCTAGACAAGAGCTTTCCCAGACAAGAGCTGCACAAAGCAGAACACTTGAGCCCTGCTTTTTTGCAACTGCAGCTTCCTCCAGAGGATTGTTTGCGACACTTGCAAGAAATAAAATTCAAAAGTCTTTATGAAGCAGGCCCCTTTGTTAGTGTGATGGATCGCAGCTCCTGAGAATGTTCGGTAAGAATGTTAAGCGGCAGCCTAGGCAAAGACACGAACTGCAGCCGCGGTTCATAGATAGTAGTGCGCAGTGACATAGGTACGCGGTAACAGATTGCCGGCTTGTGATCATTTGTGATATATCTTGTGTGATCATTTTCCGTTGTGATAAAATTGAAGGAATTGCATTACAATTCTGTCGATCAAATGCAATCACACACACGTTCCACGCACCACAGTATACCGAGTTAGAAACAGTAAACACACTCTCAAGCGGAATAGCGATTCGGGGATAAGGTGCGAGGGAAGGGAGCGCTTTCGCTCGGGTGTTACGCACGGTCGGCAGTTTGCAAAATTCTCATACGTTTGAACATCTGCGTCGGAGGAGTATATGGCGGCCATATGTGAGCGCGTTTAGGAGCTATCGTGGAGGAATACACACACACACGAGAGAGAGAGAGAGAGAGAGAGAGAGAGAGAGAGAGAGAGAGAGAGAGAGAGAGAGAGAGAGAGAGAGAGAGAGAGAGAGAGAGAGAGAGAGAGAGAGAGAGAGACAAACATACTCACAGGCAGACTTCAGTCTGGAAATCGTCTGGGAGGAGGGGTAGGGGGGGGGGGGGGGTTCAAAATGCATATGTCCGTCTTCATCTTGAAAAAAATTGCTCCATCACAATACTTTCTCTCTGCCGGAAAAGTAAAAAATACAAATAAAATTCCGTTTTAAAACAAATCAAAACTCTCCGTGATGGGACCTCTTAATGTTAGAGAAATGTTAATATTGATGAAGTTTTGCCTGACGAGCGGCCGCCCGAAGGAAAGGAAGCCAAGCAAATGCCACCGGTCTTTAGAAGCCTATCAAATGCTGATATCGATTCTATATATTAATATATTCTATGCCGCTCCATGCCGGTAGCTCGCTTTCGTAATTATTATTATTCATATGTATCTATCAACATACATACATAGTTGCTAGCGAAGGAAGTAGAACTTGTACCTGTACCGCATACATAGTATGCGGTACGTGTACCTATACCGTAGGAATACTGTAATATATATTAAATTGTAATATTTATATATTTATATCTGTATGTGGATATTTAAATAATTTTACTTTCCTGGCTACCGCCCGACCAGAAAGAAAAGTTTTGTGAACAGGATAAAAAAAATCGAGATAAAGACAGAAATATCCATGTTGACTCCTCCCCACCCCCCCTCCCCGATACGATTAAGACCATTTCCAGATTGAAGTCTCTCTGTGTGTCTGTGTGTGTGCAGCTTGGGTCACTAGATCCATGTTGTTCTCGGATCGGCTTAACTCGCGATTCAGCTCCTATTCAGAAGCCTCCTCGAGTGGAAGGCTACACCGGGTAAGACTCCCGTGTCTCAGGCCTCAGAGCTGGTGGATCGGATTCTCGCGGGACTGCATCCCGGCGCCACTGGACGGTTTGCGCACCGGTCGGCGAAGCCAATCGGTTATGCATTCTGAGTAATTGCTGAAGTGGTCTGAGACTATGGAAATACACTGTTTTATAAGCAGCGGAGGTGGATGTTGACCTGTTGTCATGCCAGTCTTGAAATGAGACCTTAGGCCACTCGATCCCGTGTGACACTACGGGCAAAGAACGCCCAGGTCCGCGATAAATTCTAACTGAATATGAGAGGTTGTGTAAGCGACTTCAGACACGTAACCAGTCGGGAGGAAGAATGTATCCTGAAGGTTAATTCCAGACGGAGATATCCTGCTAAAACTGGTAGTCAGGGGGCGAGGCTGCCCGAAGGGTTAGCCGAAGGGTTAACCCTTCGGCTACGTAACAACGAAATTTGGTTGCACATCAGGTTGACTACGTAACGACCAATATTGGCGTCTTGCTCCCGGAGAGCACAGTAATATTATTTTCTAATTCGAACGCATCCTAAAATCCATAACAAATATCTCATTATTACCATAGATACATAGACGGTCGCTAGAATAATTTCGCTCGTCATTTTGCAGATATTTCTGGTAAAATTCCATTGTCAAGTATCATTTTTATTCCAAGAGAAATCATATTTTTTTTTTTGGTTTTTATGAGATAATATCTAAATATTTTTGTATGTAAATAAGCAAACCAAAATACTACCTTTGATAGAGAATCTAATAAAGATCACGATAGTATTTACAATTTCTAAATAGGGTTCCGTATTTTTCCGTAAGACAAGTACAAGTTGAAATGCCGAGTTTTATTCACTTTTTCGAATCTATTTATTCATAATTATCTAAACGTTTTACAAAATGAGATTTCAATATTCGATATATGCAATTTCAATGCAATCATTGCACAGTTGTTATTTTTATGATTGCTATAGTAGTTCCATAGTTATAGTACTTTATGTCGAGCGCGGCGATATTGCAAGAAATTCCAATAAATTGCCGCGGTCTGCCATAAAATTATGCCTCTACTCGAAGGGTTAAAGGTGTCGTTCTCGAGGTTTTTTGGTTCCCCGAGTGCAATGAAACAGATTTCAGGAATAATCGATAAACGGAAGTGTTGTTTTTAAGACGGCGGCGGCATTTAGGACCAGAAGTTGGCTGTATTCCCCTGTGCTGTCTGTGCCGCAAAGTTAACGTCTGAACTTATTAGATGGGGTTTTAAGGTCGCTGACTACAAAGTGGAGGTCCGCAGAAATATCGGGATACCGGAAGTAGGAATTTCAGGACCTTAGTAACCGAAAGTAATCATATTTTTAGCGCTATATGCACAAAAGCAACTTCTAATATGTGTGTTTCTAGTTATGTCATGTGTTTCAACTTCTAGCTATGTGTTTAGCCATCTCCCTCCCCCTGACATGTTCCATCTCCCATGTTCCTCTCCTTCAGTACAAACGTCGCTCGTGAATCGAGCCGCGATCTATGCGACGCTGAGCATTTTCCGAGGGAGATGGAACATGTCAATGATGTCCTTAGGAAAAATGGATACGGAAAATATAACGAGACACGCCCACGATCTAATACAGACGAAACTCAGGAACCGAGCAGATCAAGAGCATTCTTACAATACGTCAAGGGCGTGACAGATCGAATAAGTAAGATGCTAAACAGATTCGATATAAAAACGATCTTCAAACCGACCCAAAATATAGCTCGATTTTTGAGGCCTGTAAAGGATGTAATACTACTGCAAACGCCGGGTGTGTATAAAGTCGAATGCAGTTGCGGTCTAACCTACGTTGGACAAACGAAACGGCCCATAGCCACGCGACTGACAGAACACATCAAAGCTGTTAAAAACGTTCAGTGAGAAAAATCGGCGATCTGCGAACATATATTGGATAGCGGAAGTAACCACTGGATGCAGTTTCAAAACCCCATTGTGCTATCCAAGGAACAATCCTACTTTCCTCGCATGATCCGGGAAGCCATTGAAATAAGAAGAACCCCGAACTTCAATAGAGACGACGGTTTAAACTCTCTTCTACGTGGAACCCTCTTCTTAAAATGTTCCCGCCGCCGAACGCCGAACGTAAAGACGTAAGACAGGATACAGTTAGTGTTGTGTGTGAGACGGATTTTCAAAATTCGCGCGCTCCGAGCCTGGCCCCCCACCACCATTATAACCTACGCAGTAGCGGCAGCGGTATGCGGCCTACCCGCAAAACAACGAATTGACAGCTCTTCAGTCTACCCTGGACAACGGCGGCGGCAACGTCACCCAAACGTCGGGTGCTACAAATTTCACGCGGTAGATTCGTTTTCTATCCTATTTATAATTACGTAAGGCATTACGTAAACCATAACCTGCACATCTCATTTCGGACGACATACTGACACCCTACACTCACACGTATCACACACACGCATTGCTAGGTACACTTCATATACTTTTAATACCTCATTATTTTTTATTTTAAATATTTTAATTATTAAGTACTTTATATCGTATATTACCTCCATAAATTACATTTTTTCGTTGTTGATTATCATTATTAACTCAATGTTTTTCAATACTTTTGTAAATATTTTAAATGTTTTACATTTGTTTTTCGTTTGTTGCAATGTTATTAATCTGTCAATATTTTTAAGAAACCTGCATTACAAGGCGACTCTAGGTTGAGAATCTACTATCAAAACGTTCGCAGTATAAGAGGAAAGACTGATACCTTTTACCAAAATGTTCTCCTTGAAGATTATGACATAATTTGTCTTTCGGAAACATGGCTCCATAATGGAATTTTCAACGGTGAGATTTTCAATAATTCCTATCATGTCTATAGGAGGGATCGGGACTACTCATCAATGAAAGAAAACCGAGGGGGTGGAACCCTTATAGCTGTCAAGGCCAGTATCACATCAATGTGCAAATATAACTGGCAAACACCAGCGGAAGACCTCTGGGTAACTATATCTCTTCCCCAAATGCCCAAAATACACATTTGTTGCATTTATTTGCGCAATGATGTCAATCAACAACGGTTTCTTAATGGGCATTTAGATATGGCTTTTGACAATATGTCAAATCATCCTAATGACCTATGGTTATTGATAGGTGACTATAACCTTCCAAATATCATCTGGGTCATCAAAGACGATAGCACACTGGCTATCCAAAATATATACACATTAAATTCCTTAGAATCAAGTCTAGCTGATTTTCTATCAATTTCTAACATGAAGCAATACAATAAATTACGCAATACTAATGATCGTATCCTGGATTTAATTTTATCTAATACCCTCTTGACGATTAAACCATGTATTGAACCCTTAGTAACAATTGATAATCATCATCCAGCGGCGCTGATATCTTTCCCTACCTCCACCCCCATCCGATATTATCCTGAAATTCGAACCATTCCATTATTCAAAAAAGGCAACTACACAAATATAAACGAAATAATTATCAGTCATGATTTTGATGCTCTCTTTATTGATATTGACGTAAATAAATGTTTGGAAATATTTTATTCAATTTTAAATAAAATTATCGCAGATCATATTCCTTCTAAAAAAATAAATAGCAATGGCTACCCGGTATGGTATAGTAAACCTCTTATAAACGTAATTAAGGAGAAATCACAGTACCACAGGAAATGGAAAAAATATAAAAACCCATTAGACTATGAATCCTTTTCCATCCTACGCGCTAGGCAGAAAATTATTACGAAAAACTGCTTTAATCAGTATATCGATGCGACTCAGCAAAATATAAAAAACGATGCAAAATCTTTTTGGCGTTATGTCAAAACTCAACAGTTAAGTCCCGCTTTCCCACAGACTATGCATTATAATGATCTGTCCGCGAGTAACGTAAATGATATAGCCCAGTTATTTTCTAATTATTTCAACTCCGTCTATGAACATTCCCCAAATCACGGTGACTATGAAGCTGCGCTTTCCCATCATAATGATATGCCCATAACAGATGTGAACATATCGGAAACTATGACGCTAGCTTATCTTTTAAAATTAGATCCCAGCAAAGGAGCAGGGTACGATAATATACCCGCCTTTTTCGTTAAACAGTGTGCTCACTCATTATCTAAACCTCTCAATATTATATATAAAAAATCTCTGCGAACAGGCACTGTACCCTCTCTATGGAAATATGCATTGGTAACACCAATCTTCAAAAGCGGAGACAAGTCAAATGTGTCAAATTACCGGCCTATTTCAAAATTATCCACATTTGCGAAGGTATATGAAAAAATTATATGTGATTCTATCCTTACATACATTAAAAAACATATAAATAATGAACAGCATGGTTTCTTCCCGGGCAGGTCAGTCGATACTAATTTAGCTGTATTTACGGAGTATTTAAATAAGAATATGGACAATCGAATACAAATTGACACGGTGTATACGGATTTTGCCAAAGCATTCGACCGCGTAAATCATGACATATTATAAAAAAAGATTTACTCTATTGGTATAAGAGGTGACCTTTACAGATGGCTAGTATCGTATATCAAAAATAGATCGCATTGCATCTCCATCGGTTCTGTTATGTCACAATGTGAATTGATACCTTCTGGTATCCAACAAGGATCACACTTAGGACCTATACTTTTTATTCTGTACGTTAGCGACATCGGTGCATGCTTCAAGCATTCAAAATTCATGATGTATGCAGATGACTTAAAGATATATAAAATTATTAAATCTGAAAACGATTGTGTTCTCCTACAGAAGGATCTCGACTCTTTGGAAATACATTGTAACAAAAACATGATAAAAATGAATGTAGCAAAATGTTTCCACATAAGCTTTACGCGAAATAGAAACAAGGTTAACTACTCATATCAGATCGATGACATTCCTATCGCGACGTGCACTTCTATTAAGGACCTGGGTGTAGTTTTAGATGACAGATTAAGCTTTCGGGCACATATTGCAGCTATTGCCGAAAAATCTAGTAGAATGCTTGGCTTCATAATTCGCGCATCGAAACCATTCACCGACCCATTAATATTGAAGGTATTATACAACGCGTTTGTTCGATCTCACCTTGAGTTTGCTTCTCCAATATGGTCTCCCTGTTATCAGGTACACATTAACAGACTGCAAAATATCCAAAATAAGTTCGTTCGATACTTAAATTTCAAGACAAAAAGTTGTTGTAATACTACTAATGAAGCGGCCTTACTATTTAAAATAAATTCACTATGTTATCGGCGCAACTTGAATGATGCTCTGTGCCTCTATAAAATAATGAATGGTATATTCGATTGCTCTGACCTGGTGGGAGAGATCAATATTAACGCCCCAATCAGGACCACACGCCAATTTGACCTGTTTCGATTGCCGCGTTTTAAAACTAATGCATCAAGAAATGGAGTACTCACACGCTGCTTTGAGCTTTATAATACCCATTTAAATGGTATTGATATGTTTAATAATTCCATAATCACTTACAAATACTCCGTAAATCAAACTCTAACCGATATAATAAGCTGACTATTCGTTTTTAGCTATTTTTATTGATTATTATTATTATTATTATATTTTATATATGCCACTACTAATATCATACATGATCACACTCCACACTTACACGCTCAACACACTCCCACAAACACATGCACACACACCCTGCATACTAGACTCTTACCTATATAGTTCTAAAATTGAAGGTACATTAGTTTTATAAAGTAGTTTGTAAAAAAAACGTAATATATGTAATTTTAATGAAATCCGTAACCGGTTTTATTTGTTGTAAATCTGCATATATTTAAAAAAATATTATACTGTAATACTGTGTGATTTCTTAATAAAGAATTGAATTGAATTGAATTGAATTGAATTAAAAAGCTTTGTATTGTAGCAATTGTGGTTAAGGTTTTGCCATTCGGTTCCTGTTATTTTTGTAAGCTAATCAATGTTTTATAGCAATTAATTCTTAAATAAATAAATAAATAAAAAAAAATTCAAAAATTATTCATCCATTGCTATAATTTCGCACAAAGGTATGCGAGGTTCGCTAATAGGTAGGTATTACCATTGATTTTATATCAATGGTATTACCTTTTACTGTTACCGAAGCTTTGCAATAATAACACGAAGCAATGAGATTATTGCGGACTAGGTCCATTTCTCTGTTCCGTCGAACTTTCAAATCCGCGTTTTACAATATTTTAAATGTCGAGTCTGGGAGAGGGGTAGCCCTTTTAAGTCATGTCAAGGGAGGCGGGTGTTTCCCCCCCCCCCCCTCCCGTCGGCGGCCCTGTTCTACCCTTTTAGCTTCCACCATCGATCTGTACCTAATTTAACTCGGCACAGGGGTATCGTTTACTCGGAACGAATTGAAAAGATGAGCAAAGTGTCAAATATCAAAACTAAACAGTCCGAGACTCAGAGATGAGGAGGTAAGCTAATATTGTTACAGTTTCATCAGATGGACGATGGGTTGAGTGAAGGTTTGGGATTTATCTTGCGGGTGCGCGCGCGCCGGTCACGTGGCCGCCCCGCCGCAAAGCACTGTCATTTGAGGGGGGATCTACGCATTTGATCGGAGGATTTGCAAAGTGATCAACAAAATTACACTGATAAGCGTTTAATTTCGACGAGGATTAAACTATGATTATTATGCTATACCCTTCTGTAAATAATTGTAGGCACAGTGGGTCGCATATACTTTTATTTATTTATTTATTTCCATAATTCAAATTACAAATTACAAAAAAAACCTTATCCTAGTACAATATCATTTTACAATTCAAATTCAATTTCAAATTCAATTTCAAAATTCTTTATTAATCTGTAATATTACATATATTTTTAAATTCGAAGCCATCCTAACTAGGCCTCGCCTGTACTAAGGTAGGCTTAATATAAAAGAAGGTAGAGTGGTTTTCGTAACTTGCTGTATTATCTTTGTATATTATTATGTTAAATTTAAGAATATAGATATGTCTCCAAAATAATAAAGCGTAATAATATTAAATTTAGCTATACACATATAAATATGCACGTACATACATAAATAAATATATACTTTATAGATAAATATGAAATAATAATATAATATACATATATCTCACAAATCGTGCTCTATTTTAATATATATGTTATTAATATCTCCGTTTCTTGTCGACCCATAGTCAAAAGTGACTGAGTTATGTTTTTCTTTACGCCGTGACTAGTCCTAGATTTCAGTCCTGCAGGAAAAACACTATTCATTTTGTTGAACAGTCGAGGAGCAATGTAAGAAAAGTGTTTTTGCGCAAAACTTGTTCTCTTTTTTGGATTAAGTGCTGTCTGGTTGTTATTACTCGTGTTCCTTTATGGTATGTTGAAAATAGATGACAATTCTCATGATTATAGGAGTAAAGTAGGACTACCTTAGCGTATATTTGACGAACGTCAAGGACTTTAGATTTCTTGTACAAGCTCTCAGAAGAATACCGGAAGGGTTTTTTGTGTATTACTCTTAATAGCGACTTTTGGGCCTTAATTAGAGGATCAAGTGCTTGCAGCGAGGCTCCACCCCAAGCTATGATTCCGTATGCTGTAAGTATGGGCCAATGCGAAATATATCGTTCGTACTAAATCGTTAGATACGACATTTCTTATTAACTTGAATGTATGTACAAGTTTTCTCAATTTAGTTGCAGTGCACCTGATATGATCTTCCCACTTCAGTGTATAGTCCAGAGTTAATCCTAGGTATTTTATTGTATCTACTCTTTCCACCTCCGTACACGTACAAGGCTGTGTCGCATTCTTGCCCTCAACGACAGTGTTGCATGTGTGAATTTTTAGTTTGCGCAGGATTTGTTTGTCGTAAGTTTTCTTCATTTGCAAGGTCATATATTTAGTTTTAGAGTCATTAAGAGTCAGTGGATTATAATTTAGCCATACTTTGATTATAGATAGTCCGTTTTCGGTGTAATTGTACACATCGTCCCAGGATTTTCCTCTGAATACAATAACCTTGTCGTCTGCAAAGAAGATAGCTTCTCTTTCCTCAAAGGTCATGTTAGTAAGGTCATTAACCCCTCAAATGAATGGCGATTAGCTCGGGTTGCCTACGGCAAAATGTATATAAATTTATATTTACATTTACATTTACATAGAGCGGGGTTTACTATAGAGCTATAGCATTACTATAGAGCGGATTACTATAAAGCGGCGCACATTTACATTTATATTTACATTTATATAAATTTATATACATTTTGTATACATTTTGCCAAGGCATCCCTTAAGGGACGCCTCACATTTGAGGGGTTAATGTAGATGAGGAATAAGATTGGCCCTAATACCTTGCGGTACACCGTACCTAACATGTGCTTCCGAGCTAACCATCTCACCAACTTTTGTTGTTTGTATTCTCTCAGAAAGGTAATTTTTGAACCATTTTAATGGTAAGCCACGATGTGACACGGTGTCGAAGGCCTTGGCCAGATCGAAGAATACCGCAATGCATTTTTCTCCACTATCTAAGGCATTAACAATGGAAGCACCTCGTCCGGATCTGAAACCAAATTGCCTCGCCGCTAGTAACTTTTTGGTTTCCAAAAAACTAACAAAACGTTTCTTTGCAATTGTTTCAATTATTTTTGAGACAGAATATAAGAGGCAATTTGGCTCTATCCCCACCCTTGTAAAGGGGACATATGACAGATTTTTTAAGGTGTTTAGGAAATACACCAGCGCTTATACTAAGGTTAGTTATATGTGCTAAAGGGGATGCTAGGTGGACCATGTTTTGTTTTAAAATTTTCACCGAGATTTGATCAGTTACCTGTTGTGTTCGTATCTTTTAGGTTACTTAAAACTCTGCATATTTCGCCAGGATCTGTGGGGGGAAATATGTCTTAGGCCCTTAGGGGAATATATGTCTTAGGGGAATATGTCTTAGGGAAATATGTCTTAGGGGAATATGGGAAATATCTTTATTGACTATATAAGTGTACATATTACACCTTATTGCCTGGAAGGGCCGCTGTAAACCACCCTCCAGCATGTGAGATTAGAGATTTCAAAAAACTCACGAAACGAAAAGACTGGGTGGGATTTTTTATGACCGGGGAATATAAGAACGCACCGATAGTACGCACCGTACGGGTACGCACCGATTTCGCACTCATACAAGCGCCCGTTGTCCGTACGCTACCACTACATAGATTCTCGGGCGCCTCGATGCTAGCCAGTCAGGGCTGTCGCGCGACACCTAAGTATACAAAAGTGAAAGTTTTCCGTACAGGCTGTAATGCAACCTATCAGAAATTACATTTACAAGTTTTTACATTTACGTTACGAAATTACATTTACGAGGCAACGTTTATTGTTCATTTGGAGGACGATTATCCTTAGTAGAACATTGTTTTTCAGCGTAAAACTAACGATAGCTCATTTCGCAGATTCAGTAATAAGCGATTCGAGGCGCAATAAAGAGGCGTTATAACTCCATGGGGTGGCGGGTTCGCCCGAATCAATTGACACCGCCTTACCTGTTTATATAACATTTGTAAATATACTATTTATTTTGATGATGCTATCTGATGATGGAATTCACCATATCCATTTTTGCCCAAGAAAAGCAAATATTGTTTCTCTGTTGGTCGTCATAATTCGCGAGAGCGGTAATTTTCCCAACATTATCATAAGCAAACTTTGGACCCAAAAAAGACCTTGACTGCTTAACACTGTCTAGGATCCAAATAGATGTTTTTTAAGTGTTTATTTGCTAATTATGTCACTATTTGAGATTATCCAACAAATAGAGGTAAGTATATATTGACATCGTATATAGATTATTTAGAAGAGATCTTTATTGAACGGGGTATAGACGTCCATTTGAAAAGTGTTCTGAGAGAATGAATGTTAAATTAAATGTAAGTTTGACAACATTATCTAACTATTTTATGTAGTAGCAACGTAGCCGCGTTGAAACACTGGTTCCCGTCAGATCACCAAAATTAGGCAGCGGCGGGCGTGGTCAGTACTTGTATAGGTGAGCGCCTAGGTACTGCCACGTGATGTTATAAAAAGCCATTTTTCAAATTCCAATGTTTAGCCTGTGCTCGCAGGGAGTTAATAGGCCCTTGCTGAGTTGGCCACGAAGACCCATTCTATTCAGGGTTGGTCAGACTTACGGGTCAACACCTATCCGACGGCCTCCACGCATGAAGTGCGAGCCTGGGTAGGGCTCTGGCCTTACAACAGCCGGGCAAAGGATGCTGTGGTCCGCGATAGATTCGGTAAACACCGTTTCACCGCTTCGTAAGGGAGAGGACCGCGCAAGCGACCTGAAACTCGTAACCAATCGAGAGACCGGAGTAATCTGGTCACAATTGGAAGTAAGGGCGTGAGTGTAAGCCCGCCGGGCTTCCTGGCTATCTCGCGGTTAATAAGGGCCTTGGCCTCTTACGGGCTTGTGGCGTAGCTAGATAGATGGTGGACTGTTTTGTCCTCAAGTGCGCGCTCCTCAAGTGCGCTCACTCCAGGGCGATAGAACGACTAATCGTTAAAACTTCCTGAGGTGACGGGCTCGCCCGCTGTAGTCGATAACCTAAATTGGGCTCGCATGCCACATTTTTGAGATTTTGAAAATTTGAACATTTTAGATTTTTTTAAACATTCTTGATATTTTTGAACTTTTTATGAATCACGCCGATTACTTAACCCTCCAGGAGTCTATGTTTTGAATTTACAGTCAATCGCTTAAGCCGTTTAACCTGGAAGTCGTTGAACACAGAAATATAGAAATCCAAAACTATTATATTATTGATGTCCAATTGCACGGAACCCTCACCTCGCGAGATACACTAGCACTTAACCGGTTTTCTTTTGTTTTTAGTTTCTGTTGGCGCTTGTGGTGTTCGTCATGGTGGCGTTCGCTAGCGCTTCTCCACAATTTGGCGGCCGGGGCGGGAGGGGGGGAGGAGGATTCGGGGGCGGCGGAAGAGGGGGTGGGGGATTCGGGGGCGGTGGAAGAGGGGGAGGGTTTGGGGGCGGTGGCTTCGGCGGCGGGGGAAGGGGAGGATTTGGGGGTGGTGGCAGAGGGTTGGTAGCTTTTGTTCCATTTAATACTATTTTCGTATGTAAATTAATAACTAGCCATTTTGGGAGCTAACGGGCCCATGATGAGGTGGCCACGATGACCCATGTGTTCAGGGTCGGTCACGCTCACGGGTCAACACCCATCCGCCGGCCTCCACGCACGGGGTGCGAACCTGGGTAGGACACTGGGTCAACCAGTCTCCCCTGGGAATCAAACCTCTGGCGCACCTGGACGGTCTGCGCACCGTGCGGCGCAAGCCAATCGATTGTGCTCTCCGACTAACATCTTGCGGTGTCGACTACAACGGGCGAGCCCGTCACCACAGGAAGTTTTAACGATTAGTCGTTCTGTCGCCCTGCAGTGAACGTAGAAGACTTTGGACAGTACAATTCTACGTCCAGCTACGTCACGACCCGTGAGAGTCCAACGCCTTACCGCGAGTGAGCCAGGAATAAGCCCGGCGGGCTCGAGATACTCGCGCCCTCACTTCCAATTGTGACCGGATTTCTCCGGTCTCTCGATTGGTTCCGAGTTCGAGGTCGCTTGCGCGGTCCTCTCCCTTACGAAGCGGTGAAACGGAGTGCACCGAATCTTTCGCGGACCAAGGCATCCTTTGCCCGACTCTGAACCGGGATCGGATGGCCAATGGTCATTTCAAGAGCAGTCGCCGTAAGGTAGACAATTACCCCCGCTCTATAGGAAACAATACAGTTCCCAGACTCCCCCGATTGTTAGTCGGAGAGCACAATCGATTGGCTTGCGCCGCTCGGTGCGCAGACCGTCCAGGAGCGCCAGAGGATTGATTCCCAGGGGAGACTGGTTGACCCAGGCTCGCACCCCATGCGTGGAGGCCATCGGATGGGTGTTGACCCGTGAGTGTGACCGACCCTGAAACAGAATGGGTCTTCGTGGCCAACTCAGCAAGGGCCCATTAGCTCCCGACTAACAGTCGGGGGAGTCTGGGAACTGTATTGTTTCCTATAGCGCGGGGGTGGCTGCGTACCTTACGGCGACTGCTCTTGAAATGACCATTGGCCATCCGATCCCGGTTCAGAGCCGGGCATAGGACGCCTTGGTCCGCGATAGATTCGGTGTACTCCGTTTCACCGCTTCGTAAGGGAGAGGACCGCGCAAGCGACCTCGAACTCGGAACCAATCGAGAGACCGGAGAAATCTGGTCACAATTGGAAGTGAGGGCACTAGTATCTCGAGCCCGCCGGGTTTATTACTGGCTAACTCGCGGTAAAGCGTTGGACTCTCACGGGTTGTGGCGTAGCTAGACGCCGGATTGTTATGTCCTAAGTCTTCTACGCTCACTGCAGGTCGATAGAACGACGAATCGTTAAAACGTCCTGTGGTGACGGGTTCGCCCGTTGTAGTTGACATCTCAATATAGCCATTTAGACCACCAAGACAGGTGTTCTACATTATCGAACCAGGCGTAGTTGGTCTAGAGCTGATACACACGTACAAAAGCAAAAATACCTTCTCACGATTCTGGTTGTGGTCCGTAATTCTGTTTGAGCCCCGCGTCGAGAGACAGCCTCCTGAGATGTTCAGTGAGGTCTTAGAGACAGCGCAGTACTCGTATACAGTAGGGCGGTGTCGTCTACAGCGGGCGAACCCGTCACCCCAGGCTGGTATAACGATATGTGATCGTTCTTTCAGCCGTGGGATGAACGTAGAGAGACAAGAACATCTACTGTCTAGCTCCGCCAACGCCAACGCCTTACGGCGAGGCACCGGGAAAGGTACCCAGCGGGCGGCCTCTCCCCCTAACTAACAGTTTTGGCAGGATATCTCCATCTAGAGTTAACCTTCAGGATACCTCCGTCCTCGCGACTGGTTACAGGTCCGAAGTCGCTTACGCGGCCTCTACCTGCTGTAATACAGCGGTAATTCAGATCGAATTTATCGCGGACCTGGGCGTCCTTTGCCCGTAGTGCTACACGAAATCGGGTGGCTCAAGGTCATTTCAAGCATGACAGCAGGTCAACATCCACCCCCGCTGCTTAGGAGACAGTATATTTTCATAGTCACTGACTCCTTCAGCAATTAGTCAGAGTGCACAACCGATTGGCGTCGCCGAACGGTGCGCAAACCGTCTATTAGCGCCGGAATGCAATCTTACCGTGAGGTCCACCAGGCCTCAGACGCGAGAGTCTTACCCGAGGTAGCCTTCCGCACGACGAGGCTTCTGAATAGGAGCTGAATCGTGAGTTGAGCCAATCCGAGAACAAAATGGATCTTGTGGCCCAAGCTGCACGAAACCGATCGCTACCGTACTCGGATACAATTATTGCTACTATAGAAGCGACACGGGTTCCTCACATGTCAACTACCTCATGCTCTAAGTCGATATACTTCATATACTCAGTTGGTGAGCCATCGACAAAAAAGTACAAGAATTTTGTAAAAGCTGATACTTTCAGATCAGACAGTATTTTGAACATAGATGCTGGGGTAGAGTCCAGAGTGGGGTATATATATATATATATATATATATATATATATATATATATATATATATATATATATATATATATATATATATAAATATACATATATATATATATATATATATATATATATATATATATATATATATATATATATATATATATATATATATATATATATATATATATATATATATATATATATATATATATATATATATATATATATATATATATATATATATATATATAATAACATCCACTAAGGATCTCTTAGATTCACCGCCAATTTTATCTTTCCGCAGACCACCTAATATTAGATCAATATTAAACAAAACAAAAAATAATCAAAATTTCTCTATTGGTAATAATACTTTTGGCCTTCAACCTTGCGGTCGTCCACGTTGTAAAACTTGTCCTCTGTTAGATCTAAGTCCTTTTTTTACCAGTCCAAATACTACTAATAGTTACAGGGTTCCCTTTCATTGCAGTTGTATTTCAAAAAATATAGTATATCAACTTCTGTGCAGGACTTGTGATGCCTTTTATATCGGTGAAACAACAACACCACTTAATATTAGACTAAATAATCATAGGGCTAGTGTAGGAAATGAAAGCCAACTCCCAATATCTTTACATGCCAGGGCGCATAATTTATCTTTTGATCAATGTTTTAAAGTTAAAATAATAAAATGCCTGGGTGATAATGCAAAAGAAAGGGACGTCAAATCTTGGGAATTAGCTTATATTTATATTTTAGGCGCTTGCAAAGGTTCCGGTCTCAATAGGCAAAATTAATAAGGTTTATCATATTATCATAATCATCAAATGCTTTTTATTTTAATTTATAATCATTCATTTAAAATAACGTTTTGCACGGTTGGTTATGGTACCTTAACTAAATCGTGTAAAATATTATTAATCCATTTCTTTTTGTTCGATTCCTTGAATTTAAATTTTCAACGAATTGTTCGATTTCAGAAATGTCACATATCTTGACGACGGCTGAGCCGAAATATTGATATACATTTTATAACAATCATTAATATTTAAGAAACACTAATCGCCTATTATTTTCCAGCATTCATTCTCGTCTCGCATTGTTGTGTTGCCGCTACCATTTTGACCAGGTTCCAATACCACAACAGGAAACACCTAGCAAGCGCTGAAGGAAGAGAAGAATCAGGCGTGGAGTCACTCCTGGTCACCACAGACCAGATAAGTGCCCTTTCATTATTTTATCATTTCATTTATTTAGTAATAAACATAATTTCAATTTGAAAAAATAATATATATATATATATATATATATATATATATATATATATATATATATATATATATATATATATATATATTTATATATATATATATATATATATATATATATATATATATATATATATGTATATATATAGGTATATATATATATATATATATATATATATATATATATATATATATATATATATATATATATATATATATATATATATATATATATATATATATATATATATATATATATATATATATATATATATATATATATATATATATATATATATATACATATATCTCATAAATCGTGCTCTATTTTAATATATATGTTCTTGTATTTTATATATATGTGCTCTATTTTAATATATATGTTCTTGTCTATATAAATATAAATGTCTATATATGTTATAAAACGATGAATGATTCGCCAAACAAACCAAAGAATAAAACGGAACGGTATTTTGATTATTTTTTATTATATTACTTAAAGAAATGTTTTTCATTTTCAGTGGTTTCGGAGGATAAACTACGGGATTACAATAAGATTCGTATAACGTTATAATAAAATAGTTAACTTTAAGGCGCTCTGTTAAAGAATAAATAATTTTCATCTAAATACACATTTTGTCAATTTAATAATACTTATTAATAAATAATAAAATTTAAATGCTATATATCCACGGCTAAGTCAGCTTCCTATGTCAGCTTTTGGCCATATTGACATTTTGATACCAAAAAGTGGCCCATCCGATGTACCAAAGCTTTCAGATGTTACAAAAAAATAATTATCAAACTCAAGTTGCCATCTCGTTCACTATATTACAAAGTCCACACACATTTTATCTGTCTTGGCTTAGGAGTTTCCATTTTTAACAAAAGAGGTTTACAATCTTAGCCATGAATGCACAGTAAAATACTTAAGTTCTAGTTCTATCATCTAAAACGTAACCTAAAATCCGCACTCTTGATATGCCACCGTCTGGTACCATGGTTATTCTGATATGAGAGATTTTCTCGCTGCTCGAAGGTATGTACCAGTGTTCAGCGTCAGCTGTGAGCTGCAAGATAATCAAGAGTAATAATTTGTAAACATGCTTGCACCGTTGATTATGTAGGGTATTAGATTGCTCAATACCATAGTACGCTTTGGCAACTCTTTTGCGCCGGCGAGGCGCTGATAGCATTGCCTGTCGAAACTAATAACATTTTATTTAGCCATCTTTAATAATATTGATACCTACCTGACCCGTACCCACTTCGTTGGGCGGAAAAACTTTTTACTTGTGATGAAATTATGAGTGTGGTTCGGTTAGTACTGAGTGCTATGATTTATTTCCTGACTGCCAAAAGAAGGGTTATATTTTTACTGCATATGTATGTATATATTTGCATGCCAATTTGACTATATTACCGTTAATTGTGAGTGTCTTCTTGTGAGTGTCTTATTTGTGAGTGTCTTATCTCTTTAACCATTTATGCAGTAAAAGGGGAAAGTCTTTTGTTTTAAACACTTGAGACGATAAATTTACTTATTTTGATAATAATTATAATTGTTGACAAAATGACCAATAAACATGACCTAACGATTTAATTTTTTTAATTTTATAAAATACTACTTTTTGCTACTTAAATATAAAAGTTAGACATATGATGTCGATGACTTTTTTGTAGGCATTATCAAGCTCTACAACTTTTCTCTAGAACTTAATCATATATCTTACATCGTTATGGCAGCGTTCGTTAGAAACGTTTTCGTTCGACCGTTTTTTCCGACTTACTTTGGAAATCCTACTACCACGAAAAAGTCTTTTCATTTTTCGGATTAATATATAGCCTATGACACTCACAAATAACACGTCTTTCTATTGGTAAAAGAATTTTCAAAATCGGTTCAGTAGATCCAGAGATTACTTCCTACAACGTCACAAACTTTACCTCTTTATAATATTAGTATAGATTAATAGTGTTTTTCACAAAGGACTCATTGATCCTATAAACCCATTATTTGACCAATGATAACAATAACAACATTAAATTATTATTGCCATCTATCGCATTTTTATATACGCGAATTATATCACAAAAATAATACGGATATATTAGAATACCGTATATTAGTACATTGAAAGATTGAAATGCCTAATTATTATGTATTGAAACCTGTATAATCAATTAAAATTACCATATTTATGTAGATAATGGGAGGATTTATTTAAAATAGCATTTAAAAAAATAATATATTATTCTATTTTGAGATTGGATACTTATAGGCGTGTTTAGAACGCCATCTATTGGGCATCTAAACATAAGAGGAGATTAATCAATGTTAAACACTATGAATGCCATTTACACGTTGCGTTTTTAACACGCTTTTATTAGGTCGACCTGTATGTAACTATGTAAATGGAATCTAAGGTAACTAATTTAACCGTCTTCCAAGGATCGTAGCGTCATGAAAATTGGCAGCTGTATGTAGTTCTGATGACGATACAATAATATGGTACTGTCGAACTGATCTGATGAAGGAGTCGGAAGATATGAACTGGAACTTCATGATGGAACATCGTATCATAGCTGTGTTTGGACTTGTTAGAAAAGTCTTGGAATGAACTTTGACCACGATTAGGTTTCAAGGTCTGATGATGAAGCCGGAAGATAGGCACTGGCATTCCATGGTGGAATATCGTATCATAGCCGTGTTTGCACTTGTGAGAAAGTTTACGTAATGGACTTTGAACACGATCAGGTGTCAAGGTTATAACAAACCTATTATATATTGACTTGTAAATATTGGGTGTAAATAGTATAAATATTGACATAGGTGTTGTATAAAGCATGTTTTTAGTGTTTTTTTAAACTATTAATTTATATAGTAACATCCTAGCTGCCAAAACGTAGTACGGCACTGAGCAACCTAGTTAGTTAGTTAGTTTGGCTGGGCTTTTCCCGCACTTGGCCTCTTGATTGGGCCGTTGTGCGTGGCTCATGTTTCCATTTATGTTACTCCAGCCAACCCAGGCTGTCCCAGAAGGTTAGCAGCCTGTTTGGGTTGCTACAGGCCTCCGGGAGAGATGCTGGAGATTGTAGTATTTTTGCCCGTTGCTCTGCCACGCTCCTGCATTCCATGAGCACATGCTGTGGCGTTTCTTCTTCCTCCATGCATCCTCTGCATAGAGGGCTGTCTGTCACACCTATGGTAAACAGGTGTTTGTTTAGGGGACAGTGGCCTGTCATAGTACCTATGACTTTACGGATTTTGTCCCTTTTTAATCTGGTGAGGTTGCGGGCAAGTTTTTTGGACGCTTCCGGAACCGCGTTCTTTGTTTGCCTGCATCCTGCGTTTTTTTTCCATTCTGTAAGGTGGGTTTCTTCGGTGTTCCTGCGTAGCCATGTTTTTATTTGGGCCTGGGGAATGGGCATCAAGGGTTCCGGTCCATATACTATTTCCTTTGATCCCCTTTTGGCCAGTTCGTCCGCCGCGTCATTGCCCAGTGAGTCACTGTGCCCTTTAATCCATTGCAGGGTCACTTTATTTGACCCTGCAATGCATTGAAGCGCATTGTGGCATTCCAGTACGAGGACTGAGGTTATCGTATTATTTGCTAGCGCTTGTAGCACGGAGGCGCTGTCGGAGACAAATTTCAAACTTACGTCTCCGACATCTTTGGCTGCGACTGCCTGTGCTGCTCTGGTGATGCCAATGCATTCTGCTTGGAAGATCGTATTTAAGTTGCCTAGGGTAGTTGACATTTTGATGTTTAGATCATTTGAGAAGACGCCGGCTCCTGTACCTTGAGTGGTTTTGGAGCCGTCTGTGTATATCCTTACTTCATTCGTACCAGAGTGATCTGCTGGTTCTGGAATGAGTTGGATATTGTATCTACGATCAAAGACATGATGGCATATTATTCTGTCCATGGGTGCGTCCAGAAGAGGAATTTCTTCTAAAGCCCGTTTCAGAATTTTTGAGTGTGGTGTTTCTGTGTTTTGTTTCCACAGTCCATTTGCTCTTAGTCTTAGAGCGGCTGCCCTAGCCTCCTCTTGGATGACAAGGTCCAGAGGTCTCATGTTTAGGAGGTACTCTAGTGCGGCCGATGGTGTGGTTCTCATACATCCAGTGGCTGCTACACACGCTAAGCGTTGTAGTCTCTGGAGTCTTGCTTTTACTGTGGTCAGTTGTGTTCTGGGCCACCATACAACTGATCCATAAGTCAGCGAGGGCCTGATGACTGATGTGTATAGCCAGAGTGTGATTTTTGGGTTGAGACCCCATTTTTTCCCCATTAGTCTTTGACACTGCCAAAAAGTTAGGCAGGCCCTCTTTGCTTTGGCCTCGATATGACTCGCCCAGTTTAGTTTACTATCAAGGATGACTCCCAGATATTTCACTTGATTTGATAGGGAGAGTTTGGTGTTGAATAATTTTGGTACTTGTAGTTCTGGTAACTTCCTCTTGTTGGTGAAGAGGATAAGTTCTGTCTTTTTCGGATTTACTGACAATTGATGTTCGTCACACCATTTTTCTACTATCTGCAGAGCTGAGCGCATGACTTTACATAACATGTTTTCTGCGCTTCCATTTATCATTATTGTTAGGTCGTCGGCATAACCAATAGTAGTGTAGCCCCTTTCATTTAGTGTTTTTATGAGGCTGAGCACTGAGCAACCTAATAACCTATATAATTAATGCTAGCACCTAAGGTTCATTCAAGAATGTCTCAGTTCTGTCTTTGACGAATCCAATGGTTTTACTAAGACAAGTTTTTCTTATGAACTTCATACTCTTAGCATCCCCTCCCCCCTCCCTCCCCCTTTACTCCCGGCTTACTCGCTATGGAGACGCGATCATCGATGGCTCAACGTACCTTCTGGGGCGAAAGGATAGTTGTCCATTCGTTATCGTTGACCATATCCGGTGTCCAGTTCCTCTTTCCAAGATAGGTGCCTTCGATTTTGACGCTGTCAGGATAGTTTCCTTTAAAGTGGCACGTGTCCACGTCAATCCTGGTCACTCTGCCAGTGTTAGCCAGGCGAAAAATCGCCCATTCGTAGCCTTGTGAAAAAACATAAATATTAGGTCGCACTAGAAACTTTGAACTTGGAAAACTTCGGTTTGAGTTGAAATGTCGAATTAACATATTTTTTTGACGTGACAACGTCTTATAATTCGATGTAGCTGGCTGCACGCACGAAAAAACATGACTCATGCGGCGTTACCTCACTCTGAGGCGTTCCATTTATTATATTTATTATTCAATATAAATGCTGCCATCTACCGGTTGCGACACGAATTATTTACTAACCTCAGTCTAAAATAGTACGAATGAAAATCACTAGATTGATTAAGATCCTTGACATAATTTTATATGTATTCTTGATGTAAGTACAGAATGTTATTACTGAACGGACAAGTTTCTTGTGGGTACAACGAAGTGAGCAACTTTTATTAAAGAAAAAAAAAGTATGTAAAGCTATCATTACGATGCGCTATCTAGCGGTTGGTAAAATGTCGCTGATATTGTTTATTTACTACGTATTACCTAACGCTAGATGGCGCAGCGTGCTCAAACGCTTCTCAAACCGTTATTTAACAGTTTGAGATTTCAAACTTTTAAATAAAAAAAAAACAATAAATTTTAAACAATAAACAATTATACAATTATACTGCTATACAATAATACATTTACACGTTGTAGTCAAATCGGTGAGTATAAAAGCATATATTTTTGGGTGTTTGTAATAAACAATATCAGAATCTAAAATGAACCTGCTTCAAATGCAACCATTCCATCAGTATTTTTTTATAACGTTGTCACGTTCAACTATCGTCAGTAAACCGACTTTACAGACAACCGATTTTTTATTTTAAACTATGATACCCCTTTTTCAAAATCAGGTCATTTATTTGTCTTTATGTCGGATAGTTTTGTCGGCCACGAAGCATAATGATCCTGCATCACGACAACGCTCTAGCTCACTCCGACAGAAAAACAAAGTAATTTTTAAGCATTGTAAATTTAAAAAAATGGATTTTGTCATCCCAAGACTTTCCCGGCAAGACTTTACAGAATCAGTAACAGTCATAGGAATGTTGGAAGATGAGTTATCTTAGTAAACAACATTGGAGTTTATAACCATAAATAACATTTCATTTTGATCCGAGCAAAATCGAAACATTTGCGGAGTAGCATAACGCCACCTAGCGCCGCCTAACGCCGCCTCAAAATGTATATATCCGTCTTCCTCTCGAAGGTTTTTTTTCGCCTTCACAATGCTTTCCCTAGAAAGGAATTACTAGGGCATCCACCATACACACCCGACTTTGCACTTTATGATTTTTACTGTCCCGGCCTACAAAGGGAAAGTGTTTTGAATGCGCATTTTTTTTTCGAGATGAAGACAAAGGAAATATTTATTTTGAGTCCCTATGAGACGATTAAGACCATTTCCAGATTGAAGCTTGTCTGCCTCTCAGGGTGTCTGCCTGTGTGTCATTCAATGTTGCACTCGTATACTATTAACCCCTCAAATGAATGGCGATTAGCTCGGGTTGCCTACGGCAAAATGTATATAAATTTATATTTACATTTACATTTACATTTACATAGAGCGGGGTTTACTATAGAGCTATAGCATTACTATAGAGCGGATTACTATAAAGCGGCGCACATTTACATTTATATTTACATTTATATAAATTTATATACATTTTATATACATTTTGCCAAGGCATCCCTTAAGGGACGCCTCACATTTGAGGGGTTAACGAAACAAAAGTCATGTGTGTTCATTGAGATAAACCATTGTGCAAAGTCTCTTGTTTCGATGTCTAGGTTAATATACCTACTATAATAACTTACTATAATAACCCATTGTATTGATAACAATATAGCTACTATCATAATAAAATATTACTTAATATTGACCTTAGTGTATTTTGTTTCCCTGGCAAGGAAAGTATTGTGGACGCACTTCTGTATGTCTGTGTGTCTGTCTGAATGTGTGTATTCCTCGACAATAGCGCCCAAACGCTTAATATGATTGAGCTGAATATTGGTATGCAGGCATCATTTGGTCATGACAAGGGTTGAAAAGATTGTGGTAGAAATCGGTCCCCCAGAAAACGCGCTAGTCGTACTTCTATTTCGAAATATTGGACTTAGAAACTTGAAATTCTACATAGGTGTCTCGTTGGGCCGACATCTCATTGTGAAATTTTGGTTACAAAATCTCATATACAAGCTACACTAATAACATTCAAATTGCGATTCACAACCAGAGGCCGCCGAACCAGATTCATTCGCCGGCCGAGAGAGGGCGCTCATTGATTAATATGAAAATTATAAAATTAATATTCAGATAAAATACGTCCTTGGCTACTTGCCGGGAAAGTCTTAGGCCACACAACCAATTTTTATTTATTCTGTAAGATTAAGGATACACTCAAAGAAATTTGCTTAAAACTTGAAAAGAAGCAATAACGGGTTTTCAAACATTTAGGTATTTATATTATCTCTTTTATTTATTTCGATTCTAAAAACTCCCAGTCACCCCTTTGACGTATGTATGCCGCCTTTGTATCTTCTATTGTTATACTTATTTATATTTGTACTTCATTTCATACATTACATTACATTTTCGTCGTGTCCAATTATTGACGTCTAAAGACCGCTCTTGGACGTGTCAAAATAATTGGGTTAGGTAGTAAGTCTCGTTACTACTCTTTACTGAACATACATAGGTAGTCAAGAATTAACTACTAGATTGTCAAACTAGAAATATAAATAATCAAAATAGAAGCCTAATATTTGAAGTAGTTAGTAATTCGTAAAGATACGTAGTAAAATTATTCATCGTAATATTCAAATTGTCAGTGAAATGTTAAATAATAAAATTAAATCTACGTTATGCATTTTAAACTAAAAGTATAGATATGACCATATAAAATAATCAAACAATAAGGCTCTACTTTTTTAAGTAATTTATATGGGCACAATATTTGAAAAATCATGGCCCTCAAATTCGGCCAGATTATAGAAAGGGTGGCCTATCAGCATCTCCTAGATGTTTTTTTTAAATTTTATGTCCTCCAGCTGTTTAAATTTTATAGGGAGTAGAAATAGCATATATCCGGAAATAGGCCTATGAAATAAAACCTCATTTGATTCAAATTTTGATTAAAATCTTGGTCCGATTGGTTTGAGACCTCACCTGGTACTTTTAGGGTCCCATCTTCATTCTCGTGGAGTATTTCCGGCCTGTCCAGTCTCCTGGCAGTCTCCCAACCGTCAGCCATGTTGACTCCTCGGCCTGGTTTTATTAGATTCTTGGGATGGCCGTAGTGAGCGTTGGAGTAACCTGTGCATTGTGCAAGGGATTACACTTTATCGTTTGGAATATGTATCGTAGTCAGGTAAATCTACGAAAATGTACGGATTGCGGGAAAATATGTTTTGGAATGCTACTGCTGGATTTAGACATTTGTGACTATGCTCTCTGTGATTCATTTATTTTATTATTTTTTTAATTTCATATTTCATCAATACTAATGTTATAAAAAGGTAATGTTTGTATGTAGGAGGTAATCTCCAAAGATACTTTTCCGATTTTAAATATTAGTTTTTATTACGAAATCACGATATTTGTAAATCAAGCCGGAGAAAATGTGCTGGTGATGTGCTTTTTCGGCGTGCGCTGACGAATGGGTTTGGTATATTTGAAAACTATGTATGTAAAACAAAATCGGCAGCCTCAAAGAGATCTACAAAAAAGTCCGCGATAGCGTATATCCAACTTCTATAATTAACCCTTCGAGTAGCGGCATAATTTCATGGGAGACCGCGGCAATTTATTGGAATTTCTTGCAATATCGCCGCGCTCGACAAAAAGTACTATAACTAGGGAACTACTATAGCAATCATAAAAATAATAACAGTGTAATGATCGCATTAAAATTTCGTAGATAGAATATTGAAATCTCATTTTGTAAAACAATTAAATAATTATGAATAAATATGAAAAGTCGAAAAAGTGAAAAAAAATCGGCATTTCTAACTTGTATTTGTCTTACGGAAAAATACGGAATCCTATTTAGAAATTGTCAATACTATCATAATCTTTATTAGATTGTCTATAAAAGGTAATATTTCGTTTTACTCATTTACATACAAAAATATTTAGATATTAGCTCATAAAAACCAATAAAAATTTTGATGACTTCTCGAAAAACAAATGATGATGCTTGACAAAGGTATTTTACTAGAAATATCCACGAAATGACGCGCGAAATTATTCTAGGGGTCATCTATGTATCTATGGTAATAATGAGATATTTGGTATGGATTTTAGGATGCGTTCGAATTAGAAAATAATATGACTGTGCGCTCCGGGAGCAAGGCGCCAATATTGGTAGTAAGTAGTCAACGGTGTTCTGATGTGCAACCAAGTTTGGTTGTTACGTAGAAGCTAAAAAACTGCTTTTATATTTAAAAAAACAAGAAGCGCTCTCTGTTGGAATTCGCGAGTACCACTTCGTGAGCCGGCTTTCGTTGAAGCAAATTTATTAGCAATAAAATATAAATTATTATCAAAATAAATTATTCCAACATCACAAGCGTTAAGTGAAGATAAAAATAGCCATTTACTGCGTTTTAGGTGGTATAGTTGAAATAATGTTTGATATTTCTCATTAGCGTTTATTAAAATTACGGATTAAATATTGATTAAGCGCTCTCTGTTAGAATTTGCGAGTACCACTAAACGCCTACATTTGTTGAGACAAACTTATTGAAATTTGGACAGTACAACCTCTGTCGGGTCAGTAGAAGTAAATAAGGTTAAAATTGAAATTAAAATAAAGCGACCAATTCATTCATCCCCATCCCATGCAACCCGAGAAACGTCACGAACGTCGACTAGGCTTACGCTTGCGTACGATTTACGGCTTATTTTAGATTGCG
This sequence comes from Micropterix aruncella, assembly GCA_944548615.1. NCBI lineage: Eukaryota > Metazoa > Arthropoda > Insecta > Lepidoptera > Micropterigidae > Micropterix > Micropterix aruncella. The sequence continues at coordinate 3,270,979 of OX155971.1, read as the reverse complement.
AGCTGACATGTTAAATTTACAGCGTGAAGTATGTAACACCTGACGTTTGGCGATGTTGCAACCGCCTTTGTTTAGGGTAGGTTACCCTGGACAATGGCGTGTGCAACATCGCCGAAACGTCCGGTGATACAAACTTCACGCGGTAATTTCGTTTTATCTTTTTTATTAACGGATTAATTTTATGGTGTCTAGCTCTGCGTTAAAAAGATTACAAAAAAGCAGTAATTTACCTTGGCACAAAGCTCCATTTTTCATACTGATCAGATCGATTTCTCTGCCAATTAACTCGTTGATATTTGACTTGGCGACACCGAAAACCCTCAAGCGAGCTATGCCACCATCAGGATACATGTTCACTCGGATGTGCGTCCATGGTTCATCGGACACTACCTGGAAACGATGGATTCGCGTTCAAATTTTAATTTTTACAGATAAGCAACTACGCGACGAAAGGATTCAAATACTGCCGTCGTAAATGAAAACACACTAACTTGAAAAAAGACGTTTCGAGAAAAACGCGGTCAAAGTTCAGTTGTTAAATATTTGTTTTCATGAACAAAGTAATCAATATAGATTATTTCCTTTATTCTTTCATGTTAAAAAATACAACTTCAATTCTGCATAAAAATATATAATAAATTATAATTGTTTAATTAATTAAATTAGATATTGTGTTTTAAATTAGGAAAATAATTTGATAAATTTTATATTTTTAAGCTATAACACCGTAACTTAGTGGTTACTGTGTTAAAGGTAAATTTTACCCATTACTGTGTTCTAACCATGTAAAATAAATATATATTTTTTAAATAAATTAAAAACTGCAGGCACCTTAAACACAGTAATTGAGATACTGTAATTAATTCGTGTATTAATAAATTAACTTTTAACAAAATTTTACCTAAAACCACAGTATCTGAAGAAACCGTGTTGTAACCAAACAAAAATATTTCTTAAATGCTTATATAAGTATTCAAAAAGATCACAGTAAATAATAGGTTACCGTATTTTAACTTAAAAAATTATACATAAGTACTGTGTTTTTTATTAAAAATATTCTGTTTTTTTTAAATACTGTGTCTTTATCTAAGGTATCTCGGTAACTATCCATCGACAGACAAACCGAAAAATTTGCCTTATAGTACTCCAACTCGTGATTTTAAAAAACCAAACTTGTATAAACACAGTAAATAAAGTTACTGTGTTTTCATTTACGACGGCAGAATACGTATCAGATAGGTCAAACTCAAAGTTTCCGGAACCGGCCAATTACATAATTTAAAAAATACATGTAGAACTCTTTGGCTGTAGAATAAAGTTTGTTTTATCTAACTGTTATTGGTTTTACGAAATGGATCTGTTGGGCCATTATGACACATTTCGTTTTAGGATCGGCCCAACTCACCACAGGTCAGCACCTATCCGGTAGCCTCCAACTAGAACTTCGAGCCCGGGTAGGTTCTGGGCTCAATGTTCTAGTTGGAGGCTACCGAGAAGTACCACTTCTCGAATGCTACAAAATACAAGCGATAAAATCCGTTTTTGATCTTTTTATAATGTCGGACAACCGCGATAGTATTCAATTTCGTACCTTTTGGTAGTTGTGTCTCGTGACTTCGTATCCTGACCTCAGAGGAGTAACTGGTACCAGCTCATGCCATTTGTCCGAGTTCAACCTTTGGACCTTCAGCAAGTCTTCCATCCGGCAGGCACTGCCCATTTGGGATATCCTCCTTGGTATTAAGGCCTCTTCTGGAGAGTAACAAGTAAATATGTTTAAAAAGAAAACACTACTGCCGTTACCGAAAGTGAACTATTTTACTGTTTTCATGAAATACTAGCTAACCCGTGCCCACTTCGTTGGGCGGTAAAACTTTTTAATTGTGATGAAATTATGAGTGTGGTTTGGTTAGTACTGAGTGCATGATTTATTTGGTGACTGCCAAAAGAAGGGATATATTTTTACTGCATATGTATGTATGTATATGCATGCCAATTTGACTATATTACCGCTATTTGTGAGTGTCTTCTTGTGAGTGTCTTATTTGTGAGTTTCTTATTCTTTAACCATTTATGCAGTAAAAGGGAAAAGTCTTTTGTTTTAAACACTTGAGACGATAAATTTACTTATTTTGATATGAATTCATAATTGTTGATATTATGACCAATAAACATGACCTAACGATTTAAATATTTTTTTTTAATATAAAAAACTACATTTAGTGACTTAAATATAAAATGTATACATATGCTGTCGCTGACTTTTTTGTAGGCATTATCAAGCTCTACAACTTTTCTCTAGAACTTATCATATATTGCTCATCTTTAAGGCAGCGTTCGTTAGAAACGTTTTAGTTCGACCGTTTTTTCCGACTTACTTTGGAAATCCGACTACCACGAAATAGTCTTTTTATTTTTCGGAATAATATATAGCCTATGACACTCACAAATAACGTGCCTTTCTATTGGTAAAAGAATTTTTAAAATCGGTTTTGGTAGATCCAGAGATTACTTCCTACAACGTCACAAACTTTACCTCTTTATAATATTAGTATAGATTTGTGGATGACGCATTTATCCATATAGATTTATCCATATAGATGTATCCATATAGAACCTTTCATTCGACGCTAAACACGATATATTTATGTTTTTATTGACATTTGAACATTTAGATATGTCTTATGATATTTGAACATTTAAATATGAACTTTTTTGATATTTGGATATTTAAGGTACCCTATGACACTCGGGATGACATAACAATTCTAAAAATACCACCCACTTCTAAATTGGTTCAAGAGCTTAGATGTTAGGGTGGAATAAAGAAACGGAAAACATACATAGATGAACCCTGAACACATTACACTCATTGTTTATTGGCCAACTTGGGTTGTCGACTACAACGGGCGAGCCCGTCACCTCAGGAAGTTTTAACGATTAGTCGTTCTATCTCCCTGGAGTAAGCGCAGAAGACTTGAGGACAAAACAGTCCACTGTCCAGCTACGCCACAAGCCCGTAAGAGGCCAACGCCTTAACCGCGAGATAGCCAGGAATATTACCCAGCGGGCCTACACTCACGCCCTTACTTCCAATTGTGGCCAGATTACTCCGGTCTCTCGATTGTTTACGAGTTCGAGGTCGCTTGCGCGGTCCTCTCCCTTACGAAGCGATGAAACGGTGTTTACCGAATCTATCGCGGACCACAGCGTCCTTTGCCCGGCTGTTCACCCAGGATCGGATGGCCGATGGTCATTTCAAGTGCAGTCGCCGTAAGGTCCGCAACCACCCCCGCTCTATAGGAAACAGTACTGCTTCCAGACTCCCCCGACTGTTAGTCAGAGTTCATCAGGGGGGCTAACAGGCCACCGATTGTGGCCAACTCAGGCGCAAGCCAATCGATTGTGCTCTCCGACTAACAGTCGGGGGATTCTGGGAACTGTATTGTTTCCTATAGAGCGGGGGTGGTTGCCTACCTTACGGCGACTGCTCTTGAAATGACCATTGGCCATCCGATCCTGGGTGAACAGCCGGGCAAAGGACGCCTTGGTCCGCGACAGATTCGGTATACTCCGTTTCACCGCTTCGTAAGGGAGAGGACCGCGCAAGCGACCTCGAACTCGGAACCAATCGAGAGACCGGAGAAATCTGGTCACAATTGGAAGTGAGGGCGCGAGTATCTCGAGCCCGCCGGGTTTATTCCTGGCTAACTCGCGGTAAGGCGTTGGACTCTCACGGGTTGTGACGTAGCTAGACGTTGGATTGTATTGTCCAAAGTCTTCTACGCTCACTGCAGGGTGATAGAATGAATAATCGTTAAAACGTCCTGTGGTGACGGGTTCGCCCGTTGTAGTCGACACCGCAAGATGTTCGTCAGAGTGCACAGTCGATTGGCTTACGCCGCACGGTGCGCAGACCGTCCAGGAGCGCCAGAAGGTTGATTCTTAGGGGAAACTGACCATAAGGCGAGAGTCCTACCCAGGCTCGCACTTCATGCGTGGAGGCCGTCGGATAGGTGTTGACCCGTGAGTGTGACCAACCCTAAACAGAATGGGTCTTCGTGGCTAACTCAACAAGGGCCCATTAACTCCGAAGTTATTTGATGAGCATGTTTATTAGGCAGTCGTGTAAAAATAGGCAGATTAGTACTGTTGCCAATCTATAACTGAATTAAATGATTATTACAAACCTTGAGGGGATAACCTCGCGGCCTGGATGGAATACTTAGGCGTGAAATTTCCGGTAAAAAATGCTGTATCCACGTCGAATCCTGAAATTGAAGTCAACACATAAATAAAAACAAAATTTAAAATAAAAGATTCCCCAAAACTTTCCCAGGATGTAGACATGCATCCCTCCCCCGCGCGCCAACCCAAACCCCCCGAACCGCGCGCGCTAATTCGTAGTATATTTGTAGCATCTTTCCAAAAATGTTGTAGCATTTGCTTAATTGAATATGGCAGATTTTAAATATTGCTTGTGTCGCTTGTATACGAGATATTCCAATCATAATTCACAAGGTGATTTCGGTCCAACAAGGCATCTGTGTATCGAATTTCAAGTCTCTAAGTCCAATATTTCGAGGTTGAAGTATGACAAGCGCGCCCGATGGTGGACCGATTTCAACCACAATATTTTCAACTCTTGCCATGATCAAATGATGCCTGCATGCCTAATTCTAGATCAATCGGATGAAGCGTTTGGGCGCTGTTTTGGAGGAATACACACAAACAGACACATAGGAATACACCTAAACAGACACATAGACACACAGACAGATTTCAGTATTCAGTATTCAGTATTCAATTTATTCATTCAGAATATACAATGAAAGCATGAATTATGAATTAAAGCTAATTATCGCATATTAGAATTCGTCAGTTGCTAGTAATATATTAATATGTAGATATAAAACTATTAAAGCATAAACATTAATTCGACAATAGCGTTGACCAAAATCGGCTTTACACGGCAGACAAATAAAATTAAAAAAAAAATAGAGCTGAATCCATGCACATGAGTATACATATAAAATAGATAATTATTATAAGAATATTAACAGTCATATTAGGCACTTTATACAAAAAATAATCACAGAATAGAAAGTATCAAAACAAAATTGAAAATAAACAACGTATGTATATGATCAGGTATGTTACGTTACACACTGTAATCTACATATTACACATTAAACTCATAATATTATTATTAAACAATAAAAACTAAAATGAGGTACCTGAAAGTTACATATTAATGTTATTCCCATTTGAAAGAATTGGCATGCTCAAAAAAATCACCCAGCTTATAGAAAGCATGTGTGGATTGCAGCTATTGTTAAATCTTTTAAACGCCTTTGTTTCCATCTTTCTTGTGGAGAGTGGTAGCTTATAGTTCAAATATCCAAAGGACTTTTGTGTCTGCGTAAGGCGTACTTTCGGCAGGATAACATCATCACGTCTGCGTGTGTTGTGGGAGTGCATATTACCCTTTACCTCTTGTTCGTCTCCAAAAAACGGTCATTTATTCGGTACGTTATTCTATATATATTTTTTTTTTAAATATACAAGCATTTTTAAAGTGAAATTATTAGGGTTTTTTTAAATAAACAGAAAATATTCTGAAAATTAATCCGTAAAAAAATTGCGAAAAAAACGATTTCTTTTAGCGCGTTCACAATACTTTACCTCCTCGTCGATTGGTAGTCTGTTAAAGTAATAAAAATCATGACTACCGTTACAAAAAGTGAAATATTGTGTTAGAAACATTTAGAAACATTAGAAATAGTTAGAAACATTTTTTCGCGCTGAAAATCACGTTTTTTGGGAATAAAGTTCATCGTTGAAAAAAAAAACAATTTACGTAGCCTTCTTTACGGTCCCGATGACGAGTGTATCTATATAACCTTAAACATCTAGTGCTTAAAGACGATTGCGCATTCTGTGAGTCAGTCGTCGGGCCTTGTCTCTAAGACCCTGACGTCTTCCGCTGGGCAAATGCCCTTTAGCGTGACTTCACGCGAGCCTGGCCAATTGACCAGGATTTCTAAGTGTGGCATCGCAGGCATGTATCGCGTGAAGATAGCGCTCCACTCATGACGCTTTATATAGCCTCACGCCAACTGTCTCTGCTGTACGCAGTCGGTTGCCTTCGGTGCTCAAGCAATACAAAATTTTTTGGATAAATATTTGTGGTTTAGATATTTATCCATATAGATATCTACATATTTTCAGAATTTACTCAATCAGACATTTCATTTTATTGTAAACACGATCTATTTATCTTAATTTATTGACTTTTGAGTATTTGAATAATTACTTATTTGACATTTGGTTAGTTTATTTGCTTTATGACATCCGGGATGACATAACGATACCACACACTTCTAAATCAGTTTCAGCATTTAGAAGTTTTGGAGACTTTAAACATTACACAATGGACAACATAATATACACCTACATACATGAACCTTAAAAACATTACACTCCCTTTTTTGGACAGTCGTGGAAAAAGAAGTCTGAAACAAGTTTTATTGTTGATTTCGGTATGTCGAAGAACTATCAAAACTATCGGCTGACCAAGTATCCCTATCTCGTCTATAATACTCCAATAACTAGAAATAATATCTGTAAATAATTGAAAATCACACCTCAATTTTCCACCAAAACAATCGCATTTGAATATGATATTATTTGTTTTTGCAAAAATGTCAATAACCTCTTTTTTCTTTGCAATTATTGATAAAAATAACTGATAAATACAAATGTCACTTGCGTGTTATTATACGTATACATAAAAATAGCAGCGTTTTGCAAAGAAAACATATTGCTATGCCATTAAAAATTATCCATTTCATTTGTGCCTGTTTTGGTTTTCCTAAATAATATTATGACTATAATAATAATAATAATAATTAATTGCATTAACCATGTATGTACAAAGAAGTAAAAATATACTAGGGGATTGGCAGATACAAAAAGATAATATTTATAATAATAATAATTATAATAATACCACCAATTAATGCAGACATTCACTCGCATCATACCCGCGGTAGTTCCCTTTTATGCGTACCCCGAATACGACTGGAAAAAGTACAGAAAAGCTACTTGTACCTTAGCATTAAATTCTATAATCTACTTACTCCCTACAAAATTTAAACAGCTGGAGGACACAAAATTAAAAAAAACATCAAGGAGATGCTGATAGGCCACCCTTTCTATAATCTAGCCGAATTTGAGGGCCATGATTTTTCAAATATTGTGCCCATTTAAATTACTTAAAAAAGTAGAGCCTTATTGTCTGATTATTTTATATGGTCTTATATCTGTACTTTTAATTTAAAATGCATAACGTAGAATTAATTTGATTATTTAACATTGTACTGACAATTTGAATATTACGATGAATAATTTTACTACGTATCTCTTCGAATTACTAACTACTTCAAATATTAGGCTTCTATTTTGATTATATATATATTTATAGTTTGACAATCTGGTAGTTAATTCTTGACTACCTATGTATGTTCAGTAAAGACTAGTAACAAGACTTTCTACCTAACCCAATTATTTTGACACGTCCAAGAGCGGTCTTTAGTCGTCAATTGGACACGACGAAAATGTAATGTAATGTAATATAGAGGTCGTCTAGACTCGTAATTACATAAAAAAACGAAAATCCGAGCGAGATACAGATAAAATGCAGACTCTGAAAAAATATATTATCAAGTGGCTCATGTCGAAAAGTAGAAGCCAGTGCGAAGAAATGGTGACTCACATCCTGAGACTGAGGCCATATTTGACTATATCGGTTAATTGATACTTGACCACAAATACTTTTAGTTGATTATAATTAAAATAAATTAATAGTATTATATTAAATAATAGGATTTACAATGTTATATGTGCATAGATAGAACTTTTACAGGCTACTTAATGTATTGGTCAATTTATTTGTTTATTTATTTTTAAATTTATTTATTTACTTATTTACATATTTAAATATTCTCTTATATTCCCTATATATTTAATAGTATCGATTTATTTATATATTTAACTTATTATTTCTAAGAATGAACGAGCAATCCGAACGAATGAATTAAATAAATAAATAAATAAAAGTGAAGTCACTATGTCTTAAATGCTATCACCCCAGAACAGATATACAATCTAGTGGAGTGATACAATCCTCACAAATGTTATTTTATCTGCTTCGCCAAAAACAACGTTGGGAAAAGAATTATTTGTACATTTGTTTTCTTTTACCAAAATCATTTTTTTGTAATGGCTAACTTTATAAAATAAAATAAAAGATACTAGACATGAATACGGTGATGTGAGTGAGGAGAGATGAGAAGAATATTGCAGCTGGAGCAGCAGCTGTAGCCGAGAGAGACGACGAGAGACACTTGGGCAGGCGTCGATCTGTCATATATTCGAATTCACCGTGACGCGACCGGTAGTGATCTAAATTCTTCTCGTTTGGAATTTGTGCGTGAACTGTTTGTTTTATTGATTTGAGTTTATATTAAAAAAATACGTGTGGCACTCGGGGACTGCCGCGGTAAAGCTATTGCATAACATTTTTAACAACTTAGGTATGCAATTATAATTATTTATTTATTTTATTTATTTAATTTTTTCTGATATCAGATAACTGCGCTCTATCGGAAAACGTTAAAATTATTACGAATAATTTGCGGCTGCGGAAGCAAATGATTCGGAATAATTTAAATGTCTTCCGATAGAGCGCCGCGCACGAATTTTTTATTCGATAAAGCAAAAAAAACGGATTATTCGAAAAAAATCGTAGATAAAAAGATAGATAATTAAATTATCTTTAAAATTGTGCAGGTTTCATAATAATACGCCAGATAGTATTTGCGTAGTAGTCGTTTTTGTGTTCGGTTAGACCTAATTTCACAAATTAATTACACTATGTAATATAAACAAAATCTAAAATATTCAAAGCTAAGAATATTAGGAAAATGTTCTTGTTTAACATATATTTTTTTCGAATCGTAAGCAGTACTCGTTTAGACGTAATTATCAGTTTAAAATCATTAATATTCGTTAAGAAATTTCTTCATTCGGTCGCCGCGCTGGCCCTAGGCCCGCGATAAAAGCTATGCAATAGCTTAAAAGTCGCGTCACGTCGCGTGCCAACACCTTCCGTGGTGCGACAAAAGTTGGTGCTCAGAGGCGTTGGCTGTTTACAGTCTCAGCTTGCATTTATCCTAGAGTTCCTCAGTGGCAGTGACACTCGATCAAATTCTTTTTTAACACGTTTTTATTAGGTCGACCTGTATGTAACTAACTATGTTATGGAATCTAAGGTAACTAATTTAACCATCTTCCAAGGATCGTAGCGTCATGAAAATTGGCAGCTGTATGTAGTTCTGATGACAATACAATAATATGGTACTAGCGAACTGATCTGATGATCGAGTCGGAAGATATGAACTGGAACTTCATGATGGAACATCGTATCATAGCTGTTTGGACTTGTTAGAAAAGTCTTGGAATGAACTTTGACCACGATTAGGTTTCAAGGTCTGATGATGAAGCTGGAAGATAGGCACTGGCATTCAATGATGGAATATCGTATCATAGCCCTGTTTGGACTTGTTAGAAAGGTCTTGTATTGAACTTTGACCACGATTAAGTTTCAAGATCTGATGATGAAGCCGGAAGACAGGAACTGGCATTTCATGATGGAATATCGTATCATAGTCGTGTTTGCACTTGCGAGAAAGGTCACGTAATGGACTTTGAACACGATCAGGTTTCAAGGTTATAACAAACCATTTTTGGTTTTTACGTGCATTTATAAAAGACTGTTTTTAGTGGTTTTTTTAACTATAAATTTATTTCGAATTCAGCACACGTTGATCATCACCATTACTTACCGTGGATTACTCCTCTAGTTCCGAGTCGCACGATGCACCAGTCGTGTCCTGGGATTCTCTTCCTCCTGGTCTCCCAGCCGTCCATCCACTTTCCAAACTCGGTGAACTTGTCGACGATAAAGATGGGATCGCTGTCTGATATCATGTTTTCTGCCACCGCGAAGAAGTCGTCCGTGGCGAAGAGGATCTGACCGCCAGACTGCGGAAGAAAAGTAGCAGTTCAGAATCTCTCAGGGATGTTATGAGCTATGGCTCCGCATTCCAGCTCCTAATTGGAGCCAATTCCGGAGTCTAAATATATATCTTCTGTGCGTCTTGCGATTTGGCTTTAGTTCGCAAAGAGACTGTGTCATAGCTATTTATTTTTTTGTGCACTTTATTTAAAACGGCCGGAAAGAGGTGAAAATTTGGAAATACGTGGCAATATGTATTATTTAATCACAAAACGCTGGTAGTGTGTACAACCTGAACACGCTAGCGTGTACAATATTTACATCTAAATGGTGATAGAATAAAAATCAAGATTCAAATAACACACTTCTTTTTTGTTGAATAAATTAAGTAGACATTATAATAGCTCCGGCCCATCTATGTCTATCATAAGTCTATCATAATATCAGATGGACCTATCATAATGTCCATCTTATCGCCACCATAATCCTGAATTCAACATTGAACGAAGCTACTGACAATCGCAGGGATCTGAAAGATCATGCAGCTTAGTTAGCCGTGGAAAATAACAGCTGTCAGCAGCCTGCTGTTATAAATGGCCATATGGCTGCATTTGCATAACTCGAATCTAAAAAGTGGTCTTATTGAGGGCACCCATGTTAGTAATGTTAGCAAATTATAAACCTAAATGTCTCACACTTAACGACACATACGATACCGGACTGCTTGACAATCCGGACAATTTTGATAACGTAATCATAGCATTTTTAGACTCTGTACGCAATGTAAAAATGGTAATCATTAAGATACTTAAATGCCGTGCCAGATTTCTTGTTCCCCCGCCCACATGCTCAGATCACCCGTATTGCATATTATATTGAACACCAATGCATTGAGACTAAAAGAGAATAGAAATGTTGGGTTGGTAGGGGGGGACTGGGGGTTATTGGTTAAATAATGGATTTTTATAATTATTCAGTCTTTTACAAAAATACCTATCTTTATCAATGCTATTATAGATCGCCAAATATTTTGCTATTCGCTTCTCTGGACAATGCTATCAGCGCTACCTGCATATCGCCGCCGCAGAATGGTTGTAAAAATATAGTATGGCATTGAGAAACCTAATACCATTGATTATATAAAGTGCATATTATTTTTATGTGATTATGATTATTTTAAACAGATTATTAGATAACTACCATATTTTAAATCATTTTAGGTATTCCTATTTTTTTAAATTTTACCTATTTATTTGATTTTAGTTTTTTTTAATTTTATAATTATTAATCTACCCTGTGTTTATAGAATGTCCACCCAAGCACAAATTAGGCGACATCAGACAATAGACATCATCTATACTAGTTAATTTCTTTCTGTGGTTTATATAATGTAGTTTAATGTTTTATTGTAAAATGTTACTTTTTATATAAATTGCTTTAAAATAAATATATATATATATATATATATATATATATATATATATATATATATATATATATATATATATATATATATATATATATATATATATATATATATATATATATATATATATATATATATATATATATATATATATATATATATATATATATATATATATATATATATATATATATATATATATATATATATATATATATATATATATATATATATATATATATATATATATATATATATATATATATATATATATATATATATATGATTGTAAATGTGTAAATTATTATTTTTTCAAATTGAAATTATGTTTATTACTAAATAAATGAAATGATAAAATAATGAAAGGGCACTTATCTGGTCTGTGGTGACCAGGAGTGACTCCACGCCTTATTCTTCTCTTCCTTCAGCGCTTGCTAGGTGTTTCCTGCTTACCATGTTACCGCTGCCATTTTGAAATACCACAGCAGGAAACACCTAGCAAGCGCTGAAGGAAGAGAAGAATAAGGCGTGGAGTCACTCCTGGTCACCACAGACCAGATAAGTGCCCTTTCATTATTTTATCATTTCATTTATTTAGTAATAAACATAATTTCAATTTGAAAATATATATATATATATATATATATATATATATATATATATATATATATATATATATATATATATATATATATATATATATATATATATATATATATATATATATATATATATATATATATATATATATATATATATATATATATATATATATATATATATATATATATATATATATATATATATATATATATATATATATATATAAGGTATTATATTGCTTAACGAAAAAGTAAATATTTTTTTTTTCATGCAAAATTGCACGTGTTTCTCGTTATTATTTATTTAACGGAATAGAATTTTGGTAGTCTAGTTTTTCTACAAAAAAACGCACAAGTAATCCCCCTATCAAAAAATTGACACCGAAATTCTCTCAATTTTCAAAGGCGACAACATTTTAAGCTATCGCATAGCTTTTATCGCGGGCCTAGGCCAGCGCGGCGACCGAATGAAGAAATTTCTTAACGAAAATTAATGATTGTAAACTGATAATTACGTCTAAACGAGTACTGCTTACGATTCGAAAAAAATATATGTTAAACAAGAACATTTTCCTAATATTCTTAGCTTTGAATATTTTAGATTTTGTTTATATTACATAGTGTAATTAATTTGTGAAATTAGGTCTAACCGAACACAAAAACGACTACTACGCAAATACTATCTGGCGTATTATTATGAAACCTGCACCATTTTAAAGATAATTTGATTATCTATCTTTTTATCTACGATTTTTTTCGAATAATCCGCTTTTTTTGCTTTAATAGATTAAAAAATTCATGCGCGGCGATCTATCGGAAGACGTTTAAATTATTCCGAATCATTTGCTTCCGCAGCCGCAAATGATTCGGAATAATTTCAACGTTTTCCGATAGAGCGCAGTTATCTGATATCAGAAAAAATAAAATAAATAAATAATTATAATTGCATAAGGTGTTAAAAATGCTTTGCAATAGCTTTACCGCGGCAGTCCCCGAGTGCCACACGTATTATTTTATTTTTTTACGAAATAAATAGCCTGACTGGAGTTCTAAATTTATATCAGGCCATTTTTTAATTTGGTTTGTATATTTTGAAATAGACCAAAAATTGTAATCCACACATTGAACATACAAATATAAGATATATTTAAATAAAACTATGTAGGTAAAAATTACCTTTTTTATATGAAAATCTCCTATATTTCTCAAGACGTGCGTCATTTGCCAATGTGATTACATTTAGGAGATAGTAAGTGACAATATTACTATTATAAGGCATATATGGCAGGTACATCAAAGAAAATTGAATTTTAATGTTGGTATCTCACTTCTTCTTATTGGCTAAAATTATCCACCGGAAAAATATCTCCGGCGTTTTTTCGGCTTCGGACCAAAACATAAAAGCGTTTTCAGTTGAACTCTAAAAAAGAAACTACAGCATATTATAGTTGAGTTCGCGGAGGTCAAAACATCACGACGAGAAAACACAGAAATATAGCATATAAAGCAAAAAAAAAGACTTAATTAAAAAAAATAAGTGCAGAAGCCATTTTATGGTGAAACTTAGAATAGGCTATCATAATTTAATGCGTATACAAAATTTTGTGTCTGTAATGTTGACCGTTGAGGGGTTCCTTAGTTGGAAGACAACCCTGGGTGCCGCAGTCCTGTCTTGGTGAAACTTGGAATGGGATGTCGTATTGAATGCATATACAAAATTTCGTGTCTTTGTTGTTGACCATTGAGGAGTCCCCTCGTAGGGACTCAACCCTGGGTACAGCAGCCGTATCATGATAATACTTAGAACGGGCTATTATAACTGAATGCGTATACAGAATTTCGTGTCTGTGCTGTTAACCGTTGAGGAGTCCCCTCGTCGGGAGCCAATCCTGGGTGAAGAATCAGGTCATTCTTACTATAATAAATGCTGTCATCGGAACTGAACCAACATGTACATTTTCAACTTCATATGATGATTTTTGAGGAGTATCCTCAATTCCTCATGGATCTCGTCATCAGAACAGGATATTGATAAAACTGGAACCAAGCTGGAAGTATATCCTTTCAAATAAAAAAAGATTTTTTCAAATCGGTTCATAAAGTTCTGAGGTAACAAACATAAAAAAAGATACAATCGAATTGATAACCTCCTTCTTTTTTTGAAGTCGGTTAAAAATGAAATGTCAATGACTGAAAGGAATCGTTATTATACCGCGTGTTTAATCATATTATATACGCGGTACTGTGAACTCATTAATTTGTGCACAAATCATAATAACGAGTTGAAAAGATTCCGCTGTCAAATAAGTACTGGAAATCGTCCAGTTTTAATGTCACGACCTCCTTTCACTGTTTTATATTTTTTTAACCACTTCTTGAAACGTTTAGAACTGATAAGTAAGCACTGTTATCTGTTCACTAATATAAATATTCCTAATATTGTAGGTCGATAACTCTTTTTTAATTGGATCCCTGCAAAAACAAGCACTCAGAACGAGTTCTGTACTCAGAACAGACAAACACTGTGGATCACTTTTTATAAAATTCGGGATATTGACACTAGCCTCAGAATATGCCCGAATGTGCTTCCGGTCTGGCACTCCATGAAGTATCTTGGGAGTAGTATCTGGCCTCGCAGTACCGGTTAGATTGGAAGTTGGATACTCAGTTTTAGAATGATCCTATAAGGTGAATTGGAGTCAACGGTGTCAAAGGCAAAGGAAAAACCACAATACACTGAATATTTAAAAAAGCATGTATACTTACTTACTCTACAAGAGAACTTTTAAACAACGTCTCGAATAACAATAATCAAATAATCAACAGTTTTTAAATGTTATTTTGGCGTAACTTTATCTAATACACCAAAAAAATAAGCCATTTATTTTATTTATTTATTTTTTATTTAATACTTGTACAAAAAATGTAGTAACAGCTTAAGATCGACAAAGCTCAATGTATCTAGATGCTTAATTATGGTGTAAAACATAAAATAATATTATTATACTAATATCTGTCAGGAAAAAAAAGAAATGAGAAAAATATTTGCAAAATTAAATTTAATAAAAGTTAACTCTGCACAGTTTTTATATTAATAAATATCAAAAATATTTTTACAAAGATAAATAATAAAGATATTCACCACACATTATGCAATATAATATATAAATATAATTAATTCATATATACGCTATATACCCTCGATTATATTATTTTCGGTTTTAAACGGAATTTTCGGTATTAATATAGATATTCGATAATATTATCAAGATACAAGGAATAACGCTTAATGATAGGGGTAAAAATCTAAATTAATTTGTCTTCTTCTTCTTCTTCTTCTTCTTGTGGCCCTATTCTATCGAAACTTTTTGAGAACTTTCAATGCGTTGCCTCAACATTTCGAAAATATGGAGTTTCTTTCATAAATAACATCTAAGCACCTTTTTGGAATGCGCTCCATACAAATTATCGACTATTTAAAATTTTCTTTGATTGACTACGCTGTATTGTGGGACTCTTTCTGGGGCATTGATATATGAGAAAATTACCTGAGCACAGGCCAGATCGTTGAGCTCGGCATACTGCGGCAAATCGGGCGAAATCACAATCTGCTTCGCTTTCGACATGTCTACTTCCCGATCACTTGCCAAACGAAGTATGTTGAAACACGACGTTTCACTAATCGGAATAATATGGATAACTCTCCCTTCGCCCGCGCCACGAGAAAATGAGCAATTTCGTCTGCGTTGGCGATTTATATGTGACCGTTTAGAATTCCCTCGTACTTGCCCACTCGTCCGTCTCGTGCTTTTTATCTTTCTATTTATTTTGTTTTAAAACGCAAGAGTTTGGCAGGCGCTCGCTCAGACAACCACGGCTTGTCCAAGACTAATAACAACATTATTATTACGATTACAAATAAATAAAGTATATAGATTATAATTATCATAACGCACTGAAACTGGGCGTAGTAGAAAATAACACTTGCATTATAGAAGTGCTTGTATCTAAATTAGGGAGGATATTTGTTTATTTATCCCAAGACATAGACTAGGGTTGGTTGTAAGAGATTGTCATATGACAATAAACCCGCCCATTGTGACATTTTCACAATAAAGAGTATAAACAAACAAACATATAGTTTCTTTTTTTGGTAGTAGTCTTTATTAACCCCTCAAATGTGAGGCGTCCCTTAAGGGATGCCTTGGCAAAATGTATACAAAATGTATATAAATTTATATAAATGTAAATATAAATGTAAATGTGCGCCGCTTTATAGTAATCCGCTCTATAGTAATGCTATAGCTCTATAGTAAACCCCGCTCTATGTAAATGTAAATGTAAATATAAATTTATATACATTTTGCCGTAGGCAACCCGAGCTAATCGCCATTCATTTGAGGGGTTAATAAAATAGAAATTATATCACAGTTCCCCATTTAGTGCCTTTTCAAATATGGACACATTATTGTATATATGGCACAAACTTATTTCACAATTGACTACTTGTTTATTTTATTTATTTTTTATTTTTTTTAACTTCCATTTTAATCCTATTCTGAACACTTCATTTTATAGACAATTTACTTACTGATTATGTAACATGATTTAGGAATTATTGCTTGTATTTTTATATTTTTACCCTGATTATTATTTGATTATTTCCAAATTGGACTCCTTGATTATTATTATTATTATTGATTTATTTACTTGCGAGATCATTCAATGGATTTACCTTTCTGTTATTTTTCCTTTTTATTTATAGATTTAGACTTTTTTTTCTTCTTTTTTGGATTTGGTATTTCTATTTTGGATATTTCAATGCCCTTCTTAATATTTAGACAATGTAATGGTTGATTTTGTATAGTTTATTGACTTTCAGAGTTCTAACGTGATTTAATTTTATTTTTGACAGATATATGATATGTTTAAAATATGAATATTATAAAAAAATGTATTTATTAATTGTAAGTTCTATATCCTCGCCGGGTTTTTTTTGGAATAAATAAACTTTGAACTTTGAACTTTGAACTATACAATGTACTAACGTAACTAATAATAATGTGGTCATATTTGACTTATATTATCTATTACCTAATATATTATCTTATCTATTATAACTTGATTTAGGCTCAGTAGATGTACTGAATTCCTAACCTAACCTAGACTAACGTATATTTTCTATAATAAATACATACAGGCTTGATTTACACAAATAAATAATTAAACTAAATAAACGATGATTTATGATGATTTATAAAATGATTTACACTAGATTAATATACCTTCTTCTTAATCCAACCTAGCGGGGATGTTAAGGAATTTACCTAATTTTGGAGAGGATGTATAGGAACAGATAGAACCCAGGGTCCCATCTCCCCTACACCACCTGGCGCAGTCTCAACAGACTGAGGGTGGGTGTGACAAGATGCCTGGGTAATCTGGTTCGCTGGGGCTACACAGAGAACCCTATTTGCATATGTGGAACGCTGCAGGATGAAGACCACCTCCGATCCTACCCACAACTGTCAATCACCATCACACACCAGGATCTACAAGAGGCAAACGATAAGGCCATCCAGGCCTCATATTTTTGGAGAGACATGTCCTAAAAAGGCTTGGACACGTAAAAAAAACCTAACATAACCTATAATAACTATCTTTGCTTACACTAAATATGTATACGTACTTTGATTAATTAAACGATTATAATAAATAATTACACTAATATATGTAGGTAATTACACTAGTTTATACTAATTTACACTAGATATATGTAGGTACTTTCGCCCTAACATAACTCAACTTATCTTCACTAGCTTGATGTACCCTAATTTTATGCACTTATTTCTGTATAGTCATGCTAATGCTAATTTAGTATAATATAATTTTTCTACATATTTATGCTAATTTAGCCTAATAGAGTTTTTACTTTTCGCCGTTATCGTATTTATATTATGGGCTCGATTGCGTTTCTATTGTACTAAAATTGGAAAATAGTTGATGTGAACGAGGCAGAGCAGTACGTCAGAGTGGAATGTGAAATGAACGGTTGTCCCTTTTCCGCATTAAAACTGCCCACAGAAGATAACACCGCACGAAATGTGTTCAAACTTATTCGGGCGTCTGTAAGTTCGACAGCTAGTTTTGGTGCGGGAAAATCGACGATAGTTCATTTCATATTCTGTTCTAACGTATTGCTCTTGCTCGTTCGGTTGAACTAAATTTCTATTATAGTTCACGAAGAAATGCAATCGGGCCTTATTGTTTTAATTAGCTCGCCTGGCTAAGTCATTATTTAGGTTACTCAGTAGTTTAAGTTTCAATGATTTCCTAAGTAAGTATTGGCTGAATGAGTTGTCTAAGTTTATTGAAAAGTGATTGATTAATTTTGCAACAATGAATTAAATTGATATATCGCCGTAGTAATTGGTTTGCTCGTTATATTTCAAATGCCCCTTGACACGTAGCCGAGTTCTGTGTACCCTACATAATCGGCAGGTATTCGTAACGAACCGTTCCGCTGTTTTCAAGCAGAATCTAATACCATACCAAGAAACTTGTAGGCTGTACAGTTCTGTGTAATTATTGTGCTTTACTTTGTATCAAGCCTTTTGGTGTATTTTTAAAAACAAGCTTTAATTAAAATGCTTGGTCCGGAGCCAACCCTGAGTGCAGCAGCCATGTCATGGTGGAACTTAGAACGGGCTATCATAATTGAATGCTATACATAATTTAGTGTTTTTCTGTTGACCGCTGAAGAGTCCCTGATTAGGAGCCAACCCTGGGTGCAGCAGCCCTGTCGCGGTGAAACTTATAATGGGTTATCATAATTGAATGCGTATACAAAATATCGTTTGTGTTGACCGTTGAGGAGTCCCCTCGTCGGAAGCCAACCCTGTGTGCATCAGCCATGTCATGGTGAAACTAAGAACGGGCTATCATAATGGCGTATACAAAATATCGTATCTGTGCTGTCGACAGTTCATGAGTCCCCTCGTCGGGAGCCAATCCTGGTTGCAGAATCAGGTCATGCTTACCATAAAAATGCATTGTCATCGGAACGGAACCAACATGAAAAATTTCGACTTCATAGGATAAGAGGAAGTGGTTCTAATTCTGCTTGCAAGATTGACTGGCAAACATTGTAAGGTAAATAAAAGCTTGTTAAAAATTAAGTTTATTGTACGAAATTTACACTAACAATGATATAGATAGAAGAAAACATTCAATTTTTAATTGATACAAACGGCGGGCTAATCTTTTCAAGATTTCTTACAGCCAACGGTAGTAAGGTTAAATTAAATAAATAAATAAGCAGTTTATATAGGTACTACAGGTAAATAATAATACCTTCCTTTATAAAATGATAAATATTACGTAAAAAGTTCATTATTGGATTGTCCAATCAAAAAGGGAAGGGAATGGGGGAAAGGGGCAAGGGATTGCTTACTTAATATTTAGAGAGAGTTTTTTTTAATAATCCTTGAAGCAGGGCAACAAAGTTGCATTAAGGATAACATGCGGAAGCTGGTTCCAAAGTCGAGCAAAATGGAGGTAAATGGGTAACTGAAAAAGAAGTCTGATGTAATGGAATTGCTGTCCTTTTAGTGCGGAATTGCTGTAATGGAAGTGTTGCCCTGACTTGATATGAATGGAACACCGTGATTTTCCAACGGGTGTCAGGAGGTGCTATGGGACTATTCACGGGGTTTTAAAAGAGTGAGAGGGTTTGAGCTACTTGCGCTCACGAATTCGAAGCCAGTGTAGTTCGTCGCGATAAATTTGCGATATACGTAGCCCGAAATTCGCTCCCATTATCATCAATCGTAGAGTTGTAGTTAACAGACTACAGCAGACTACAATAGACTACCGTATACTACCGAGGATAGTTCCTCGGCTGATTGAGATGCTTGCAATGTTGAGTGTCACGATGAACGTTGTCGAACTTGACTTACTAGAGGACGAGGCCAACAAACTACCGAGGTCACCATAGAGCTCTATGATACGAGTAGATACGCGCCAATGAAAACTGTTTGGTTTAAACACACTGCCTGTCCTTGGATTACGAAACATATCCTGCAATTCATGGTTAGACGAGTTTTTGTCCAATATTTTTTTAATTGATTGAAAATACGAATTACATAAAACAGTTTCCCACTAATTCTAGAGCCTTAAAACAATAACAATATTTTGTCTTTATTTTACTTATATTAACTAGCTAGATTTACAATAACTATATGTACTTACTTCCTTCTACATAATTATGCAAATGCTAATTTAGCCTAATACAATTTTTACATTCGAACGTAATCATATATATAATATATATTATTTTACTTAGCTTGCCTGGATAAATCCTTATTTAAGTTGCTTAGTGTGTAGTTTAAGTTTCAACATTTTCTTTAGTAATATTTGCAGATTGAATTGTCTCATTTTATATTATTCGACTTAAAACTCGACACAAAACTGACCTAACACCTTAATCGTGGAATACTTAAAGATTGAGTAGTAATCACTGCAGTCAGCTGTGTTTTGTTGCCAAAATGAATTATATTTGCAGGACTCTGAATAAGTCTGAAATCAAGCAAAGCTGGAGATGACTGTATTCAGTCACCATGGGTGACTGAATACAGTCATCTTATTCACCATGGGAATACCCATTCACCATTGCTATTCCCATGGTGTGGGCGAGCCGAAACACAACGACGTCGGCTCTAACGTTGACCTTAACGTCTGAAGTTGCTCACATTACCATTTCGTTGATCTCTAGATTTATAATTTGAAATACTATTTTATCTTTTGGGTCATTAATTTCTATAATTAGAACTACCTATTTACTTTTTAATATTTTATAAACAAATTTTATAAACACAAATTAAATTTTAAATTCTTAAAATGTAATAACCTATTTGCAGGTCATTTATTATTAGCATTATTAGGAAATTCTATTTATTTATTAAATTTTACACAAAAAACATAAATAATCATTCATATATATATCCACATAAACATTCATATACATATTTCTATAATCATTCAAAGATATGTATTTTCTATTCTTTTATGTTTATATTTAAAGGAAGTAAATTATTGATTTTTTAATACTAAGCATTCTTATATTTACGTAATCGAATATATCTTTAAAATTTTCGTTCTAATAAAGTTAAAAGAACAACTCAAATGAAAATTAAAATAATAATAGAAATTATTCCTAATAAAATTAAATATATCTCATAAATTTCAATTTCAAAAATTTCTAATTTTATTATTTTTATTATAATCCTATTTTTTTAATAATAAATTTGATTACAATAAATTTACACTCAATTCACACTAAAATAATAATAAGTTTCAAACCAAATATACTTCAGCATCAGCATTTTAATTCTTGGTAGCTTTTTGTTTATTTCGCTATTTTCATGGCTATACTTTAATTAATGTACAATACTATGTCTACCAAGTACAATCCTATGACGAATTAAGGTATCTTTTTCTTATAACTCACAAGTGCTATTTTTTCGATTCTGTCACGGATCAACGGTTTCGCTATGTTGCCAACTAAGACCATATTTTTAATTGGATTACACAATTTCCGTCACCCTTTCCGATCACGATGTCCTTGGACAACTTGTCCAAAACGTTTAGTACTCGATGATGATGATGATTGAGTTTGGGGTTGGTGGTCAGTAGTCCGACACCCGCACTTAGCTTTCAATGTCGAGCCTTTGTGCGTCACCCCGTGTATCATGCCTACGTATATCATGCCTAAGTTCAAGTTCAAGTTATCTGAGTGTAGAAATTACATTTCCAATTAATATAAAAAATTACTAATAAAATTGCAATTCAAAATTACACAATCTCAATATCTATAAAAATCTATTTTTTAAAGAAATTAAAAAAAAAATCAGAAAATCAGTAAAAAAAAAGAAATTCAAAAATTTAGAAGATATAGAAAGTTTAAAAAGCATCTAAAGGTAGTTCCATTGTAAGATACCACATTTGATAAGAATATAGCAAGTATTAATGAACAATGTATCTAATATGATCAAATTATCAAATTATAATAATCAGAATTGATCAAAAATTACAAATAATGAAATACAATAATAATAATATTATTATTGAAAAACAGAATCAAATAAAAATATTATTATATACTACAAAAACGAGAAGATTAAAAACAATTTAAATAAATAGGTTCGTTTAGGGTTGGTGGTCCGAATATAAATAACATAATACTGTTCAATAATCAGAAAATAAAAATGAAAAAAAAATGTTAAAAAACAATAAAAAAAAATACGTGTGGCACTCGGGGACTGCCGCGGTAAAGCTATTGCATAGCATTTTTAACACCTTATGAAATTATAATTATTTATTTATTTTATTTTTTCTGATATCAGATAACTGCGCTCTATCGGAAAACGTTGAAATTATTCCGAATTATTTGCGGCTGCGGAAGCAAATGATTCGGAATAATTTAAACGTCTTCCGATAGATCGCCGCGCATGAATTTTTTAATCTATTAAAGCAAAAAAGCGGATTATTCGAAAAAAATCGTAGATAAAAAGATAGATAATCAAATTATCTTTAAAATGGTGCAGGTTTCATAATAATACGCCAGATAGTATTTGCGTAGTAGTCGTTTTTGTGTTCGGTTAGACCTAATTTCACAAATTAATTACACTATGTAATATAAACAAAATCTAAAATATTCAAAGCTAAGAATATTAGGAAAATGTTCTTGTTTCACATATATTTTTATCGAATCGTAAGCAGTACTCGTTTACACGTAATTATCAGTTTAAAATCATTAATTTTCGTTAAGAAATTTCTTCATTCGGTCGCCGCGCTGGCCTACTAGGCCCGCGATAAAAGCTATGCAATAGCTTAAAAAGTAACATTTTAATAACCAAATTAAGAAAAATTATCAAAATTAAAGTAATTGAATTAAATTCAAATAAATTTAGGGAATTAAATATATATATATATATACAAAAGACAAATGATACTAATATTTTAAAAAAACTCCTATAGAAAAAAAGATCAATTAAATGTATTAAATTTCATTAAGTTAATATAAGCATTTCTTAAGTAAATATTTCCTAATTTCTTTCCTAAACTTGTCATAAAATGTAAATAACCAAGTTAAGAATAATAAGCAAAATCAAAGTAATGCAATAAAAGCCAGAAATGAATTTAAAGATATAAAAATAAATGTACTAGGTCCACATATGAAATGGCGTTTTCTCGAACTGTCTACTTTGATCTCAAATATCTGGCGTTTGGTTAGGAATTCCAAATTCAAATTTCTTTCAAATTTATGCTTGTGTATTTGTGTTTCGAATTTAGTGATTTATTTGTTTTCACGCCATTTGATTTTTCCTTGACATCGTTTTGTTATATAAATGGATGTTGGTATATTTGTGATTAATAGATTTCGACACTATTCGACCGATCACCATGAAAGTTGGCACATAAATGTATTTTTTATGGAGAAGGTTTTTATGCTATCCAATTTGTTGTACCTTGCCGCTAGTTGTTGTACCTGTACGCTACCAACTTCTATACCGTTCAACCGATATTCATGAAAATTAATATGCATAAGTATTTGAGCACGTATAATATTTTTGCACGTATAATATTATATAATCCACTTTATTATAACTCGCCACTAGATGGCGCTGCAGCACGCCAACTATACCGTTCAACCGATCGTCATGAAAATTTGTATACATAGGTATTTGAGACCGAATAATATTTTTACGCTATCCGCTTTGTAGTAACTCGCCACTATATAGCGCTGCATGACATCAAATTCAAACGGTCATGAACGCCACCCGAGCATCACTATGTCATTTTCTACTAGTTTATTATAAAATTTGAGACTCATATAATGAGTAGTATGCTGGAATTCTGGTGTTGATCCTAGACCTAGCTCCGGCTAGTCCTACGCAGCTAGTCCTTCAGATAGGTCATACCAAACTCTATTTGCAGAATCCACCAGGGTCGAGTCCTGCATATTTCCGCCATATCAGATTCATTTTATTGGTATAATAGCATACAATTCATACATACAGTTAAGCAATCAATTTTTCTATCATAATTTAGACATTAGAAAAATATAAGAATACACAAAGAAATAAAAATAGAAGAGTAAAAAGAGAAGGCAAGAAAATGCAAAGAAAATGTAAAAGAGAAAATACAAGAGAAATGCAGAGATAATTTTCACATTACAAAGACATATCAGTGATGCGCCTGTCGAATATGTTTGCTGAGTTTGTTGTGGACAGGATGACGTACCACTCGAGGATGATATCACATCAGCCAAAATGAAATCAGTCCTTGGAAAGCTTTGGGGTGAGACAACCGTTTTTTTTCATTCATGGGCAACTCAAGAAGATCGCAGATGCTATCTGCCTTACATCGAATCGGTCTTCCCCCTCTCCCGCGACCTTCGATTACACTATCGCATATAATGGGTTTCTCCCGAATTACAGGAAATCACTTCGTCCCAGGAATCAGCTGAGTCTGTCACGAGTGCCGATTAGCTAAGACTATACACCGTGCTTTTCTGCAGACTGCCTGAAATTCGGGAATTGACTCTTGAGGTCAAATGATAACAAAAATGTAGAATGTTATTTATAAAACTTTTTTGTCATTGTGAGAGATAATCTACATCTGTTGTTTACAACAAAAGATCATTCGCAGTTCGTTAGAAGAGCGTATTTATAGTAAGGTTTCTTATTACTATCATCACGATATCTAAAAAGAGGGCTGAACGGTAGCAAGTTAACAGCCGTGTATGCGGTTATCCGACATTCGTTTTTTGGCATATCGCGATAAACTCAAGAACCGCTGGACAGATTGTAATATGATGGCACTGTTAATTAGGGAGTTAATGGGCCCTTGCTGAGTTGGCCACAAAGACCCATTCTGTTCAGGGTTGGTCACACTCACGGGTCAACACCTATCCGACGGCCTCCACGCATGAAGTGCGAGCCTGGGTAGGACTCTGGCCTTATGGTTAGTTTCCCCTAAGAATCAACCTTCTGGCGCTCCTGGACGGTCTGGCATAAGCCAATCGATTGCGCGCTCTGACTAATATTCGGGGGAGTCTGGAAGCAGTACTGTTTCCTATAGAGCGGGGGTGGTTGCGGACCTTACGGCGACTGCTCTTGAAACGACCATCGGTTACCCGATCCTGGGTGAACAGCCGGGCAAAGGACGCTGTGGTCCGCGATAGATTCGGTAAACACCGTTTCACCGCTTCGTAAGGGAGAGGACCGCGCAAGCGACCTCGAACTCGTAACCAATCGAGAGACCGGAGTAATCTGGTCACAATTGGAAGTAAGAGCGCGAGTGTCGGCCCGCCGGGTAACATTTCTGGCTATCTCGCGATTAAGGCGTTGGTCTTTTACGGGCTCGTGGCGTAGCTAGACGGTGGATTGTTTTGTCCCCAAGTCTTCTGCGCTCATTCCAGGGAGATAGAACGACTAATCGATAAAACTTCCTGAGGTGACGGGCTCGCCCGCTGTAGTCGACAACCCTAGTTGTTGATTAGGCCATCTGTCGGGGAAGCTTAAAACGCAAAGTACATCACTATCTTCACTTTCGTGAGCAACTTCGGATTCCTATTCGCGATCGAAGAAATTTGCATAAGTACGTTATCGCTACTCCACAACATCCTCAATAAACCCATTTTGCCATCCTATCTCAAGGAGAAATTCCACCCTTTGGAAGGCTACGGTCTTTCACTTCCATTAAACCAGCATAACACACTCGCCATTCCTTTACATCACTCTTCTGTTTACACGTACTCTTTTACGGTCCATTCTGCTCGTTTATGGAATAAGCTTCCACACTCTGCCAGGCATGCACCTTCGTCGCTCACTTTCAAAATATGGTTGAAGAAACATTTGCTTTCACACAGCCACTAACCAAATACCCTCTCCTTTATCCTTCCCTGGGAAACAATAGTAAATATGGTATGTTGTAACCATAACAACTTATTGGAATACATTTATTACTTATTTAACTTAACTTTATTTCTTGTATGTGCTACTGTAAGGTGACAACTAAAAATAAGTCATCAAATGGTACACTGAAAGACATCGCCCTAATATTAAATCCGCCATTTTAAACCTGTTTGTAAACCTTTCCTGGCAAGGAAAGTATTGTGGACGCACTTCTGTGTGTCTGTCTGTCTATCAGTCTGTATTCCTCCACGATAGCGCCCAAACGCTTCGTCCAATTGAGCTGAAATTTGGTATACAGGCATCAGTTGGTCATCGCGAGAGTTGAAAAAATTGTGGATGAAATAGGTCCACCAGAGGCCGCGCTAGCCATTTTATTTATTATTTATTTGTTGTGTGTGGCTTTTCTAAGGTCTTTATGAGCCTTGTAACACTGCGACCATTGCTGATCTATTGTATTCGCCACCTACTATAGTTCTGCGCTAAGCCTCGTGTCATTTAAGAACCGCAACAGGCTTTTGGCGTCAGATTGTTTTACCTCCTCAGGTTGGAGGTAATGACCACCCAAGTGGGTGTATCTTTTACGCATCAGCGGGCCACAATCGCACATGAGGTGCAGGGGAGTTTCCTCTGCCCCTTGGCAGAACCTGCACATTTTTGTGTCTCGGAGCTTGAGGTTGTACATGTGTTTGTTCAGGCCACAATGCCCAGTGAGCGCCCTCACAAGTATGCGTAGATTGTTCTTATTTAGCGATAAGGCCTCACGGGCCGTCTTAGGGTCGTAGTGCGCGCTAGCTCTACTTCAATCACGAAATATTGGATTTTGAGACTTTAAATTCGGTACACCGATGCGTCGTAGGGCTTCAATATCTCTTATACAAGTGACACGAAAAAACCGACATACATTTTAATCAAATAATAACGTCGAGCCGCCCAAGGCTTGCCGAGAAACGAACCATATTGGAAAATATTTGTTTTATACCACGAAAATACTACAAAAATACTAGATTTGATTTGCAGTTGGGAAGGGGGGGGGGGGGGAGGGGGATAATCTTCTCCCTTCGATATTTTTCTTCTTCCGTGAGTACCTATTTCGCTTTATCTGAAATGCTTTTATTTCAATGAAAATAGACCTAGAAGTGTAATATGAAAATAGCCTCCGATATTTTTCTTTTTTCGTGGGTTCCTATCCCGCCTATCTAGAGTGCTTTAATAGATATCAAAGTGCTTAGGATGAAAAGGGGGTTTAAAGGGGGGGGTGTTGGAGGGGGTAGCGTTGGGGGTAGCGTTTGTGGGGGGTTTGGGGGGTGAAGAAGGGGGTTAAGAGGAAAAGGGGTTAAAGGAGGGGGGAGTTGCGGGGTTTTGAGAGGGGGTTAAAGGGGAGAGGGATAGGGGGTTGGAGGGGGGGGGGGGTAAAGAGGGGGTGAGGGGGGTAGAAGAAGAAGAAAAAGAAGAAGACGTTGAAAAAGAAGAAGAAGAAAAAAGAAGAAGACGAAGCCTTCTTTCTTCGAAGAAGAGATCTTCCTCTTGCAAGTTTCGGACGAAAATATTCTTTTTTTTCTGATTTTCTACTTCTTTCATGGATTAATATCCCGCTTTATCTGGAGTGCTTAAATAGTTACCCTAGTACCGGGTGTCCAGAAACACTAGCAGATTTTGTTTTTGCTCTAGCGTTGTAAAGGGGCGGTGCAGGGGTGCGGGGAATATACAGCATCACACACTATTTCATGAAATTTTAGTAGAAATGGAGTACTACCCGGAGGCGCAATGTCCTTTTTGCGTACGCGCGTATTACCGCAACAGTGATTTTATAGTTACCGCTCAACGTTTGTATCGTGCGGAATATCATTCACGTAGTTCACCAAGTGACGACGTCAGTAGAAGATAGATGTGGATGTTTGAAAACTGTGGTTCAATAGTAAGAATTTAAAACGCAGGTCACCCGCGATTGTTAGAGGCCAAGAAACGATTGAAGGAGTAGGTATGTAAAGCGTATTGTGAATGGACATCTTGACCTGGACCTTTTGCTTGTCACGTCATGATGTCATGTTTATATATTGGCATCAGGAGGCAATACAGTCGATATGCTATAAGGAGAAATTTTATGAAACATTCAATGGAAAACCGATTAAAAAAATTGGAATATTACCAATGATAAGAGAAAAATACTTCACTAATTAAGTTAACCAATTTTGTTCGTTAAGTAGATTATACAAAGTTTAGGCCGGGGGCTCGAACAAAATTTTCTTTGACAATGTTACCTCGTCCCAAACAATGCAGTATTTGAACCTCTTCCCGTGCGAAGGCGGGGAAGGCAGCTATATGAAGGGTCAACGGGGAAAACGATCAATGTTTTTTTTTGTGTAAATGAGATACTAATCGAAAGTGAGATATGAGATACTCGAAAGAAAGATCATAGTTTGCCTTTACATAAAGGGAGACCGGAGACGTGCAGCAGCGAGCACAGAAATCTTTCCAGACTGAAATTATCAGTTTTTTTAAATAATATTTGTGCGATATCCCGCCTCGTAACTATGCCGTCTGACGGGGATATCAATTGGGTTACTGGTGGATCATTCGGTTGCTTGTGCAAAGTTTAGTTGACAGTGGAAGCGTTTGAAAACTTATGATGAGTATTGAGAGGTGATTTATCGATATGGCGATCGCTAATCAAAACCCACGTACCTTGACGGTCATGTAGCTGCAGCAGTGGGATGCGCGCTGCTGTGTCCGCGTTTTCGTAGCGCGCACGGCACGATCGAGGGATTCGTGCGGCGTGTTCGGCGCGGCACGTGCGCTGCTCCAAGTGTATGTCGCGGGCGACGCGCTGTTTCCTGTGGGGTGCAGTCGTAACACTCCCGTAGAATCGCTTGTGCCTTTTACAACGAATCCGAGTCCGCGATTCCGAGACAACAAACGAGGTTTTTGTCTAAGTCGGCGAGGCCGTGACAGCGGTCGAAAATCGTTGCTACCGTTCGAATTGACAGACTGACCAATCGATAATTGAATTATGCAAAATATAATATTAAAATGAATTCGAATTTATCAATAACAATATCGAACATACCCCCCAGCAGAGAAAGGGTCCAGCCCTTGATTGACGCAAAAAGGCGCTGAGATATTGATACAGAAAGGTAAATAAGGGAAAAAAGGTAGAAGTAAAAGAAATAAAAGAAATGAAAATAGATAAAAGTAAATTAAGTAATGTGAGGCGAAGGCGTGGTTTAAACCGAAGGGTCAGATCGGGGTACGACCACGACCTTAACCATCGGACGAGTTAGAATACCTTGCTGTGTCCTAAGCCGTACAACTCGGACAATACCGTCGTTGCCCGGGCAAAGCTCGATGATACGGCCCAAAGACCATTGTAGTGGGGGAGCATTATCGTCCTTTATTAAAGCTATGTCGTCCAACTGAGGCGTTGGTACTGATTTGAGCCACTTTGCTCTTTGTTGTAGCGTATTGAGGTATTCAGCATGCCAACGACGCCAAAACTGACCAATGAGTGAACGCAGCATCCGGTATCGAGACAGCAGATGCAAAGATACCTCTGGCTGTGGTTTCTCGAGAACCGCCACGAAGGGCTCCCCAATGAGCAAATGTCCCGGCGTAAGGACATCCGTCTCGGCAGGGGAGGAGGAGAGAACACATAGAGGTCGTGAATTTAGAACGGCCTCCACTCCGGCGAAGAGCGTTGATATTTCAGAAAAGGTCAGATGCGCATCGCCGACCACTCTCTTGAGAAGTGATTTGGCAGATTTGATCGCAGCCTCTGCCAGTCCGTTGAAATGTGGTCCTGTGGGAGGCGTGTTATGAAA
This sequence comes from Micropterix aruncella, assembly GCA_944548615.1. Taxonomy (NCBI): domain Eukaryota; kingdom Metazoa; phylum Arthropoda; class Insecta; order Lepidoptera; family Micropterigidae; genus Micropterix; species Micropterix aruncella. The sequence continues at coordinate 3,241,076 of OX155971.1, read as the reverse complement.
GGTGACGGTTTTTTTAGTCAAAGCGTCACTTATATTGTGTTGGACACTCGGATCCATGAAGTATTTAGTGACGTCGTCTAGGTATCGACGAGCACCAATGTAATTTGTACCGCAGTCAGAATAGACGTCGGTACAAAACCCTCTTCGAGAGGTGAATCGAAAAAATGCCGACAGAAAGTCGTCAGTTGTAAGGCTAGGAACGACTTCCAAATGAACGGCCTTTGTGGCGAGGCAGACGAAAACACACAGGTAAGCCTTGTATAACTTGGCATTTCTGTGTGGGCCAGATTTAAGAAGGAACGGCCCTCCGAAATCTGTTGATACCCTTATAAAGGGTCGTACTTGTTCCACCCGACACTGTGGTAAGTCTCCCATCGGCGGTGATTTAGGAGCAGCTCCTAGTCGGAAGCAACGTCGACAGAGGGAGAGCTGATGTCTAATCGCGCGACGAGCAGACAAGATCCAGAAGCGTCTCACTAAAATGGCCTGTAAGGTAGAAGGCCCACAATGAAGATGCATTATATGATAATGCTGAATGAGTAACTTTGTAAAATGGTGAGAACGAGGCAACAGAATTGGATGTTTCCTCTCCTCTGGTAAGTTTGAGTATCGGATTCGTCCTCCAACTCTAAGGAGCCCAGAGGCGTCCACATACGGAAATAGTTTGAAAACGCGGTTTGAAGGATTCTTGCTTTTGCTAATAGCTCGAAATCGACTTCAAATTCGGAGTGTTGAACAAAACGTATACAAGTGTTTAGAGCTGACGCACGCTCTGAAACGGACAACGGTCCGGCAAGCTTAGAGGGAAATCGTAGTTTGCTAATGAAGCGAAGACACCACGCAGTCACATTTATAAGCTTATCGAAAGAGCTATAATTTTCAATCCACGGTGTAGTGACCGTGGAGGAGGTGCACGCAGTCAGGGACATTCGACGAATGCCTACCAGTTTGTCAGATGAGAGTGGAACAACATTTTTCGGCCAGTCGGCATCAGGTTTTGACAGCCATAACGGTGACCACCACAAGTCGTGATCAAGTAGCTCTTCGGGCGAAATGCCCCTGGATGCACAGTCCACCGGGTTAAGCTTGGTAGGAACGTACCTCCATACCTCTGGGTCGACCAGAGAAATGATTTGCGAAACACGATTTGACTCGAATATCTGTAATAGGTGCGGAGGGGTTTTCAGCCAAGAAAGAGCGACCGTAGAGTCCGACCAACAAGTTAGTTCCAGATGACCTACTTGAGAGGTCAGCGAAGCTCGAATATGAGAAGCGGTTCTAGCTAGAAGCAACGCCGCACACAATTCAAGTTTGGGAATAGTCAGTTTAGTTTTGATTGGGGCAACCTTAGTTTTCCCTATTAGAAGGTGAATAGAAATTAACCCATCGTCATGAATCACCCGGAGATAAACGGCGCAAGCATATCCAGACGAGGATGCACCACAAAACCCGTGAAGCGAGTGTCCTTCCGAGTTTGGAGTTAAAATAAAGCGATTGATTTTGACCGAACACAAACTGGGTAAGCCCTGCAAGAATGAGTCCCATTCACGGACAATATGTTCTGGAGGAGGTTCATCCCACTCAGCACCTAGAAGCCAGAGTTGTTGCAGAAGAAGTTTAGCCCGAAAGACGACTGGAGAGAGCCAGCCACAGGGGTCGAAAATACGCGCCACTGTTGATAGAATGGAACGCTTCGTACAAGGGCCTGAACTCACATTTTGAAATGCGTAAGAAAAGGTATCATCCTTGGGGCTCCACTGAACCCCAAGAACTTTGAGAAACAACTGATCATCTGAAGTATCAAAGTCAAGAGGGACTTCACAATGATCATAAGGGAGGTCATACAGCAACTCTGGAGAATTTGAGGACCATTTCCTTAAATCGAACCCACCGAGGGACAATAACGAAATTATATCGGATTTCAGTGTCTGAGCAGCTTCGATGGTGTCAGAACCCGTTAAAATATCGTCGACGAAAATGTCGTGAAGAATAGCGTGCGACGCCTGTGGGAATCGCTCTTCGTTCTCGTACGCGAGTTGATGTAAGCAACGCATAGCAAGGAACGGCGAACAGGTCTCACCATAGGTAACAGTATTCAGGAAATACTCCTGAATCGGAAGATCTGGGGAATCACGCCAGAGGATCATTTGGAAACGGCGATCCTCAGGATGAACTAGAATCCGTCTGAACATCATTTTGATGTCAGTGGTGAAAACATACCGGTGAGTTCGGAATTGGAGTAGGATATCACGAATATCCTGTTGCAACTTTGGACCTGCCGCAAGACACTGATTTAACGAAGCGCCTGAGGTAGTTGGCATGGATGCATCGAAGACGGTACGAATTTTGGGTTTACCGTACTTGTACTTGATGATCCCGTGGTGCGGTATATAATACATTTCCTGATCGTCAGGAGGAGGCTGAGGGACCAGGGTCATGTCACCGAGCTCACGGTATTCCTGCATGAACTAAACGTACAGTTCCTTCAGGAGTGGATCTCTTTCAAATTTCCTCTCAATCGCTATGAAACGCTTGAGAGCTTGGTACCTCGAATCACCGAGCGCGGGCCTGTCCTTAATAAACGGAAGTCGTACGACGAATCTTCCATCGTCATGTCGAGTATGCGCGTCGACAAAACACTTCTCGACCAGGACGTCGGATTGGTCAGGCACGGCCTGAGGAGGCTCTTCTATTTTCCAGAATAGCTCCAGAGTTTTCTCCAAGCTAGGCGTCTGGGCGAGAAATGACGACATGTGCAGGACATTACGGTCTTTTGTGTTTGCGATAATGGCACGGCCAATAAGGAAATACCCAAAAATTGATGAAAAGGCAGAAGGCAGATTTGGACCTAACTTGATGACTTCGCCAGTAACAATGTCTGGATATAAGTCTGCCCCCACAAGTATGTCCACCTCGCGTGGCTTGTGGAGTTGGTCGTCAGCCAGTGGGAGGTTGAAACCGGACAGAACGTCTGCTGGTAATGGAACTGATGGTAGTTTATTAGATATTTTGTCCAATAACAGTGCCTCCGTGGACAAGACTGGGCTGGAATAGTGAATAGGTTTTATAAACAGTTGGACAATTCGACCCGGATGAGATACGTGCCCCCCAGCGATGCCGCGTATGTTTATATTCGACGAGTGGTAGTGAAGTCCTAAAGATTTCGCACAACGTGACGTGATAAAGGAACTTTGGCTGCCTGGATCAATGAGAACGCGTACCTTCTGATACGATCCACTCGAATCCATAACCATGGCCATAGCGGTCCCAAGCAGCACCGTAGACTTGACACCGGATCGGAACTCGCAAGTATCAGCATGAGCGGCATTAGTAACAGTCACGTGATCTTCGTCCGAGGGACGATCACGTGACCGCGCTGCGTTTGTGTTGGGAGAAGATTGCCCACCGAAACGATTGACAGGGGAGTTCATAAACTGCGGAGAAGAGGGTCCAACTCCACCGTCACGATGTAGTAAAGTATGGTGTTTGGCCGATCCGCAAAGTTTGCAACAAAAGGTTGATTTGCATCGATTCAACTGATGCGGCTTTAAACAATTTACGCATAGTTTTTTTGCACGAATAAAGTTTAATTTTTTGTCATGAGACAAGTTTGAGAAACTTGGACACTTGTAAATATAGTGCTGAGGGTCAGAGCAATGAGGGCAGCGAGCACGCGAATAAGTCTCAGGGGGGCTAGCCGCACCCTCGACGTGAAATGAAACGCGTTTCGAGCCTGAAGCCTTCATTTGATCCTGCTTGATCTGAGGTTCACCCTTAACTGACTCCAGAGCACGGCACTGGGCATTCAGGAATGAAAGGAATTCATTAAAGGTCGGGATTTCCTTTTCCTCACCGACGCACTCGATTTCGAATCGAGTACGTGTATCCGCATCAATCTTTTTAAGAAAAAGATGTAGAAGCAAAAAAGACCATTCCTCCGTGGGAAAACCTAGGGCTGTTAAAGCCTTAACCGACTCGTTAATTGTAGTAAGAAAATTACGCAATTGTTCTGCCTTTCGTATGACATTCGGTAAATTAAACATATTCTGAAGATACTTATCTGCTATGAGTCGCTTATTTTCATATCGCGATTTTAACAAATTAAGGCATACTTCGTAATTACCATCTGAAAGTTCGAGATGGTTTACTATTCGTAATGGCTCTCCAGAAAGCGTAGACAGCAAATAATAAAGTCGCTGGACGTCTGACAGATTTGAATCACTGTGTACGAGACTCGAAAAAAGACTAAAGAAGCTTGACCATTGGTCGAGTTCTCCGGAAAACTGTGGTAATTTGACTGGTGGCAATCGGACTGTCCCACTGTTTGAATTGGTCGCGCACACTGACGTATTTCGGTTGTCAGCGTTGCGTTGGGATTCGATTAAAATTGCGTATTTTGCTTTAATTGTTTGGATTTTAGCTTGAAACTCCTGAAAGCAAGCATCATGCGCATCCTGGTCAAATCCGTCTGCATCGTCAGCTTCTACCGAGACATGATATTCTAATAAGTCATTCTCTAATGAGTCAATTGTTTCGGCGCCAACTCGAAACTCAAATAAGTGTTGTTTTGATACGTCGATTTCGTGAGAGCTTTTGTATATAAATTCCAAGCGTTTTAGGAGCAATTTATATTTTATAACTGCATGTTTTTGTTTTAGAGCCATGTTCGCGGCGTGAAACACAGCAAGGTATTAAATTCGTAAACAATACGTCAAAACGTATTTGATGTGATCGAAATGTCACACTGCATTCATACGCGAATGGTGGCGAAAAACACAAAGTGTTAAATTCGAAAAATGGAATGATTTGAAATGTCGCGGCAACGGCCGTCCGTCACGGACGAAACGCTTCGTTACGAACGTCACGTCGTATGGGTCAGTTCTACCAACAGTCCGGTTTGACAGAATACATAAATATGAAAAGATAAATATGAAAACCACGCTCTGCTACCAAAATGTGCGATATCCCGCCTCGTAACTATGCCGTCTGACGGGGATATCAATTGGGTTACTGGTGGATCATTCGGTTGCTTGTGCAAAGTTTAGTTGACAGTGGAAGCGTTTGAAAACTTATGATGAGTATTGAGAGGTGATTTATCGATATGGCGATCGCTAATCAAAACCCACGTACCTTGACGGTCATGTAGCTGCAGCAGTGGGATGCGCGCTGCTGTGTCCGCGTTTTCGTAGCGCGCACGGCACGATCGAGGGATTCGTGCGGCGTGTTCGGCGCGGCACGTGCGCTGCTCCAAGTGTATGTCGCGGGCGACGCGCTGTTTCCTGTGGGGTGCAGTCGTAACACTCCCGTAGAATCGCTTGTGCCTTTTACAACGAATCCGAGTCCGCGATTCCGAGACAACAAACGAGGTTTTTGTCTAAGTCGGCGAGGCCGTGACAGCGGTCGAAAATCGTTGCTACCGTTCGAATTGACAGACTGACCAATCGATAATTGAATTATGCAAAATATAATATTAAAATGAATTCGAATTTATCAATAACAATATCGAACAATATTTTTTTTATTGTGATTTCTTGATAGCTTTTCAGTCCAAATTATGAAGCAATACTGTTTAAAGGAAATAACCAAAAAAATGCCTATATAGTGAGATTTTTTTTTTCTTCTTAATTTTATAGTTAATTTGTAGATTTTAGTTTTTTTCGCACAAAAATGAAAATGCTCCTATAATTTTAAAAACCACATATTTATTTACGTTAATTTTTACGTACGTTAGTACGTTAGCACGAACCAAAGTACGTTAATTTTTCATGTAAATATTATCAAGGGGGTGTCTTTCTGTGCCGACTAATCCTTATCAATATAGCAGATAATGCAGCAGATATATTATTAAATGGTCAAAATGGCCACTAAAGTTGCACTGAAAGTCACCCTAACATAATTTCCAGCAGGTAAGCCTTAGGCTTGGCTGGATTTTATACATAGCTGTATTTTAAAAAATGGTTATTAAATAAAAATAAAAATAAAATTACATCGGTACATAATACTAACAATTATCAAAAACCAACAAAATCAGCACTTTGTTATTCCTCCTTTTTTTAAATTACTGCTTCAATACGTTTTGGCATGGATTTCACCAAATTTTGTATGTAGTCTTGGGAAAAATTTTCAAATCACACTTTTTCGATGATGTTTTTAAGGTTTTCCTTTGACGAAGGCTTCAGTTTTTCCGATAGAGTTCTGGTCAGGACTATTTTCCGGGCCAATCCAGTGTTGGATTTCCATAAATTTTCATATATTCTTTGATCAATTTTTTTTTAAATAGTGTAATATTTTTTTTGAACATTATAAATCACAGTGCCAGAAAAAAATAATACTTACAGTTTTTGCTCAGTGACACGGTACAGAGTCATCTTGGAAAATGCATTCAGAAATATAGGAATAGTGCATTTCAATTGGCGGGAATAAATACTTTTCATAAAATGAGAAACATCCCCAGACTGTTTGTCCAGCAGGACGCTTCACTGTTTTTCTAAGACATTCATCGCTTAAACGTTCTCCAGATCGTCGTCTCACGTACTGAATTCCATCCGAACCAAATTTACTCCAAATTAAATCTACTCTCATCGGAGAAAATAACTCGTCGCCAATCGATTTTAGTCCAAGTTTTATATCTTTTATCCCATTCTAAGCGGGCAATGTGCATTTTTTTGGTCAGTAGTGGCTTTTTTGCAGGCCTCCTGGCAAAAAAGCCGCTCTCCCGGAGTCTTCGGCGTGCGGTGTTAACACCCACTTCAGAACCACCAGCCTTTATGAACTCTCCTTATATTCACGGGACTTTTGAATCGATTCTGCAGACAGATTCGCTTCAGCAGTCGATCCTCAGCATGTGTTGTCTTTTTTTATGTCCAGTACTTTTTTTCGCTCTAGACTTGCAGAACCTTTATTAAGCTATTGCATAGCTTTTATCGCGGGCCTAGGCCAGCGCGGCGACCGAATGAAGAAATTTCTTAACGAAAATTAATGATTTTAAACTGATAATTACGTCTAAACGAGTACTGCTTACGATTCGAAAAAAAATTATGTTAAACAAGAACATTTTCCTAATATTCTTAGCTTTGAATATTTTAGATTTTGTTTATATTACATAGTGTAATTAATTTGTGAAATTAGGTCTAACCGAACACAAAAACGACTACTACGCAAATACTATCTGGCGTATTATTATGAAACCTGCACCATTTTAAAGATAATTTAATTATCTATCTTTTTATCTACGATTGTTTTCGAATAATCCGTTTTTTTGCTTTATCGAATGAAAAAATCGTGCGCGGCGCTCTATCGGAAGACGTTTAAATTATTCCGAATCATTTGCTTTCGCAGCCGCAAATGATTCGGAATAATTTCAACGTTTTCCGATAGAGCGCAGTTATCTGATATCAGAAAAAATAAAATAAACAAAATAAATAAATACTTATAATTGCATAAGTTGTTAAAAATGCTATGCAATAGCTTTACCACGGCAGTCCCCGAGTGCCACACGTATTATTATTTTTTTTATACAATCTAACACTGCAGTGTAACTGCATCCAATCTGAACTGCTATAGCTCTGGAGCTCACTTTTTGCGTCGCCAAAGTTAAAATTGTATTTTTTTGTAAAACGCTAAATTGCTTTTTGTCCATAATTCACAAAAATATTAATACTTGATGTCAACACGTTGAAAGTCACAATAAAACTGTTCTCATTATTTGATTAAGACCCTATTCAGGTAGAAAAAATAAAGGGTAATTAGTTTTTAGAACTAATGTATACCTGCACTAGCCCTTTCTAATAGGAGGAAAGATTTCAGTGCTCGCTACTGCAGATGAATAAAATAGAAGAAGAAGAATGATCAATCAAGGTCCACGGGTGGGGGGTGAACCTCAATCATTCTTACCCGTCAGTTCCAGACGGGACTGAATGTTGCATCGGACGGGACCCCGATGCTACTTCGGTTCACGCTGATGAGGAACTGTGATGGAAAATACTGATGCAAGGCCATTGACTTTTTCACGTTTTCGCTTTTTTCTGAGATATAATTTAAAGTAAAATATATTTTTTAGAAAATCAAATATACTCGTATTTGCTTGTCTGTAAACCAAATATATTTTTTTCTGGAATAACAGCCTTCAATCTGGAAATAGTCTTAATCGTCGCAGGGGGACTCAAAATGGATATTTCCGTCTTTATCTCGAAAAAATGCGCGTTCACAATACTTTCATTCTAGGAATTATCAAAATTTGATTTTGATCAATGTTCGCCGTAACCCTTAATATATCCATTAGCATCGCTATTTCTTTCCCTATTAGGTATAATTTAACTAGGACAAGCCCTTTAATTACACTGATGTACTCTTTGATAAACTATTAACCTGACATAATTAAACAGATAGGGATATCTACAGTCATGTATCGGACGGCCGGATATAACCGGAATCGGTGCAATTTTCGCAATCAGGTCAACACACGAAGAACAATAATTAAAAAACAAAAAAAGACGATTGTATGTTATATTTTGTAAGTTAATAGTTTGCAGTAAGAATGTCAATTTTAATTTATCACTGGATTCTTTTAATATACCAATATTTATTCTTATTATTATTATTATTCTTATTATTATACATAGACCATACCGCCATCCCACTAATGAACTTTATAAGGAAGCTAAAGTTCTTGATTGTAGGCAACTTTTTCTAAAAACTTCCCTCTTAGGGCTATTTTTGGACAATAACTCAAATTTTGGAATAATTCAGAACCGGCGACCAACGAGACAAGTTTTAGAAAATAGCTTAATAATACCCAGAAGGAAAACATCATTTGGACAAAGACATTACTCTTTCATTTCGCCGAGATTTTACAATCTGATCAATATAGAAATAAAAATGAATTTGACATTTAGGGAATTCTAAAATAAATTAAAGAAATGGTTATCGAATCATGACAGACTAACCATACATCAAATGTTAGAAATAATAGTATAATAAAACTTAGGTGCACAAATTATTAACATATTTTTAAACATATATGTTAAGTATATTTTAACATTCAACTAACTACCAAAAATTATTTGACTTTGACACTGAATTATACTTTTTAGACAAGGTATTTTCATATTAAATCCTATATTACTTACCATATATTAAATATTAATGACTGTTTCTTTCTTTTCTCACATATAACTTTATTTATATTAATTAAACGAATTTTATATTATATTTATTGCCGATTAAATAATGGAATTGCATTTTATTTATTATATTATCTTTTATAAAAAAAATTATTAGTATATTTTTTTTAAAATTTTATTTTGAAGACCACATTTTACGGCAATTTTAGTGTCATTAGCTTTTTACTAAAACTTGTACATTTGTAAGCAACCAAGCAATTAAGCAAACTTAATTGTAATATTGGAGTCCTGTCCACCCTAGAACGGGCTAGTCTCAGTTGGGTGACAGAAACAAATAAGTAAAAGGTTAAGGTTTTGCCATTCGGTTCCTGTTATTTTTGTAAGCTAATCAATATTTTATAGTAATTAATTCTTAAATAAATAAATAAATAAATAAATAAATAAAATCATCACAGATAACATATTTTTTCCTAATTACCTAATTTCACTAATTTCCTAATTACCTACATTATTTTCTTAATTTCACCTAATTGATACTGTTTCCGAGATTATTCAAGACTAGTTGTAGCTGATTTAAAATAAAAATAATAGTTAAAAAAAACACTAAAAACACGCTTTTGGGCTATGATACGATATTCACATACAAACGGCTATGATACGATATTCCATCATGGAATGCCAAAGCCTATCTTCCGGCTTCATCATCAGACCTTGAAACCTAATCGTGGTCAAAGTTCAATCCAAGACTTTTCTAACAAGTCCAAACACAGCTACGATGTTCCATCATGAAGTTCCAGTTCATATCTTCCGACTCCATCATCAGATCAGTTCGACAGTACCATATTATTGGATTGTCATCAGAACTACATACAGCTGCCAATTTTCATGACGCTACGATCCTTGGAAGATGGTTAAATTAGTTACCTTAGATTTCATTACATAGTTAGTTACATACAGGTTGACCTAATAAAAGCGTGTTAAAAATATCAAAATTATCCTCAGGAGACGTTTTCCTATAAATAAATAATACAATTAAATTTCTGTCTAGAATTTCCAAACCACATATTTCGAATACCATCTCGATATTATATTTATCTTTGTATTATTCCTAATTAAACTACAGGTGCCTTCCCTAATGTGCGTTCCTTTTATATAAGCTAGCTATAGTGAAACTATTCATTTGAATTAGTACTCCGCTATTTTTTGTGGCCCAGTGCTCAGTAAGACATATTATATTAACATACATACGCATATGTTAAAAATATAATTCTAGATCTTCCAGTTTATTATATGTTTTTCAACCCTGTATGTTGTAGTTTACGGTGGAAATGTTGTTTTTTTGTCGTTTTGTCGTTATATCTGTCTGTTTTCAACGGATTCTTATATTTCATGTTGTCATAGGGTAACGGATTTGTCGACTGCGCTTCTAAAAATGTTGGTTTCCATAGTATGTACATAGGTATGTGTGATGTGCAAGCGCGCATCTTATTTCCAGAATGCGCGCATACAATGTACCAAAGTGGTTGGGTTAGTTGTAAGACATTGTCATGTGCCAATAAGCTCACCTTTTTGTATAATAATTAAGTGCAAACTAATAATATGTTATTATTATTATTATCACTATAATTCCTCTTCTATAATATATCGAAAGTTAACATTTGAAATTGTAACGTTCTATTGTACATTATTATCAAGGCATTTCTGTGCATGTAAGTATGTATGTATTGTCGTATTATATTAAAATATAATATTATATGTAAGTACTTATTTATAATAGTATGTATATACCTACTATAGCAATAAGTATATAACAGTATATAACTAATATAATAATATGGTATAAATTTATATAAATATATATCAAATCTATAATAAATAAAATACAAACGGAGCGGCCATGGAATTCACCGACCGAAATCGGACCCATAATATATAATTATTACACTTTTGGGAGGTGAACGGTGGATTCCGGGCTAACGACCGGCTGTGGTAGGTTTAGGACAGCTGTCTTGAAACATGTGAGCGTCCACCTTACCACCCATTCACTCCCCCTTCGAAGCCATAGAATTTGAGATGCGGAAATCGCGGTTTTAGATATTTTTTCTAGAAAGGAGTTGATTATTTTCCTGGAGAGACCAAGATCTTTAAAAAGGTGAAACAAAGATTTAGCTGGCAGGCCACGAGCGCCAACTTCTACCGGGTGAAGGTGAACAGTGAAGCCGTTCCTGGTGACGGCATTTGCGAGATCATGGTATTTATTTAATTTGTAATCGTGGTCTTTTGGGATATTTGATTCCCATGGAACAGTTAATTCTACGATAAGGACCATCTTCCGAGATAGAGAGTAAAGAGTTATATCTGGACGCAGGGCTGTGCATCCGAGACTTTCAGGGAATTTATACTGCTTAGAGACCGAATCAACCTCCATAATCCAATCTGAAGCTTTCCCGATTATTGAGAAAGGTTTTGCAGTGAGATGGTTTTTGCCTTTTGAGCCAACCCGCACAAACTGTATTGGGGGTTTGGAGGATACTGTGGAACCTTTGTTGGCACGAGCCACTGAGAGGCTAATTACCTCGCGAATAAAAGCAAGGACTTTGTCGTGGCGGTAAGTGTATATATACCGTCCTTGATCCAAGGCCACCTTGCAGCTAGCTAGAATATGTCTAGCTGTGCAAGGGGTGTTGCTACAAAGGGGACATGAACTATCCTCAACATAGCTCCAACGAGCGAGGTTACTCGGGTCTGGAAGTGTATGCTGAAAGGCATTTAAATAAAATTTCAGCATCTCTGGCGTCCAGCCATACAACATTACTTTCCAGTGCATTGGAGGAGGAATGCAAAAGTCTCCAATTGTTGTCCAGTCATTCTGGCATTGAAGGCCAATAGCGTGAGCCATACTATTGCTGTCGTAATCTCCCCGCAAGAGAGACTTCTTCAAGTACACATCCCTCATGGTTGTACTACCATACCCCAGTACCATGTATTATTCTATTATAGTATGTAAGAATAATTAAACTGAAATGCTTTGTTATGGTTTTTCTGCCCCTTCAAGATTTAATTTTAAGTTTAAAGTAACTACTTTTTATTATTACAATTATTAAATTAAAAATAACTTTCCACAATTCAAATAAAAAATAGAGCGGAGATAACATGACCTATCGGCAGGCAATATAACATCTCTGTTGGTACCACCTCAATACAGGTTATTCCTAGTGAGGTGGTAAACCATATACTATCAATTAGAGATGTCAACTACAACGGGCGAACCCGTCCCCTAAGGAAGTTTTAACGATATTAGATCGTCCTGTCTTCCGTGAGGTGAGCGTAGAAAACTAGGGACGAAACAGTCCACTGTCTAGTTACGCCACTTGCCCGTCAGGGGCCAACACCTCATGGCGAGGCACCGGGAAAGGTACCCAGCGGGCAGCCTTGCCCCCTGACTACCAGTTAAGAAGGATATCTCCGATAGCGCCTAAAGGCTTTATCCGATTAAACTGAAATTTGGCGTGCAGGCATCATTTGATCATGGCAAAAGTTGAAATCGGTCCACCAGATGGCGCGCTAGTCATACTTCAATCTCGAAATATTGCAGTTGGGGCTTAAAATTCGGTACACAGATGCCTTGTTGAACTGATATCCGTGGTTGGAATATCTCGTATACAAGCGACGCATTTTTTAACAAAACACCATTTTAATACCAAGAAAAATACTACAAAATATACAACGAATTGGCGAACGAGGGAGGTTGGATATCGCGGGGCGGGGGGGGGGGGTCTACTTGCCGGGAAATTCTTGGAAATCAAAATGTTTTTATTCACAATAGAATTTGTAAAAATTACTTTGTGACGTCAAAATATGAAATATAATTTATGGTTTATATTAGGTATAGATAATTTGTCATTTAGCTTACATTTCAAATACTTTATAGATACTGGATAGGTACATTATATAATCATGATATAATGTAATATTTAACAACAGAAATATTTTAAAACAATTTAAAATATAGGTACAGTTAGAATTTAAAATAGTCATTAAATATAAAATAGTCATAATTAACAACAATAGTCAAAAAGAAAAAAAACAATATACCTACATAGTTAACAATTTTCAATAAATTAAGAAAAGAATATTAAATCTCGATTTTATAATCATTCCAAAAAATCTATCATTTATAAAATCTACTACTTTGTAGTAAGCCTGGAGTGACACAAACGATTTTTTTGTTATGTATTTAAATGTTATTGTTTTATGAGTTTAAATAACTAAATATTAATGGCTTTATACTTCGGATTGAAATGCCATAGCTTTATTGCTAGAGCCATTGATATGTTGGTCTTAGGTTGTTTGAATCCAGCTCCCGTTCCCTCGTTAGTTTCGGACTCAGATTATGTGGTTTTGGTGTCAGTCTTCTCTAGTCGGGATGACCGTACTGAAAGGATGTTGGAAATTATAATCAGTCAGCATGGCATCAGCGTGCGGCAGAGTTGGCGCTCCGATTTTCACATAAACTGTTATTTTTACAATCTTTATTTTAGCTTTCAATGATCGCATGTAAGTTGTCCGTTTCAAAATTTGCAAACCATTTTTCAACCATTTCCTGGTATCCGATTGATCTGAAATTTGGTATACATAAGTAAGTTCGGTGACAATGCAATATTTAGGTACTTTCCAGCTAATTTGATGATGGAGCAGGTATGTAAGGGGTGGAACTCTTTGATGGCAAATGGTAGAACAGTCGAATTTGAGCTAGTATGTTTTGTTCTCATGGATGACTCATTATCTTTTTTTTTTGAACGCCCCTCAATGATACGTGAGTTTATTCACAGATTCAAACGTATAAAGACCAATAACAAAAGGTCACCGATTTACTCTTTCATTTCTCTGGTTTTCTCCAGATGTAACTTCAGGATAAAAGATAGAAAATATCTTATAAGATAAGATAGAATATAGTAGATATATGTATCTTCAGGATAGAAGATTTATTTTTCCTACTTTGAATCGATACTGAGCTACGCCATTACGATCTGGGGAAACTGTTACGCTTGTCACAGGGAACCCTTATTTATCCTACAGAAAAGAGCATTACGGATTATCGCCAACGCTAAACATATAGAAATATGTAGACCTATTTTAAATAGATTGAAAATCATGACTCTCACATTACTTTACTTATATAGGCTATTATTAGATTTTTACACCGAAAAGGAAAAAGTCACGTAAAATTTAAAGATATACATAATAAAAACACCAGATAGAATAATTTCATTCTACCATGCGTGGTTTTAAACGCTGCTAGGCAAAGTACCCAATTCTCAGGGCCTTATTATTTTAACCGCCTACCATGTAACATTAAAGACAATAGCAACCTCAGAACGTCCCAAAAACTTTTAAAGGATTTTTTTACAACAAATACGTTTTACTCTATTGAGGAATTTATAAATTTTACAAAATGACTTTTTTTACAGCCCCTTTATTTTAATGTAATGCGTATACTGATTATTTCATTTGTTGATTGTTTTAGCTTGAATTAATTATTTTATTGATTGTTTTAGTTATATGGTATCTTATATTTAAATATAATTACAATGTATTTAGATTCTTCTTGGACAAAACATTATAAAAATTAGTTTGATTGATTATCTGATTATTGATAATTATTGCTTTTCTTTGATCATTTCTGATATTGATTATTTTAATTGTTGATGGTTTTAGTTTTACTGCGTGTTGATTGCGCCTTATGTAGCTTCTACTTTATGAAGTTTCTTCTAAAACGAAATGTTGTATGCTCTCTGGGCAGTTTGTTACTTAAACACTGTATGTTTTTTTTAATATTTCACACAATAAAGAACTTGAACTTGAACATCTGGTTTTCTCTAGATAGTTCACGCCGATATATTTTGCTGCTCTGTTCAATGTTAAAAAGGCTTCCTTGAGGGCTTGTGGAGAGCGTGTAATTATATTAATATCCTTATCACTCCGCAACATATTATACCAGGATGGAAAGTCTTGGAAAGGTGCAGAAATTCTTGGTTGAAGACAGTGACAATGGTTCAAGACAGTGGCAGTGGCAAGAAAACAGTGGCAAGAGAGAATGGATTTGAAAGAGCACGAAATGGCTACGACGATAACCAAGTTATGGAGGAGGAGAAGGCTATCCGAAGAAGAAATAGATGACGCGTTGACACGCCTGTGGTGATAAGTGGGCATAATTTAGTAACTGGCGTTCTATTTCTACACACAAGTACCGAATGAACGCGTATTATTGATTATACTCCCACGCGAGATTATATCGGCCTATTTATTTTTGGAAGAAAGTAAACATTTCAGAGCCAAATATATAGAAAGTGTCAACATTCCAGTAATCAAATGATAATCGTACATGTATTTGACCAGAGACGGACTGATAGAGATTGGGAGCCGGGGTAGATTTAACATTTGAAGGGTTACGGGCAACAACGAACAATATCAACGTGGAAAAGTCATTGGCCTTGATCAGTATTTCTCATCTCAGTTCCTCCTCAGCGTCAACCGGAGAGTCATCGAGGTACCCCACCTCTGGGCCTGACGGAGAAGAATGATCAAGGTCCACCGTCACCGCGTGGACCTTGATCTTTCTCTCCCGTACCACTTTTCTTCTCTCTTTTCTCGAGGGCAGACTATGAACTTTCTTTCGAAAATGGATTCATTCTTCGATTTGTTACAAACAACAAGATAGCATCAGTATCACATTTTCACAAAAAAAAAATGTCATTATTTACTTATTTTATTTTATTTTCTTTATAACGTTCAAAAAATAATACAAGGACATGCATATTGTTGTACATGAAGGTGGATCTGCCCAGGAAAAAAAAATTACAGTGAAGATGATGCAATAAGCTGTATTCAACCTAAATTCTACTTCAAATTTTGGACACTTTTGCATTGGAAAAGTCACGCAGTATAATGTATTACATCTTTTTAGGAGTAAAACATCTTTAAACACCTTCAAAAATATGAATTTTTAAAACATTAAAAAATTTCAATGTCAAAAAAACTATTTTAATAATTTTGGGTGGGGGGTCCGAACTCCCAGGACCCCCCCCCCCCCGTTCGGCTAGGGAAAATATACTGAAAATCCGAATGTTAAATATATCAAAAACGAAGGCTTTAAAAAATGCTGTAGATTATTTTCAACAAGTTTTCAGGTAGAATAATCTCTAGTATTTAAAAAAAATACAAAAAATCATTCTATTGACCCCTGAGGCAAAACGAAGACAAAATTATATGTGTCATTTCCCAAATTTAGGACGAGAATCATGACAGCCTCGGTTGATTCCTGGGACGGAGTGATTCCTGTAATACGGGAGAACTCCATTATAGGCGATAGTGTAATCGAAGGTCGCGGGAGAGGGGGAAGACCAATTCGGCGTAGGCAGATAGCGGTCATTACCCACTTTTTATTATCTCGATTAGGATACTGCAAAAAAGTGTGCAAATAAGGAAAAAAATAAATAAATGGTGTACACCGTCATTATCTTTTTTAGTGCAGCTCGTGACAGGATGTATACGTTGAAGTATGCTATTTTTGATAATGTTTTTCGAACTTTCGTGCTACCAATTCCTTACCTACTTAGCCTACTGTTTATTGTGTATGTATTCATTTGGTTCTGTTCCTTATTAGGAAATAATTATAACTGCAGTATAGGAACCTTTTCTGGATTGTTGATTTTTAAACGTCACCGGAGTATATTCACCACGCAGATTCCGAATCTGAAATAATCTTTTGTCGCTCTCAATAAATAAGCGAGATATAGGCATTAAAAGTTTGCATACTAAACATCAACAAATCGGCCATATTGTTTCAGGAATAGTGTCTGGAAAATAGGCGATATATCGCGAGGTCTTATATCGATAACAATTCGCGATATTACAAAAATGATGGCATGCTCGTGAAAAAACATGTCTGTGATATTTAAAAAAATGAGACTATTTTCAAGGTCTATTCAATGACTTTGCGTTTTGATAACAAAAGGTATCTTGAAACAATATAAAATTCCTAAATTTGGGAATATTTACGCAAGTAAACATTTTTTTTCGAATTTCGCGAGAAATTCGAAACAAATATTTATTGCCTGCGGCGCTATTGATGTTAACATGACAATGCGTTAGCGATAATTCGTTTTTTTTAGGTTTTTACAAAATGACTTTGGTGATGATGACAAAAGGTAACCTGAAACGAACGAAATTTCTTCAATATCAAATTAACACCGCAACCAAAAAGTGTTTTTCGAATTCCGCGCGAAATTCGAAAAACGATTCGAAACGACGACAAACGACAAAACGACATTTCAGGATATCTTCTGTCATATACAAAGTCATTGAAAAAACATCGAAAATAGTGCTCTTTTTATAAAGTTTCGCGAAAATATGTATTTTTCCGATCGTTTTTTTCAAAATATTTCGTTTAATCTAAAAACTCTGCAAATTGTCTTAATTTCTGTAATATCGCTAATTGTTATCAATATTACAATATACTCGAATGTGTCCCACACGGTATGTACAAACAAAATGGCCGCAACTTTCTTGACATTGGAATGAAAAATTTGAACGCCTATATCTCACTTATTTATGGAGATCGAATAAAGATTATGGAAGATTCGGAATCAGCGTGGTGAATATAGCGTGGTGATTTTTTTTTTGCCTGTTTGTTTACATGTAAAATTTAAACTTTGAATGCCTATATTTATAACGACCGACACAATTTTCTTCCAGATTTAGCATTAAAATGAAACAATCTATTACTCTATATGTATTTTTTTTGGAGATAGGTTCATATACTGCACGAGTTTAAAATAAGATAAGGGAATGGCGGTCACTTAATACGACATAAGGCCTGAGAAAAATATCTGAAATGGACGTACCCGCAAATAAATAGGCGGGGTCGCGGCTGTACGGCTTGGCCAATAAACATCCATCGTTGATAGTGTCAGGAATAGAGTCCACTTGCGTACGCGCCGGCGAGCGGGCGAAAACTAAACAGTCGATTGAAACACTTTGGAAGTCTTTGCGTAGTGGTGTTATAAAGGTGTTAAGTAACATGATACCTGAGAACGATCATATCTGATAACTTTGGTTTCAGTATTTTTTTGAAAATAAATATTTAAAAAATATTTGATAGCTTTTTGTGTATATTCTTTATATGTGTATTATATATTCAATATATTTTTTCGACTATATTGTGTATTGTCCAGAAGACTGATATAGGTAGGCAGGCGTTATTGTTGACCAAGTGAAGGTGAATTCAACACAAACACAACTGCTGCTCTCAATAAGGAATGAATCTTTATTTACAAGTATTCTATTATTATTGAGGTACGGCCGAGATTATTGGATTAATCAAATAATAGCAGATAAAATCATTTTTTTTTTTTTTGGTTTGGTATTATGTTGAGAAGCGAGCATTGCTCGTAAACTGCACATCTGCGCTGATAATTAGGGTTTTTTACCAAAAAATCTATAACGATAACTTATTTACGTTGAAAGACCTTACTACTTCAAGCCGAAAAACTGTGGCTACATGCACGAGTAGTATACAGGTAATTCAATTTAATACAATGGAAATTTACTATTTAAAAAAAATCTAACCTCCAATACTAAGAAGGTAACAGATTACATTATTTTTTTTCCTGTAATCGCAAAAAAAAATCACCGGAAAATTCCAGCTATGGAAAACGTCGTGAAAATTATACACATAGCCATATTTCATTTGTATGATAGGATAGTCATGATAGCAGGCACGTAGTGTCAAAGTTGGTTATCGCCAGTACAACGAAACCGCTTTTTACCGGTTCAGCCGTCTGAGGCGTGTTTGAATATGTATCTGTTATCTGAGCGAGTGTTCATTTACATATTATACATAAATATATAATAAACAGTGTTGATGCAGGGTTTAAAATGATATCATATTATACATATAGAATCAATACTAAATTGTCACTCACTACGTATTTGAGTTGGTACAAGGTATTTAGGAAAGTTTTAAAAATGAATATTTTTTCGCCAATTATCTACGTTGGGACATACAACTACCTACTCACTACAAGCCAACGTTCTTGCAGGATAACAACATTTATTCCTACCTAGATATTTTTAGAGGTTAGGTATTTTTGTGTTTTTTTAACTGGGACATTTTTTTACTTTAATTAGCTGCATATAGAATACAGCACAGCGGTGCGAAAATTATTAAAGTTTTTTTGACGTGACAACGTCTTAGAAATCGATGGAGCCTGCTGCACGCACGAAAAAACATGACTCATGCTGCGTTACCTCGCTCTGAGGCGTTCCATTTATTATATTTATTATTCAATATAAATGCTGCCATCTACCGGTTGCGACAAGAATTATTTACTAACCTCAGTCTAAAATAGTACGAGTGAAAATCACTACATTGATTTAAATTCTTGACATAATTTTATATGTATTCTTGATATACGGAATGTTATTACTGAACGGACAATTTTCTTGTGGGTACAACGAAGTGCAACGAAGTAAGCAACTTTTAGTAAAAAAAAAAGTATGAAAAGCTATCATTACGATGCGCTATCTAGCGGTTGGTAAATGTCGCTGATATTGTTTATTTACGACGTATTACCTACCGATAGATGGCGCAACGTGCTCAAACGCTTCTCAAACCGTTATTTAACAGTTTGAGATTTCAAACTTTCAAATTAAAAAAAACAATAAACTTTAAACAATAAACAATTATACAATTATACTGCTATACAATAATACATTTACATGTTGTAGTCAAATCGGTGAGTATAAAAGCATATATTTTTGGGTGTTTGTAAGAAACAATATCAGAATCTGAAATAAAACTGCTTAAAATGCAACCATTCCATCAGTATTTTCTTATGACGTTGTCATGTTCAACTATCGTCAGAAAACCGACTTTACATGGACAACCGATTTAAAAAAAAATTCAAAGCAGGTTTTTATTGATTACTGTTAAAGTTAGTATCTACCTACATGTTAAGGATATATAAGTATTGTATATAAACCATTATCATCTATTAAATATTTCCTTCTATATAAGGTAGAGCGACCCATCTACGTCTTATTTCTGATTTTAGATTTGACAGCTTCTGATACTTGATTCAGTTGATCCTCGGAGTAATTTTGGGAATTCAAGAAAGAGGTTTCAGCACGGTCCATTTCTTGTTTATGCCGTCAACAGGCTGATTTCGCCTGATGTCATAATATCGTTTTAAGCTCATAACTTCGACTCCGGACGGTCCTAAAATATATTTTACAAAATGTCGCTAAGCTATATATTTTTTCGTTGTGGGATACAATCAGATATTTAGGGCGATTAACGCCTCAAGATGGTTTTTTTTTCTATTGAAACGATAAGAGGACCCTCGCGTCTATAATATGTTATAAAGATCATAACCTTGAGTGTATGCCATCACCCAGAAGTATAACGAAAACCATAACCCAGATGTATAACAAAACCCTTCGAGTTTAAAAAAAAATCAAGGTAACAAATTTTTTACATACTATTTTTTCGTTTTTTTTTTCTATAGAATCAGGATTTAATATTATTAAAATTAAGAAAGAAAGATCTACATACCTGTCTCAGAAATATCAATGCTCAATAACTAATTGAAATTTCGTAAAAAAATAAAAAAAGAACACGGCTCGATTGCGTTTCTCTTGAACTAAAATCGGAAATTAGTTCGCGGGAACAAGACAAAGCAGTACGTCAGAGCGGAATGTGAAATGAACGGTTGTCACTTTTACGGATTAAAACTACCAACTGAAGATTAAGCAGCTAAATCTGACACCGCACGAAATGATTTCGAACGTATTCTATAAGTTCGACAGGTAGTTTTGGTGCGGGAAAATCGACGACAATTCATATCATATTCCATTCTAAAGTATTGCTCTGTCTCTATCGTATGAACTAAGTTCCTATTTTAGTTCACGAAGAAACGCAATCGGGTCCACTGTGAAATGTTTGCTGTTACCTGGTAGCGCGGCGGGACAAAAATGAGTCGACTCTTTGTCCACCGTCTATTCATCTATCTCAGATAGTAACCAGTTTTGCGATATGAGCGATTCCGCAAAGTCGACTTTTGTCCGGATTTTGAAATCAAATAAACTAATGGGGAGAAGAATAATGTGCAATGGGCGTGTTTATTACCATAGGTACGACAATCTCTTATACAACTGTAGTGGCAAATCCAGCGGTCAGCGGTTAAACCGATCGAAAATCTGCCACCTTAATTTAGGGTAGCCATAGAACGACAAGGTGCAATTTTGGTGGCACCCAGGGGTGATGTGAACCGGCGTTTTACTGCCGATGGCACACCGGGTACTCGTAGAGGCGTGTCTCTCCTCGACGAGTTGCGATACAAGGTGACCTTAAGCTCTTGTATCGTACGGTCTCCTTTTGCAGATTCCGCAGCGATCTCTTTTCCTATTTGATCGATCTAGTCTCCACTAGTTTGTAAAGCTAGCCGCTCGCATAATTGAGGTATAAAGGTATATGCGTTTACAATGCGTTACATTGTATATGCGTGAAAGAATGAAAATTTTAAAACAAAATTATGTTACTTTGTTTTTTTGTTATTTTCCTTGCCTCTCGTTTCCATGGTTTCTTTAATATGTTATGTTGGTGATTTCCTTATTCAAAACTGTAGAATACATATATTCACGGCTTTGTTGTGTGCAATGTTTACGGTACTATGAATATTTTGATATTAATATTATTGGTAGTTAATTCTAAATACAACTATTTTGCCGAGACAACAGCCATATCTTACTCCTTAAGGGCGGGATAGATTTATTAGGAGCTTTAAATGTCAACGTACCATCCAGATGACTGAGGCAGTACCTACCTAATATTTCACTTTCCATTTTCGCAGACAAATCAATCATTCCACAACCTCACGTGCATGCCGGTTATACAAAACCATAACCGATCATATTGATTTTTTCAATCCATTTTGGACCGTAAATTATGAGACAGATTGATAATTTGCCGTATGTTTTTATTATTTTTTTAAAACACAATTGGATATCAAACTCATTATATTTTAATTTTATTACGAATTTATTGCAAATTCATATCTAAAATTTTAATAACCTAATAACACCCCTTGCACAGCTAGACATATTCTAGCTGGCTGCAAGGTGACCTTGGATCTAGGACGGTACACTTACCGCCACGACAAAGTCCTTGCTGTTATTCGCGAGGTAGGTACTTAGCCTCTCAGTGGCTCGTGCCAAAAAGGGTTTGACAGTATCCTCCAAACCCCCAATACAGTTTGTGCCCGGTTGGCTCTAAAGGCAAAAAACATCTCACTGCAAAACCTTTCTCAATAATCGAAAAAGCTTCAGATTGGATTATGGAGGTCGATTCGGTCTCTAAGCAGTATAAATTCCCTGAAAGTCTCGGATGCCCAGCCCTGCGTCCAGATATAACTCTTTACTCTCTATCTCGGAAGATGGTCCTTATCGTAGAATTAACTGTTCCATGGGAATCAAATATCCCAAAAGACCACGAGTACAAATTAAATAAATACCATGACCTCGCAAATGCCGTCACCCGGAACGGCTTCACTGTTCACCTTCACGCGGTGGAAGTAGGCGCTCGTGGCCTGCCAGCTAAATCTTTGTTTCACCTTTTTAAAGATCTTGGTCTCTCCAGGAAAATAATCAACTCCTTTCTAGAAAAATTATCTAAAACCGCGATTTCTGCATCTCAAATTCTATGGCTTCGAAGGGGGAGTGAATGGGTGGTAAGGTGCACGCTCACATGTGGCAAGACAGCTGTCCTAAACCTACCACCGCCGGTCGTCAGTCCGGAATCCACCCTTCACCTCCCAGAAGTGTAATAATTATATATGATGGGCCCGATTTTTAGTCGGTGAATTCCATGGCAGCTCCGTTTGCATTTTATTTACTATGAAGTGTTTATATGTACTGATGTGTGCGTGAAACATGTTTGTAAATGTATGTCTTGTTATGACGTTACATGTATATATGTACATTCAATGTTGCACTCGTATATTATCGAAACAAAAGTCATGTGAGTTCATTGAGATAAACCATTGTGCAAAGTCTCATGTTTCGATGCCTAGGTTAACATACCTACTATAATAACTTTCTATAAAACACATTGTTGATAACGATATACCTACTATCATAATAAAATATTACTTAATATTGACATTAGTGTATTTTGTTTTCCTGGCAAGGAAAGTATTGTGGACGCACTTCTGTGTGTCTGTCTGTTGGGTGAATTCCTTCACAATAGGGCCAAAACGCTTCATCAGTTTGAGCTGAAAATTGGCATGCAGGCATGATTTGGTCATGGCAAGAGTTAAAAAGGTTCCCACAAGGAGGTCATTCAATAGTTCAATATTTCAATCCCGAAATATTGGACTAAAGACTTGAAATGAAATGGTACCCAGATGCCTTGTTGGGCTATAATCACATTGTGAAATTTTGGTTGGAATATCTCATATACAAGCTACACTAATAAGTAATATTTAAATTCCGTCATACATTTTATTTAAATATTAACGCCTCGAGTAGCGCGGATCGTTTCTTGGCTAAGAGCTAACATATGGAACGGAACCCATCCGTGTTTATCCGCCGATCGAGAGAGGGTGCTCATCTTTTTTTAATGAAATTAATATTCAGATGAAATCAGTCATCGGCTACTTTTCGGGAAAGTCTTGGAGTGAAACAACCGATTTTTTTTGTTTCTCAAGAAATACATACATATCTAATACATATCTGAATAAGGTGTCTTTTTTTCGAGCAAACTTTAGAATTCCATTTGGCACCGGATCTCCACGTTTGACGTCCTGGAAATTACGGGATTCCCTTCTGGTTACAGTGTACAGTAGTTTTAAGGCAACATATTTTCTCTCTCCAAAAACGAGCCATAATAATATTGATAAACCTTAACCATAATGAATCATGTCGTGGTCACTTCAAAAATCTCAGTATTCTAACGCTACCATCACTATACATATTTGAATGCATAAAGTTAATATTAAAAAACCTAGGAAAGATGAAGACCCAAAAAGAAATTCCTTCGCATTTCACCAGATGTAGGCACAACTTTGCATTACCCCGTCCATCTCTGGAATTATTCAAAAGGGATCCAAATTACGTTGGAATGGCGTGTTACAATAAACTGCCTGAGAATATCAAAAGTATATGTAGAAACGAAAAAATCACCCAATTTAAATCGAAATTAAAAGGCTACCTTATTGCGAGAGAATTATATAATATTAACGAATTATAATTAGATAACTGACAATTTCCATCTCGATTTTATTTATTTAACTTGACATTTGTACCATTTTACTGATTATTATATTATTACTATTATTTCTAATTGTCTCCCACAATCAATTATATTTCTTATTTCTAGGACTATTTAATTTTAATATTATAATTTCATGACTAACTGTAGTTATAAATATCTAATATAACTCAATTGTGTGGTGAATCTCTAATGAAATATTTAGTATACATTTTAAAGTTATTTTAACATTAAGTGGCTATATAAAGTGTCTAAACAACTCATCTTGCGGTGTCAACTACAACGGGCGAGCCCGTCACCACAGGACGTTTTAACGATTAGTCGTTCTATCGCCCTGCAGTGAACGTAGAGACTTTGGACAGTACATTCTACGTCCAGCTACGTCAACAACCCGTGAGAGTCCAACGCCTTACCGCGAGTTAGCCAGGAGTAAACCCGGCGGGCTCGAGATACTCGCGCCCTCACTTCCAATTGTGACCAGATTTCTCCGGTCTCTCGATTGGTACCGAGTTCGAGGTCGCTTGCGCGGTCCTCTCCCTTATGAAGCGGTGAAACGGAGAGCACAACCGATTGGAGCAAACCCCGCACGGTGCGCAGACCGTACAATCTTCGCGGACCAAGGCGTCCTTTGCCCGCCTCTTACCCGGGATCGGATGGCCAATGGTCAATTCCAGAGCAGTCGCCATAAGGTACGCAACCACCCCCGCTCTATAGGAAACAGTACAGTTCCCAGACTCCCCCGACTGTTAGTCGGAGAGCACAACCTATGTATAAGTTTTTGAAGACAATAAATGCGATTTGATTTGATTTGATTTGATTTGATTATACCACTTATTTTAGGAACATAAGCGCCATCTACATTTTGCCTTTTGTAGTACAGTACTGGTTTCCATATCGTAGTAAGCCCTTGGTCAATCTAATACGCTTTATAATCAATGGTATGTCTAACCCATAGACATCACAGTTACATATACAGAGTACAATATACATGTAGACTGAAAACATACACAAAAGATTAGGGTTTAAAGTAAGATAGAGAGGGTTAGTATACAATAAGGCGTACGAGCGGAGAAATATACTTAGGGAGAGTGAGTAGGACTTGGTAGAGAAAGTGAATTGGAGGAAAAAAGAAGGGAGAAGGGTTAGAGGAGAGTCGAGAAGATTCCGACGGAGGCGGACGGGGCGACGGACCCGGCCGCAAGGCCGGGTTCGCCATTGGATTCTGCTACCCGCTAGATCACACGAGCAAACCACATTTTATAAAAGTCTTGAAATATAGTAAAATATATCCGTCGCCACCAAACGACGATAAAGCCAGTGGGATTCGCGCCGCCCAGATCCGGAAACCCAGTATCCCGGGACGCCGACAAAAACCTTACCAGGCGAGTCTCTCCCAATAATTCTTATGTAAATTATAAAGTTTTTCTAAAGTCAACCTATTTTATATCCAACGGATCGCCTCTTAAAGGCGACCGTCTCGTGCGAAGGCGATAACTATAAAATCGTAGATTTAAGCTATAGTTAATTTCTGTTCCCCGTGATCCCTGTACACGCCTTCAGGGTTCAGCGAATATTTTCCATCCCGAGTACCACTAGAATCGGAATAAAACGAATATTTCATCGCACACCTGAAGCGTCAGGTAGATCGCGCGCCACCCGCGCGAGCACGCCGGGTTCGTTGGACAATTCCCTATAATCACCCCCTTAGCATAATTAGGGATATAAAAAACACATTAGTCAAGGTTCGGTAGCGGCATTTACAGAGAACGACCCCCAAAAAAGGGAATCGTTCTTCCATCCATCCATTCCTACCTATATACCTAATAATCAACCGCAGGTCAGAATCCCCATTTTCCTCCTGAACGGCCATTACAGCGAGTTATGCAAATCCTCCAAGTAATATAAATGAAATACTCTAGCATACTCATTTGTAATCATATAATATCCGAATAAATATCATGTAAGTAGCAGTACATCTTTTCAATCATAAATAAAAGAACTCGGGATTCAAGGGCGGGGCCCATGGTAAATTCTGATTAAGAGCAGAGGGATAAGATTCCCCTGAACATCTGAGGGAAATAGGTACTCCTCCGACGTGAAGCGGGCGGTAAAATCCGTCCTGCGAGATTGCTGCTGCCGCTGAGATTCTCCTGCATTTCGATAAGATAGGTAACAGATTATATATTTAATTTAATTTAGAAACAGTCCACGGTAAATTAAAGGTCGTCCTTTCCCACGGGAAAGCCCTCATTTCTGCGCGCGAGGCGAATCAGGGTATGACCCACGCCCAGCGCTGAGTCTAGCACGGTGCGCCCTGGCTCGCGACTGCACTCCCCTCTGCGTCCTCAGGATAGACGGCGTCCTGGTTCTGCCTTCTGATAACGCCCCGAATAGCCACGTCCTGGAGCCGGGATGGCGCCCACTTATTTATAGTATCAAAATTACCACTGTCATCTTTTTCTCGGCGTTCCAGACACATTGTTTTTCAGACTTTTCAATATTACTTGTTTAGGAATACGAAAGGTTAAACGGGCAACGTTACAGATGACAACGTCTCCGTTAAGGTAGTGAAGGACTTTTTACTTACATTGGATTTAGATTTCCCGTGTTACTCATTGATCACTGATCGTCCCGCTCAGTTAGGCGTGAAACTCTATCTTAGAACAGTATGAACAACTTCATCGTTTGCTAACGTGTCGGGGCCAGGTAAGGACACATCTCTCCGAAAATGTGCGGCCTGGGTGGCCTTGTCGTTTGCCTCTAGTTGGTCCTGGTGTCTTGGGGGTTGACAGCTGCGGACAGGATAGGATGTGGTTTTCGTCCTGCAGTGTTCCACAATGTCATATTGGATTCGCTGTGTAGCCCAAGCGGACGAGATTGGCTCGGCATCTTGAATAAATGAATAACTTGAATAAGCAACTTCATAACTGCACTATAGGTATGTACAATCCATAAATACGTAATAGATAATAGGGTACACCTACCTACAACACAACACGCAGCGATTTATCGTAACAATTCTGTCCCAGATTCACAATATGTACACTCGTAGGGTTTTAACGCTAATCGAAGAATAAAGAATGATTAATAAGGATAATTTTATCGGAATCAGAGAGGAAATAATGAACAAAAATAATATTTGCTTATTTGCTGCTGAGTAAACTTTCCTGTCTACAATAATCATGTTTACTTGTTACAATTCCGAGCTTATTACTAACTTACAGCACTTGTAGTCCAGCTAACCCATGCCCCAGTATAACGATCTTAGCTATCTATGTATAAGTGAATAAGTGATTAAATAGTTTTGAAAAAATTTTTTTTTGGTACGTAAATAAGAATTCTGTTGTGTTGAAATATTGCGTGTCCGAGGCTTTTTTCTATCACATTTAGCATTAGAATGATCAAATTTAGTAGTGTTTTTATCTTTATTTTGATTTTTGAGAACGATTCCTGTAATACATTTATTCCATAAGAAGTAAAAGAAGACAAGCACAGTTAAATCATAAATAAATAATAGTGGCAGACTTTTAACGGTTTGTTCAGAGATAAATCTAATTACATACATTAATCTGTATTGTAAATCATAGCTCACATCTAAATCATGACCTGCCTACATAAAACTGGCTTCGAAAATATATGAATTTGCGGATTTTTGCGTTATCTCAAATTTGACGACTCGTCTGTGTTTACCAAAGAATTTATCGTGCGTATACCTTAAAAGAATAGAACTAGCAAAAGAATAGTTTTCCTTATAACCGACTCATACCATACGTTATTAATAACATCCTGAGGATAACATGGGAAGACCGTGTGTCAAACACAGAAAGGTTACGACGGACGAAAATGCAGGACATGGAAGCTATGCTCATGAAAGCTCAGCTGAGGTGGTGTGGGCATGTAGTGCGTATGAAAGACGACCGCCTCTCGAAAGCCGTGTTTTATGCTCAACTCTCAAAAGGCGCACGCAAAGTCGGCGGACAACACCTACGCTATAAAGATGCCTTAAAAAGGCACCTAACCGCCAGTGGTATTCCACCTGAGAGCTGGGAGAGGGCTGCTCACAAACGCAGCGAGTGGCGCTCCACGGTGACCACGAAAATTAAAGAGTTTGAGGAAGCCCGGCTTGTAAACCTCGACTCAAACCGCCAACAGCGCAAAACTCGTCCGAAGCCCAATTGAATCGTTATATTGAGAAACAACATAAGTCATCAATTTGGACAAAATCACTTTTTCATTAAATTCTGTTCTATGGGTCTAGTTCCACATAATAGAGAGAAACCACACATGTCTACTCAGTAGTTGTGGAGTTATGGCGTGCGAAATATTGAGTTATTTAGAGAAACACCTTAAGTCACTGACTTGTGTTGTTTCTCCGTAAATTCGTTTGGCAACACTGTATGACAGCTGTCAGTAGAGTTCTTGTTATTTTGAGGTTATTACATTACCGTTGCATCATAGGTTGCTGTCTGTGATCGTGAGTGTTTTATCAAGAATATATACTATAAAAATGAGTACTGGAGACAGTTCTGATGATGAGCCCTCAGCCAAACGACGCAAAGAACTAAGTAAGCAACGGCGGTCAACTATAATCAAAACAGCTCGTGTCAAAGGACAGTCTTATATAAACTATATGGGGAAACGAGTAGAAGGAAAATGTGCAGCTACAGATTATGCAGATGACTGCAAGTAAGTAATTTGCTTGCTTTAAATTTGCTCTAAACTCATAATTTTAACTGATTGTATTATAATAAAAGAATTAGATTTGCACTAGGTTCCTGCTGTTCATCGTAAAATGTATGCTTTTTTTATTCAGATGCAGAAGGAAATGTTTTTCCTTAATATGTGAAGATGAAAGGACCTTAATTTATTCGAAGTTTATAAGCTTTAATACGAAAAATGAGCAGGATACGTACCTGCAGAGCCTCATTTCTACGAATCCTATCAAGAAACGACGAAACAAACCTGAATGTGAATCCACGACGCCTAAAAGAGGAGTAACGTATATATACGAGATCTCCACATCATCAGGTAAGTATCAAGTCTGCAAGGCTGCTTTCACGAAAATACACGGCGTCACCAATGAGCGTGTACGAAGACTATGTCATCTACTATCGCTAGGAAAAGCTCCGCTCGACAAAAGAGGACTAAACACACCTGGTAACGATAAAAGTGCGATTGTTCTACAATCCATCAAGGGCCACATAGAATCTTTCCCAGCGAAGCTCTCACACTATTCGACCCGGGAAGTCCACTACTTGGATGCAAATTTGAACTTGTTATTAATGCATTCAATGTATCAAACTAAGTATCCAGATAAGCAGGTAGCATACTGTACGTATCGCAAAATATTCAAAGAGCATTTTTCTCTTCGCTTTGGTAGACCGCAAGTTGATACCTGCTGCACGTGCGAGGAACTGAACATTAAGATAAGTAGCACGTTTTTAAATGACACGGCCAAACGTGTTGCAGTAGCGGAGAAAATGGTGCACCTAAAGCGTTCTAAAAAGTTCTACGCTGAGCTGAAGAAAATAACATCAATGGTTCAATCTGATGAAAGTGGAGAGATTGGAGCAATCTGTATAGATTTTATGCAAAATCTGGAATTTCCTAGAATTCCCGTACAGGAAACCTTTTATCTAAGGCAGCTGACTGTCAATGTATGTTGTATACATAATTTAAAAAACAATACTGCCACTTTCATAGTGTACTACGAAGGGATAGGAGGGAAAAGCCCCAATGAAGTATGTTCTTTCCTGTTTAAATTCATATCGGAACACCTAAAAAACGTCAAGCACTTACACATATTCACAGATGGATGTGGTGGACAGAACAAAAACCACACTTTGATCAGATTGTGTTCTGCACTAGTGTCACTAAAACTGTTCCAATCTGTGGAGCAATACTATCCCGTTCGAGGACATTCATTCCTCCCCTGTGACCGGGACTTCGCCGTTTTGAAAAGAAAAATCAAACGCCAGGACCGAATATTTACCATAAAAGAGTACGCTGAGTTGATACTAGCTTCTTCTACCAAAAAATCATTCACGGTCATATTGCCTACATCGAAGGATATAATCGAATATAAAAAATGGTGGCCAATATTCTATAAAAGAAATATGCTATCTGTGGAAACGATTGGCCGCAATGTGAGTAAAGAAAACAAGGTATCGTTGAAGATAAGCAAGTATTGCTACTTCCTTCATAGTATCGAAATGCCCGGTCTCCTCCAAGCTAAGCCATACATAGGTGGCTTGTTAGGTGACACTTTCATGCTACGCAATTCCAACCGCCAAGATCTCTTCCTGCCATCCAAACATGCTTATCCAAAAGGAAAAATACCTATCAACAAAAAAAAAATGGCTGATTTACTAAAACTCGAGACATACTTACCACAAAAAAGGCATGTCCAAAACTTCTACAAACAAATCTACAAATGGCCTGTTACTGACAAGGAAAGCGGGGATATTGCCGAAAATTATAATTAGTCTAGAAGAGCAATCTATAGTTTATAATTTAGTTGATTTGAGATTGCTTGAAATTAAAATAAAAGAATAAAAAAATATTGTAGTCATGACATGTTTTATTTTGCCCGTTTTTTTGAGAAACAACATATGTCATCCGACTTTAAAAATTAAAATAAAAAAAACCAGAGACCCCATTTCTTTCTTTCCTTAATAAATTTATAAAAATATGCTATATGTATCAAATCAAATTTATTCTTTATATACTACCATATAAATATTTTACTGGAAACAGTTTTTTGTGTCTCCTGTAAAATTTACTTGAAGTGACTTATGTTGTTTCTCAATATAACGATTCAACACATCCACTTACAACGACTGCGGTGAACTCTACTGTAGCCGTTGTAATCGGATCTTTAAAAACAAACTGGGATTCACGAGTCACTTCCGCGCGCATCTTCGAAGAAGTCCTGTCAACCAAGAGGTCGCCGTCGTCGAATCACGATGAGGAGGACATCATCATCATCAAATAACATAAAAAGAATTTACCGTGTGAAGTTTGTAGCACCCGAAGTTTTGGCAATGTTGCACACAAACGGACAGATATTTGCATGCCAGCTCTCACCATCATCCCTACCATCCACGTTCAGTCCAAACGTCACTCGAAAATCGAGCTCGCGACTATGTGACGCTGAACATTTTCCGCAGGAGATGGAAAATGTCAATGATGTCCTTAGGAAAAAAGGTTACAGAAAGTATCTTGAGACACGAATACGATCCAATACAGATGAAACTCAGAAACCGAGCAGATCACTCGCATTCTTACCGTACGTCAAGGGCGTGACAGATCGAATAAGTAAGATGCTAAACAAAGGGCAATGGGCAAAAATGTATGGGCGCTGAGCCCACCTCTCCAATAACAATAACGTATTTACCATTGAAAAGATCTATTTATCTAGAATATTTAGGACTAGGTACTACAACTTACCTCAATTATGAGCCATTTCGGAGTTTTAAAGTTCGAAATAGCTAATTACACGAAGACCCCAATGATAATTCCCAACGAAATACACACTGCCCGGTGGCATAGTGGCTAGGTCGCTTGATCTTACGAGTACATTGTAAGGTCCCGGGTTCGATTCCCGGCCGTGTCACCATTTTCCGTTGAGATCAAATTAACGGAATTGCATTTTCAATTCTGTCGATCGAATGCAATAACAAGACACACACTTACATGCACACATACATAGTTAGTTAGTTAGTTTGACTGGGCTTTTTCCCGCACTTGGCCTCTTGATTGGGCCGTTGTGCGTGGCTCATGTTTCCATTTATGTTACTCCAGCCAACCCAGGTTGTCCCAGAAGGTTAGCAGCCTGTTTGGGTTGCTACAGGCCTCCGGGAGAGATACTGGAGATTGTAGTATTCTTGCCCGTTGCTCTGCCACGCTCCTGCATTCCATGAGCACATGCTGTGGCGTTTCTTCTTCCTCCATGCATCCTCTGCATAGAGGGCTGTCTGTCACACCTATGGTAAACAGGTGTTTGTTTAGGGGACAGTGGCCTGTCATAGTACCTATGACTTTACGGATTTTGTCCCTTTTTAATCTGGTGAGGTTGCGGGCAAGTTTTTTGGACGCTTCCGGAACCGCGTTCTTTGTTTGCCTGCATCCTACGTTTTTTTTCCATTCTGTAAGGTGGGTTTCTTCGGTGTTCCTGCGTAGCCATGTTTTTATTTGGGCCTGGGGAATGGGCATCAAGGGTTTATATGTATGCACACATACATATAAACACCTAACAGTAGGTCGAAGACTATCGCGGTTGTTTGACATTATAAATAGGATAGAAAACGAATTTATCGCGTGAAATTTGTAGGACCCGACGTTTCGGTGACGTTGCAGCCGCCGTTGTCTAGGGTAAACACCCTACTACGACAACGGCGGCTTACCCTAGACAACGGCGGCTGCAACGTCACCGAAACGTCGGGTCCTACAAATTTCACGCGGTAAATTCGTTTTCTATCCTATTTATAACCTAACAGTAGGGTTGGTTGTAAGAGATTGCCATATGATAATAAGCCGATTGTGAAATTTCACAATAAAGAGTAGAAACAAACAAACAATAATTACATATTTATTTAAAATATTTTATTGGCAGTGAAGATCCATGAAAGTTGGACAGCTGACCTTAGCATATTACATAAGTCGGTAAACAGAGCGGCAATGAAATCAAGAGACACAGAGTTCAAGCAACATATCCAAGTATTTCCCCTCCATATACTGCTGATAAACTGGAGCATTCTAAGAAATATATAGTTTGTACTCACACAGCGCGTATACTTTATCGTTTCGGGTATTCTGCGACGGTTTTCGAGATCTTGGTCTCTCCAGGAAAATAATCAACTCCTTTCTAGAAAAATTATCTAAAACCGCGATTTCTGCATCTCAAATTCTATGGCTTCGAAGGGGGAGTGAATGGGTGGCAAGGTGAACGCTCACATGTGGCAAGACAGCTGTCCTAAACCTACCACCGCCGGTCGTTAGTCCGGAATCCACCCTTCACCTCCCAGAAGTGTAACAATTATATATGATGGGCCCGATTTTTGGTCGGTGAATTCCATGGCAGCTCCGTTTGTATTTTATTTTTTATTTAAACAGTTGTTAAAAATACAATGCCTGGATGTGATAGGTTCCCTATGGGGTATCAGGTAATTAAACAGAAACGGCGTATAATTGAGATCACTTATGCTAGTAATAAATTGTGTACCTACATATCTTATCTTTCCATTGGTATATGATTTCCAGCTATCGGAAAAGTGGGCCCAAAATGCCCATTCTCTTTTGATATAAAAATGATCTTCAAACAAACCCAAAACCTATAGCTCAATCTCCGAGGCCTGTAAAGGATGTAATACCACTGCAAGTGTTGTGATACTGCTGCAAGAGTCTGTTGTCTCTCGAAAGTTCTTATCGATAATATACAAGTTAATGTTGCTTTAGACCTATAATTCTGGGATTATTCTGTAAATGAAATTATACGGGTCCGCCATGTAACGTTTTTTTTTCAACTAGTGCTTATTTCGTGTATGGCAACACTTACCTCATGTCTGATTTGACAGATAATTAGTTTTATCCTTCCGCTGAACGAATATGGTTGTGTATACGCTCGAACAACGGTGGGAAATCTTGCGACATTACTTTGAAAATCATGGTAATGTTGCAGAATGTGTGCGAAAATTGCGTACGGATTTTGGAAGAAGAGAAGCACCGTCAGCTCCGTATGTTCGTTACCTTGTGAAAAAAGGGAAAGAAACTGGCATCCTCATCGATAAACCAACGCGTGAAAAGCCAAAAACAGTGCGTACACCCGAGAATATTACTGCTGTGGCCGAAAGTGTGCGTGTATCGCCATCAACATCAGTTCACCGTCATTCTCAACAATTGGACATTTCGCAGACATCATTTTTATTTAATTACGTAATTTAAAAACATTTACAGTTCATGGACATGTAGGTACAATGTAATAGACAAAATAACCAGTAGCAAAAAACTGAAAACCTGATATGCCAGAAACTGTTGCCAGATATTCCATTTCAATGTCGCCTAACTAGGCTATAGCCTGTTCTAAGGCAGACATTTAAATTAACATAATTTTATAAAAATATAGTAAGGTAATCGCCGTAATTTTAAGAAATAAATTTTTTTTAAATAAAAATAAATATTTTTTTACACAGAAACATGAAAATAATCCTAAAAATTTCAATATAAATTAAAATAAAATAATTGAAGGCCTACAATTCCTACAATTTAATAGAATAAAGAAATGGTTTGGAAATATAAATAATATAAAAGTCATTGTTTATATACATTTTCATTTAATAACTACAAACTGTCAATCAAACATCCATACAAACTGTCATAAAAATAAACTGTCAATTTAATAACTATCACATATATAAATACCATTCCATATATACCATTTAGACATTTATACTCAATGCTCTATCTATATTAATCCTCCCTTCCTTCATCAACCAAGACGTGACAGATTTTTTAAATGTTGTCATAGTGTTGATAGCCTTAATTGATTCAGGAAGGTGATTATAAATCCTAGGAGCGATGAATGAGTAGTGGCGCTGTCCATATGTGGTATTTTTACGTGGTATCAGCATATCTCCTGAGTGCACTGCTCTCGTAAATATCACTCCCTCATTAAAAGTTGGTTGACTTTTAAACCGCTCATGCAGTAAGGCCAATTTAATGTACAGCTGTCTGATGTCCAGGACATTGCAATGACTAAAAAGTTCATTGGTGGGGTAGCGATACGGTTTACGCGCTATAATCTTTAAGATACATTTTTGAGCCACTTCTAATGGGCGGAGGATGGTCGCCGCACAACCTCCCCATCCTATTATTCCATAACAGAGAATAGACTGAACTAATGCGTAGTATGTACTTTTCAGTAATCCCGGATCTAAAATATTTCTCATCTCTCGGAACATATATGCCAGTTTTCGTATTTTAATCGCCAGTATATCAATATGGGTCTGCCAGCGGAGCCTATTATCGATTGTGATCCCTAAATATTTGATGTATTGTGTTCTTTCCACTATTGGACAGCTACATTGCTTTGCATTATTGCATGTATGAATTTTCAAATTGTGGCATGTAGGCGGTTGCCCTTTGGCATTATTGCTGAAAGTAAGGTATTTAGTTTTTCCTATATTCAAATTGAGTAGGGAATCATCCAACCATTCTTGTACTTTTTTCATACCTATATTTGCCTTATTGAAAGCTTCAGTCCACTTGTCACCCTCAAAAATGATGACAGTATCGTCAGCAAATGTAGTTATCTGGCCTACTAAGTTACACAGGTTATTTATGTAGATGAGAAATAGAATAGGTCCGAGAACACTACCCTGGGGGACACCGAATGACAAGTATTCAGGCATACTTTTTAAGCCGTCTATGATTACGACTTGTTTCCTATCTGTTAAATAGCTGGCAAACCAGGAAAGAGTGACATGCTCGAGTCCCACCCCCGCCAATCTTTGAAGTAACTTATCGTGCGAAACCGTATCGAATGCCTTAGCAAGGTCCAAGAAGACCGCCATACACTTTCTACCCTTATCAACGTAACCATTAATTAAGGTAGTAACATTCACTATTGCATCCGTAGTGCCCATTCCCTCTCTAAATCCAAACTGATTTTCTGAAAGAATATTGTTATTCGTCAGATACTTGACGAGTTTTTTTTTAACGACCTTTTCTATAATTTTAGATAACGTACTAAGTAGGGAGATAGGCCTATAATTATTAATGTCAAGTCTGTCACCGTTTTTAAATATTGGGATGACTTTAGCGCATTTCAATGCACTAGGAAATATACCCGTTTTAAAACTGCAGTTAACTATGTGAGTTATCGGGTTACTTAGCTCCATTTTTGATGACTTAAAAATGCGTGAATTCAGATCGTCAATACCCGCAGACGAGCTATCTTTCAGTGAATATATAATTTGGGAAATTTCCTGTGGCGTTGTTGGTGTCAAGAAAAGGGATACTGGAAAATTGACAGTTGGAGGGGTGCTTCCTGAATTTAAAGTTCTGTTCTGTATTTGTTTTGCCATTTTTTTGCCGACATTAGCGAAATATTTATTAACATGATCAACAAGCCTTTGAGGAGAAGAATCTCTTGTGACCGTTCCGCTTCCAATATTTAGCTTATCGACTGAGCTGCTACCTCTCGTTCTATTTGAGACCTCGTTTATAATTTTCCAAACCTCCTTAACATCTCCATTTGCTTTACTTAATTTATTTTTATAATACCTGATTTTAGTTTGACGGATTATTGTATTGCATATATTTCTATATTCTTTTGACTTTTCTCTCAAATCTAGATTATCAGGGTTGTGTCGACTTGCTAGATGAAGTTTGTCTCGTCTATGTATGCAGAAGAGGAGACCTTTTGTAATCCATGGCTTGTATTTTTTCTCTTTATGTTTTAGCCCAACAGTTTTTATTGAGCTATTCGACTGAACAATATTTTGAAGCTTACTAACAAAATTATCAGTTGCATTATTCACGTCAAATTTCTCGTAGACTGCTGTCCAATCAGCATCTGCGATGTCTCTACATATTTTGTCGTAATCAAATGTTTGTTTTAAGAAAGGTCTGTTCTTTTTATTCCTACAATTATGAAACATTTTGAATAAAAGGACATGGTGATCAGTAATTGATGTTTTGTAAACTACTGTGGTTGTTGGACTAGGTGTTCGACACATGATGTGGTCTATACAGTTGCTGGAGCTTTCAGTTTGACGACGAATTTTGAGATTGAGACGAATTGAGACGAATTTTGCGTAAAGACCTTGGTATGACGCCGTACAAAGTCCAATTGGTTCAGGAGTTGAAGCCAACTGACCATCCAATGCGTTTTCGCTTCGCTAAGTGGGCCTGCGATCGACTTGCAGAAGATGCGGATTTTGCCAAAAAAATCATCTTTTCAGATGAAGCTCATTTCCATCTTGGCGGATATGTAAACAAGCAGAATTGTCGCATTTGGGGCACAGAAAACCCGCACGCATTCATTGAAAAGCCGGTGCACCCAAAACGAGTCACTGTTTAGTGCGGATTTTGGTCCAGAGGCATAATTGGGCCATTTTTCTTCGAAAATGAGCAAGGAGTGGCCGTTACCGTCAATGGCGATCGTTATCGGGCCATGTTGAACGAATTTTTGTTCACAGAAATTGAAGAGGAGGATATTGGCAACATTTGGTTTCAACAGGACGGCGCTACGTGCCACACAGCCAACGCTACACTTGATGTTTTGCGCCCTGTTTTTGAAAATCGCATTATCAGCCGCAGAGCTGATGTCGTTTGGCCACCTTGGAGCTGCGATTTGACACCGTTGGACTACTTTTTGTGGGGTGCCGTCAAAGATAAGTGTTACGGCGACAAACCAGAGACAATTGACGCTTTAAAGGACAATATTCGTGAAGCCATTGGTGAAATACAGCTGCACACAATCGATAATGTACTTAAAAATTGGACCCATCGTGTAGGCTACTGCATGGCCAGCCGAGGCAGCCATTTGAATGAAATTATTTTCCATCATTAACCGGAACGATTGTACTTTCAAATAAAAAAAGAAATTTGAAAAAATATTCAGTAGTTTTTTTTTAATAGCATTTTCAAAAAAAAAAAGTTATTTGGCGGACCCTTTACAAGAAAATTAAAAAAATACTCATATAATATATTCCTTCGAATATGTTTCTGGATAGGTCTAAGGAGATTTTCATTTAAAGATAATTCTATATGAAAAACTAAGTTGGAAATGGATCAACTTTTATTACAGATGAAATGTATTTAATATGTATTTTTTTTTTCAAATATTTAGTGATTACCTCAGATTTTTTAGAAATAGTTTCAGTAAGATATTCTTATCGTAGTAATACTTAATCATTGTAGTAATACATAAAACTAAATATAAGTATTACTACAATGTCCATAGGTTAGCTGTAAAATATTGCCTGCAGGCAAGCTCGCCTTTTCGTACGAATAAAGGTTTTATTATCACATTTTTAAAGATCTTGGTCTCTCCAGGAAAATAATCAACTCCTTCTTAGAAAAATGATCTAAAACTGCGATTTCCGCATCTCAAATTCTATGGCTTCGAAGGGGAAGTGGTAAGATGAACGTTCACATGTGGCAAGACAACTGTCCTAAACCTACCACAGCTGGTCGTTAGTCCAGAATCCACTGCTCACCCCCCAAAGGTGTAATAACACTATATGATGGGCCAGACTTCGGTCGGTTAATTTCATGGCAGCTCAGTTTGTATTTTATTTTATTATTACGATTATAATTTAAGGGGCACACCTAGTGTAATCATGTAAAAAAAGGTGACTTTTTTTTTAATAAAGAAATGTATTGCATGGAATGTTTTAAAATGTTGACGATATATTTGCGCATAAATAATGTATGCATAGTAATTTTTGAATCATGTATTTTTATTTTCAGCAGGGTATTAGCCATCTCCTTAGTGAATCTCAATCCGTATTAGTGATTCCTTCACAGGGCCTGAAATAATTTTAAAAAAGCACTATAAACTAGAAGGTATTGCCTATACAATGAAATTTAACAAAATGGCAGTTTAGAAAAATAGGTTGATTTTTGAGCGAAATTTAAATTTTTCTTGTTATTTTTTTTTTCTAAATCCATGGTCATTGTATAGGCAATAGCTTCTAGAAATGAAAAAGCAGTCAAACTTGCTAAGACGGGAGCAAAGGAAACGTTATACGGCCCTGAACCTTGCTGTGACGTACCAAAAAGCCTTGCAGACCTAATGCTCAAACAAATATGGTTAGAACAATCCGTCAACCACTGGAACAACACGCCAGGGTTGAATCATTCCAAAGCGCTAATTAAGGCTTACGAACGTAACACGGCCCGTGAGGCCTTATCGTTAAATAGGAACAATCTACGCATACTGGAGAGGGCGCTCACGGGGCATTGTGGCCTGAACAAACACATGTTCAACCTCAAGCTCAGAGACACAAAAATGTGCAGGTTCTGCCAAGGAGCAGAGGAAACTCCCCAGCACCTCATGTGCAAGTGTGGCCCGCTGATGCGTAAAAGATACACCCACTTGGGTGGTCATTACCTCCAACCTGAGGAGGTAAAACAATCTGGCACCAAAAGCCTGCTGCGGTTCTTAAATGACACGAGGCTTAGCGCAGAACTATATTAGGTGGCGAACACAATAGATCAGCAATGGTCGCAGTGTTACAAGGCTCATAAAGACCTTAGGAAACAAGCAACAAATAAATAAAAATAAAAAAATAGTTTCTAGTTTTACGACCTTTTATTTTGGATTTCAGGCGCTGTGAAAGCCGGAATCACTGCAGCAACTGGGGAACTTTTTTAGCAAAAAACTTGCAGAAAATAAAAAAATAAACATTTAAAAAAATTACCATATTTACATTTTTTATGCACAAAAAAATCATCAAAATTTTAAAACATTTTATGCAATACATTTTTTTAAAAATAAACAAAAATCACCTTTTTTAGCCGATCACACCAGGTGTGCCCCTTAAATGTTTGGTATAAATTGTTTAGAACTTTTATCAATAGAGTACTTAGTGCTTTAATCTGTCGTGTCTTTGACCTCACAGAGTCATCGCCAGACTTATGGCGATCATGTGTTATAAAAACACGACCCTCGTTGTTAGGACATCCCATATCACCTAGCGGGTGACATATCCCGCATCTTATACTGATTGTATTTTTTAAAAGGCGCATGGGCTTCTTAATTCTTCAGCGTTCAACCCAAACCCTAGTTAGTAAGTTAGTTAGTTTTCCTGGGTTATTTCCCGCACTTAGCCTCTTGATTGGCCATTGTGCGTGGCTCTTGTTTCTATTTATGTTACTCCAGCCAACCCAGGCTGTCCCAGAAGGTTAGCAGCCTGTTTAGGTTGCTACAGGCCTCCGGGACAGATGTTGGAGATTGTAGTAGTCTTGCCCGTTGCTCTACCACGCTCCTGCATTCCATGAGCACATGCTGTGGCGTT
The DNA here is from genome assembly GCA_944548615.1 of Micropterix aruncella. Classification (NCBI taxonomy): domain Eukaryota; kingdom Metazoa; phylum Arthropoda; class Insecta; order Lepidoptera; family Micropterigidae; genus Micropterix; species Micropterix aruncella. The sequence continues at coordinate 3,200,598 of OX155971.1, read as the reverse complement.
TCTTCTCCTCCATGCATCCTCTGCATAGAGGGCTGTCTGTCACACCTATGGTAAACAGGTGTTTGTTTAGGGGACAGTGGCCTGTCATAGTACCTATGACTTTACGGATTTCCGCTAGTCTCCGACACTGCCAAAAAGTTAGGCAGGCCCTCTTTATTTTGGCATCGATATGACTCACCCAGTTTAATTTACTGTCAAGGATGACTCACAAGTGAAATATCTGGATATTTCACTTGTGTTGATAGGGAGAGTTTGGTGTTGAATAATTTTGGTACTTGTAGTTCTGGTAACTAACCCAAACCCTTTTAATCGAAGTAATAAATAAACAAAAATAAAACAATACAGATAAAATTTAACAACTTTTAATAAAGAAAAGCTACAAATAAAATATAAAAATAATTCCTAAAATGTAAATAACAAATGTCGCTGAAAATAGAATAAAAAATTAGGTACAAAATTGTTTTTTTTTGGAAATAGTGCCTCGTAGATTTTTCGAAAAATACTAACAGCGACAAAAGAAGCGTCTTTTCTGATAAGCGCCTGCGCGCGCAGGTTAAGTCGTATACACTTAAAGGTGGGGATAAACATACATAATCTTTTATATCTAATATATAATAATGTACAATAATCATTTCTATTTTTTCTCGCCTTGAGTATAAAATATGAATATTAACAGATATTTTGGTAACGATATGGCATTTTGAGAAGGTACTTTCGTTTTTAAACTATGTACAAAGGCATAGAAATAAATGACAGCAGATGAAGGGTTTGAAATTATTCAAATACGCTCAGGAGCAATAAATTCGGGTCACCAACGTAAATATCTTGGGAACTGAGAATGCTAGTTTTTTATTCAAATAAAAAGATAGACTATTTAACACTACCCAAATAAAATTATTTAAACTTTTTGGCTGCTGTAAAATAGATCAATCAAAGAGGCTAACAAGTAAATATGTTTAAAGGAATAAAAAACACGACTGTCATTACAAAAAGTGAAATACTGTATTTAAAATTATTTTTATTATGGTTTTTTTAATGAAATATTTGTGGTTTATGTATTAATCCATATAGATACATATATATTTTCGGAATGTACTTAATCAGGCCTTTCATTTGACACTAAACACGACTTGACACTAATTTGAACATTTAGACAACTATTCATTTGATAGTTAATGTACCCTATGACACTCGGGATGATGTAACGATTCTAACAATACCACACACTTCTAAATCAGTTTGAGCGTTTAGAAGCTATGGTGGAATAAAGAAACGGAATACATACATAGATGAACCCTAGACATACAACACTTCTTTTTTGTTGGACAGTCGAGTAAAAACAAATTAAATGATTATTTGAAAATCAAATGACGAATTCATTGTTTTTCTTTTGTTTCTGGTCTCAGACAAAAAAAAACATTATACGAAGCGTTCCTGGTAGTCAATATTCATTATGAGGTAATTATAGCACTTATACGCGAAGAATGTTTTCGAGATATTGGGGTTTCTACTGGTGATTCGGGTTCATTGCTCCCGAGTGTGTATTTCGTGACCTTATTTGAACATTGCCGAGAAGTGCTATGGTAACATAATGAGGTAAATGTCCGTAAAAGCCATTTTCATATAGGCAGCAATGTCCACAACATACATTTTTTCTTTTAATCTTTGGAATAATATTCTTAATTACCTAAACTTTAGATACAGAATATTTACAAATGTGCATCTATTAAAAATTACTAAGAATTATAAATATATTACGAGGGGTGATTGATACATTTTTATAAAATCCACAAATATAGTCACAATTTTCGAAACACAACTACAGGTAGGCCTTAACTGCGTTGGTGGTTGGTTTCGTTTATATTTCAGATGTACCCGTGCGGGTGAGAGGGGTGTTTTTAGACATGCCAATTCGTGGAATTTTAGTTACCATGGAGCCGATTACAGGAGCAGAACAAAAACTCAGTGACTACTACGAGGCGGATTTACCAATGTGAGCACGGTTTACGAGACATTAGTAAAGCACCAAACACAAATTCTATTTGTAAGCAGATCAAAATGTTCGAGACAACGGGCCAGTGAAAATAATTAATAAAGACCGCCAGAAGCCAGCGAGGACTACAAAGAATATTGAACGTGTAAGTGAATCTGCTAGATAAAATCCTCAACAACCGACTCGCAAGAGAAGACGTGAAGACGAGAAGACTTTAAACATCAAGAGGATGACTTAACCCCTGGGTGGCTTGAAATTTGTCTCCGACAGTGCCTCCGTGCTACAAGCGCTAGCAAAAAATACTATAACCTCTGTCCTTGTACTGGAATGCCACAATGCGCTTCAATCCATTGCAAAGTCAAATAGAGTGACCCTGCAATGGATTAAAGGGCACAGCGACTCACTGGGCAACGACGCGGCAGACGAACTGGCCAGAAGGGGATCAAAGAAAATCGTATATGGACCGGAACCCTTGATGCCCATACCCCAGGCCCAAATAAAAACATGGCTACGCTGGAACACCGATGAAACCCACCTTAAAGAATGGAAAAAAACGCAGGATGCAGGCAAACAAAGAACGCGGCTCCGGAAGCGCCTAAAAAACATGCCCGCAACCTCACCAGATTAAAAAGGGACGAAATCCGTAAAATCAAAGGTACTATGACAGGCCACTGTCCCCTAAACAAACACCTGTTTACCATAGGTGTGACAGACAGCCCTCTATGCAGAGGATGCATGGAGGAAGAAGAAACGCCACAGCATGTGCTCATGGAATGCAGGAGCGTGGCAGAGCAACGGGCAAAAATACTTCAATCTCCAGCATCTGTCCCGGAGGCCTGTAGCAACCCGAACAGGCTGCTAACCTTCTGGGACAGCCTGGGTTGGCTGGAGTAACATAAATAGAAACATGAGCCACGCACAACGGCCCAATCAAGAGGTCAAGTGCGGGAAATAGCCCAGGAAAACTAACTAACTAACTAAGAGAAGGCTAGAAGACGAGAAGACTTTAAACATCAAGAGGATGACTTAACCCCTGGTGGGCACGCACGCTGATCGGCGTTTTTCGTATTATCCATATTATATCTGTATTTATTCTATTATTTGCTCTATTTCTCCCTCCACTGAGGTAAAAGCCTGTCATTGAATAAGACACCGTTTTACATTAGTATGCTTGCACACACCTTCTACAAACAAATTTTCGAGGGCTTCGAAAATTTTGTGTGAAATAACTGGCTTCCGAAAGGTGAAAGAAGGATTTTGCACAGCGATATATATTTAAAAGCTTATACGATTCAGCTTACAGCGGGATGGAGCCATATGCCACACTGTCACAGTGTTCATAAACCTAATAAAAGAGATATTCTTGGCAAAACCGATATTCCTGGCAAAGAGGAGATATTCAGTGGCCCCCGCGGAGCCCGGACCTCACTCCTAATGATTATTTTCTGTGTGGATACCTGAAGTCAAGGGTCTATGAAGATAACTCAATCACATTTGACCACCTAAAACAAAACATTGTTCAGGAAACAATGCCATTCCAAAAACAACTTGCCACCGTGTTTTTGAAAATCAGCGAGTCCGATTTCAAGAATATCAACAAACCCTCAGTTCACCTAGATAATATTATTTTTGAAACTTAGATATCATAAAAAAATACATTCTAACTGGTTTGTCATAATATAAAGAAAAACTGTAAGTTTCAGTTATTTTTAATTGAATACCAAAACTGCGCATATGTTTAACCGTTAGAGTGCTAAGCGGCGCAAAAGTAATGCGATAGTTTGAATCGAAAATTGCGCAGCAGCGCAAAACTGCCGCGCACATCAGTGTTTTTGGTGCTTCGTGGTAGTGGATGTATTCTAATCTCGCGCATAATTTGTTACGAGAGTGCATATTTATACATTTAAAAACAACTTTTTACAGTTTTTGCAATTTTCATATATATTCACAAAAATTGCTTAGCACTAAAACGGTTAAGGCCCATTCTGTATACTTGAAGATATTATTACCTATATTAATCAGTCCTCGTAATATTGTATACTAAAAGTTTTAATAAAAATCTCAAGCGTAGGAAGCGGTTAGAATTTTACCATTTTAAAAATAATCTAAGTTATTTCCTAAATTGTCTTTCATATTTACCCTTAACATTTATCAATACTTAATAATCACGTGAATGAGGCTAGTATCTCAAATCTTAGAATGAAGAGTCTTATGGGTGAATGTGAATCACTGCATCCATGCTTTAAACAGGATTTTTAGAGGGAAAATACGAAGGTTTAGAGGTCAATGGAGTTCTTGCGAACGACTTGCGGTATGCAGATGACACTGTCGGCAAGACATTTTGAGAGCTTGCAAGAATTACTGAACAGTGTAATGACCAAAAGTAAAAGGGTCTAGGAAGGGGAAGAATTTTGCACAAAAACCTTTGTTTACTTACATCATTGATTATATATGATATTAGATTGCTCAATGCCATATTGGGGAGTTAATGGGCCCTTGCTGAGTTGGCCATGAAGACCCGTTCTGTTCAGGGTTGGTCACACTTCACGGGTCAACAACTATCCGACGGCCTCCACGCATGAAGTGCGAGCCTGGGTAGGACTCTGGCTTTATGGTCATTTTCCCCTAGGAATCAACCTTCTGGCGCTCCTGGACTGTCTGCGCACCGTGCGGCGTAAGCCAATCGATTGTGCACTCTGACTAACAGTCGGGGGAGTCTGGAAGCAGTACTGTTTCTTATAGAGCGGGGGTGGTTGCGGACCTTACGGCGACCGCTCTTGAAATGACCATCGGCCATCCGATCCTGGGTGAACAGCCGGGCAAAGGACGTTGTGGTCCGCGTTAGATTCGGTATACACCGTTTGACCGCTTCGTAAGGGAGAGGACCGCGCAAGCGACCTCGAACTTGTAACCAATCGAGAGACCGAAGTAATCTGGTCACAATTGGAAGTAAGGGCGTGAGTGTAGGCCCGCCGGGTAACATTCCTGGCTATCTCACGGTTAATGTGTTGGCCTCTTACGGGGTTGTGGCGTAGCTAGACGGTGGACTGTTTTGTCCTCAAGTCTTCTGCGCTCACTCCAGGGAGATAGAACGACTAATCGTTAAAACTTCCTGAGGTGACGTGCTCGCCCGCTGTAGTCGACAACCCAAGTTGCTCAATGCCATAGTATGTTTTGGGAACCCTTCTGCACCGGCGACATGCGGGGCGCTGATAGCATTGTCCGGCGAAGATATTAGAATAAAGTCCTCTTAACACTTCCTCAGTCCCTTTTTAGCCATTTCCTCATAGTACATCATATTACCATTGATTATATATTTAGCTTGGCCGTCCATGCTATCAACGCCACCTGCATTTCGCCAACACAGAAAGGTTGCCAAATCGTTCTATGAAGTTATGCAATCCAATACCATATATACAATGATATTACATTGGATTAAAGATGAAATGAGAATATGCTACTAAGAATTTGGCGCAGAATGCTTCTTTTTGGGCGGGGGAGTGGGTGCTTTTTCCTTGAGAATGCTCAGGTTTACCTTGGATAGAAGCGCGGAGCCCGTCTGTAAAGAGCTATAAAGGAAGGACCCTCGCGGAGAGATGACCGTGTCGTAGTCCTGCCGCTTGAGGATGGGGCTGCTGGTGGCTCCGTTGGGCTGCAGCGAAGAGCTGATGATGATGTTCTGCGAGGGAGCCGGGCTGTCCGAGGGCAAACCGGGCAAAAAGGCCGTCAGCTCCGTGTTGATCGCTTCGCTCTTGACAGTCTTCTGAGGTAACGGAGGCGGGTCGTCTTCCATGCTCAAATTGGAGTCTGTTGTGCCTTTGCAAAGAGAAAATATTTCTGAAATATTTATTAATAAAGCGACGGGAACGAGTGAGCGATGCTTTTTGTAGGTGAGGTATTCACCCCGCGAGCGAGCATCCGGACGAAGATCGGGCAGTTAACCACTGCAGTGCTGCCGACTGGTTCAATTTCAAGTTATAATACTGTTATTTACGAGGGCCACACTATATATTTGAGATACAAAAAAAGTACAAGTAATTTTAGGAAATTATTTTATTTATGTTCAAAGTAATCACAGCTTTAATCAACGCACTTTTGTAACCGAAGCTTCCACAACTTGAAAGCTTGAAGCCAGTCATCTTTTAGAATGCTCTCGAAAAATTGATAAATTGCTTCATCTATCTCATCCTCCGTCATAAAACGTCAAGCACGTAGGGCGGAGTGTTATGCATCCGAGACTTTCGAAGAATTGATACTGCTTAGAAACCGAATCGACCTCCAGAATCCAATCTGAAGCTTTCTCGAATCGACCTCCAGAATCCAATCTGAAGCTTTCTCGAATACTGAGAAAGGTTTTGTAGTGGTATGTTTTTTTGTCTTTAGAGATGTATTCCCCACAAACTGTATTGGGTGTTAGGAGGGTGCTGTCAAACCCTCGTTGGTACGAGCCACCGAAAGGCTAACTACCTCACAATTAACAGCAAGAACTTTGTCGTGGCAGTAAGTGTACCGTCCTTGATCCCAGGCCACCTTGCAGCCAGTTAGAATATGTCTAGCTGTGTAAGGGATGTTGCTGCAAAGGGGACATAAATTACATTCTGAATAGCTCCAATAGGCGAGGTTACTGAGGTCTGGAAGTGTATGCTGGAAGGCATTTAAAAAAAAATTAAAAAAACAGTACAATTTTACTTTCCCCGTTTGATCTAGGGGGCCACTGAAATAAGAAGAATTCCGAACTTCAAAAGAGACGAAGATTTCAAACTCTTTTAGTACTGTGATCAATGACAATTTTGGTCGCCCTCGACGAATCTAGCGGTCTAAGCCTCAATGAGATGGTCTCAGGATGCCACATATCTTAAAAATAGCCTTTATTGAGGCAGTGGTAAAGTTTCCGGCTATCCTGTAGGTAAGTGGTTAAAAAGTGCAAACATAAACCGGTAAAGCAAGCAATACAGCACAAGACGTAAACTTGAAAGCTCTTATTAGTAGTGTTAGAAAATATTTCACAGTCTACCTTCAGAATCATAAGAAAATGATGAATCAACGCTAAGAGAGAATGTTAATTGCTTGATAGCTGTTAGTGATTTCGAGCCCAGCATGTTACCCTTGAAGCCTGTAAAATCATATTTTATTAGTAAAGCAGCCGCTCCTCCAAAACAGTTCTAGGAACATTGGTATTATTTTTAGATATAATCTGAAATGCAGGGCATCATACGATTCTAAATTATTTTGTTCTATATAATTATTCTACATATTTCTAATATATATTACTTCATATGACCCTAAATTGGTCTATATCTCCATTATTGACCCAAATAGTCATTTTAAATTCCTAGGCAGGAAACATACATCAGAGCAAAGAGATCTCACCTATAAACGGGCTTCCACTAGTTCAGGTTGCTGAATATGGAGTTAAATTTGAATCATTTTATTTTCAGATTTTGAATCAGATTTGGGCATGAAACGTAACAGGGAAAAAGGGAATTTTTGTGGTTCCCCCACACTTTTTTTTTGTTCCTCAAGACCAAATCTTTTTTGTAAAAATATTGTATTGATACCGTTGATAACATTCGGTTGATACGAGGGTGAATCGAATATAAACAGTAATTTTGCTATTCTGCCAACCCTTCGACTACGTAACGACCAATATTGGCGGCTTGCTCCCGGAGCGCACAGAAATATTATTTTCTAATTCGAACGCATCCTAAAATCCATACCAAATATGTCATTATTACCATAGATACATAGACGGAAGCTAGTAAATAAAATACAAACGGAGCTGCCATGGAATTCACCGACCGGAGTCGGGCCCATCATAATACTATTTTTTTTTTACACTTCTGGGGGGTGAGCAGTGGATTCTGGACTTACGAACCGGCTGTGGTAGGTTTAGGACAGCTGTCTTGCCACATGTGAGCGTTCACCTTACCACCCATTCACTCCCCCTTCGAAGCCATAGAATTTGAGATGCAGAAATCGCGGTTTTAGATAATTTTTCTAGAAAGGAGTTGATTATTTTCCTGGAGAGACCAAGATCTTTAAAAAGGTGAAACAAAGATTTAGCTGGCAGGCCACGAGCACCTACTTCCACCGCGTGAAGGTGAACAGTGAAGCCGTTCCGGGTGACGGCATTTGCGAGGTCATGGTATTTATTTAATTTGTACTCGTGGTCTTTTGGGATATTTGATTCCCATGGAACAGTTAATTCTACGATAAGGACCATCTTCCGAGATAGAGAGTAAAGAGTTATATCTGGACGCAGGGCTGTGCATCCGAGACTTTCAGTGAATTTATACTGCTTAGAGACCGAATCGACCTCCATAATCCAATCTGAAGCTTTCTCGATTATTGAGAAAGGTTTTGCAGTGAGATGTTTTTTGCCTTTAGAGCCAACCCGCACAAACTGTATTGGTTGTTTGGAGGATACTGTGGAACCCTTGTTGGCATGAGCCATTGAGAGGCTAAGTACCTCGCGAATAACAGCAAGGACTTTGTCGTGGCGGTAAGTGTACCGTCCTTGATCCAAGGCCACCTTGCAGCCAGCTAGAATATGTCTAGCTGTGCAAGGGGTGTTGCTACAAAGGGGACATGAACTATCCTCGGCATAGCTCCAACGAGCGAGGTTACTGGGGTCTGGGAGTGTATGCTGAAAGGCATTTAAATAAAATTTCAGCATCTCTGGCGTCCAGTCATAGAGCATTACCTTCCAGTGCATTGGAAGCGGAATGCAAAAGTCCCCAATTGTTGTCCAATCATTCTGGCATTGAAGGCCAATAGCATGAGCCATACTCTTGCTGTCGTAATCTCCCCGCAAAAGAGACTTCTTCAAGTCCACATCGCTCATGGTTGTACTGCCATACCCCAGACCAGTGCCATTCTGGCTGATTCCAGTAAGGAACTTTTTGTGGAAGTCAACGCGGGCTTGTAGATCATTTGACTAACTACGGCCACTTACTACGTGAGTGGCCACTTACTACTCACATTTCGAGCGTTATTTCACGGATATTTCTGGTAAAATCCAATTGTCAAACATTATATTTTTTTTTTCGAGAAATCAATTTTTTTATTGCTGTTTATGAGCTAATATCTAAATATTTTTGTATATAAATAAGCAAAACAAAATATAACTTTTCATAGAGAATCTAATAAAGATCATGATAGTATTTGCAATTTCTAAATAGGTTTCCGTATTTTTCCGTAAGACAAGTACAAGTTAGAAATGCCGGTTTTTTTTTTCACATTTTCGACTTCTCATATTTATTCATAATTATCTAATTGTTTTACAAAATGAGATTTCGATGCGACCATTGCACAGTTATTCTTTTTATGATTGCTATGGTAGTTCCATAGTTATAGTACTTTTTGTCGAGCGCGTCGATATTGCAAGAAATTCCAATAAATTGCCGCGGTCTGCCATGCAATTATGCCGCTACTCGAAGGGTTAACCCTTGGAGTAAATGGGTATTTTCATGGATGCATCTGTCTCTTTTGCAGGATTTTCGGCGACATCGACTTAAAGTACTATAACTACGAAACTACTACACCAATCATAAAAAGAACAACTGCACAATGATTGCATTGAAATTTCGAATATAGAATATTGAAATATCATTTTGTAAAACAATTAGATAATTATGAATAAATATGAGAACGTCAAAGAAGTGAAAAAAACGCGAAACCAGATCTGGTCGTATCATACTCAACGGATAATTGTTTCACAACCAGATTTGGTCGTATCATACTCAACGGGTTAATTCACAATTCATAACTAGATGATGTGGAGTGCAGTTGATGTTTGGTTTGTCAGGAGTGGGGGAAACGGCTTCGTTAGCGAGTGCGCTCGGTTCTGTCATCAGTACAGCCACCACAGAACAAGAGATACATTACTCTGATGCGCAAGCATTATCATAAAGTTTTTAACCAATAAGGGCGCTAAACCATCGGAAATTTTTAGTTGCTTGAAGGCGCAGTTTGGGGTTAGTACACTGTCTCAGAATCGTGTGTATACGTGGGCCAGAGAATTTGAGAGTGGCTGAGAACGTGTCGAAAACGAAGGTCACGATCGACGCCCAAGGACCAGCCTTACAATAATAATAATAATAATAATTTTATTCGTTCAAAAATATAAATTTACAATTGTATTAATTGCAGAATCTGCCTAACTAGGCCATAGCCCGTACCAAGGAAAACTCTATGTATGGCAAAGATTTATTCATGTGCACATAATATTAAAATGAAAAATACAAAATATGATAAAATATAAAATAGATAAGCGAATTCAAATTAAACTTATAATTATATTTAAAATATTGATATAGCATGGTCATGGAAATAAACATTAATATAAAATGTCGTAATATGAAGTTTGTAGAACAAATAAATAGTATTAAAATACAAAGTTTAGTGCAATGTAAGACCATAATAATAATGCAGACCTTTACTTTAAAATATGACTTATTGCCTTTTCCACCTCATTTCTACCCAGTTGAAGTAAATGTTGTGTAATTTTAGATTTTAATTGGATTGACTTAGTGTGTTGGCATGTTTTTATAGATTCTTTTAGATGGTTATAAATTTTTGGTCCTATAAAGCCAAAGTGTCTTTGGGCGAAGGATGTTCGCGTTTTCTGTACGATGTGTTTATAGGTTGTGGCGCTCCTCGTTGAAATTTTATGCTCAGCTTTAACGTGTTAAAGAGTTTCAATATGAGATCAATTCAGATCAATTTCAGATCGTGTTAAGAATATCCAAATGTTAAAGAGTTTATTGAACGTGATCGCCGGGTAACTGTTGAAGAAATCTCATCAGTGGGTATCAGCTATGAGAGTGTTCAATCCGTTATCATTGATCGTCTTGGCTTCAGAAAAATGTGTGCCCGATGGGTTCCGAGATTGTTGACCGGAAATCAAAAAGGAAATCGAAATCGTTGACCGGAAATCAGGTAAGAAACCTTCGAACACCCTCTTTACAGTCCAGACTTGTCCCCTGTGACTAGCTTTTGTTCGCCTCCTTGAAGGAATCCCTTGAGAGGAAAACGATTCGCAAGCAATGAAGAATCTCAAGCTCTCAAGAATCTGTGCGCAATTGGCTCAATCTTTTTACGAGACAGGGATATTGCAGTATCCAAATCGTTGGCAAAAAAGTATGTAGCTTGCAGGAGGATATGTAGAGAAGAAGTAAAGTTTTCAGTTGTGTATAATATTATTATTATTATTATTTATTCTGGACAGGCAGCTTTGCTGATACGTCCAGATCAGATTTTGTAAAGCTAAACAATATTAACAATATACTATAAACAATATTAACAAGTTTTTAAGTACACATCGAGTCTGTTTTTAAATTGATTGACAGAGATTGCACTAATCACTTCAAATGGTAGTTTATTCCACATGTCCACCACTCTATTTGGCAGAACGTTCTCAAGAGGATTAGATTTAAATTTTGTACGGTTGAGTTTTTTGTTGTGACCTCGAAGATTTGTGTTGACGCTGAATTTGTAAATATTCTTCAGTGCAGGTACATCGTAAAAATGTGTTAGAATTTTATATGTCTCAATCAGGTCCCCTATTTGTCTTCTTTGTTTGAGTGTAGTAATCTATAAATGTCTAAAAAAAAAAACCGTTTGTTTATATTTGGTTCACCCTTGTATTATCGGTATCGTACTATTAAATTACTTAAAAAAGTAGAGCCTTGTCTGATTATTTTATATGGTATTATATATGTACTTTTAGTTTAAAATGCATAACGTAGATTTAATTTGATTATTTAACATTTTACTGTCAATTTGAATATTACGATGAATAATTTTACTACGTAACTTTTCAAATTACTAACTACTTCAAATATTAGGCTTCTATTTTGATTATTTATATTTATAGTTTGACAATCTAGTAGTTAATTCTTGACTACCTATGTATGTTCAGTAAAGAGTAGTAACGAGACTTACTACCTAGCACAATTATTTTGACACGTCCAAGAGCGGTCTTTAGCCGTCAATTGGACACGACCAAAATGAAATGTAATGTAATGTAATGTACGGTTCAACGCAGCTCGGGCCTTATGACTTGTTCGTTATTTTGGGTCGGCTCAACTCTCATCCGGTAGCTTACTCTAAGAGGGCCTAGCCTGAAAAGGACTCGGTAAACCCTATCATGGGTGGGTCGGGGACGAGTGTGATCGGATCCAATCTGGGGGAACACCTCAAGCAATACCGCATCGTTTGCCCAAGGGTCTGAAAACGTACATTTCCTAAACAGCGGGGGGTGGTTGTTGACCAGATGTCAGCTACCTTTGAAATGATCCATAGGCCACTTGTTCCCATGTGAGGTTGACAGGCCAAGTAATAAATTCGAGCTGAATTACCGCTAACAACAGGTAGATGGCAACGCAAGCGGCTTAAAATCTGTGACCAGACTGGAAGACAGAGAAATCCGTCCAAATCTGGGACTGAGGGAGTGAGAGAGTGAGGTTGGCACGCTAAGTTCACTTCCCAGTGCCTCGCTTTAAGGCGTTGGACTCTCATGAGCTTCTTGGTGTAGTTAGACAGTGGATTGTGTCGTCCGTAAGTCTCTATGTTCTCTCCATGGGAGAAAGAATGATCGGATATTGTTAAAACTTCCTGGAGTGGCGGGTCCGCCCGTAGTAGTTAACAACTCTCAAGCGTTGATAACTTCCAAAGAACCGTAACCGAGGAGGCTTAAGGCAATTCCAGTGGAAGTTATCCAACATTGCTACAAAGACTGGAAACAACGTCTCCGCCGATGTATAACTGCATAAGGAAACTATTTCGAAAGAGATAACATTGATGAATAAAAATAAATTAAAATTATTGCAAAAATAAATCAGTCTCATTACATTTCTATCACACCTCGTATGTGTTCGGGATGCCCGTTACATTAGCGGCAACTACATTGTTCTACGTATTATAAACTAAGTCTTACCTGCGGAATTTCGATTTGAATTCGTTCCGCTTTGCAATGACTGTGGCCTCTGTGAGAGCCGTCGTTCCTTCTCAGCTTCAGAACGGAGCGGGCGACTCGGGGTCAACTATAATAAAATATCAATAATAGTACGCTACCGCAATTGCGAATAGTTAATAAAATATGATGGTTTCTTATATCATGGACATTTCTGGATGGCGGCGAGAGTGTTAATGTGATAATATTAAGTTTTATAATGAAATTTATCCTATAAACTATATATTGTTATGACATGAAATAGAGAAAAAAGCATGTGAGATTAAATATAATCAATGAAGGGAAGCATAGTTGATTTCTCTACACAGGAGATTCTCCAATGAGAGTGGTCATTTTAAATTTTGTGTAATTTTTGGGCCGTCAAACAAAAATCCATAATTTCTTGTCAACTGTCACGGCCTAACTGTGTGACAAGAAAATGGATCGATATACGCCTCAAAAAAGACAACTTCCGGCACTACAGTGTTGCTAACAATCAAAATTTCCCATTACTTTGCGCAACCCTGTACAAATTTGGCAGAATATAGCATCTTTTGAATTGCCATTTTATTACACTAGCTATCGAAGCTTCATATTTGGAGTGAAAATATGAAGAAACGAAAAAGTGAAAGTTTTTTTCATCGCGGTGAAACGAAAAAGCACAAGTTTTCGACAAACAAGGTTACTCCAGCCGGAATTTCAAATTTTCAAACACGAAAAAGCACAAGTTTTCGACAAACCAGGTTACTCCAGCCGGAATTTTAAATTTTCAAACTCAAAAAAGCTCTACAAATCTCTCACCAGTGGCTCAAAATAGCTGTTGTACACGCAGCAGCCACACCACGGTAAACCACGTCGGCTCGTGGACTAAACCTGGTCGAGGGGGGCCTGCACGCTTCGGCGGACAGGTCTGATTGCGGATACCTCCTGCATAGTGTACGAAGACTGGCCCGGCGAAGAAGGCAACTCGACAGCTGATAAGCGACGGATGTTGGCGGAAGCGGCGGGACAGCACGGCATCGTGGAAGGCCTAGGGCGTCCGGTTGAGGGCTAAAAACCGGCGGCCAGAAACTGCATCCCTCTTTCCTCCAATCGTGGCGGATCTCCGCTCCATTGGCGCACGGATTGCAGGGACGAGAGAGTGAGTCTGCACCAGCGCAACCGCTTACTCACTATAAATCATTCACGCGCAGATGACCTCTAGTTTTTGAATATCGGACCGGACTTGTACCCAAGATCTGCGGCGATAGTGCACTGGTGGTGGGGTCGTGACTTCTTCAAAAACAAACTGGGATTCACGAGTCACTTTCGCGCGCATATTCGAAGAAGTCCTGTCAACGAAGAGGTCGCCGTCGTCGGATCACGACGAGGAGGACATCATCATATTTGGAGTAGACCCCACTCGAAACACTTTTGCAAGCCGTGACGCAATGCCGCAGTGGAGAGGTTAAATTTAAAGGTTTTTTATAATTGTAATAACATTTCTTACATGAAAAATCTATATATGTAATATATTATGGTAAAAATGTTGTTATTTTCATTCTATCTTCATGGCAAATAAGCTTGTAAGCGAATAAGCATAATGCGAATGAGGAAATATTATATTTTAAGCTTTAAACAACAACAATTTAAAACAGCTTAAAAATGCAAATTTTGCAGGCTGTACTGAGTTTCTTCCATTTCAACTAATAACCTGGTTTACACAGACAATTTGCATTTAAAATTCTGAAAAAAAAACAAGAAATTAGACACATAAAAATCAGACCAAAATAGAGCTCAGAGGACACATATGGCGACACACTCTCAAATGAAAATGATGTACTCAGTGGAGTCTCGCAAGGTCGGTTCTGGGTCCGACTCGGACCGTCTTTTCGCTGACGTCACCAAGTTAGAGATTTGGAAGCCATTCAGGACATGACAATAAACTGGCTACTGGGAAAGAATAAAGTACTGTGCTTCATATTGGAAGGAATAATCCAAGGTTGCAGTACCACTTAGGATGATGTTCAATTAAAGCCGGTGAATGCACCAAAAGATCTAAAATTTTTAATGTTATTTGATCTAAAATGGGAGAATCCCTTAACATCCATAAATAAGATAAAAACGAATTTACCGCATAAAGTTTGCGGTACCCGACGTTTCGGCGGTGTTCGAACTGTCGTTATTCAGTTAACGTTCAGTTTGGGAGTTAATGGGCGTTTGCTGAGTTGGCCACGAAGACCCATTCTGTTCAGGGTTGGTCACACTCGGTTAACACCTATCCGACGGCCTCCACGCATGAAGTGTGAGCCTGGGTAGGACTCTGGCCTTATGGTTAGTTTCCCCTGGGAATCAACCTTCTGGCGCTCCTGGACAGTCTGCGCACCGTGCGGCATAAGCCAATCGATTGCGCACTCTGACTAACAGTCGGGGGAGTCTGGAAGCAGTACAGTTTCCTATAGAGCGGGGGTGGTTGCGGACCTTACGGCGACTGCTCTTGAAACGACCATCGGCTACCCGATCCTGGGTGAACAGCCGGGCAAAGGATGCCGTGGTCCGCGATAGATTCGGTATACACCGTTTCACCGCTTCGTAAGGGAGGGGACCGCGCAAGCGACCTCGAACTCGTAACCAATCGAGAGACTGGAGTAATCTGGTCACAATTGGAAGTAAAGGCGTGAGTGTAAGCCCGCTGGGTAACACTCCTGGCTATCTCGCGGTTAAGGCGTTGGCCTCTTACGGGTTTGTGGCGGAGCTAGACGGTGGACTGTTTTTGTCCTAAGTCTTCTGCGCTCACTCCAGGGAGATAGAACGACTAATCGTTAATACTTCCTGAGGTGACGGGCTCGCCCGCAGACAGTGAGAATGAAAAAAAAAAAAACCAAAAATCAAATGTGATTTTGGTCCAACAAGACATCTGTGTACCAAATTTCAAGTCTACAAGGTGAGTTTTTGGTTACCGGCATGCTCGAAGAAGGTGAATTGGTACGAGCAAAATAGCAACAAACAATAGAAAAAAAAAAAAAATTTTTTTTTTGTCAAGTTTGTAAATTTCATTATTAATTGTAATAAAAATTGATCACGCTGCACCATCTAGCACTAAGTAAAATATCAGCAATAAACAATATTAGCAATATTTTACCTACCGCTAGATGTCGCATTGCACACTCAACGCTTTTTATACTATTTTTCAAAAACAAACTTTTTCAATTTTTCAACAAAAAAGTTTTTTTTCCCGCACAAATTCATATCAAAAGTTGCGTATTTTCTTGTACTGATTCAACCACTTCAAGGAAGCCAGTAAATTTGGTGGACCGATTTCAACTGCGACCTTTTCAACTCTTGCTATGATCAAATGACGCCTGCATGCCAATTTTCAACTCAATATGATTAAGCGTTTGGGCGCTATCGAAAAGGAATACACTCAGACGGATTTCCACCTGGAAATGGTCTTAATCGTCTCAGGGAGGTTCAAAATGAATATTTCCATTATCTCGAAACAAAAAATGCACGCTCAATACTTTCCTCCTCGTTAGTTCGTGGGCCGGGAATATAAAAACAGACTGGAAAGGTTTAGCGCGAAAAGACTGACTAAAAACCAAATCCCAATCAGATACGGCAGCTTATGCTGTTTGGTCGTTTATTAAAAATAATAAAAATAGTAAATTGATTCACAATTTTACCTCTTGCCTGAGTTCGAAGACAGTAGTAATGGACGGAATGTCGTTGGATATAGAACTCTGCCTGGCTGACATTGAGCCGGAACCACCCACCAACGGAGGTTCTTTTGTCGTGTACCACTGGCTGCTGCTGCTTACTGGTGGAGTACCCACACTGGCGGATGACGTTTCACTCTGAAACAACAACCAACGCAAAATTGAATGGAGACTGCATCTGTCAATTTGCCTATACAAAGAGCATCTACATGGTTTTTTAAACGGCTGCTCATCTACGTATGTTTTCCGTTTCCTAATCCCACCATAATTCGAAACACTTGAACCGATTTAGAAGTGTGTGATATTGTTATGTCACCCCGAGTGGCATAGGGTACCTTAACTGTATAAATATCAAGTAAGTAGTTATCTAAATGTCCAAATGTCAATAAATTAACAAAAATACTTGTATATCGTGTTTAGTGTCAAATGAAAAAGACCTGATTAACTACATTACGGAAATATACATGTATCATCTATAAATATTTCATAAAAAAACTGTAATAAAAATAATTATAAAAAAATAGTTCACTTTCTGTAATAGCATTTGTGTTTTTTTTCTTTTGTAATATATTTACTTGTTTTAACACTTCGAGTAGCGGCATAATTTCATCGCAGACCGCGAAAATTTATTGGAATTTCTTGCAATATCGCCGTGCTCGACAAAAAGTACTATAACTATGAAACTACTATAGCAATCATAAAAATAATAACTGCAATGATCGCATTGAAATTGCGTATATAGAATATTAAAATCTCATTTTGTAAAACAATTAGATAATTATGAATAAATATGAGAAAGTCGAAAAAGCAAAAAAAAACTCGGCACTTCTTACTTGTACTTGTCATATGGAAAAATACGGAACCCTATTTAGAAATTGTAAATACTATCGTGATCTTTATTAGATTCTCTACCAAAAGCAATATTTAGTTTTGCTTATTTAAATACAAAAATATTTAGATAATATCTCATAAAAACCAATAACAATTTTGATGATTTCTCGAAAAAAAAAAAAAATGATGGTTGACAATGGAATTTTATCAGAAATATCCACAAAATGACGCGCGAAATTATTCTGGCGGCCGTCTATGTATCTATGGTAATAATGAGATATTTGGTATGGATTTTACGATGCGTTCGAATTAGACAATAATATTACTGTGCGCTTCGGGAGCAAGCCGCCAATATTGGTCGTTATGTAGTTAACGGTGTTCTGATGTACAACCAAATTTGGGCGTTACCTAGCCGAAGGGTTAAAATGTAAAATTAAACTAGCCATAACCTTTCACTATACTCTACACAGTGTCTGAAAGCACCAGAGTGCACAAGCAATCGCCAGACTTCTGGCAATCCTGCGTTATAAAAAAAGTATCCTCTTTATCGGGTCACTGTTCAGCTAACCGCTCAGCGGTGGACGACTCTCCGGAGAATGTTACTATGTGTATGCGCCATTGGCCCACTCGCCAATTAACTTGAGAGTTGCATATATATTTAGACATACTTAGTCATATTTAAAAACTAAATCTCGCCTCTAATATCTTAGTGGTATTTGACTTATATACAGTAGGACCTCGCTTATCCGAGGTAATGTGGTTGGAGGGAACAACGGATAATCTGGACCTCTTTAAACGAAATTCACAGGAGTTTTTAAATCGAGTCGAGAGCAGCATTGAACGCTCTGGCTAAAGCCACCACAAAATCTTCTGTGGTCTGGGACTGTATGCAAGAGCTCAAAAAAATGGGAAAAGCCAAGAAAATCACCTTAATATGAATATTGGGCCATCAAGGCATACCCGGCAAACGAAGAGGCCGACTGACTGGCAAAACTGGGCTCACTGAAATGCCCGGTGGAGCCAGTTGTTAGGAGTCCTCTTTGCTATAGGTAAGAAAATCATCTGGGACTGCTTGGAGCAGGAACATTGGGCATTCTGGAAACAGAGCCAAGGATGTCGCCAGGCAAAAGCCACGATGGAGCAACCACTTAATAATAAAACCAAGGCCCTACTTGATATGAGCAAGAAGAACCTTAGAACTGTTGGAGCTTCAGTCCGACATACCCACAACAAAACAGTAATTTCTACAGAATCGAAACCGCAAACTCGCTCAAATCTACACGAGTCAGCTGCAGTTGATTTCCAACTAAATTCGGCATTTTATGCACAGTCAAGTGATGACTAATGTCATTTCTTCTGATCGATACGATTTAAACACGCTTATTTCTCACCCCACTTACAACTATTGCATCACTGCACACGATATAAAACGCAGTACATTTCGATCGATCAATATCATTCCTGTTGGGCAGTTATCCTACACATCTTCATCATTCCCTCAGTGGACAGTTATCGCGACTACACTTCATTATCAAGCAGTACCTGCATTATCCACGATAAGGATCGTCAAGCCTCGCTCCTCGACTACACACTTCGGACACACTACCACGGCTTCACCTCGCGCCCACACTACCTACACAACGGCGAAATATCAATCAAGGCGTTACGAACTGGCAACCTACTACAGACCTTCTGATTAAATACTTCAACTTTAACATCCACGACTTTCAATAACGGAGAAAACTTCCTGATGAGAACCACCCTTCGCTCACAATCAATTGGGAGTCTAGTGAAGGGTGGCCACTCTCACAGAACCACTATCAGTCTCCTCACCGGACACACGACCCTTAGAGCACATCTATTCAACCTCGGCTTGACAAAGAGCAAGGACTGCCGAATATGTAGCGAAAAACCTGAAGACAGCATACATATCGTTGGCCGCTGCCCAGGCCTCGCCGCGAAAAGACACAGTCTACTGGGACGAGCCTTTCTCGAACTCAGCGATCTGTTCAACTTGATGGTCAATGATCTGCATGGACTGGTAAGCAGTAGCGGGCTACTAGCAGACCATTGACCCAACCACAAAGTAGATAGTTACAAAAGATCTTATAGATATAAGTGACATCAAGGACTGGAAACAAGTCCCACACTCCGTTTACTATTACTACTACTACTACTACTACTACTACTACTAAATGGAGTTGTCACAGTTGATGAAATATGGACACATTAATATATGCCAGAGACCAAGCGACAGTCAAAACAATGGCTTTTGCCCTCCCCTTTGACAGTCAAAACAATGGGTGAATCTGCTCCGAAGAAGGCAGACGGTTCCATCGACCCGAAAGTTTAAGGCCACTATTTTTTAGAATTCAAAGGGAATAATCCTCATTGACTATAAAATATATTTAATCAAAAATTCAATGTAAAATGAGCTAAATATGAATTACTAACAGGTTTAGATCATTTTTTCAGGAAAAAAGCAAAAACAGCTCCCAAAATCGGTAAGGCAAATGGCTCTCATCACTGGCAAGTGCTGCATTCAGGCAACTGATTAAAAATAAAGTGCCGGGCTCTAAAGTGTGTATTTTAAGTGGCAATGTGACTGCCCTCATTATCTGTATCGACCGATCTAAAAAAAACCTGTCCCTGATGAAAATTTTGGAAATCATGGAATGAAAACTCTCCAGAGAATCAACCGTGGTTAGCACACTTTTTTGAGAACGATCCGGAGAGTCTAATGCAACTTCGAGATTAATGCAACTGCACTATCGTGATGAAAATAGCGGGTCGCTGGCAATGGCTAGTCCATACCTACCCATCTTCTTTGATACCATTGAATAATCGGAGAGCATAGTGTTGGTCTTTTACCTTTCTGTGATTTCTTCGCTTTTCCTTATCTCGCTTGCGGGCTGGTGAAGGAGCTGGACTCATATTGAGGATACTCCGTCCCCCCGTGCCAAAACTACCCAGACCGCTCAAGCTCCCCAAGGCGCTGGAACTACCCAATGAACCTCTGAAACATAACAAAATCCATTACTCCACGAAATGAAATTGGTGAGGGGGGGTGGGCTCTAACCACCTCTCTTACACCCCCCCACCAAGAATAATAGTCGAGGAGGTAGAGAATATTTTTAGGACTTATTTTTTTAGTTAGTTAAAGTAATTAAATCTGGTCAATTATTGATACTAATCGACAAATTCCGAGTTTCGCGAGTATAATTCTATGGGTGGTAGGTGCAATCGTATTGTACTTAGTTTCTTAGTAATAAATCTTTTCCATTTACTAGAGTCAATCGATAAATGCCCAAAAAAAGCAATCTGGCTTATTTAGAGTAGAACGAAGCTAAACTACGGGCCAAAAGAACGTTCCGATGAAGTAATAAACCAAGCTGTCAACAAGGATGTGGCTAACATCGACATTGCTTATCGATTAATTACGCTTGCTCGATAAAACAGTATTATACATCTGCATTTATTATAGTACCGATTGCTATATTTATTAATATTTTTGGTTTAAGTATAATTTTAGAATTAGAGTAATTAAATAATGACCTAATTATGTGATGTGAGTTATTATATCCTTCTAGCCGTGTTCGGCCACAGCGACTGCATTGTAGATTCTAGTGACTTCTTTAGTCTTCTCAGAGTCCACTGTTCGGAAGCAGTCAAGTGCGCAGGCTATATTATAGTGCACAGGTTGTAATGATTTGAAAATCATCACATGAGCGCTTAGCAGCTCTAAGCTAAACGCAAAATAGATTAATCGAATTTTTAAAATTAAATTGTACTTAAAAAAGATCATAGTGACACCTAGCGATTTAATTAGGAACTAAAACTGACAGATGAAAAAATGATAGTTGCTAAACTATAGAGCGCAGTGCCATCGTCACATAAATAAAGGGTTTTGAGTAGTTTTTGAAAGTTAAGGACATCATTAGGGGCTTAAAAATAGACAATCAGGAGTATTTGGCAAGAAATTAGCATATTTTGAGATTTTTACGAAAAATCGACGTAAAAATCAATAATTGACAAATAGACAATAGAAGCATGGTTATGGTCTTGAAAAAGTCGACCGATTGGTTTTTCAAAGAAATATAAAAGGGGTTCATTAAATAGTAGGAATTATGGGAGAATTTAATAGCAATGTTGATAAAGTCATTTGAAGAACATTTAATTTATTATTAAGAGAAATAGGAAAACATAATCGATATCGATGCATAGAAGCAGAATCAATGAAGTCAAAAGAATTTATCACCAAATAATTGCCAGTCAAAATAAAATTTAATTGTTAAAATGAGGAAATTTAGAAACACTTAATTAAAATAGAGGAATTACTAGATAAAAATACTATCAATAAATAAAATTAAATGAAAACAGAAAAGGGAACAAGGAAAGCTTCTAGAAGGATCTAAATGTTCTATTGAGCAGACGACGCTTCGAAAGCGGAAACGACGCGCGGAAAAAGCGGCAAAATGCAAGTCAAAATACGACATTTCCCGCCGAATATGAAACATCAATTTTCTCATAATACGTAAAATAAATACTTAAAATCATATGTAGAATTAGAAGCACGAATTATCATTAAGAAATTCGCTTGTTGGCAATGTGGCAGAGCGTTATTTAACAAAAAAAAATAGATAAATCAGATCGTTTAATGACTGATTAGTCAATAGTTATGGGTTAAATCAGTAAAAAAAGGTCACATCGATAGGGGTGTTATATAAGGGATGGACGAGTAGCTTCCGGCATCCATTAAAAAATTTCAGTCGGACGTATCAAACCTACGAAAGTTTACGGAAGAAAATATAGAAATCTGGTGCTCAGATGTGAGAAAAATAGCTGAGAACGAGGGCATCGGAATGCTATGAAGCATTTCGATGCCCAGTTAAATTAAATTCGTAATATAAGTGCTCAGATCGTGTATAACAGAAACGCTTCATCACACTCGTCATTGAGGCGATTTTACAAAAAGTACTATAAAACGAACAAATATTAAAAAATCCAGTGCTAAAACAAGTGAAATCGAGAGAGCTATGCGAGTTGGCATATAAAAATCCAACTTTCCAAATAAATTTGAAGTACGAGATTTTGTCGTATTGCAATACGAAAATATATCGGAGCGGATGAATCAAAATGAAGACGTCAGATTAGACTTCACAACATTGCGAACGTTCTTCGATGGTGTATAACATAGCGGCGAAATAACGGAAAAACATTCAACAAGGATGCTGTGAGGGTCTCATAATAGCAGTACGATCGTAAAGCGGCTGCGGTTCTAGAAGAAATTCGTCGCAGTAACAGTAGTGGCAGATTTCTAGGAAGGCGACAACACATCGAACATTTTGACGTTTAGTTATAAGTGCATAATTGTGCAATGCAGCTGTAAATACGAGCAAATATAGCCGAGATTCATTGATGGCAAAGATGTACTAAAAATATGTAAGTTTATTTTGCCGAAGCTGGCGTTATTTAGTTATTTAGGCTGAATCTAGCACCCAATATTATCATTGTTGTATATTTTTTTGGGGTTATAAATATTCGAGTTTTTTGTGGTTTGTTTAGAAATTGTTAGAAATGTTAAGTAGTTGTAACGTAAAAGCGTGATTTCTACATTTTTGCACGTTAACTAAAAATGATGGCATTTAACATCGCTTGACACAAGAGTCGTTGATAATTCTACGAGATAAACATCTAGTCAGACTCCTATTTAATTTGGAAGAGAGATAGCACTTGCTAACTCCATTAAATTTGACACAAGCCATTTATATAATGTGCTCATGGATTGGAAACTTAGTTAAGGACACATTCGAATTATACTGAATGTTAGATTAAATTTAAAGATAAGGAAAATTGTAGATTGTACTAAGATTTTTTACGACTGATCGATGGGGTTTCACAGATAAACGGGAAGGGAATAGTAATAATAAAAATAATAGAACGAAGACCATAAGGACACCCAGTGGACTGGATGATAGCCAGGTCGTAGTTTTTATCGGGCATTAGCGACTGCGGTCATTTAAATTCATTTATATCACTGGAACGTCATCGACTAGTTTGACAGTATGTTAGGTTATATGTATTTTTAGTGTTGTATGTAAACATTACGATTCATGTTTCAATATAATTTGACATTGAACATATTTAAATAAATAAGGGATTAGAATCTAATTGTCAAATTTCACGGCGGAGATTTAAACTCATGCATTATCATTATTAATGTTATATTTTTTAACAATCGACTGAACGCAGCCATTGTTGTCATCGACAAATAATCGATCGAAAATAATTTAAAGAACAAATTGTAAATATTTTGTGGTGAATTAGGCGCTCATTATTATAAATATAATTCACAAAAATAGTAAATTAAAATGGAAGAAATTATGATTTGAATTGTCTAATACATGCATTATGGTTTAATATATATGGATTATTAATTGGAGAAGATTTGTTTCATTGAGGAAGTAAATACAAAGAGGGAAATTATTAGGCAAGGTATTGGAAGCCTATCCCACTTGAAGGTAATATTATCACTATCGCTGATATGGTAGTGAAGTAGGTGAAGTAAAAGTCTAGCTTACAATTGTGGAAATAGATATAGTAAAAATCGACTCTCTACAAGGTGGGCGCGCGACCACGGGTGCACTCTCTCTTCCTCCCTCTTCTGAACCCGATGGAACGGAGACCGTTACGACCAGAGAAAAGTTTGGATGCAGATAAAATAAAATAAATCAATTAATCGCTAACACAGCAATGGCTGTCATTGTTAAATTTGTACTCAATATTGCAGAGCTATTTTTTTCGGATTTAGTTCATTTTTCACACTGTCATTTATGAAATTGGTAGTTATGGCTTGTGGTGATGTTTGAGGTTTTTCTGGAGCTATTGTAGAGATGATCGGTGACTTATTGGTAGTTGCTGTAGTAGGCGGTGATATAGAAGATGTGAGTTATTAAATGAGTACTTAATATATAACTGATTATCATAGCATGGCATATCATAAGCCATTATTAATTTCTAAACAGTCATTAGTAAAATGTTATCATGGCATTTTGTAATAATGAGTCCCACATTATGTATATCAAAAATGCTGCGCGGATAAAACATCATTACTTGCCTATCAGTAAAGCAATGGAGATCATATTTTCTAACCTGGAGCTATTGAAGTTGAAGGGTGATATTAACGTGCAGACTCGGTGCTTTATACATAACATTTCATCATTTTTTGATGAACTGAAAAGTGACCCGACAAAGGTTTAGATGCTCAATTTAAATAATATAATAATCTGATAAATAATCTGCGAAGGTTATGACACGCATTCCTACAAGCAGGTAGTAAAAGGGGCGGGGCCGGCCTAGTGATTTATTGCCTCACCGAAATGTTTCTTTGGCCCGTACTATAGTCTGATGGGAATATTTTAACAATTACAAAAACGGAAAAAATCAAGGTGATTTACGGATAAGTCGCCGTTATTTTTATAAGTTTAAAACTTATAATACCAATTGATATTCTCAGATATTATTATTTAACCCCTTGAGTATGATACGACCAAATCTGGTTCTGAAACAATTATCCGTTGAGTATGATACGACCAGATCTGGTTCCGCGTTTTTTTCACTTCTTTGACGTTCTCATATTTATTAATAATTATCTAATTGTTTTACAAAATGATATTTCAATATTCTATATTCGAAATTTCAATGCAATCATTGTGCAGTTGTTCTTTTTATGATTGGTGTAGTAGTTTCGTAGTTATAGTACTTTAAGGTCGATGTCGCCGAAAATCCTGCAAAAGAGACAGATGCATCCATGAAAATACCCATTTACTCCAAGGGTTAAAAGAAGTCTGGCTACTTTAAAAAGTTGCAGAATGCGTCTGGCGGGATATAGAAATTAGACAAAAATACAAACTCGTTACTCTCATTTTCAGTCTTGAAATTTTTATACAGGATAAATGATCCTATAATTCCAGGATAAAAATACAACTGATTAATTGATTAATGCTGATTAATGTTACTAGAGATTCGCCAGAACAAAAATTCGCCAGGAGATCGTGGCAGTGCGCAGTGTTTAATGAGCGTCAGCATCGTTTAATGCGTGTCACTCTAAAGAGAATTAAACGAGTCTGGCAAGGCTTTGGCGATCGCAAATCATAGCCAGGTGCTATCCTAAGCTATCGTTATAATGGCCACCATTTTGTTTGCTATACCTTTAGATCAGCCAGCTATTTTTTTTCTAATCAATGCTGCATTCGACTTGATAGTAAAGGAGAAGACAGAAGATTACAGAAGACAGTAAAACAGAAGATTTTCATTAGTGCTAAAAAAAATGCAGCACATTTGTATGTCAAAAGTGTTGGTAGCGAACGGTTCGTACAGCTTGGGCCACAAGATCCATTTCGTTCTTGGATCGGCTCCTATTCAGAAGCCTCCTCGGGCGGAAGGCTACCCCGGGTAAGACTCTCGTGTCTCAAGCCTCACAAGCTGGTGGACCGGTTTCTCCTGGTGGGATTGAATCCCGGCGCTACTGGACGGTTTGCACACCGTTCGGCGACGCCAATCGGTTGTGCACTCTGACTAATTGCTGAAGGAGCCTGGAGACTATGGAAATATACTGTCTCATAAGCAGCGGGGGTGGATGTTGACCTGCTGTCATGCCACTCTTAAAATGACCTTGAGCCACGCGATCCCGTGTGGCACTACGGGCAAAGGACTCCCAGGTCCGCGATAAATTCAAACTGAATTACCACTGTAACAGCAGATTCTTCGAACCTGTAACCAGTCAGGAGGACAGATGTATCCTAAAGGCCAACTCTAGACGGAGATATCCTATCAAAACTGATAGTTAGGGGGCTAGCCTGCCCGCTGGGTACCTTTCCCGGTGCCTCGTCGTAAGGCATCGGCCTCTAACGAGCTTGTTGGCAGAGCTAGACGGTAGATTGTTTCTAAGTCTTCTACGTTCATCCCACAGCTGAAAGAACGATCACATATCGTTATACCAGCCTGGGGTGACGGGTTCGCCCATTGTAGTCGACACCGCCCTAATGTAGGTTTAAAAGCATTTCCCAGCTCAACACACCGAAAAACCCCTCTACAAAATATTCGTCCGCTACTTAGAATTAGTCACTGAATAATCCTATCAATACTTGGTGACTTACCAAAAAAGGTTGACCACTCTTTATAATCAGTAAAGTTTGACAAACCTGTTAGCTTGTTTGTTGAACTGTGACGTAAATGCTTTCAGAGTGTTTGTCTGGGGTCTGCTGCCTATTCCAGAGCTGTAAGAGAACGTTAAAAAAGTTGAAAGATACATATGAGAACTCAATAAAGAGTCTATTGCGCCAGCGAACTATTTTAAAACTCCCGAGAGTCATTTGGCTGTGAGCGGTGTGCCGTGCTTAACCCTTCCGTCAATTATTTGCTTGTTTACCGAACCTATATCTTAATCCTATATATGACCCTATCTATGGTGTGAAATGAAAGGCACTAATATCTCTCTGTCCGCTGTGGGAGTGAGCGAGACAGAGCGCACTTATGGGAAACTTACTCGGAACTGTTGGTATGTGTGGATATCTCTGACCATCTATGATCCATGCTTCCATTCATGTCTAAATCTCCATTCGTCAGGCTGCTAATTTGTCGACGCATCGTTACCATAGAAATCTCCTTCTCCAAGTCACACAACTGCAATAAAAAAATAAATCTGTATTTATAAACTTCTAACAAAATATATATTTTTAATATAATAATTATTACTACAATGTATAATCATAATCATAATCATAAGTTTTTTATTCAAAATAGTACGAAATCGTAACTTTTTGACGTCATTAATGCATACAAACATACATAAATGATAAAAAATTAAGATATTGTGACATTATAACAAATTATTGTGATATATAACGTGATATTAATAATCGAGGTAACCATTTTATTTCCAGGGGTCTTTGTCGTCTAGATAATCATTTATTTTATAGTAGCCCTTTGAGTACAGCTTCTACTTAATAAATGACTTAAATTGTATCACAGATAAATTTTGCATGTTTTCTGGGACTTTATTGTAGAAGCGTATACATTGCCCTTTGAATGATTTTGTGGTTTTGGAGAGTCGACTTTTATGGTCAGCAAGTTTATTTTTATTTCTAGTATTGACACCATGCCTATCAGAGTTTTTTAAAAACAGTTCTTTATTTTTATGCACATACATTAAGTTTTCATAGATGTAATGTCTAGCACCCAATTTATAAATAGCGCGGATGGCTCGTTTCTGTAGTATAAATATTTTATCAGCGTCAGCAGCATGACCCCACAGCAAGATGCCATACGACATCAAGCTGTGAAAATAGCTGAAGTAAACCAGCCTCGCGGTGTCTATATCTGTAATGAGCAGCATAAACTGATGTGTCCATGTAGAATTATAGAGCTAATATCTGAAAAAAGTTCAAGCAAACGAGACAGAGCAGTGCGTTAGAGCAGAATTTAAAATGAACGATTGTATCTTTCCCGCAAAAAAACTACCTGCAAAGCATTTATAATGGGATACAAATTGAAATTGAAGGATGAAAAATAAATGTCATTAAATTATTTTAACAAGTAAATATATTAAAACACGGCTGCCTTTACAGAAGTAGTAGTAGTAGTAGTAGATGGAGTGGGGGGCTTGTTTCCAGCCCTTGATGTCACCTAGATCTGTAAGGTCTTTTGTAACTACCCACTGTGTGGTTAGGTCAATGGTCAGCTAGTAGCCCGGTACTTCTTACCAGTCCAAGTAGGTCACTGACCTTCAAGTTGGGCAGATCGCTGGGTTCGAGAAAGGCTCGTCCCAGTAAACTGTGTCTTTTGGCGGCGAGCCCTGGACAGCGGCCAACAATGTGTATGCTGTCTTCAGGTTCCTCGCCACATATTCGGCAATCCTTGCTCTCAGTCAAGCCAGGGTTGAATAGATGAGCTCTAAGGGTCGTGTGTCCGGTGAGGAGACCGATAGTGGTTCTAAGGTTCTTCTTGCTCATGTCAAGTAGGGCCTTGGTTTTCTTCTGTAGTGGTTGCTCCATCATGGCTTTTGCCTGGCGACATCCCTGACTCTGTTTCCAGGAAGCCCGATGTTCCTGCTCCAAGCAGTCCCTGATGATTTTCTTACCTGTAGCGAAGGGGACCCCTACAGCTGGCTCCACTGGGCAATCCAGTGTGCCCAGTTTTGCCAGTCTGTCGGCCTCTTCGTTTCCGGGTATGCCTTGGTGACTAGTGATGGGCGTGATTCTCAATTTTAAATCACGCGACGATCACGTTGCTGGTATTTTATCACGCGTGATAATAACTGCTACTCGTGATTTTCGTGATTGTACTGAAATGTACTGTGAAACGTTAAGGTAACAAAGTTTCGTCAATGTGATAACTAATAACAGAAACGCGCATTATATTTGCTTAATAGTAGAATTAGTAGAATTAGCGTTCAGAAAGATTAACTCTCTCGCTCTTTTGGCGCTAAGCCGAGTTCGTCTTTCTGAAATAATGTAAGCCACTTGTACCCAAAAGTTATTTTATTATAAAATCGAAGACTATCGCGGTTGTTTGACATTATAAATAGGATAGAAAACGAATTTACCGCGTGAAATTTGTAGCACCCGACGTTTCGGTGACGTTGCAGCCGCCGTTGTCCAGGGTAGACTGAAGAGCTGTCAATCCGTTGTTTTGCGGGTAGGCCGCGTACCGCTTCCGCCACTGCTTAGGTTATAACGGTGGTGGGGGGGCGGGCTCGGAGCGCGGGAATTTTGAAAATCCTTCTTGAACACAACACTCACTGTATCCTGTTTTACGTCTTTGCGTTCGGCGTTCGGCGGCGGGAACATTTTAAGAAAAGGGGTTCCACGTAGAAGAGAGTTTGTAACCGTCGTCTCTGTTAAAGTTCGGAGTTCTTCTTATTTCAATGGCTTCCCGGATCATGCGAGGAAAGTAGAATTGTTCTTTGGATAGCACAATGG
Source organism: Micropterix aruncella (assembly GCA_944548615.1). Taxonomy (NCBI): domain Eukaryota; kingdom Metazoa; phylum Arthropoda; class Insecta; order Lepidoptera; family Micropterigidae; genus Micropterix; species Micropterix aruncella. The sequence goes on along the minus strand of OX155971.1, from coordinate 3,171,144 downwards.
GATTTTGAAACTGCATCCAGTGGTTACTTCCGCTATCCAATATATGTTCGCAGATCGCCGATTTTTCTCGCTGAACGTTTTTAACAGCTTTGATGTGTTCTGACGTCACCGAAACGTCGGGTGCTACAAATTTCACGCGGTAAATTCGTTTTCTATACTATTTATAAAGTTATTTTATTGCTTTAACAAATCATGAGCAAACTCATTTACACTAACGATTACGACGCGAGCGATAACAGTGTCCAAATTCATACGATAACAAAGTCCAAATTCACGTTACGTACGAAATGAACGCCCACTCATCAGTCATCCTCCAGCCGGCGCGGGCGTTCGCCAGAACGAACGGCGGATCACTGATCCACTGATCATATCTCTGATCCACTGATCGCCGATCACTAGTGATCTAAGAATGAACGAAACTAAGTGAACGGTTCAATTAGGCGCTCACCGGTCATCGTTCAGTGGCGCGCCGTGCGGTCGTTCGACGGCGATCAGTGAGAACGGCCAATCACTGATCAGTGATCGGTCGCGTCGTAGCAGCGCCGAGTGATGGCAACGCGGTGCTGTTCGTAGCCGTGATTCAAATAGCATGTTCTTTCAAATTCTCGTAACGCGTTCTTTGTGATTGCAAATATCACACGTTATTGTTATTGCTATTTGTGATCACACCCATCACTATTGGTGACCCGGTATCTATGCCTTTACAGAAAGTGAACTATTCTATTAATATATTTTAAATAACTATCGCATTTATATATTTTTGTTACGGTTTTTTATGAAATATTTGTAGTTTATGTATTTATCCATATGTTCCTTATCAGACCTTTTATTTGACACTAAACACTATATATTAATGTTAATTTATTGACATTTGGACATTTAGACAACCACTTACTTGATATTTGGACAGTTGAGGTAACCTATGACACTCGATTCCAACAAACCACTCACTTCTAAATCGGTTCAAGCGTTTAGAAAATATGGTGGAATAAAGAAAAGGAAAACATACATAGATGAATTCTTAACACATTACACTCCTTTTTGGTTGGGCAGACACGTAAAACAAATGTGCGCCATTTCGTTTTCTACGCAGACCAATTCACGCAAACCTTCTGAATTAGTTTGAAAACATTTTGTCCGGTCTCAGATTAAGCCGATTTATGTTCCATTAACCCCTCACGTTGCGAGGTAAAAACTCACCGCGCCCAAAAACATCACTTTTGCGCGCGACATATTCGCGCAAAAAATCGACGCGAGTCAACGGCCTTGAGAAAAACGATCATAACTTATAAACCACTAATCGGATTAAAAAAATATAAATAGAAAAATGATCGCATTGAAATTTGACATATAAAACATTATAACCTTATCTCGTAAAACAATTAAGATAATAATGAATAAATATTACAAAATTGGCAAACTGAAAAAACTCGCCTATAAAATCATTTCGATTTTTTTGTAAATACAGTTTTTGTAAATATCAAAAATTGTAAATACAGTTATGTTCTTTATTAAATGCTTTACCAAAACGATATTTTTTTTTTACTTATTTGCATACAAAAATACGGAAAAAATATTTATTTATTCAGCCAAGAAAAATTGTATGTATTCTCGTAAAAAAAAATTTTTTTAATTTTTAATTTGTGACTACTTATGGTATTTTTTTATATGAAATTCTTTCAAAATAACTTTATTACTACATCACTTCTTCTTAGAAATCACACCAGAACTTTGAGCTTTGTCTGATATTATAGAAAAATCTAAAGTTTTGAGAGTTTCCGACTTCCGAACCTAATAATAAACTTTGAATGCCCATAATATAAAATTCGTTAGATTTTTTCAATTATATTGTCTTATCATAGACTTATTATATGTCTAATAACTAATTACTATACTCCAAAGAGTCACATTTCATCGAAAAACTATGGAAAATTGCACTTTTTTCTCTCATAGTAATTATCAAAACAAGTTTCATTTTCGCCAGCCATATTAGAAAACAACATATAATGTTCAAAATACGCATAATTATGTGATAACTTAGGATGTAAATGAAGCAATACCTATTTTATTAGTAAATTAAAGCGACATTACGTCATGTTTCGCGATATAACGGGATATTTCACAAACATTACAAAATAAAGACGGCCATTTTTCGAGAGCCGTTTGGTTTCGCCAAAGTGTTTTCTTCGAAAATTCGTGAAAAACAGCAAATGGGCTGTGTAAATTGTTTAATCCTAAGGCCTAAACTACTTAAAAATGGAAATTACTTACTTTTATCCGGTATACACTTCACTTATATACACAAAACAATTCACAACACAACACGTCGCGGAATTATACGCCGCCAGCGGTGGGCAGTTCGCGACTGTCGTCAGAAATGAGGTCACCGATTTTGTAAGGGATGTAGTAATTCATATTTCTAACATCGCATGCGGCAATCGAGCAATTTCATAGTGTTGCATATTTGGCTATATTATGGCATCATTCGATAGAATATACAATCGCATTTCGAAATTTAAACGACATTTTCTTGAGCGGCGAGCGCGATATCCCGTATGGGATAGTTTGGATTTCAGCCGGCCGCCATACATATCCCGCAAGGGATGTTAAGTGCCGAGCGGGTTAATAGTTTTATGCTAGAAAAGTGTCAAATCATTCATTTATATTCCGCTTTAACGTATTGGCCCGTCTCCCTCGCATGAACTAATTGAATGAAGCAAAAAGAAACGCCATCAGGCAAAATGTCAATCACTGGATTTGAGGAACTTGTCCAATCCAACCCGTTTTTGAGAAGGTTTACTTTCACTGATTAAATCGTCCACAACTCGATTCGACATAAAATTCTTCCGAGGATATGTGTGAAATACTGTCTTGACCAGTTTTAACGATATGTATTGGTGCTAAGGTGGAGTTTGTTAACCCTTCAGGCCTCGGCCCCTCAGCCGATTGACAAATTGCTGTCCCAAAAAAATTTAATAAAAATTAGTAAAAAAAATAAATTACGACACTGTCTCATCAAAACATTAATTACTGCCAAACCACTGTACCCATAATTAAAATGAAATATATTAACATAATAAAACATAATTAAATAAAAAAAAATTCATAAAAATTAGTAAAAAAAATAAATTACGACACTGTCTCATCAAAACATTAATTACTGCCAAACCACTGTACCCATAATTAAAATGAAACATATTAACATAATAAAACATAATTAAATAAAACAAATTAAATTAAAATAAAATTAAAACGGGGCCGTCACGCTGAATCGTATTGTGGCCGATATCGGCCAATCGGGGCCTGAGGGGTTAAGAGCTCCCCAGTACCGTCAAAATTGCTGGCAAGCATTTACGTGCTTGTTAAGCAAGATTGTCAAGCATTCACACTCATTTGAATTTTAGTCACCACGAAGTGACCGAGCCTCTTCAGAGCTTGTGCAAAAACAGAAATGGTGCTGTATTCAAAGCAGTGCCGCGCCGATCTTGGTCGGCACCTGTGCGCGAAACCAATGTAGCACCTTTTCGATTTTGTAAATGAGTGAACAACTTCATTACTATTTGGAAAAATTGACAAAAAGAAAACTCATATTAAATAATAATTATTATTAGGTTTTTAATTATTATTATTTAATATGACAACAAACTGTTAAACTAATTTAACTCAAATAATACAAATTAAAAAAGATTGAATATAATGGATAGATAATTAAATGTTGCTTGCCATTTTTCCCCAGTTTTCATGCTGGTTATCGCTATTTGTCTCAGTTTTGATATTTATAACATTAAAATAATATAAGATAAAATGTTATGCAAAAAACTTAGTTATGAAAGGTCAACTCTTCTGGCAACTCTAGTTGAAAATTCTTTTATAATCTTTTATATAAAACCTCGCAAGCCACGAATCCACACTCTTTCGTTGAGTATTGATGGGAGTTGCTTGACAGGCATATCTCTAGATGGCCCAATAGATCAAGCATTGCCCAGCACGCAGTTTGCTTATCGAGCACGTCAAACTTAGTTCCAAACGGTCAAAATCACTTGTCAAACCTGTGTTTGAGAAGCATTTTGACCATCTAGGGAGCCCTTTAACCTTTCGGAAGCCATTCATTCTACGCTAAATTTTCAAAGCACTCGAAAAATTCTTTGTAGGTGTGTGCAAGCATACTAATATATAACAGTAGCGTATTCAATGGCTGGCTTCAATGATAGGGTTTTACTGCAGTGGAGAGAGAAATAGAGCCGATAATTACATAAATACAGATATAATACGGATAATACGAAAAACACCGATCGGCGGGCGTGGCCACCCAGAGGATAAGGTGCTTTTGGACTTCATAGATAAAAAATTAACAAACTTTTAATTATTTTAAAAGTTTCTTTAAATATTAAAAACCTACCTTCTTGCCATAATTTGTGTGAACGTGTGCCCGCATTTTCTCAAAGCATTCAACGATTCTTTCATGTAATGGCGCTATGGTAATTGGCATTCTGGCTCGATGGACTTCAATCCCTGCAAGCGAAAACAAATATTATCAAGGATTCGATTGCTGCTTTTGTGCAACTTCCCAATACACTGATAAATATAATTATTACAAACGATTCTTCTGTCATTTTATGTAAGATACGAAGCCAAAAACAAAAAGTACGATGTGAATAAACATTAATTATACGGGGTGTTATTACAGCACGGGCTTTTTTTTCTGTGGGTGAATCAGTACAACGTAGTAAGCAACTTTTGATAAAAATTTTTGGAAAAAACTGAAAAATAAACTTTTTTTTTTTAAAAAAAATATTTTTTTTTGAAAATTTGTTTTTTTAATTTTATTTTTAAATATTATGAAAAGCTATGATCACGATGCGCTATCTAGCGGTTGGTAAAATGTCGCTGATATTGTTTATTTACGACTTATTTCCTACCGCTAGATGGCGCAGCACGCTCAAACGCTTCTCATACCTTTATTTAACAGTCAACTTCTTCAAATTTTCAAATTAAAAAAAAAACAAAAAATATTTTTTTTCAAAAAAAAATTTTTTTTTTTTGTTTTATTCCAATTTTTTTTATCAAAAGTTGCTTACTACGTTATACTGATTCACCCACAGAAAAAAAAGCCCGTGCTGTAATAACCCTGTATAGTAACAAGCTGCCATAACTGGCTTCGCACGGGAAGAGTTTCAAATGTATTGTTTGGGATGAGACTACAATGGCAAATAAAAATTTGTTCAAATTCCTGTCCAAAACTTAGCATACTCTTTTATTTATTTATTTTTTTTAAAAAACATGATTTACAGACGAATGGCTATGATATTCGGTATACAGTATAATAAAACGTGCAGGAAAAACAAGTTGAACCCATAGCCGTTGGCTCATCGCATACCTAACTGAGCAAGAACGCCCGTATCTAGGGATGCTGATATTTGACTTAGCATATTGCGAGCTGACATGTATGACGTTCGTTTATATAATTATTATTGGTATAAAGTTCAAAACATTTATTCTTGACAAATACACAAGCATAAAGAGTTATACCAACATACAAAAAAAATATAGTAGTAAGGAATTATTATTAAACCCAACACCAATATATAGTAATACATAAATACAATAAATACATATTTAAAATAAATATACATACTAATATAAAATACTAATATACACAAAATGTACACAAATAAATTAAATTGAAATACCTCTAGTCTTAAACCTCACATATACGTCTATTATATTTATAAATAAATAAAAAAAAAATATCAAAGTATTTGCTTTTTATTTATTAATTTTACCTAATCAAAAATTCTGTTAAATTCCGTTTTGTCATAGAGTGGTCCTTTAACAATCAAGCACTTTTTTATTGCTTATTTAAATGCTACCATGTTAACTAAATTTTGTACTGTAATTTCTATATTATTATAGAGCCATATTATTACAGACTTTACTTCCGCCCTGTGGCTTGCGTTGTCAGCGTAGATCGTTGATGACTACTGTTAGCGATATTTGGTGTAGGTACTGTTGGCGGTTCAACTGGAGTCGTCGCGGAGGAGAAAAACGCAGCGATGTTAAAGGGTTAAAGGTTTATTCATACTGGTGAGCGGATGAGCTGTTCAAGCCCGCCGCGCTTTCAACGATGTTTGTTCGTAAAAGTGATGTGACAATTGTATCTAGCTCTACTTCGCGCGGGTGGCAATACTGCACACGGAAAATTTAAATTGCTTTATGACGAGGCAATCCGAATTATACCATGTAACTTAGTCTCTAAACTCTAACTTATTATTTCAACTTATTTTGTTAGGTTGTTTTGTCTTAACATTAGCAATATTCCAATAATTCCGACGATTTTTCCAGTGGATCTTTTGTAAAATTTCTCTGAAGACTTTATTGGCTAACATCGTGATGTCAAAACGTAAAGATTACATTTTGACAAGACTTGCAAAAGGGCCTTGTAAAATATCCATGAGTGAAACATTCATAATACTTTTTGTATACAGACAGAGGCTCGTAGCTTATTACTGCACAGGCTTAGCATATTGTTGTTTTTTTTTCATGTTTAATTGAATGAGCCATTCTTTAGTCTATGCCCTGGCCTCGTCTAGATCTTCCTGGATTTCCGTTTGCAGAAGAGGATTTTTGAAGAGTTTGGTGTCATTGGCATAAAGGCTGGTTGTTGAACTAATAGAGCAGGGGTGGCCCACTTGATAAGATTCAAGATCTACTGTTTACTGACGAAACCCTGTGCGATCTAACAATTACATACTTTTTGAAACCTCAAATGAAACAGCATAGTTCAGTAGGTACACAATTATGTAGTATTTTTTTATTTTATTAATAGGGAAAACATAAAACTGAAAATTATCCTTAGTAACTACTTATTTATATTAGTGTGAGCATTGCGTCTGAGCATCTTCCGCTAGATTAGCAAAATCAGGTTTGTAGTTGGAAATTGCCAACCTTAAAGAATCCAATGAATGAGCGTCTGACAAGCGAGAACGTGTTTATTTTTTGTTTGTTTTAACCCGTTGAGTATGATACGACCAAATCTGGTTGTGAAACATTTATCCGTTGAGTATGATACGACCAGATCTGGTTCCGCTCGGCGCGCGCGCTTTCGAACTCTTTTTTTACCATCGAAAGCATTTTGTCTCTTTCATGCGTATGGCAGATCGGTACAGAATTAAATTCTCTCTGTTAGCATTCGCAGCAGCAACTGCGCAGTCCATGTGACATATTATTACGGACCGCGGCAAATCGAACATCACCTTTCACGAAACGTCAAATCCGCCGGAGCTTGTGTCGGCATTTCGAAAACGGTTTTCGTGTGGTTTTCGGTGCGTATTTGAACGAATCGTAAGTAAAACCATTTCTACAACATCATATAGTCCCCCTAAACTGATTAGATGTACCATTTATCGTGTATATAAAGTATTTCGGGTCTTTGAATGTCGCGTCGCAAATGCCAAAGTCGGCCATTGTTTTTTCACTTCTTTGACGTTCTCATATTTATTCATAATTATCTAATTGTTTTACAAAATGATATTTCAATATTATATATTCGAAATTTCAATGCAATCATTGTGCAGTTGTTATTTTTATGATTGGTGTAGTAGTTTCGTAGTTATAGTACTTTAAGTCGAGCGCCGTCGATGCCGCCGAAAATCCTGCAAAAGTGACAAATGCATCCATGAAAATACCCATTTACTCCAAGGGTTAAGTAGGAAAATGCTGACTCACATAAATATGTTGAACCAAAACACTAATGTTCAACACATTTCTTCAAATTTGGATATTTCTTGTTGGAAACCAATGCCCAGAAATCTAGACCAGAGGATGACCTTGCTTTTAGAAATATGTCGCAGCGCAGAGTATTAATTTCGTATTGAAATATCATGTGGTCCATTTGAAATGTATCTGCAAATTTTGTAGCCATTTCATAGATATTACTATGATTGATGGAATTATTAAAAGGATAACTGATGAATTCCAATAACTTCTATTTTTTTTTAAAATCACTAAAGCGTATTTGATACCACTGCCTTAATTTCTGCCGTGTACTTGTCAGGAATAAAATTGTAGGTAGTATGTTTTTCCATATGATCCTTGCGGAATTTCTTCTTTGGAGGCAAAATGGCGTCTCAATGTTTTTAAATGTAATTGTGTCATATTTAATTAATTAATTTGAAGCTGTTAACTGCCTGAAATTGTACAGCAGTTGGTGATTACGTTGCGCAGTCTATTCTACGTATTTATATGTTTTGCCTAGCCACAGTCGACTGGACTAATAGTCACGATCGACCGGTCGATCGCGATTGACCGGTTGGCCACCCCTGTAATAGAGGATTCTAACTAAGTGATGGACACCAAGAAGAGTACAGGGCCGACGACTTATCCTGGACTTACTTGGATCCTGGACCAACAGTGAGTACCAGGCAACTGGTTAACCTGCCCCGGTAAAAATACAACAAACTTACCCAACTCTAGAAGGGGTATTTGCGTTGCGATAAGATCCTTGAGTTCTGCTAGCAAATTCTTGTGCTCTGGGTGGGATTTCTGGTAGTCGTCCGTAAAGAAAGCTTTCTCATAGTTGACTATGCCTCCCATAACGGCCGCATCTACCATTCCTGCAAATAATCCCACGTACATTATAAAGAAAATTCATGACAATCTTGACCAGGGTTAAGTAGACAAAGTTATCTTCGAAAGAAATATCAGACTACCGACTTTGCATATTTTCATTCACTGCTAACGTACGGCGCGGAGTTATGGGAGCGAGCAGCCGACAGGCAGAGGGCCTTCGTTATGCAGAAGCGTGCAGTCCGCACAATAGCGCGAGTGGCGCTTGATACGCCAGCTAGGCCTCTGTTTAGAGATCTCTGCATCATGACGCTTCCGTTCATTTATATAATGGAAGTAGCGCTGTTCGTTTGCAGAAATCTAGCCGATTTCGAAGTGAATGGTGTGCATCACCACTATCCAACAAGATCCCGTAGCATGCTACGTTCGGTGAGTCATGCATTATCCAAGTCGGAGAGGCTAGCCTATATCGCCGGCCCAGCGGTTTACAACAAACTCAGCGAGCACATTAGGCAGGCGCAATCTCTTGACGTATTTAAGAGACGCCTTAAGAGGTACCTCACAGATAAGGCGTTTTACTCACTGGAGGAATATTACTCCAGTGAAGTCTAAAATGCTTTGGTGGCTAAAGTGTTTACTGATTTCTTTGCATTTTATCTTGTATTTCCTCTTTTTACATTATTCTTGTGTTTTTTTTTGTTTATTGTTAATTTTTCTTTACGATGAAAAAAATGTTTGTTTGTTAATATGTATGGATGTTTGCTAATCTGTATCTGACTTGTATACCAGTATACTAATAAAATGAATATGAATATGATTATAAAATCACTACTGACCATTCAGTTTTCTCGTCAATGGATCCAACGGTAATGTGTCATCGCCCTTATGTTCCAGTACTAAGTATTTTAGAACGTTGTTGGCATCGGTCATAGTCTCAACAGCAACTTGAAGCGGAGACATTTCGTATGTCCTAGAATGGATAACTGGAAACCATCTTAGAATACCTGGAAATAATAGTAAGCATTGTATCTCGGATAGTTGTTAGAATAGTCGAGTACCCAGACTTTACTTTTGGGGTAGTTTTGGAAAAAATAAAGGTGTAACGGACCTTAAGTCCATTACATGCGATCAACGAATGCATCGATTTCCAGTGAAAGCGACAGACACAATTCAGCTAATATTTTGACTCCTGCAGCTATGAATCAGCACGATGAAACGATACTTTTACTCGGAATATTTTTGGATTGCATCATTGATCAGCCTATATAAACTGGCGCAAAAGCAACCAAATTATCATTCCCCGAGTGATCACCTTCCCCAAGGTTGCGACGGCATTCGGCACTCTCTCTCACGAGTTAGGTCAACGAATCCGGCTCCTTGGTTTCCTTTCCTCATCCTCCCTGAGTCTCGAAGCGTCAGTCTGTAATCCCACAGACTCGAGCCGTGCCCAGTACAAGATACTAGGAGCACAAGCACAATCCTCATCCACTATTCCCGCATAACCTCCGTCGCGCAACTCTCGCGTCTCGATTAAGTAATCCGGGCACTCGTTTATTCGGCAAGCGTTATAACTGGCAATATTCAAACCTTCGACCAATAAATTCCTTCTACTTCACATCAAAACCGCCTTTCAATACTCATAAGTTGATACCACCTCCTCACACCGAGCAACCTGAAGTCTTGTGAGGGGTGGTCCCTCACAAAGGCTTCTGCACTGCTAAGGTTCTCGAGAGCGGTAAGGTCCGTTAAAAAAGCTAAGAAGGGTTAGATTAGGTTCCGTAGGTGAACATTTTGTCAAAATCAAATCAAATCAAATGTATTTTCTTTAAAACCTTATACAGTAGAGCTTCAATTATCCAAACTCTGACTATCCGAATCGCTGATTATCCGAAATTCAAATGGAAAAAAATTAAGACAGAAACGTATTGTTTCTTGATAATGCACCAACTCAAGTAACGGAATGCACCAACTCACCCCACTGAAGAATTGATGGAAAAAAGGATTGGCCAGTTTAAAAGAATCTTTTTAACGGCAAACGTCACAAGCTTGTAGCAACCAATGGACCAATCTGTTATCAAAACCATGAAATGCCATTACAGAATGCAACTTTTAAGGAAACTTATGGTAGAGGGCGAAGACGAAGAAGGTGAGTTGGCAAAGCACAAAAAAAATAATAAATAAAAGCTGGCCGTCTACAAAGCGATTGTCCTACCCATATTGTTATATGCCTTCGAAACGTGGTGCCTCTACAGGAAAGAGATTAAAAAATTGGACGTCTTCCACATGGGGTGCCTCCGAAACATCCTGAGGATAACATGGGAGGACCGTGTGTCAAACACACAAGTGTTACGACGGACGAAAATGCAGGGCATGGAAGCTATTCTCATGAAAGCTCAGCTGAGGTGGTGTGGGCATGTAGTGCGTATGAAAGACGACCGCCTCCCGAAAGCCGTGTTTTATGCCCAACTCTCAAAAGGCGCACGCAAAGTCGGCGGACAGCACCTACGCTACAAAGATGTATTAAAAATGCACCTAACCGCCAGTGCTATTTCACCTGAGAGCTGGGAGGGAGTGCGCAGCGAGTGGCGCTCGACGGTGACCACGAAAATTAAAGAGTTTGAGGAAGCCCGGCTTGTAAACCTCGACTCAAACCGCCAACAGCGCAAAACTCGTCCGAAGCCCACTTACACATACACTTACAACAACTGCTGTGAACTCTACTGTAGTGTTGTAATCGGACCTTTAAAAACAAACTGGGATTCACGGGTCACTTCCGCGCGCATCTTTGAAGAAGTACTGTCAACCAAGAGGTCGCCGTCGTCGGATCACGATGAGGAGGACATCAATCTTTAAAAATAGTTTTTTCTTCCATTTTCAACATACATACAGTAATTAATTAAAAGACCCTTATTATGAAAAAAAAACAATTATCCGAATGGGGTCCGGTCCCAATGGATTCGGTTAATTGGAGTTCCACTTAGTTGTTTAGAAAAGTTTAGAAGATGCTGAGCGTCGCATAGCAATGCACAGCTGGTGAAAACTGACAGCATTTCGTCTGGCCTGAATAAATGTTAGTTAGTTAGTTTGTCTGGGCTTTTTTCTCGCACTTGGCCTCTTGATTGGGCCGTTGTGGTGGCTCATGTTTCTATTTGTGTTTATGTTACTCCAGCCAACCCAGGCTGTCCCAGAAGGTTAGCAGCCTGTTTGGGTTGCTACAGGCCTCCGGGACAGATGCTGGAGATTGTAGTATTCTTGCCCGGTTGCTCTGCCACGCTCCTGCATTTCATGAGCACATGCTGTGGCGTTTCTTTTTCCTCCATGCATCCTCTGCATAGAGGGCTGTCTGACACACCTATGGTAACAGGTGTTTGTTTAGGGGACAGTGGCCTGTCATAGTACCTATGACTTTACGGATTTTGTCCCTTTTTAATCTGGTGAGGTTGCGGGCAAGTTTTTTAGACGCTTCCGGAACAGCGTTCTTTGTTCCTGCGTAGCCATGTTTTTATTTGGGCCTGGGGTATGGGCATCAAGGGTTCCGGTCCATATACGATTTTCTTTGATCCCCTTCTGGCCAGTTCGTTTGCCGCATCTGAATAAATGTTTACAACAATGTTGAAAAGTTGGGTGCCACCAATTTCTCGCAGTAAAATCCATTTTTAATTATTTCATATTGTTAAACAACCGTCATTAAAAAAAGATTTCAAAATATGAAACTTATTCTAATAATAATTGAAATATTTAACAAAATAAGTAAAGAAATAAAATGTCCTACCCGGTAGCGAGTCACTAATCTCCATCTCTGTTCTTTCGAGCCACAGGGAAGCAAATTCATTTTGACCGCCCTCTGCATTTTCTGTTGACTCATCTAAAAAAAAGAAAAATAATAATAATTCCAGATTGTTCTATGTAAATCTCTATTAACCCCTCGAGGCCCGCGGTTTGAATTTTAATGTGTGCCTTACGGCCCGTAAGAAATTCGCGAGTCTCAAAAAAAAGATGGCGTTTCAGAAAAAAAACGATTACTCCGAAACTGTCACACCGATCGTCTAAAAAAGACCTGTTTTATGTTCCTATTGAAATTTGCTATTAGATATTTGTAACGTCGTTATGTAAAGCAATAAAGATTATTCATAATTATTAGTCAAAGTTGTACTAACATAATTAGCGGTCGGCCTCGCCTGGCCATTTCGGGCCGTCTGGGGTTCGACGGTAAATATCAATTCTGGACGTTTCGGGCCGTCTGGTACGCGAGGGGTTAATGGCATAAAAGGGCATTTTAATTTTAGACAGCGACATATTGTGTTATAGTCGTGGAGGTAGTGAATTTTTTCGGTACTGATTTTCCCAGTCACCAAACTTTGATAGGATTATTCAGTGACTAATTCTAAGTAGTGGACACGTATTTTGTAGGGGGGTTTTCGGATGCGTTGAGCTGGAAAACCCCAAAACACCGAACAAAGTGGCCTTTTTTTTTGCTGACCTGAAAATTGGTCAGATGATACTGAACATTATAATGATAGCTTAGGATAACATCTGGTTGTGATTTGCGATCCCCAAAGCTTTGCCAGACGCATTTAAAGCGCATCAGGTAAAGCGTACTAAACGGGTTTGACGCACTAAACGAATTACGTGCATAAAACAGTGTGCACTGCCTTAACCCTTCAAGCCTCGGCCCCTCAGCCGATTGACAAGTTGATTTCACAAAAAATTTTAGTAAAAAATAGTAAAAACAATTTATTATGACACTGTCTCACCAAAACATTAATTACTGCCAAACCACTGTACCCATAATTAAAATGAAACATATTAACATAATAAAATATAATCAAATAAAACAAATTAAATTGAAATAAAATTAAAACGGGGCCGTCACGCTGAATCAAGTTGTGGCCGATATCGGCCAATCGGGGCTCTAGAGGTTAAACTTCAGTATAAGTCTGATGAGGCTTTAGTTATTATTAACATCAGCCAGATGTGTTTTATCGTGGAGCTATAGGATCAATTATTACGTACAAAAACTTCAAGACTGAAAATGAGAGCAATAAGTTTTTATTTTTGTCTCATTTCTAGATCCCGTCAGATGCATTTCGCGACTTCTTGAAGTAGCCAGACTGCTATTTTTGTGCATTTAATAATTGACTCTAGTGAATGGAAAAGATTTATATGTATCTTGTTATCGAATTTGATGGACAGAATTGAAAATGCGATTCCGTTAATTTGATCCCAACGGAAAATGGTGACCCAGCCGGGAAGCGAACCCGGGACCTTACAAGATCAGGCGACCTAACCACTATGCCACGGGGTCGTGTTAGTCGTTAATTAGAATTTACCATCGCAGTTCCCCTCATCGTCGACCGGAGGGTCATCGAGATAGACTGATCAAGGTACACCGTCACTGCATGGAGGACCTTGATCAGTATTTCTCGTCACTTGTTTTCTTCTCCCTTCAATTCAAGAGCAGACTATGATAATAATAATAATAATAATAACACACTTTATTCTTAACCCCTCGCGGCCCGCGGTTTGAATTTTAATGTGTGCCTTACGGCCCGTAAGAAATTCGCGAGTCTCAAAAAAAAGATGGCGTTTCAGAAAAAAAACGATTACTCCGAAACTGTCACACCGATCGTCTAAAAAAGACCTGTTTTATGTTCCTATTGAAATTTGCTATTAGATATTTGTAACGTCGTTATGTAAAGCAATAAAGATTATTCATAATTATTAGTCAAATTTGTACTAACATAATTAGCGGTCGGCCTCGCCTGGCCATTTCGGGCCGTCTGGGGTTCGACGGTAAATATCAATTCTGGACGTTTCGGGCCGTCTGGTACGCGAGGGGTTAAGAAAAGGCGTGCTTATTGCCTCCAGGCAATATATTAGAGCTAACCTATACTATTGTATGAACATTATTTGCGAGTAGACTACATAACTTAACCTATATAAAGAGTACGACAAATAAAATAAAAGAGGATAGAAAGAAATATATACTTAACTCTTTGTGGGCACAGGATGTGCCAAACCAAAATAATCTAACATATATGAGGACGCTATAGTTTAAAAAGGAGGGGAACGGGAGGAAAAAGGGAATTTATCTCGAAGATTTCAAATGCTCTCTGAGTCTGTCTTTAAAACTTGTTATGCTTGGCGCGGTTTTCACATTTATCGGGAAAGCATTCCAAAGACGGGCTCCATGCACGGTGAAAGAGGATGAGAAGTCAGTGCTGTGACTACGGATAGAGAGTAGCAGGTTGTCTTTTGATCTCAGAGGGCGTCCATGAGCTGATAGTGCAGTAAATCTGCCGGTAAGATAATTGGGAGCGACGCCATCCAAGATCTTGAAAAGCATACAAAGAACACGCATGTCTCTTTTCTCCCGGGTCGACAGCCAGTGAAGCTTCTCTCTGTACTCCGTGATGTGGTCAAATTTTCTGATGCCATGTATATAACGAATGCAAACATTTTAGAGACACACAACTTTGGTGGATAGCTCCTCTGTGAGGTCGAGAAATGCGACATCTCCATAATCCAGAAGGGAAAGAAGAGCAGACTGACAAATCGTAATCTTGCTCTCCTGGCCAACTTTAGAACGTTGTCTAAGTGTGAAATCGAAGTTTATCTAATTAGTGCTATGATCTTCTATGATCTTTCTTTCCAAAATCTATACATTCTTCGATTCGTTTGGGGACAAGCTACAAATTACACCGATAGTACCTTACACAAAAAAAAGACATTGATCGTTTTCCCCGTGACCTTTTATATCTAATCAAAAAAGCTTAGGGTGTCCTATGTTCGACAGCTACTAGAATTTGGCTATCAGGTTTCGAGTCTCTATTTTGTGAACACAGATATTTTGGGGACTTTGGCCTCCTTGAGAAAGTGAAGAAACGTTTCACAAAGCTATCGCGGACCCTAAGACAGTTGAGTTAAATGGAGAGTATAGGAACCCTAGTACTCACAACACTGGAGGAATGCAGAAAGCAAGAGGACTTGATGGAGATGCTATGGGACAACTTGAAGCCATCGTGGATCTTTTATCGATAAGCAGTTTCCTTACCTTGTCGTCGTATAGGCCTCGAGTATCTGAATTTCTTGACGTTGTTGTATTTGTGATATTGCATAATCTGATCGCTGAGTGGTCGGTTGGACAGCTTGTTGTCCTTGTCAATCATGATAGGTTCCACTGCATTTATTTGTATAACTGTGCTAATAGTTAAGGAATAATACTGTGCGGACAGAATATTTATCCCCATTTTATTTAACCCACGGGTGGCCAGCCTTTTCAGAGGCCGGGCCAAATTTTTGAAATAAGATTTCCCGCCGGGCCGCACAACTCGCAGAACATAAAATAAACTACAAACGGAGCTGCCATGGAATTCACCGACCGGAGTCGGGCCCATCATAATACTTTTTTTTTTTACACTTTTTTTTTTTACACTTCTGGGGGGTGAGCAGTGGATTCCGGACTTACGAACCGGCTGTGGTAGGTTTAGGACAGCTGTCTTGCCACATGTGAGCGTTCACCTTACCACCCATTCACTCCCCCTTCGAAGCCATAGAATTTGAGATGCAGAAATCGCGGTTTTAGATAATTTTTCTAGAAAGGAGTTGATTATTTTCCTGGAGAGACCAAGATCTTTAAAAAGGTGAAACAAAGATTTAGCTGGCAGGCCACGAGCGCCTACTTCCACCGCGTGAAGGTGAACAGTGGAGCCGTTCCGGGTGACGGCATTTGCGAGGACATGGTATTTATTTAATTTGTACTCGTGGTCTTTTGGGATATTTGATTTCCATGGAACACTTAATTCTACGATAAGGACCATCTTTCGAGATAGAGTATTTATTTATTTATTTATTTATTTATTTATTTATTTATTTATCCCTAGTATTACATGATTAAATTTCCTATAGTATATTTTACATCATTTAGTCGTACATACAAAATGTGAACCCTGGAAATTTACTAAAGGTGCGGCTTCGGCGGGATTTTATCACCTCACTAGGCAGAGCCTGTATTGAGGTGATATTTAGTACTGTGTTCATCTGCCGGGTGTATAGGTATTTTATTTAATCTTGGGAAATCCTACAAGTGTATATTGTATAACTATTATAGTATATAGGTATATATGTTAAATAAAAATATTTATTAAATTAAATGAGATATAATATATATGGGAGATATATGAATACAGTTATGAGGCTAATGAGATAATAATAACAATAATAAGTAATATAAATCATCTGTGCACCTATTTAATAACGTTAGTTACTAACGACTCACAGTGCTCCCTCGTCGAGTGTAATAACCATAATGTTACCAGTCTTTTGTAGTGAGCGTCATTTTGAATGATTGTAGCTTGGCCTAATTGCGTGGTAAATATGTTATGGAGTTTTTTCGCTAGGTAAATATAGTGTCTTTGTCCAAAGGTCGTTCTCATTTTTGGTTGTACATGTCTGTCTTTATGTCTTGTGTCGTGTCTATGGGCGTTACTGGTCGGCTTGCTGTTGTCCCGTTGGAGTTATTTCCTGAAGGTGTTGAACTCAGCTTTCAATGGCTTCACCGAACATATCCGGGCCCATTGGCAATAAAGGAGGGTGTCGGACGAGGTGGGACTAGTGAGCGGCCGCTCTACAGTTCTCCAGCGCGCGTGACGTTTCGGCTCGCTACAAGCCCTCATCAGCTAGTCTGCGATGACTAGGACGCGGAGAACCACCAGTCCCGCCCTCGGCCTCCCTCTCTCTACCTATCCATATTCTGTAGGATGCCTCCAGTGCCGCTTTCGAGGCTCTCTCCATGTATGAGCTCAGCGCCGCTCTCGGCAGGCCTAAATTCTTGAAGAGGCTGTAGAGTGACTTCGCCGGTAGTCCTCTTGCTCCGACTTCCACGGCGAAGAGATCAGTCTTAAATCCGTTTCTCACTATCCGGTCTACTAAATTGCAGTACTTGTTTACTTTGAAGTTGTGGTCCTTCGGTATGTTGCTTTCCCATGGGACTGTAAGTTCGACAAGTACAACATGCTTTGTCGCCATTGAGAATATGAGAATATCCGGTCTGTAAGCTGTGGTGCAGATTTCTGAAGGCATTTGGTAATGCTTCTCATGTGTGTCCATCAGCAATTGCCAGTCCTTTGCTGCTCCCAAAATTGAGGACGGTTTAGTCCTATCTTTAGGCAGCTTCTTCGCTCCGGGTTTTACAAAGTTGACCTTCTTGAAGCCATTGCTCGTTTGCCCTTTTCTGGTCCGTGCAATAGATAGGCTGATAGCCTCTCTGATGATTTGGAGGACTTTATCATGGCGATAGGAATAATGGCCTCGGTCAAGCAGTATTTTGCAACCACATAGCAAATGTTTGGCAGTGCCTATGAACTCCTTACACGTCGGGCATACTTTATTTGTAGATTTCCCCCACCGAACTAGGTTACTCGGGTCAGGCAGAGTAAGTTGGAATGCATTTAGGTAGAACTTAAGCAGTTCAGGGGACCAGTTGTATATTAGGGATTTCCACTTCAATGCAGGGGGGATGCAGAAGTCACCCACAGTCAACCAGTCATTCTGCATTTCTAAGTTCAAGGCGTGCAGTTTGAAACCTTGCTCCATGTCCTCCTGGGCAAAATCTTTCAGTACTTCTTTGTCAGACTTAGCTGTTTCCATACCCAGTCCAGCTCTATTAGTGCGGATACCAACTTGGAATGATTTGTAGAAGTCGAGTCTTGATTCCATTTTATCTGATAGCGATGTGTTCGGTAGGGCTCGAATGGCACTATCATTGGAGTCTTTGAGTATACATCGTTTGGCTATTCTCGCCTTTTGATAAAACGTTGACGGTTTCTTAATGTTTAGTCCAAAGTTGTTGTGAGATCTAAATAGAGTTGATGGGTCAGCTGGGTGAGCCAGGCCAAACCATGATTTCAGGGATCTGGTCACTTTAGAGTCTAATTTATTAAGATTTTGCTTAGAGAAGTCATAGACAAGAAATGGCCATGAAAGTTTTGATGTCAAGTAGTTATCGTAGATCCATGCCTTATGTGTACCAAGGAGGGGAAGATTGTCAGTTCGGCAAAGGTACTCATCAAAAAGTTTGACAATGTCCTCGGTGGGATGCTCCTTTCCTCTGCTAGTGATTTTTTTCCCTAGAAACTTGAAAGGAGCTTCATCAGCCACTGTTGCGATTGTTTTACCAGACACTGTCAGACCCGGGTCGTTTGAGATAAATTTTGTACCCTTCCTTACTAAGTTCAAACAGTAGCACTTTGCCGGTTTAATCTTCATTCCATTGGTCCATTCGCAATAGTCGTCTACTACTTTGAGAAGTGCTTGGTTTTGTTTTGGATTGCGGGTTAATAGTGTTATGTCGTCCGCAAATGCCAGGATAGCCGCCATGTATTTGTCTCCGTATTTGAACCTGTATCCCCATTTACTTTCTTTTACGACAAGGGTATCAATTAGAATGTTGATAACAATGTTAAATGCCACCGGAGAGAGGCAGCAACCCTGGAAGAGTCCTACGCCATAGTGAATTTCAGGTGTCTTCTCCGCTTCACCTTTTAATTGTATTACGAAGGAAAGCTTTTTGTAATAGGATGCTATTATATTGCAGATCAAAGGTGGCACATTATACCATTCAAGCGCCTTTAATAGTAATTCGTGGCGCACCGAACCAAAGGCATTTTCAAAATCCAACCACGTGGCAGTTATTTGTCTCTCGTTCTTTCTTGCATCTTTAAGGCATTCAGTTAGCAAGGAATTATGTTCTAGACATCCTGAAACTCTTGGGAGAAAACCTTTCTGATATTTTTTATCAAGACCTGCTTTTTTATCAAGACATGCATATCAAGACCTGCCGTACGTATAGCTGTCTTGCATCCAACACCATAAAATCCCTGTAGAGCTGGTCACTGGAGTAGCGGTATGGCTTCCTGGCTATAACCCTAATCAAGGCCTTTTGGGCCTTTATCAGAGGATCCAGATTTGTTTTGGCCATACCACCCCAGCCTAGTTGTCCGTATATTAGCAGAGATTGAGCTAACGCGTAATATATCGTCCTCAAGACATTGATTTCAAAGACGTTTCGAATATTTTTAAATACATACATTAGTTTTCTCATTCTTAACGCTGTGATGTCAACATGGTCATACCATTTTAGGTTATTGTCAATAGTGATTCCTAGGTATTTTATTTGACATGCTTTTTCCAATGGGTGGCAGTTGCAGTAGTTATCATAATTGCATTCGTGCAGTATAAGTTGCAATTCAGGTGATGGCTGCTGCCTCCTGTCGATACTAAAGGTCAAATACTTCGTCTTTTCCCTATTGAGTGTTAGCAAGTTTTTGTCTAGCCATTGATGGGCTGCTTTTAATCCAGTCTCTGCCTGGCCGAATACTAACTCCCATGTGTCTGCTTGGAAAAGTAACACCGTATCATCAGCAAATGACAGAACAGAGCCAGTTATTTCCAGTTGACAAAAGTTGTTGATGTACACGTTGTTGATGTAAAGAGTTATATCTGGACGCAGGGCTGTGCATCCGAGACTTTCAGGGAATTTATACTGCTTAGAGACCGAATCGACCTCCATAATCCAACCTGAAGCTTTCTCGATTATTGAGAAAGGTTTTGCAGTGAGATGTTTTTTGCCTTTAGAGCCAACCCGCACAAACTGTATTGGGGGTTTGGAGGATACTGTGGAACCCTTGTTGGCACGAGCCAATGAGAGGCTAAGTACCTCGCGAATAACAGCAAGGACTTTGTCGATCCAAGGCCACCTTGCAGCCAGATAGAATATGTCTAGCTGTGCAAGGGGTGTTGCTACAAAGGGGACATGAACTATCCTCGGCATAGCTCCAACGAGTGAGGTTACTGGGGTCTGGAAGTGTATGCTGAAAGGCATTTAAATAAAATTTTAGCATCTCTGGCTTTAATAAAATTTAGCTTTTAAATAAAAATTAGCATCTTGGCTTTAGCTAAAATTTTAGCATTACTTTCCAGTGCACTAAGTCATTAATGTCGATCTCAAATGAGGTCGTAGCTAGACGCAAACAGTTTTCTAAATGTTCATCGGTAATTCGGGTTCTCTCTTTGGATTTGATGTGCTTCATGCGACTAGAAAATCTGTTCACACTCGTAAGTATTTCCAAATAGAGAAATCATAGCAAGAGCATGTTTGTAAATAGTCGGATATTTTTCCTTATCCAAATAAGTTTTGTAGAACTCTTTTAAGCCAAC
Organism: Micropterix aruncella; assembly: GCA_944548615.1. NCBI lineage: Eukaryota > Metazoa > Arthropoda > Insecta > Lepidoptera > Micropterigidae > Micropterix > Micropterix aruncella. The sequence continues at coordinate 3,150,363 of OX155971.1, read as the reverse complement.
CTGATGAAATTTCTCCTTTAACTGTGCATCACAATGCAGAAAAAAGTACACGATGTTTTTCAAAATCTTGAAATCGGGTTTGAAATTCGAGGTTCAACATGGAAATTAAAGAAGCGTATTTATCCGCCGCCGTCTGCGCGTGCTGTGCCGTACATTAGCACAGTATGTACGTATCGTATCGTACTGTACTGTCGTATCGTATCGTACTGTAAATGAAAGTCATTGCTTGCTAAAGATCTAGGTCAAAATAAACTGTTTGACTGTCTTCATGTAGTAGATGAATCATTATTTTGTAAATCGCAGTACGTTTCCGTCTTATTTTTTTTTTTGTCTTAATTTTGGATAATCAGCAATTCGGATAGTCGGAGATCGGATAATTGGAGTTGTACTGATATTAAAAAATTAAAAAGCACGAGTGTTGTTACAAAAAGTGAACTATTGTATTTAGAATTATTATAAACAATTTGTATGCGCTAAAGAAAACGTTTTTAAGATAATAGAGTTCTTCTAACAATATTTGTTGCAACAAAATTCAATTTACGGAAGGTCCGTTACGGCCACGAAGACGCGTGTCATCTTTATAAACATTCTATGAGTCAGTCGACGGGCTGTGTAAGGCCTGCGACATCTTCCGTTGGGCAATTGCCTTTAGCGGGGCTTCTCGAGAGCCATCGATCCGGCCTTCCGAGTGTGGCGTATCAATAAAAATAAAAATGAATTATTTCACTAGCGACTGATTTTTATTTATAATAAATGTAACCACCATTGCCATACAAAATATAGTCCTTTGGAAATATTATCCGTTATTTTGTTTTACAATTAATTGGTAGGGGTTATTCGGTTGCAACTGTCGATTTAGAAGCTGTTTTTTAGTTAAAGTTTCAATTAAAATACAAACAGAGATGCTATGGAATTCTCTCTTGCTCTCGCTCTCGCTCGCTCTCTCTCTCTCTCTCTCTCTCTCTCTCTCTCTCGCTCTCTTGCGCTCTCGCGCTCTCTCGCTCTCTCGCGCTCTCGCGCTCTCTCTCTCTTTCTCTCTACTCGCTCTCTCTCTCTCTCTCTCGCTCTCTCTCGCTCTCTCTCGCTCTCTCTCTCTCTCTCGCTCTCTTCCTCGCTCTCTCTCGCTCTCTTGCTCTCTCGCTCTCTCTCGCTCTCTTGCTCTCTCGCTCTCTCGCTCTCTCCCCCCCCACACCCCCCCACGTTTTTGTATAGATGTGTCTAACATTCCGGTACTGACAATACCAAATACAAGAATTCATGGACTCTGTTAAAATGGATGCTTCGGACGGTGATTCTCGCTGTGATGATAAAGACAAAGATCCAAATTACCTGCCGGATGTAATAACTCCAGACGACATCATTATGGACTGCATTCACAATATGCAGGCAGGTGAAACAAGCGATTGTTTAATCCAAAACAGGTAAAAACCGTGCAGCAATGTGCACGTGCAGCAATAGCAATGTGCTCCTCTAATGCCAAAACCTGTTTTTACTATTATCATCATAATAAAATAATGTGCATCTACTCGTTTCCATTTATTATTTGCCTAAAATGGCTTTATGCCTCTTTGTCTAATAAAAACCATTAAAACAATAAAATTCATTTTCTCCTCTATTTTTTACCTAAACCGTCAAAGGTTACGCGAGGGCACCTCTACCTTTTTTCACCTGGCACCTTAACAGAAAGAGATAACTATATTCTGATAACTTTTTCGGGTTTCTTGGCACATTATTAATCAGAAAAAAAAACCAACTAAATTGAATATTTTTTAGGATCAGTTTAGGACAGTAAAGGTGTCATTCCTAAGCGAGGCCCGCGGCTAGAGTCGTACAGCTGTAGCCGCCGAGTACATTCCTTAAAAAGGAGCGACTAGAGCAGTACCGTCTTGGACATCATGTCAGATGCATCACTGTTGGCGTTAACCTATCTTTTATTGCAAGAAAAGGAGGAAGAAGAGTTATTGTTGATGAAGCTGAAAAAGAACGAAAAGCCACATTTATTGTACCTATCGAGATGCGAAGAGGGGTTTCGAAACATTTTAATTAACCCGGTCGCTCCGTAACATCCCCTGGGGGACCAAATGTCGGCCGCCTAACACTCCGTAACGTTCGTTACGGGACCAAACGCTCGCCGCTGCGAAAAATGCAATTTACAATTCGACACGCCGTACTACATACTTTCTGAGGGCGCTACGATATGGCCAAAATATCTTTAATTCAAGATTTCCGTCTGGCAATATCGAAGGACAATTTAAAAAGTGAGCATAGACGTCAAACGCCAGTGTCCGTCGGCAACCCCCACGGCCGCGTACGGTTCCGCGAAATGGGTGATAAAAATGGTGTGTGTGCAGTGTTTGAGTGCCATTTACTGGAGAACAGTGAGTAATTTGCATTTTAAGTAGTTTCTGAATGAGGATTAGTCATTTGAGATAGTCCATTTGCTGTTTTTCACGAATTTTTAAACAAAAGACTTCGGCGACAACACACCCCTCGCGAAAAAATGGCCGTTTTTATTTTGTAATGTTTGTGAAATATCCCGATATATCGCGAAATATGACGTAATGTCGCTTTAATTTACTAACAAAATAGGTATTGCTTCATTTACATCCTAAGTTATCACATAATTAGGCGTATTTTGAACATTATATGTTGTTTTCTAATATGACTCGCGCAAAGAAACTTGTTTTGATAATTACTATGAGAGAATTAAGTGCGATTTTCCATAGTTTTTCGATGAAATGTGACTCTTTGGAGTATAGTAATTAGTTATTAGACATATAATAAGTATATAATGAGACAATATAATTGAAAAAATCTAACGAATTTTATATTATGAGCATTCAAAGTTTATTATTAAGTTTTGGACGCAAACTCTCAAAACTTTAGATTTTTCTGTAATATCAGACAAAGCTCAAAGTTCTGTTGTGATTTCTAAGAAGTGTGATGTAGTAATAAAGTTATTTTGAAAGAATTTCATATAAAAAAATACCATAAGTATTCACAAATTAATTTTTTTTTTTTTTACGAGAATACATAAAATTTTTCTTGGCTGAATAAATAAATATTTTTGTATGCAAATAAGTAAAAAAAAAATATGGTTTTGGTAAAGCATTTAACCCCTAGAGCCCCGATTGGCCGATATCGGCCAAAACACGGTTCAGCGTGACGGCCCCGTTTTAATTGAATTTTAATTTAATTTGTTTTATTTTATTATGTTAATATGTTTTATTTTAATTATGGGTACAGTGGTTTGACAGTAATTAATGTTTTGGTGAGACAGTGTCATAATTCAATTTTTTTACTAATTTTTACTAAAAATTTTTGGGACATCAACTTGTCAATCAGCTGAGGGGCCGAGGCGTGAAGGGTTAATAAAGAACATAACTGTATTTACAATTTTTGCATATTTTACGTATTTTGTGAAAAAAAAATTGAAATGATTTTATAGGCGAGTTTTTTCAGTTCGCCAATTTTGTAATATTTATTCATTATTATCTTAATTGTTTTACGAGATAAAGTTATAATGTTTTATATTTCAAATTTCAATGCAGTCATTCTTTTTATGATTTACAGTTATTCTTTTTATGATCGGTGTAGTGGTTTACAAGTTATGGTCGTTTGTATCAAGGTCGTCGACTCGCGTCGATTTTACGCCCGAATATGTCGCGCGCAAAAGTGATAGCTGAATTTTTACTTTGTGAGAGGAGGGGTTAACAGACATATTCTACGGGACGATTCAATGTTCAGAAAGTTTTTTCGTTTGAATAGAGTCCAGTTTGATTACATATTGCCGTGCATCGAAAGTGGTTTAAACATAAAATCATGTAACAAAGTCAAACAGCCCATTAGCCCTGCAGAAAAACTGGGATTGCCGCTAAGGACCTTATCTCTGACGTTTCCATCGTTGTACAGGTGGTGTTTTGGGTTGAAAACACAAGGGTGTTCACGCACTAGTTCGATGTTTCGAGTCATCCATGATTTAATAGGGAAATAAACACCAAAACCGTATAAACAGAGTTCCAGTCGTCGCGGCTGTTACGACTGGACTGCTCATGCAAGCAGTCTAGCCGTACGGCTCGAGCCGCCTGACTAGAGCCGCTTCCGTCGCGCGGCGCCAGCCGCGTTATAGGAATGGGTTTCGTTTATTTACATGCGAAGCAGTATGAGTCATAGTCCCGCGGCTCGAGCCGCGCGGCTGGAGTCGCCACAGTCGTCGCTTAGGAATGACACCTTTAGATGGTTAAAAGCTGTAGGTATGCATAATCATCATAATCTGAGTTTAAGATCAATTATAACTAGCCTGATACTGAATAAGGTGCAAAAAACACTGTTTTCTGATCTTCAGGCACTCCTAAGTAATATCAAGTTATTGTGCAAGGTATTAATCATCATCAATAATAGTAACAATCAAAATTGATTAGAAAAGGATACATTGAGATGGAGAATTGAGTATTTCGTGGTCTGGTGGAGTCAATTTTGACATCAACTCGGCTTGAGGAAAACCATTGAGGGTCCTCGAGCAAAAATCTTCTAGCCTCTCGTACTCCTTGCCTCGGTAGATAAAAACCTAAAAATAATAAAAGTTTTTAATTTTAATATTCTTAAAAACTGAAATAAAACATCAAATATAATAAAATATAAAAACATACATGTATTTTGGATTTCAGAGAAAAAAGCAAACTCACCCTATTACGTAGAAACTCTGGAAAGCCCTGTCCGAAGTAGCCTACTCTGAAGTATTCAGGCCTTGCTCTTGGGGCCCTTAAGGCGTTGTACAGTTTGCTTAGCCTTAAGTGTAGGATAGAAAGAGCCTCATACGCCGATTCACTCACCAATACTGACACTAGCTCGGAACATGTGTCTATGGCCAATTCCCACATCTGAGAAGTCAAAATAACATATTGATAACAACGACATATTTAATAATAAAATGGATGACTCGTTTATCTCTGGACGGACTAATTTGAAAATAGGAGATAACATTCGATGCGGATTTTCACAACATTGAAGTCATCTATTCACATATCTAAGGCCTTTTGGCCGCCTTGTAATGAAATATGTTTTTCCTGTTTAAAATGTCTTAACCCTTGGAGTAAATGGGTATTTTCATGGATGCATCTGTCTCTTTTGCAGGATTTTCGGCGACATCGACCTTAAAGTACTATAACTACGAAACTACTACACCAATCATAAAAAGAACAACTGCACAATGATTGCATTGAAATTTCGAATATAGAATATTGAAATATCATTTTGTAAAACAATTAGATAATTATGAATAAATATGAGAACATCAAAGAAGTGAAAAAAACGCGCGACCAGATTTGGTCGACTCGTACTCAACGGATAATTGTTTCGCGACCAGATTTGGTTGACTCATACTCAACGGGTTAAATCCCATTTTATCTCATTGGTTATTACTTCTATTGGTTATGTTCAATATGGCTACTTTCAAGGTATAAGAGTATTGTAGCGCATTGTAGATGTATACAGTATAAAATAATACAGTAGATCTCCAATTATCCCAACTCCGACTATACGAATCGCTGATTATCCGAAATTAAAATGGAAAACAATTAGGATAGAAACGTACTACAATTCGCAAAATAAAGATTCTGTCTACGCGCGCTATTGTCCTTGGGGATGATGTACTAATGTACAACACTTTCTAATAACGCTTAATATGTAAAAGTGCAGTTTGTTTTTTTAGCATAGTCCACATGAGGATGAGCGAATTCATGCACCGGAATGAGTACCTTGGAGTATCAGTGGAGTCTCGGGCTGCCTCGAGCACAATTCTCTCCTGGCTGCTCCCATCAAGGATGCGAGACAACACGAACGCCAAATCAAAATCGACCTAGAGAATGCCTTTGGGTCAGTCCGACAGTCTCCTCCACTTTGCACTCCGCTGGTACAACTTGCCACCTGTGGTGCGTGACATTCTAGCCTCCTACTACAACTGTCTGACGTTCCATGTCAAAACGCAAGAATGGACTACCCCCTCTATACCATATTCAATTGAACTATTTCAGGGCTGTTGCCTCTCTCCAATGATTTTTAATATCGTTTTTAAAATACTGCTGGAAAGCCTGACCCAGTTTGACAGGAAGTGGTGCTACCGTTTTAAAACAGACGGCCAATACACCTCGTCGTGCCTCGCCTTTGCCGACGACCTAACTTTTATCACCAGGAGCACAAAGCAGCTTTCCCTGCTATTACAGAAAGTGGACCTGTTCTGCGACTGGTCAGGCTGTATAAAAGTGAACCCCTCCAAATGTTTTTGCCTTAGACTCGCCCGCATAGACAAAAAATTTACATCCTTTGACCCTAAATTGGTGTGTAAGTTGTGGAGTTTCATTCGTTTTCGGTTGCGACCGAAAACGATTTGAACCGAATGGAACCGCATATGTGTGAAACAGGCCTAAGAGCGGTTTTTAGCCGTCAATTGGACACAACGAAAATGTAATGTAATGTAATACCAGGAAGTAAAAACGACATACTTTCCCCTTATCAAGGTAATTGATAATGTCAATGTAGAGCGCCTCCTTTAGATGTCGGTGAGAAGCAGCGATGGGATGCTGAGGTGATCTAAGCCTGGAGGCTAAAGGCTTAGATGCCCAAGCTAGCAGCTTGGAGTGCAGCTTGAGGGTCAAACCCGCCTCTGTCCAGTTCTCCACTTGAGCATGTAGCCCGCACAGCTTATTCACATAGCGAATGTACATCTCCGGACGATCTATCTCCGAATAAAAGTCCTGGTAAAAAATAATCAAATTAATATCCAACAAATATTAAAATATGCTGTTTCTTAGCTGCTGTTGCACACTCAGACAACTATAAATAAGATACAAAACGAATTTACCCCGTGAAGTTTGTGATATCCGACGTTTCAGCCGCCTTTGTCTAGGGTAGACTAAGCGGCTGCAACGTCGCCGAAACATCGGGTGTTACAAACTTCAGGCGGTATATTCGTATTTAATCTTATTTATTTATCAAACAACTTAATCTTATCAAACAACCGCGATAGTCTCCGATTTCACACTTAGACAACGTTCTAAAGTTAGCCAGGATTATATAATTAAACCGCATTTTGAAATTTTGATAATTTAAAAAAAATAATTAAGATACAGCAACGATTTGTATGCGGCTTGACAGTTTGCCGCGTGCGCTTTGGTGGCGGTTGCGATAATGCAATTACTTTAATGAAAAATGTGGAAAATATATATGAGGGCCGGCCGAAACGGCTACGCATGTGATGGAATCAATCTTTAAAGAAATGCAATAGATAGCACTAATTAGATAAACTCTGATTTCACACTTAGACAACGTTCTAAATTTGGCCAGGAGAGCAAGATTACGATTTGTCAGTCTGCTCTCTTTTCCCTTCTGGATTATGGAGATAGTTAACCTCAACCACACAGAGGAGTTATCCACTAAAGTTGAGTGTCTCCAAAATGTTTGCATTCGTTATGTCCATGGCCTCAAAAAATTTGACCACATCACGGAGTACAGAGAGAAGCTTCACTGGCTGTCGACCCGGGAGAAAAGAGATGCGAGTTCTTTGTATGCTTTTCAAGATCTTGGATGGCGTCGATCCCAATTATCTTACTGGCAGATTTACTGCACTATCGGCTCATGGACGCCCTCTGAGATCAAAAGACAACCTGCTACTCTCTCCCTAGTCACAGCACTGACTTTTCTCATCCTCTTTCACCGTACATGGAGCCCGTCTTTGGAATGCTTTCCCGATAAATGTGAAAACCGTGCCAAGCATAACAAGTTTTAAAAACAGACTCAGAGAGCATTTGAAATCTTCCAGATAAATTCCCTTTTCTCTCCCGTTCCCCTCCTTTTTAAACTATATCATCCTTATAGGTGTTAGATTATTTTGGTGTGGCACATCCTGTGCCCACAAAGAGTTAAGTATATATTTCTTTCTATCGTCTTTTATTTTATTTATCATACTCTTTATATAGGTTAAGTTATGTAGTCTACTCGCAAATAATGTTCATACAATAGTATAGGTTAGCTCTAAAATATTACCTGCAGGCAATAAGCTCGCCTTTTCTTAAGAATAAAGCATTTTATTATTATTATAAACTAATAGATGGCATTATATCTCTCCGTATTATTTCTTTGATGTAATCAGACTATAAAGAAATGTGATAGATGGCACTAATAATTGTATGTTATTATTGTTATCATAGCAAAATTATTGGATTTTTATAATCAATCGGTGCTTTATAAAAAAAAACATTAATTATCAATGTTATTATAGATGGCCAAAAAATTGCTGGACAACTTAACAGTCTAATGAGATAGAACAGAAGCTCATAGCATAACTGGATGATAGAAAATGTAGTAAATTACATCGACTTACCAGTAAAGTAGTGGTTGCTTGCATCCTGTGGTCTATGCTGGCGTGATCGTGGAGCTCCCGATAGAGGAGTAACGTGTCCAATAACCTCCCTATAATAGCCACAAACCTACAACCGGGGTCTTTGAGAGTAGGGTGGGACGCACACTGCTTACACACCAAAGAGACGAATAACGATCGCCACTGTGCATCTCCTTTACCACCTATGAATGAAATTATCAAGAAGTTACAAAAGCAGAAATGTATCTGGAAGACAGCATCGGTCAAAGAAACACATGGTCAACTAGAGCTGTCAACTACAACAGGCGAACCCGTCACTTCCGGAAGTTTTAACGATATTAGATTGTTCTATCTCCCGTGAGTTATGCATAGAAGATTTGGGCCGAAAGCAGTCCACTGTCTAGTTACACCACTCGCCCGTAAGAGACCAACGCCTTACCGCGAGATAACCAGGTTAATCACCCAGCAGGCCGACACTCCCGCCCTTACTTCCAGTTGCAACCAGATTACTCCGGTCTCCCGACTGGTTCTAGGTTCGAGGTCCCGGCTGTTCACCCAGTATCGGGTAGCCGAATGGTTGTTTCAAGAGCAGTTGCCGTATGTTTAACAACTACCCCCGCTGTATAGGAGACAGTACTAGTTCCAGACTCCCCCGGCTGTCGGTCGGAATGCACAATCGATTGGCTGACCGTCCAGGAGTGCCGAAGGTTGACTCCTAGGGGAAACTGGCCCGCAGGCTTGTCCTACCTGGGCTCGCACTTCTGCATGGATGCCGCCGAATGGGTGTTGTTGACCTGTGAGTTTGACCGACCCTAACGTATGGGTCTTAGTGGTCTAACTGTCAAAGTGGCAATTAAATTTGCAGTGCAATGCTCTTTTACACAATCAAATTCAGTGGCGGCTTTTCCATAGGGGCAAAAGGACAATGCCCCTCAAACATTATTATTATTATATTATACACTAGCAGCTTAAGGCTGATGCGTGTATATCACATGCACTTGTTTTTAAACTTGTGACTGTTTTGCACTAAGAAAAATGTTGAGTTTGTTTTTAAAGCTATTGACAGAGATAGCACTGATCACTTCCTCTAGCAACACATTCCAAGCATCCACTACACGATTTGTCAAAAAATATTTCCTGGGGTTCGATGCTGCAATTGTCTTATTTAGCTTCAACGAGTGTCCACGCAGTTGCTTATTGGTGTTCAGGGTATACATGCTCTCGAGGTTGGGCACACTGTAGTAACCTAGAAGCATTTTGTAGCTTTCTATTAAGTCTCTTCGCTGCCTACGTTCCTCTAATGTTGTCAGGCGAAGTTCTTTCAGTCGTACTTCGCATGGTTCCTGCCTAAATATTTAATTAATATTTAGGCAGTGGTTCGGGGACTAATGCCGACTTGTAAAATAATCTCATGGAAGCCGGCAGCAGATACAAATACAAAAAAAATATACATTGTGCCAACTGCTATCTACCGGCGGACGCCTGGATAAAAAAGATAACTAAATGGAAAATAGCTGCCGGGAAGATCTAGTTCACTATAACACTGATTCAATAAATGAAAACTGATTAGACATATGTAATAGAATAATGTAATCTGAGAGAAATAGGTAAAATCGTAACCTTTATTTAACTTCCAAAAAAAAAAAAGTATTACACCAAGTATGTAAATAAAGAATGTGTTCCACTTAACCACCTATTAAAACTGTTTATCATGCTTCATGTGAATCGCTAATTACTTAGGGCATAATTGGATGGGGTAAAACCCTGTTAGAGCCATTGAAAGTTGCGCAGAAATTTATACTCAAAATTATACTCCGCAGACCATATCGCCATCCCAGCAATGAACTTTATGTGGAAGCTAAAGTCCTTGATTTTAGGCAACTTTTTTTAAAAACTTGCTCTTAAAGCTATTTTTCCAATTTAGACAATAATTCAAATTTAGGAATAATTCAGAACCGAAGACCCACAAGACAAGTTTTAGAAAATAGCTTAATAATACCCAGGATGAAAACATCATTTGGACAAATACATTACTAGAAGACTATCGCGGTTGTTTGACATTATAAATAGGATAGAAAACGAATTTACCGCGTGAAATTTGTAGCATTTTCCGAAGGAGATGGAACATGTCAATGATGTCCTTAGGAAAAATGGATACGGAAAATATCACGAGACACGCACAAGATCTAATACACACGAAACTCAGAAACCGAGCAAATCAAGAGCATTCTTACCATACGTCAAGGGCGTGACAGATCGAATAAGTAAGATACTAAACAGATTCGATATAAAAACGATCTTTAAAAAGACCCAAAATATAGCTTGATTTTTGAGGCCTGTAAAGGATGTAATACCACTGCAAACCCCGGGTGTGTATAAAGTCGAATGCAGTTGCGGTTTAGCCTACGTTGGACAAACGAAATGGCCCATAGCCACGCGACTGTCAGAACACATCAAAGCTGTTAAAAACGTTCAGCGAGAAAAATCGGCGATCTGCGAACATATATTGGATAGCGGAAGTAACCACTGGATGCAGTTTCAAAATCCCATTGTGCTATCCAGAGAACAATTCTACTTTCCTCGCATGATCCGGGAAGTTTTAAGAATAAAGCATCCTACCTTCGACCAGTACATCCAGTTTGTGAATCATCTCATTCTCAAAGTCGCTGAAGTTGCCCTTGATCTGCGAGAGATCCTTCTTAGTCTCTCCGTAGGACTCGGGCAAATACTTGGACGAGTTGAATTCGCACTGCATCATGTCGAAGAACAGGGGGATCGTCGCCTTCCTGAGTTCCGTTTCTGGTATTAAGCTCATCTCCAAAAATGGGCCCACGAGGGCGGGGACGAACAGCATCTTGTGTTGCCCTATAAGAAAAGTTTAACCTTTAAGACACGGGGCCTCACAGAAAAAACGACCCTCCAAGTGCAGTGGTTTTTTTTTTGCATAGCTGTGCGCCAGGGGTGGTTTTGATTGTTTATAAATTAGTAATAAAACATGGGTTGAGCTGAAGTATGTATATTATTCTTTGAATATTACATTACATTACATTTTTGTCGTGTCCAATTGACGGCTAAAGACCGCTCTTGGACGTGTCAAAATAATTGGGTTAGGTAGTAAGTTTCGTTACTACTCTTTACTGAACATACATAGGAAGTCAAGAATTAACTACTAGATTTTCAAACTATAAATATAAATAATCAAAATAGAAGCCTAATATTTGAAGTAGTTAGTAATTTGAAAAGATACGTATTAAAATTATTCATCGTAATATTCAAATTGTCAGTAAAATGTTAAATAATCAAATTAAATCTACACTATGCATTTTAAACTAAAAGTACAAATATAAGACCAACTTGGGGTGTCGACTACAGCGGGCGAGCCCGTCACCACAGGAAGTTTTAACGATTAGTCGTTCTATCTCCCTACAGTGAGCGTAGAAGACTTGGGACAAAACAGTCCACTATCTAGCTACGCCACAACCCGTAAGAGACTAACGCCTTAACCGCGAGATAGCCAGTAATGTTACCTGGCGGGCCGACACTCGCGCCCTTACTTCCAATTGTGACCAGATTTCTCCGGTCTCTCGATTGGTTCCGAGTTCGAGGTCGCTTGCGCGGTCCTCTCCCTTACGAAGCGGTGACACGGTGTATACCGAATCTATCGCGGACCACGGCGTCCTTTGCCCGACTCTTCACCCAGGATCGGATGGTCGATGGTCATTTCAAGAGCAGTCGCCGTAAGGTCCGCAAACAACCCCGCTCTATAGGAAACAGTACAGCTTCCAGACTCCCCCGACTGTTAGTCGGAGTGCACAATCGATTGGCTTGCGCCGCACGGTGCGCAGACCGTCCAGGAGCGCCAGAGGTTTGATTCCCAGAGGAAACTGACCAAGGCCAGAGTCCTACCCACGTTCGCACCTCATGCGTGGAGGCCGTCGGATGGTTGTTGACCCAGGAGTGTGACCGACCCTGTACAGAATGGGTCTTCGTGGCCAACCCAGCATGGGCCCATTAACTCCCTAAATATAAGACCATATAAAATAATCAGACAAAAAGGCTCTACCTTTTTTAAGTAATTTAAATGGGCACAATATTTGAAAAATCATGGCCCTCAAATTCGGCCAGATTATAGAAAGGGTGGCCATCAGCATCTACCTAGCCTACAATAACAAAGCTTCATTTTTATATGAATTTTGTAGAATTACAACCTTTTATTTTATGATATACCTGTCTTACTAAAAACTGTTTGAAATGTTCTTTTTTTTAATTTTTTTATCAAAATCTTTTTAATTTTTGCGGCATATGTTGTTTTATTTATAAAACCAATTGGAAGAATAAATTCCCCAGAAATATAAGTAAAAATAATGGTACTTTCTACTATGCAGGATGAGTTTTTAATAAGTCACATCCTTTAAGTGGGTGAATCAGTACGAGCAAATAAACAACTTTTGACATATTTTTTTGGATATGACAATATTTTTTTTTTGTTTTTTTCTTTTTGGTAAATTTAAAAAATTTGACTGATAAATAAATGTTTATCAAGCATAAAATATCACGAACAAACAATATTCACGATATTTTACCTATCGCTAGATAGCACATCGCGCTCAATTCTTTTTATACTAGTTTTCAAAACATTGAACTTCAAATAAAATTTAAAAAATATATATTTTTGTGTTTTGTTTTTTTTTTTAATGTTTTTTGCTCGTACTGATTCACCCACTTCAAGGACCTAATTAAAAACTCACTCTAAATAAAAAGAAATTTTTTGAAAAATCATACAACATTATGTAAATTTGATATTTTTCTGAGCCGTTTTGTATTCAGTTACAACACTGGAATTTATAATATTTTTTAAGAAAATAATTTTAGATTAGTTTCATAAAATAAAAACATAAAAATCAAACATTAGTAGATATATTAACAAAGCAGAACTATAAAAAAAGGCACAAAAAAGTGTCACGATCATCAGATAACAAAAAATTATCATTTTACGAGTTATTAGAAAGAAGAATAATTGCCCTTTCTATCCGCTTTAAATACTGAGTTTTTTTGGCAAAATCCAGAAACATTTCTTTGACAAGTCAAGCCAGGACACAACCTCACTAAGCGCACTGTGGGAGTGGATTTTCCCTCTCACTCGTCGTCCCCTAGCTTACGATTGCCCTTAGTGGTGGTGTTTAATGGCACACTGTTAGTTCTGCTTACACTGTGCTATTATGCTAATAAAATAAATATGAATATAAATATTTGCTTTATAATTATTTCAACATTCACCTAAGTTGAACCACATGTTTCTGATGACGAAAGCTCCCTCGCATCTCATGTCTCCGTACTTAGAGGCGAGTCTCCTCTTCTGGTTGGGAGAAAGGTTCTCCAGCTGCAGCGAAGGCTGAGTTAGGAAGGCTATGGCCAGTCGGAACCAGTTGGACCAGACGTGCCTCTCCAAAGGCTCCAAGAATGTGTCCACGAGTGTCGTCGAAAATAGCCTAGACAAAAAGAAATGCAAGTGAGAGTTGAAGATCACTTATCAGACGAGAGGAAAGCTGTTAGCGGTGTCCTACAGAAATCAATCCTTAGACCAATTCCTAGAATGTTGTGCCTGATGGACTTAAACACGGAAATCGACTTAAAGTGGGGATACCTGACAAAGTGTCACAAATGCACATTAATCAAAATAAAAAGTATAATTTTAAATGTTTCACAAATAATGTTATACAGGATTGCGCAGGGAAATGTGAAATTTTGAACAATGAAAAGGGAAATGTGAAATTTTGAATTGAGTTGGCAACACTGTGGCGCCGGAAGTTGTTCAGAACCGATACGTAGTTATTGTGAATGTATAGTGTGTTCCATGGGAATCAAATATCCCAAAAGATCACAAGTACAAATTAAATAAATACCATGATCTCGCAAATGCCATCACCCGGAACGGCTTCACTGTTCACCTTCACGCGGTGGAAGTAGGCGCTCGTGGCCTGCCAGCTAAATCTTTGTCTCACCTTTTTAAAGATCTTAGTCTCTCCAGGAAAATAATCAACTCCTTTATAGAAAAATTATATAAAACTGCGATTTCTGCATCTCAAATTCTATGGCTTCGAAGGGGGAGTGAATGGGTGGTAAGGTAAACGCTCACATGTGGCAAGACAGCTGTCTTAAACCTACCACAGCCGGTCTTTAGTCCCGAATCCACCGTTCACCTCCCAGAAGTGTAATAATTATATATGATGGGCCCGATTTTTGGTCGGTGAATTCCATGGCAGCTCCGTTTGTATTTTATTTCTTTTATTTATCTTCAACAAAAAGTTCCTTACTGACAGAATGGCACTGTGGTCTGGGGTATAGAAGTACAACCATGAGCGATGTGGACTTAAAGAAGTCTCTCTTGCGGGGAGATTACGACAGCAACAGTATGGCTCATGCTATTGGCCTTCAATGCCAGAATGATTGGAAAACAATTTGGGACTTTTGCATTCCGCCGTCAATGCACTAGAAGGTAATGCTTCATGACTAGACGCCAGAGATGAATTCGATTGATAAAGTGTTTTAGAACCAAATTTACTTACATATCTATTCGTATTCCAACTGAAAACACTAAAAAAAACACAAAAAAACTTCACAACCCGATGTCCGCATTGGCGACCAACCAGCGATGTTTTCAATAGAATTTTACCATAAATATCCGTTAAAATGACGCGCGGCGTTATTCTAGCGGCCATCTATGGTAATAATGAGATATTTCGTATGGATTTTAGGATGCGTTTGAATAAGAAAATAATATTACTGTGCGCTCCAGGAGCAAGCCGCCAATATTGGTCGTTACGTAGCCAACGGTGTTCTGATGTGCAACCAAATTTGGTCGTTACGTAGCCAAAGGGTTAATAACTAAAACTTACATTACCAAATTTTGCAAATGAGAATAATTTTGTTCCGGGGTCCTCACAGACGTATGTTAGGTGGCAGTGTGACAATAACAGGTGCTAGGTAGTTCAGGGTTAAAAGTGACTATTATTAAAATGGGGCTTCTCGAAAATCAGGTATCTGGTACCCTAAGGTTGTAGCAATTGATATGTAACATTATATATACATACCCACTAGTGATTTTGGCAAATTTCTTTGTTTCTGTGTTCTGTATAATGTTTTTAAGTCATATTCTTATAATAATGTAATTCTAATAAACTAACTTGTAATAAATAAACGAATGTAAATAAATTAATTTATTATTACTATTATTATTTATTTTTATTTTTATTTTTCGGAAAACTTACAGCGTTTTATACTTAATGCTAACACATATTATACAAATCTAAGGCCAATTAAAAGTTTTCACAACTAAACTAAATCTTTTGTTACAGCGCAATGAGCTATGAAAAAATGCAGGTTTAAATAAGGGGAAAAGGATAGGGAAGCCACATTATGAGATATGTAGATGTATTTAAGATATATGATGTTATATAACAGACATACATATATACATACATACACGTGCACAAATAATAAATTAATATAAATAATACGATAAGGTAATAATAAAATGTAAAAGTATAGTTAATATAAATATATATAATATACATCACAATGTATTTATAACGTTAATATACATATGAACTTTTATAGAAAATATACTGCCTAGAAAGCATTGTTATAGTGTAGCAACCATTATGACAGCCTACGTACCTAACGGACGAAGAAATACCAATCAACCCCGAAGGCTGTTTATCGTATTTCTAATTTCTTCGAAGCAAGTATTTGAAGATAAATTAAAAATATCCAAACATCGAAAGTTTATTATTATTATAAATAGGATAGAAAACGAAATAACCGCGTGAAATTTGTAGGACCCGACGTTTCGGTGACGTTGCAGCCGCCGTTGTCTAGGGTAGACTGAAGAGCTGTCAGTCCGTTGTTTTGCGGGTAGGCCGCAAACCGCTGCCGCCACTGCGTAGGTTATAACTGTGGTGGGGGGCCGGGCTCGGATGTCAATGTCAAACAACCGCGATAGTCTTCGATTTTATATTTATTATTATTATTAATAAAATGCTGTTTCATAAAAAATCCAAAAGGGCTGCTAACTTGAAGTGCAATAACAGTCTTATAGTGGTTACTCACCTGCGTGGAAATTCACAGAAACATGTGAAGTCGAACTTGTTATTAAATTGACGAAAGAACTTTTTTGTAAACCTACTGTAAAACTTTTACAAACCTTTAGGTTTAAATCTTCATAATTACCTCAATGTTTTAAGTATGATGCAGTTTTGAAGGTTGATCATATCAGCCCAGTGTGAGTGGAAGACTGGTTTTTCTACCAAGTCCTTCAGCACCGCTTGTATCTCTGTCAGGAAGTCTAGAAGATCCGGACGAGTCAGGAAGTGGGAGACGTACTGTGAGTAATGCTCTATGTTCATCTGTCGTAGCATCTCCAGCAGAACTGATGCTAGGTAACACTGGAAGGAATATAAAAGTTCAATTGTCAACATCTATGTATATATAAAACAAAGTCGGGTTTGTTCGAACACTTATAACTCGACAACGGCTGGACGAATTTTCATTGTTTTTGATTTGTTGTATTTGTCTCCGTCCCGAATAGCAGAATAACTATTAATTAAAAACGAAAATTGGACAATTGACGAAAATTTTAAATAAAAGAAAAACATTTTCCCATACAAAATGTAAATCCGTGTTTTTCTCATGGTCAGTTGTACGTGGCATGTTTACGTGTCGGCAAATCATCCGCTTTATATATTCTTGCGCCTGATAAAAAAAAAAGATGTATATCACAAGGTGCTTCAATGAAGAGAATTAAACTGAGTGCACCCCATGCTAACAATAGTTTAATTTAATCATGTCTTGCTGAAACGCGATTGATATATTTAATTTTTGTACTTTTATATTTCTTTTTGTGTTATAATCCTAATAAAGTAGTGAACTTAATATTTATTTTGTATTTATTGTATTACTTTCAAAAAATCAATACGCCAAGGTTTTCCAAGCCGAGGTATTTGCCATATTGGAATGCATAAAACTACAAAGTCGACTTGAGGTAAAAAACAGACAAATCCTCATCTGCTCTGACAGCAGAGCAGCACTGGACGCTCTGGCTAAAGCCACCACAGAATCTTCTGTGGTCTGGGACTGCATGCAGGAGCTCAACAAACTGGGAAAATCCAACAAAATCACCCTAATATGGATACCGGGTCACCAAGGCATACCCGGAAACGAAGAGGCCGACAGACTGGCAAAACTGGGCACACTGGATTGCCCGGTGGAGCCAGCTGTAGGGGTCCCCTTCGCTACAGGTAAGAAAATCATCAGGGACTGCTTGGAGCAGGAACATCGGGCTTCCTGGAAACAGAGTCAGGGATGTCGCCAGGCAAAAGCCACGATGGAGCAACCTCTACAGAAGAAAACCAAGGCCCTACTTGACATGAGCGAGAAGAACCTTAGAACCACTATCGGTCTCCTCACCGGACACACGACCCTTAGAGCTCATCTATTCAACCTTGGCTTGACTGAGAGCAAGGATTGCCGAATATGTGGAGAGGAACCTGAAGACAGCATACACATTGTTGGTCGCTGTCCAGGGCTCGTCGCCAAAAGACACAGTTTATTGGGACGAGCCTTTCTCGAACCCAGCCATCTGCCCAACTTGAAGGTCAGTGACCTACTTGGACTGGTAAGAAGTACCGGGCTACTAGCTGACCACTGACCTAACCACACAGTGGGTGGTTACAAAAGACCTTACAGATCTAGGTGACATCAAGGGCTGGAAACAAGCCCCCCACTCTATCTACTACTACTACTACTACTACTACATTCATAAAATCATAAATTAGGTTCAGCTAATCTGCAACTCGACATTCATTGACTGTTAGGCGGTACGAAGTTCGCCGGGACAGTTAGTTATCTATAAATAAAAGCAGTCAATTGCGAGTTTGACTCATTTGCTGAGGGTTCCGTACCTTATCAAGTTAAGGGTCATTGTTATGAAACATTTTCACTTACATCGACTAGAAAAGGAGCATTCCATTAACAAAGACATTTTTTAATAAGCCAATAGCATAATATTAAAAAAATATATTTCGTTTACCTACATATATAGGTTTTCCAATAAAGGCGAGTCGGTGTCGACAGTCTGTGGCGGCCATGTTGTTTTGGCGGCGTTTGTCAAATCTGTTGTTTATTATTCAGTCACTGATGTCAAATCACCATAACAAGTTACACAATTAAGCAGCACGTTAAAACTTTATTATCGAAATGAGTGTTCGTTAGTGTATGGTTATCTCTCGCAGAGGTGATGTGAATTGGCCACTAAGATCGTGCAATTTGTAACCCTACTAGACCTTTTCTTATGGGGTTTTGCAATCACCGAGCAATATTCAAAAGTTCAAGCAATTGTATAAAAATAAAATGAAAAAGAGCATCGTCTATTTTGTGTGGTAATTGTGCCTGACATTTTTATTAATATTTATTTATTTATTTATTTATTTTATTTATCCCTAGTATTACATGATTAAATTTACTATAGTATATTTTACATTATTTAGTCGTACATACAAAATGTAGAACCCTGGAAATTTACTAAAGGTGCGGCTTCGGCGGGATTTAGGCAGAGCCTGTATTGAGGTGATATTTAGTACTGCGTTTATCTGTCGGGTGTATAGGTAATTTCTGTACTCATGGAAAATCCTACAAGTGTATATATTATAACTATTATTAAACTATTATTACACAAAAAAAAAAAATTATTAAATTAAATGAGATATAATATATATGGGAGATATATAAATACAGTTATGAGGCTAATGAGATAATAATAACAATAATAAGTAATATAAATCATCTTTGCACCTATTTAATAACGTTAGTTACTAACGACTCACAGTGGTCCCTCGCCGAGTGTAATAACCATAACGTTACCAGTCTTTTGTAGTGAGCGTCATTTTGAATGATTGTAGCATGGCCTAATTGCGAGGTAAATATGTTATGGAGTTTTATCGCTAGGTAAATATAGTGTCTCTATTTAATGATCCAATAAAATAGGTTCCTAGAGAAATGACTCCTTTTCATCGAGTGAGTGAGTGAGCCGAGCTTGCCGCATTTTCTTCGCAAACTCTTATCCCCGGGCCACACTAACGGAAAATGCCATTAATTATCGCAATAATTTAGGTGTGGCCGCAGCAAAATCGCGCATCATCGCCGTTATTAACGGTATTTCCCGTTAGTGTGGCCCGGGCATTACAAGAGTAAGCCGCAGGCAGGATCTTTACTTTGTAAGAAGAGAGAAGAGAAGACTCACGGCTATAGGATTTTCCCTGTCCATTTGTGTGAAAGCCTGGATGATGGTCCTCAGCAAGGACCTGTGCAGGTGCTTGAGCTCTTCGCTCGTCGAGTTGGGGTCCATTTTGAAAATCAGCGTCAGGATTTCACCGAGTATGCGGATACAGAGCTCCAGCTGCAAGAAGTAAAGTGCATAATTAATTATAGAACAAGATTATAGAGCTCAAGAACGATGCGATATTCAAACCTTTAATAATAAGCTTTTCACAAATGCCTCGATCAGCACCATGATGTATCATTCCTTGCGGTAGTCTGGCTTAAAATCTGTTGCCTTACAACAGGCGTAATATCTTTAGTTATATTATGAACTCTATAGTTGGGGAGCCAGCGACGAAAAAGTGCCAGAGTTTTGGTAAAGCTGATACTTTCAGATTAGACAGTATTTTGGCCATAGAATACCGGGGTACAGACAGCAGGCCAGATTTCGGGACACCTGGCGCTGGAGTACTAGGCAAAGGTGTACTTTTAATTAGTACCCCCAAAGTGTTTTGGAAAAGTGATAGAGTGGATATTGCATCCATAGAGTGGATGCAATAAAGAACTCGAAACATATTGCAGGCAAACAAAGAACGCGGTTCCGGAAGCGTCCAAAAAACTTGCCCGCAACCTCACCAGATTAAAAAGGGACAAAATCCGTAAAGTCATAGGTACTATGACAGGCCACTGTCCCCTAAACAAACACCTGTTTACCATAGGTGTGACAGACAGCCCTCTATGCAGAGGATGCATGGAGGAAGAAGAAACGCCACAGCATGTGCTCATGGAATGCAGGAGCGTGGCAGAGCAACGGGCAAGAATACTACAATCTCCAGCATCTCTCCCGGAGGCCTGTAGCAACCCAAACAGGCTGCTAACCTTCTGGGACAGCCTGGGTTGGCTGGAGTAACATAAATGGAAACATGAGCCACGCACAACGGCCCAATCAAGAGGCCAAGTGCGGGAAAAAGCCCAGTCAAACTAACTAACTAACTATATGGTCAGAATGCTAATCGAACGCGTCAGCATCTCCATATCATTTTATTGCGCCATTGCAATCATTATATTGCGCGGCACAGTAAACCGATGCGTCATAGACCGATGCGTGACATGTATGGGGATGCTGTTCAAGTTCTTTATCGCATCCACTGTCCACTGATGAAATTTTAGCATTTCCAAAACACTTTGGGGGTACTAATTAAAATTACACCTTTCCTAAGGTTCGAAGGCCAGCGTTTACCTCGATGGAACCCAAATCGAACAGGTCCCACAATTCAAGTATTTAGGATCGTTGGTTACGGAAAAGAAAGTGGCATCGACGGCCAATGTCTATAGCCGGATCGGCCAGGCAACAGCAACATTCGCCTCGCTCAAGTGGTGCATATGGAAGCGAACGAATATTACCAACGAAACCAAAGTACGACTATACCGAACGTTGGTTCTTCCCATTCTTCTTTATGGATCGGAAACGTGGACGTTACTACAATCGGACCTCAAAAAGATCGAAGTCTTCCAAATGCGATGCTCGAGGCAGATTCTCGGTGTCTCACTCCGCGACCGAATTCGAAACGAGACCATTAGAGAAAGATGCGATCTAGTAACAACGATCGAAGAAGAAGTACAAAAACGTAGACTACGATGGTTCGGCCATGTTTGCCGAATGAACGATAATCGCTTGCCACGTAAACTTCTTCGGCGAGACCGTCCGACAGAATGGAGAATTCAGCGATCGGCACCGCAGAAAACCTGGCTTAATAACATCAAAGACGACCTTAAAAATCAACGATTATCGGCTAGGGATGCTCGAGACGTGGCAAAAAATGGTCAAGAATGAAAGCGAATCGTGAATGGAGTACGAGATCCAGCGGCACCGACAGCAGCGTATTGGCTGCGAGGCGACCCCCTCCCCAATCGCCAGCTATGGAATAAATAATAAATAATAACACCTTTCCTAGTACGCCGCGTTTCAGTTTGCGCTTTATAGTAAAATCCCAGCTGCCAAAACGTAATACAGCATTGAGCAATCTAATAAGCCTATATAATCAAAGTCCCTAGTTAGTTAGTTAGTTTGTCTGGGCTTTTTCCCGCACTTGACCTCTTGATTGGGCCGTTGTGCGTGGCTCATGTTTCTATTTATGTTACTCCAGCCAACCCAGGTTGTCCCAGAAGGTTAGCAGCCTGTTTGGGTTGCTACAGGCCTCCGGGACAGATGCTGGAGATTGTAGTGTTCTTGCCCGTTGCTCTGCCAAGCTCCTGCATTCCATGAGCACATGCTGTGGCGTTTCTTCTTCCTCCATGCGTTCTCTGCATAGAGGGCTGTCTGTCACACCTATGGTAAACAGGTGTTTGTTTAGGGGACAGTGGCCTGTCATAGTACCTATGACTTTACGGATTTTGTCCCTTTTTAATCTGGTGAGGTTGCGGGCAAGTTTTTTGGATGCTTCCGGAACCGCGTTCTTTGTTTGCCTGCATCCTGCGTTCTTTTTCCATTCTGTAAGGTGGGTTTCTTCGGTGTTCCTGCGTAGCCATGTTTTTATTTGGGCCTGGGGAATGGGCATCAAGGGTTCCGGTCCATATAATATTTCCTTTGATCCCCTTTTGGCCAGTTCGTCTGCCGCGTCGTTTCCCAGTGAGTCGCTGTGCCCTTTAATCCATTGCAGGGTCACTCTATTTGACCCTGCAATGGATTGAAGCGCATTGTGGCATTCCAGTACAAGGACAGAGGTTATAGTATTTTTTGCTAGCGCTTGTAGCAAGGAGGCACTGTCGGAGACAAATTTCAAACTTAGGTCTCCGACATCTTTGGCTGCAACTGCTTGTGCTGCTCTGGTGATGCCAATGCATTCTGCTTGGAAGATCGTATTTAGGTTGCCTAGGGTAGTTGATATTTTGATGTTTAGATCATTTGAGAAGACGCCGGCTCCGGTACCTTGAGTGGTTTTGGAGCCATCTGTGTATATCCTTACTTCATTTGTACCAGAGTGATCTGCTGGTTCTGCAATGAGTTGGATATTGTATCTTCGATCAAAGACATGATGGCATATTATCAAAGTCCCTATCAAGATAATGTTCAAATGTAGTTCAAAAGTCGTTAAAATGGTTGCAAAAGCTTTTGAAGCAGTATACATTTCTCATATATGCATACATGAATAGTTAGAATGGATAGGGAATTTAAAAACTGATATTCCACTTGACATTGCAGGTTCGGTTTAACCCTGCTACCTACTGGGAACATGCAATAACATATGGCATATCCAAAACCACAAACCAATCACCCGGTAACTCACAAATCTCAAAGAAGTCTTATAGCAGATAAGTTTATTATTTTAAAAGAACAAAAATACAACAGAATCTGATTAATCGGTAATTAATATTCGATGTTTCGGTCAGCCCTTATGTGGCTAACAGTCTGATTGCTACTTTTATGACTTTGTGCGAGTTTTAAAAAGTGTGCATTTAGAATTATGTATGTCATCCCTACCTGTTCGCTGTATCCTCTATGTTCCTGCAGCTTCCGTCGAGATGCGCCGAGCACGCGAGCGATCTTATCGACCGAGCGGTTCTTTGAGCGCATCTCCACTCCGCACCTGTTTGTCTATGGACGCACGCAGCCAACGACAGCCATCATGCCAGCCAATCGCAAACGCACACGCATTTTTACAAAGTTTAAGGCAAAACCGTTTTTTTTGTCGGTTTCGGAGATTTTGCGGGTGTTAGCGTTTGTGGCAACACCGAGCCAAATGCACGGAGAGAGATAGAGAGAAAACATAAAAATATAAGTTAGAAATTGCGGCTTCTATTATATAGTCTGGCCAGGAAATGGCAGTGGGTAATTTTAGAAAATTCACTATTGGTAACCCTACGTGAACTGTTGGTAACTATACAACTGTTAATAACTATACTAGAACAACAATAGTGTATATGAAATCAAAGACTATCGAGGTTGTTTAGCTGAGTCAGTCTAGCCTGGACAACAGCGGTTGCAACAACGTCGAAACGTCGGGTGCAACAAACTTCACGTGGGAAATTTGTTTTATCCTGTTTATCACAATAGTGTACTTTAAAAGTTTTTAATGGTTCTGTACAGCTTGAGCCTGATGGCCTGCTTGTGTTTCCTTAGGTCGGCCCAACCCATAATTCAGCTCCCATCCGGTAGCCTCCTCGAAAAGTGATTTAACCTAGAAGGGCCGCTGTGAACTCCTGCAACCTTCAGTCGTAGACAGTTGCGATCGGAAGTGCGGATCGTGGAGAACACCTCGGGCGGAACTGGGCGGTTTGTGCATCGGACTGTGTCAGCTGATCGGTTGTACAATCTGGCGAATAACCAGGGGAGTCTGGGGACATACGTTCATTTAGAAGCGGGGTTAGCATTTGACCTGCCGACACCTATGCTTAGAAAGGATCCTTTGGCCATCTGATCCCGAGTGGGCAAAGGGCTCCACGGATCCGTGACAAATTTCATCTTTGAATCGCCGCTAGCTTCAGGATTTCGAATCAATCTCGAATCTGTGACCAGACTGGAGAATAGAGAAATTTACCCAAATATGACAGTAAGGGTGCAAAGGAAGCCCTTTGGGTGGCACTTCCCAGTGCCTTGCGGAAACGCGTTGGACTCTTACGGACTGTTGGCATAGTTTGACTGTGGATTGTGTTGTCTACAAGTCTTTGCGTTTCACTCCAAGGGAGAGAGAATGGCAGGATGTCGTTATAACTCCCCTGGGTGGAGGTTTCGCCCGTAGCAATTGACAGTAGGGCAGTGTCGACTACAACGGTCGAACACATCACCCCAGGCTGGTATAACGATATGTAGTCATTCTTTCAACCGTGGGATGAGCGTAGAAGACTTAGAGACAAAGACGATTAGACACCGACGCCTTACGGCGAGGCACCAGGAAAGGTAACCAGCGGGCAGCCTCGCCCCCCAAACTACCAGTTTTGGTAGGATATCTCCGTCTGGAATTAACCTTCAAGATACCTTCATCCTCCCGACTGGTTACGGGTCCGAAGTCGTTTACGCGACCTCTACCTGTTGTATTACAGCGGTAATTCAATTAGAATTTATCACGGATATGGGCGTTTTTTGCCCGTAGTGCCACACAGGATCGAGTGGCCCAAGGTCATTTCAAGAGTGGCATGACAACAGGTCAACATCCACCCCCACTGCTTAGAAGACAGTACATTTTTATAGTCTCCAGATTCCTTCAGCAATTAGTCAGAGTGCACAACCGAATGGCGGTTCACCAGCTTGTGAGCCTGAGACGCGGGAGTCTTACCAGGGGTAGTTTCCGCACGAGGATGCTTCTGAATAGGAGCTGAATCTAAGTTGAGCTGATCCGAGAACAAAACGGATCTTATGGCCCAAGCTGCACGAAACTGTTTGCTACCCATAGCAATTGACACCCATTAATGTACGTTACAGTTCGTTACAGTTGCCATAATTCGATTTTTCATTTGGAAATACCTCCACTGCCCCGATTCACAGGCCAAACTATATAAGGATGAGCGTGCGACCGGTGATCATGAGCATTTGTTACAATTTCCTAACAGAATAAGCAGACTTCTGCCGAAAAAGGACCTACTTATAAAGTTATGGATGAGCTCATAATTTAAATTTACATTTACATATAAAATATAAGAAAAAAGAAATAAGCAAAAATGTATTTGTGCAGCAGACCTCTTGTATTTTTTTAAAATCAAAAAATCAAATTTAACTGGATTGACTCTTGTCTAAAAATGGTGCCACTCTTGAACTATATTTATATTAGCATTGCATTTTGACTGATGAGTTAGGCAAGTGGAGTCTAACGGTTTTGTCTTAAGCGCTACTACAAAAATTCTGCAGTTTAAATCTGGCTTGCAATCTGCTGTGGGGCATACCAAAATCAATTCATTTTGTGATGTAATATATTTCTGTACTTGCTTTTTATTATTTTTAATTGGGAGAAGGCTTTTTACACAAATATGTCAAACCAAAAAATGTTTTAACAACAATCGACAGTTCTATGTTCCCGGCAATGTATTGATGCGAGCACATCACACACATGTAAATAGTCAATGCTAAACTGCTCAGTTGGCTGACGCCAACATACATTTGCATGGAAAAATTGCATAAGGACTTCACAGTCATTACCAATATTTGCTCTACAACTCATTGCGAGTTTTTGCATTACTGTCAATTTTTAGGTGTTTGCTACAATGACATAAAGTTATTTATTGAATTCATAGAGAACAGACCTGCACTATACTTATAGTCAAATCACTAAAATATTATTTCAAAATAAGTAGCAAACGAAGCTGGGAGAAGTACGCAGAAATTTACTAAACAGTTTAGTGATCGTAACATCTCACATAAACAGTTAAATTGTTGCAGTAATTGAGTTGACAGAGTCAGGAATGAAGATGTCTTACAGCGTTCGAGCAAGAACATAGCAATATCTAGGACAATAAAGATCTGCAAACCCGAATACTTCGCTATTTTGCATTATTCAAAGCAAAATAGCCATTACGAGTGGTCAGGGACGACGAAAACATCTTCGCTCCGTAATCTAAAGGAATGGTTACAGAAATCTACAACATCATTGTTTTGAGCAGCGGCCAATAAAGTTGTAATAGCCGGCATTCGGTAGCAGACGTGGCATCAAAAGAAGAAGCAATCGAGTAATGTATTAGCGTCAGTCATGGATATTTTTTGACTTTGTAGTTTTAAGTATCCAATACGATTATTATAAATTATATAGTGAGACTCTTTAGAAACCTTTTGAGCTCTCATGTACTAGGCAGCCTGGTTGCCGCAGACAAAATATTGGGAAGCCAGTTTAAGCGCAGCCAGTCGTAACAGTTAAGTCGAACGAGATCGCCTATAAAAAATATGTCTGGGTGCTCCAAAGATGTCGGAGACCGAAGTTTGAAATTTGTCTCCGACAGTGCCTCCGTGCTACAAGCGCTAGCAAAAAATACTATAACCTCTGTCCTTGTACTGGAATGCCACAATGCGCTTCAATCCATTGCAGGGTCAAATCGCAGCGACTCACTGGGCAACGACGCGGCAGATGAACTGGCCAAAAGGAGATCAAAGGAAATAGTATATGGACCAGAACCCTTGATGCCCATACCCCAGGCCCAAATAAAAACATGGCTATGCAGGAACACCGATGAGACCCACCTTACAGAATGAAAAAAAACACGCAGGAAGCAGGCAAACAAAGAGCGCGGTTCCGGAAGCGTCTAAAAAAAATGCCCGCAACCTCACCAGATTAAAAAGGGACAAAATCCGTAGTCATAGGTACTATGACAGGCCACTGCCCCCTAAACAAACACTTGTTTACCATAGGTGTGACAGACAGCCCTCTATGCAGGGTATGCATAGAGGAAGAAGAAACACCACAGCATGTGCTCATGGAAAGCAGGAGCGTGGCAGAGCAACGGGCAAAAATACTACAATCTCCAGCATCTGTCTCGGAGACCTGTAGCAACCAAAAAGGCTGCTAACCTTCTGGGACAGCCTGGGTTGGCTGGAGTATTTTTGCGGGAAAAAGCCCAGATAAAATAATAAAAAAATGTCTGGTTGCTTCGACAAGTGTGCGGTGACTGAGGGCAGCCACATACATTCGCCTCGTCGCGCTCTGGCTGCGGCACCCAGCTAACTGCTGGTGGTCATATGTCTCATTGTATCCCGCAGCCTGGCTGCCTAGTGCGCAGTAGGTTTAGTATTGATTTTTAGAAATATCTAATTGTGAGCAGCAACTACTAAAACATTATATCGATTCCGTAATCACTGGTTATGTTCTTTGGCTTCTATAATCAAATTATATAATATCATGTATCCACGGTACTAATGTTTAAACAATTATGTATAAGGTGTTGAGAACAATAAACTTCATTTGATTTGAACTGCGAAAAATAGACTTAAAGGTTACTTTGAGTAGCTCAAAATCCAGCTCCAGCTACAAGCTCAAAATCCGCAGAAAAAGATATAAAACTTACTTTTGGAGTACAATCTTTTTTTAATTATTAACTTAAAAAGAAACCACTAATTTGAAGTTATTATTTTACTACGAAAGTGACAGTTGCCAAGAAAAAATAAATAGAGGGTAGATGTTTGTTTTTACTGAGAGGAAAAAATCTCATGATCACGGTAACACACAAATTATAATAGGCAGATTTAGCGCTAAAACGCGATAAAATATTTCAAAAATGCAAACAATAATAAAAACGTAAGACATAAAAACAAATAACATTTAAAACAACAATTAGATATGTTAAAATATTAATATTTTAATTAGCACATTTAATTTTAGCAGTGATATGAAAATATTACATTGAAATAGGTATGATATTATTACATTTAATATATTAATATTAAATATGACAACAAGCAAAACAAGACATGTAAATGTATAATATTATAAATTAACAATTGCTGCTTTTAATGGCGTTCTGCTTTGATCAATGCATAAGAGCATTAGAAAAATTAAAATAAGTAGAACTTTTCATTGACTTTCTCCGTAGCCCCGATCGAAAAAGCAGCAATCATATTTACGAGTAGAAACCAGAATTTATAGATAACATGGGATCAAAACAAAACATAGACAATGCGGAGAGAACACAATGCGTGTACGTGTGCGCTGCAAGTGAATTGGTTATGGCATTCACAAGCATAGACAAACAGACGAAGGAAAAACGGATGATACATTATTGCGAACGTGTAAAACGGTGACTTACCTCATTTTGAGCTGTGTTAATCCGTGTACGGGTGAGAGCAAACGGAAAACAAATGGTTGTTAGTGCTAAGTATAGAGATTTCCTAAAAAACGGCATTCTGACAATGTATACAGCGAGTGCATTGTTCGTAATGGCAATCGTGATTAATACTGAAGTGTGATCGAATCGGACAAAATTACTGAAAGTTTGTAATATATTCCTTTTTATCACTGTTCAGCTTACTGGACAATGATACAAAGGTTTGATTGACGATAAAATAAATAATGAGAAATTTGCACCAACTGCAATTAATAACCACGTGTATCTGTGAAGTGCAGCAAGCCGTGAAATTTGATGCTTTGTTTTTAATTATTTTGTTTCTGCGAATTGCAGTGAGACTCGAATTTCCATGAATTGAAATATCCTAATGTTTTAGACATTCAATTATTAGAATCAAAATCTATAAATGCATCTTCTACATCACCGCCTACAACAACAACTACCAATAAGTCACCGGTCATCTCTACAATAGCTCCAGAAAAACCTCAAACATCACCACAAGCCATAACTACCAATTTCATAAATGACAGTGTGGATAAACGAACTAAATCCGAAAAAAATAGCTCTGCAATATTGAGTACAAATTTAACAATGACAGCCATTGCTGTTTTGGCAATTAATTAATTTATTTTATTTTATCTGCATCCAAACTTTTCTCTGGTCGTAACGGTCTCCGTTCCATCGGGTTCAGAAGAGGGAGGAAGAGAGAGTGCACCCGTGGTCGCGCGCCCACCTGTGCACTATAATATAGTCTGCGCACTTGACTGCTTCCAAACAATGGACTCTGAGAAGACTAAAGAAGTCACTAGAATCTACAATGCAGTCGCTGTGGCCGAGCACGGCTAGAAGGATATATAGAATCAAAATATTATTTGAAAAACAAGGCCACTTTCAAGGCTTTCATATTCTTTGGCATCAATGAATTATAGTTGCAAAAACTTCTGTATTTTGGCAAAAAAATAATTCGCCTTTCACCTTGCGAATTCAACAAATTTGACTTTTTTTGATGATGAGTATAATATCATCTTCATTGAGACTAATATGACTGATTATGAAGCCGCAATTCATGACTTTGCTAAATTTTCCTCAGAATTTCATAAACCAATATGGTTGCTGAAATCGCCCGCTTAAAGGAATTCATGCTGAAGGTGCTAATTTAGTTATGCAATGTGTTGTCTATCATCGATGACATCCTTTAATAAAAAAAGGAAATATAGTAATGATTATATAAAAATTATAAATCGTAGAAAGCCCTATATTACAAAACTACAATATTTACAGATTACAGACAAAGGTATGTTTTATGACTGATTTAAAGTGCCCTTTTGCGATCGAATTGTCAACCATCAGTCATTTCGGGTCATGGCCGCACGACTATGATACGTACGAACCTGTGTAATTAAAATAGCCGAAAAGCCATCCATTTTTCATACCGGTTTCTGAACACACCGTTTTGGCATTATTTTCTGACAAGCTAAGTAAGTCTGAAATGTGCACAACAGGATGGCACATTCTTACAACATTTTGGCCGTTTTTTGTGTCAGGCGGGTAGTGCCCTTCGACGCAGCATACTAATATATAATGGTGGTTTATTCAATGAAGGCGACTTTTACCGCATACCTTCTGTCTAAAAAGTTCCGGGAATTTAGAATTTAAAAAGATTCTGTTAATGATTAAAAAAAAAAAAAAATCTTAAGTTGGTAGAACTGTCTTTATTTACTCTATGCCTAGAATGCGCTCGAACTGTCAGCCATTTTGATTAGAACAGCAATTGAATTGTACACCTTAGTAGTGCGTCACGATTTTCACAATGAACCAAAGTATTGAACAAAGAGTTTGCCTTAAATTTTGTGTTGCGAACGGATTTTCGTGTGCCAATTCTCTAAAAATGTTAGAAAAGACTTATGGTGAATCAGTTATATCCAAAACACGGATCTACGAGTGGTACAAAGCATTCAAGGAGGGCCGAGAGATCGTCGAAGACAACCCTCGTTCCGGGCGACCTTCGACCTCTTCAAAAGACGAAAATATCGAAAAAGTCAAGGAAATTGTGCTCCGTAATCGCCATTCCAGCTTAAGAGAGATAGCATGTGACCTGAACCTGAAGTCTCATGAGTCCATTCGCTCGATTTTGGTAGATAAATTGGGCATGAGACGCATCGCCGCTCGGCTCGTTCCAAAGGAGTTGAATTTTCTACAACAACAGTACCGCAAACAAACTTCTTTAGACATGCTGGATCCCGTCGATTCTGATCCCACATTCATAGAACGCATTATAACTGGCGATGAGACATGGGTCTATGAATTTGATATGCAAACAAGTCAACAGGCATAAGTGGAGGACAAAAAATGAGCCAAAACCGAAAAAACCACGACAAAGTCGTTCAAAAGTCAAAATGATGCTCATTGTTTTCTTTGATATTCGCGGTTTAGTCCATCGCAAATTCGTTTCAGAAGGACTAATGGTCAATAAGGAATATTATTTGGCCGTTTTGAAGCGTTTACGTGAGAAAATCCGTCAAAAACGGCCTGAATTGTGGATCAACAATTCGTGGATTTTCCACGACGATAATGCACCGTCGCATAGAGCAGCAATTGTGACCGAATTTAAGGCCAAAAACGCGACAAATACCATTGATCAACCACCGTATTTACCAGATTTGGCCCCGTCAGACTTCTTTCTGTTCCAAAGTCCATAGAGTCTATTAAAGAAAATTCATGGAAGGAATTGAAGTCTATACCGAAAAACGCCTACAAAAAGTGTTTTGAAGATTGGAAAAAACGCTGGCGAATGTGTGTTGCATCAAATGGGGACTACTTTGAAGGTGATAAAATAAACATTGACGATTAAACGAAAATTGTGTGTTTTATTTAATAATTCCCGGTACTTTTTAGACAGAGTAGTATAACTGCATAATTGCATAACTACGGCGAATTGCCACAACAGAAAAACCACCGATCGGTGGTATTGACATCTAAGTGGTTAACAGGTTTCGTGTCGGATAGGAATACTCACTCTCACTTAAAACCGCCTTTCTTTCAGGAACGATTCAATCCATTTAAGCGCGTTCCTCGTATACCACAATGTTCCAATTTAGGTAACAGACGTTGCGTAGGATGCAACGCTAAATACTTACCAATAAAATAAGGAATCTGTCATCGACCCGCGAGTGGAAGACAGAAGCCACCAGCGTGACACAAAAAACGGCCTTATATTTACTTCCTACACACCATAACAGTAGCAACTACTCCACTACTTGAAAATGTTAATGTGAAACTGCTCCGAAGGATTTGGGTTACAGATAGATGATACATACGTAAGAACAGCAGAGAAAATGAAAGAAACCATCACCAAAAACATAAAATAAGGTATTTTCCAAAACCCATTCTAAAGAGCGACAAGAATTTGAATGCAAACATGTAAAGCATGCATAGAATATTACAAAGGAGTAATTGAGCGTATATTTTTTGT
Source organism: Micropterix aruncella (assembly GCA_944548615.1). Taxonomy (NCBI): domain Eukaryota; kingdom Metazoa; phylum Arthropoda; class Insecta; order Lepidoptera; family Micropterigidae; genus Micropterix; species Micropterix aruncella. The sequence goes on along the minus strand of OX155971.1, from coordinate 3,118,444 downwards.
TGTTGCAAGAAACAATCAAGATTAAAATATTCGATGCTGGAAAAGGGATATGTGCACCAAATGTATTATACCACCAAAATGATCCGAAATTAGGGAAAAATTATAGTGGTTGCGAATAACCAAAAAAGAAATGCTCATATTATCTACTTCTTATTTCACGTTTTATCCTCATCACCGCCTTTTTGATCGGTTTCCGATAAACTGTTAAAATCTTACAACAAAGTAAAAACTTTTTCTCCGACTCATTAATTATCCACACTGCAAGGCTCGTATGACATCCTGCAGCATTTTTTAAAGCTTTGCTTTTTAACCGTTACTTCTCTAAGATGTAGAAAACACTAGCCAACAAAATTTTAATTTAAGTAAAAATATTTTTTCCAGATGCAGTATCGAACCCGGGTACACGGTACAGCGTGCAGATATTATCGCCACTCTACCACCATCCCACAGTATGTCTTTTGTTGTAAACTGTACATCAACGATTCGGATTTTTATGATCGGTCAGCTGGTTATTTTCGCCACTTGTCATTCACCAAGATTAGTCATTAGAATGGTAAATTTTGTACGTACAGTTTATAATCCGATAATTTCACTTATCACAACAAATTCACCGTTTCGTAAACTTTGGTTTAGTGCGAAAATTAGGTAAGAACATTCACTTTAAACATATTAATTTTACGATAAAAGAGGAGAAACTCAATGACGTCGTTCACGTATGACCGCAGTTTTTATGGAAATAAAACAAATGTTGATTTAAACATACTTGACAAACTGCTTGTTAAGTTTCAGGATATTTTATTTTTTATCTCTAAAGGACTACAGCAAATGGAGATATCCAGACGGCTCAGTTGGAGGTGTCGACTACAACGGGCAAACCCGTCACCCCAGAAAGTTTTAACGATAATGATCGTTCTGTCTCCCTTGAGGTGAACGTAGAAGAATTGAGAATGAGTACCAACCTACCGACCAGCAAAGGCAATATGCCGGTCAGTGGCTAACGCCTTACGGCGAGGTACTGGGAAGGTAACCTAGCGGGCCATGACTACGAGTTTTGGCAGGATATCTCCATCCGGATACCTCCATTCTCCCGACTGGTTACAGGTTCGAGGTCGCTTACGCGGTCCTCTACCTACCGTATGTTCAGCGGTGATTCAGTTTGATTCTATCACGGACCATGGCTTCTTTTGCCGGGCTCTGAACTCAGGATCAGGTAGCCAAATGGTTATTTCAAGAGAGGAAGATGACAGGTCATCCACCCTCGCTGCTTAGGAAATAAAGTCATTTCCAGACACCCCCGAATATCACTTGGAATGCACAGTCGATTGGCTGACGCCGCACGGTGAGCAAATTGTCTAGGAGCGCCCGGAGAATGATTCCCAGAGGAAACTGCCCCAAAGGCACAGAGTTCTACTCGGGCTCGAACTTCTACTTGGTGGCTTCCGGATGGGTGCTGACCTGTGAATTGTGTCGGCCCTAGAGACAATGGGTAATATTGGTCCAATTGCACTGGGCCCATTAGCTTCGTGGGTGCAATACAATGGGTGAACCCGTCACCTCAGGAAGTTTTAACAATATTTGATCGTTCTGTCTCTCGTGAGCATATAAGACTTAAGATGAAACAGTCCACTATCTAGTTATGCCTTACAGCGAGAAACCAGGTTTGCAATCAGCGGGCCGACATTCGCGCCCTTACTTTCAGTTACAGCCAGATTTCTCTGGCCTCTCGACTGGTTACGGGTTCGAGGTCGCTTGCGAAATCCTCTCCCTTGTATAACTGTCATTCGGTGTCTACCGAATCTATCGCGGTCCACGGCGTCCTTTGCCCGGCTGTTCACCCGGGACGGGTGTTGGCCTGTAAGTTGGGCCAACTCTAACGCTTCTTAGCCTTAGTGGTCCAACTGCACTGGGCCCATTATCACCCTCCCAAACAAGACAACTAGGGTTGTCCACTACAGCGGGCGAGCCCGTCACCTCAGGAAGTTTTAACGATTATTCGTTCTATCTCCAAGGAGTGAGCGCAGAAGACTTGGACAAAACAGTCCACCGTCTAGCTCCGCCACAAACCCGTAAGAGGCCAACGCCTTAACCGCGAGATAGCCAGGAGTGTTACACTCATGGGCTTACACTCACACCCTTACTTCCAATTGCGACCAGATTACTCCAGTGACTCGATTGGTTACGAGTTCGAGGTCGCTTGCGCGTTCCTTTCCCCTACGAAGCGGTAAAACGGTGTATACCGAATCTATCGCGGACCACGGCAACCTTTGCCCGGCTGTTCACCCAGGATTGGGTAGCCGATGGTCGTTTCAAGAGCAGTCGCCGTAAGGTCCGCAACCACCCCCGCTCTATAGGAAACAGTACTGCTTCCAGACTCCCCCGACTGTTATTCAGAGTGCGTAATCGATTGGCTTATGCCGCACGGTGCGCAGACTGTCCAGGAGCGCCAGAAGGTTAATTCCCAGGGGAAAAACAAACCATAAGGCCATCGTCCTACCCAGGCTTCGACTCAATGCGTGGAGGCCGGATAGGTGCTGACCCGTGAGTGTGACCAACGGTCACACTCAAGGGTCTTTGTGGCCAGCTCAGCAAGGGCCCATTAACCCTTCAGGCCCCGCGACTGCGATATCGCAGTCAAACTGAGGGTTAACCGCGAGTCGCGAGGCCTGAAGGGTTAACTCCCTTCCAAATAAGACATTTGGACTTTCGTGAAATCAAAAATGAGACAGGGCCATGACAAATGAGAAGATATAGGTAGTTGTCATAGATCTAAGCCTTTAGAGGGCCAGAAACTAGCAAGGCATCTATTTTCGCTAAGCAAATACTGAAATGCTCTATTACATGATCGGCAGAGGCCTTTACCCTGACGTGTGATTTTCCTGCTGAAGAATTTGAAATTATTATTTGGTTCAATATTAATTTTATTTTTTAAATAAATAAACCACTATTAAAAAAAAAACTTTTTCTCATTATTGAATTATTTTGCATTCGAATTCACTTTGCAATAACAAACGATACGCTCAATACACCTTTCAAACAATTTGATACCAACACCAATGCAATTTCCTACAACAATTCCAAGTTTTCTACTGAGATTAATCAAAGTCATACCTCGTCGTGGTTTTGAATGAGGGTTTTGAGGGTCATAGTGATATGTGGAAGCAGGATACACCTGCACTGCGTAGTGAGGAATAGAGGTCCCTGCACAATATCCAGTACTGCCATAAGCCGCTGTTTCGTAAGCCGTCCTAGTGGGAGAACGTCGAGGATTTCTCCAATCATTTTGCTGAAAAAATATTAACAAGTTAAACGCCATTTTGGTCACCGGTGACCTTGCAGCAGATCTGTTTTCAAAGTGAATTTTTGCATCAGAGGATGCGTTTTCTATAGGTTTAGGGGTTAAAGGTCACTGGAGTGGCGGTGTGGAACTTTTCACCCAAGTGGTTGATGCAAAATTTAAGAATTATTGAATTTGTGGAGGAAATAGGGCAAATCTGAGAAGTCAACCAAAATCACATTAATGGTGAAGTGATCCCTAATGTAAAATGTATTCATGACCTCGGAGTACAAATTGATCATAAGTTGCTTTTCGATCAGCATATAGAAAGTATGGTTAGCCGAGCTTTGAGAACACTAGGATTTGTGACCCGTATCTCAAGACCTTTCTCCAATATAAATGTCCTGAAAATGTTATATTTCGCTTACGTTCGCAGTACCGTGGAATTTGCGTCCTCAATTTGGAATCCGCAATATTCGGTCTACAGAAGCAGGATAGAATGTATCCAAAGGCGTTTTTTAAAACACATCAATTATCGCGGACGCTTCGGTCTTCCTACGTATGAGAGCAGACTGGACCACTTCGGTATTCAAGCTCTAGAAGACCGACGCACTGTGGCTGATATGGTACTGTTACACAAAGTTATCCACAATACCATAGATAGTCCATACCTTGTTGAAAACTTACGTTTTTTCGTTCCTCCGCGATTAATTCGCAATTCACGCACTTTTGAGGTCTCTCGTGCCAATACCAACTATGGGAAAAATTCCATCGCTTATAGGCTGATCGACATTTTCAACCTCAACCAACCGACGTTCGTTAAAGAATTATTCAAATCAATTGCACCTAACGAGCTTGTATATACCTATCGTACTTAGTTATATACTTCTCATGCAACATATCAGTAGCTACTACAAATATTTATAAATATCTATAAATATTTATTATATATCTATAAATATCTATAAACATCAATAAATATCTGTATCTATATATCCACTATAAGACCATCTATATCTTTATTTATATCTATATACATATACACATACCATCGTCTAACTCCTTCTTCCTAATCATTTCCAATTCCCTACATCTTCCATCGGTTTTCTATATTAATTTTATATTTAATATGAACTATATTTAATATGAATAATTTTTAAGTGTAATATGCTGAAATCCAAATGTGTTATTACACATTTGGATTTCACCGCATTCGCATATTTGCGAAAATCTGTTTCTTTCGTAGGAAACGATTATGGGCGCAATGTTTTTCTTTTTTCTACATTATGTTTATGCACACATATGTCAATTGTATGCGCTGTATGTTTCCAGAAATAAAATAAAATAAAAAATAAAAATAAAATTGTCGCTGGTTCGCTCATTCTCGCTACCAAAATATTATTAGCGCGCAACGTGCGCCCGATTTGAATGTTGGCGCATGACTGGGGAGCAGGTGACCGGCGCATATGACCTTGTGGCGCCTACGAAAAGAAACTTAACCACTACGGCAAATTAGAAAATTATTTGTGACGCTTGTATAAGAGTTATTTCAATTAAAATTTCACAATGTGGTTTCGGCCCAACGACGCATCTGTTGAGAATTTCAAGTCTATGTCCGATATTTCGGATTATTATTATTATCGTGACCCCCTGGTGGACCGATTTTAAACCACAATCTTTTCAACACTTGCCATGATGAAATGCCTGCATGTTAAATTTTAGCTGAATGGGATGAAGCGTTTGGGCGCTATTGTGAAAATGGATATTGTCAAAAAGGATATTTCGGTTTTCATCTCAACATTTTTTTTTGCACATTCACAACACTTTTCTAACTATTGGTTGGCCGGGAAAGTAAAACAAAAGAAACAATCTAAAAAACACAGATTATAGTTAGAACACATTAAGAGGGTGCTGCACGAAATTCCTCAAATTAGGGTCTAGCGTTTTAGTTATTCCGCTAAAACTACGCTAATAAAAGCAGTGACAAAAAACACTCGTTTTTATAAATAAGTCATTTATAAGGTGAGATAATAAATTTGGCAATAGTTTGCGTAGTTTTTTATAAAAACACCCGAGAAAATATACAAAAATGGGCGCGGGGTTTTAGTCCTCACTGGGAAAATAATAACTAATTTGAATTACAAATTATTATAAAAGAAAGTTAAATGACATATCTTCACTATAAAATATTAAAATTTCAATTATTGTAGTAGGATTTTATACAATAAATCCCAGAAAATCAGGTATCAGATTCTCCATACATTTTTTGTATGGGCTAGCCGCGTTAATAAATACACAGGCGCGCTATGAAATAGATTCACTTCCCTGCTACTATTGGAAGTGAGAGCACGTCTTAGGTTAGCTCTTATCAGTTCCCGCTCACGTAATATTTTATTCTTCTACACCGCAGTACCGCGTCGTCACGCGTCATCACTAAAAAGCAAACAGCAGTAAGTTTTTTTTTAATATTTGTTTTTTTTTTTTTAATGGATGTTTATGGCATCTTTGTTATAGCTTATTATAATACTCTACATGTATTTTAGTTATGGGGAAGCGCAAGAAAACATATTTCATGAAAACACGAAAAGGAAAAGCAAAGATAAAGAAACTATTGACAAAAAGGTTAGTTTCATATTTTAAACTATTTTGGTTTTGGTAGATTCAGTACATTCAGTTCATATTTTTCCCATTTAGTAAGTACAAAACAGGTTATAGTTCATATTTAGTATTCAATATATAGGTACTGTCAATTTTGAGTACACTATTTGTAATTTTCGCAAATCTTTATAGTATAGGTTTTAGTGTAAATATTATTTGTGATTGTTGCTGTGTTTTTTTATAAATATAAATAAATACAAACGGAGCTGCAATTCACCGACCGGAGTCGGGCCCATCATAATACTATTTTTTTTTACACTTCTGGGGGGTGAGCAGTGGATTCCGGACTTACGAACCGGCTGTGGTAGGTTTAGGACAGCTGTCTTGCCACATGTGAGCGTTCACCTTACCACCCATTCACTCCCCCTTCGAAGCCATAGAATTTGGGATGCGCAAATCGCAGTTTTAGATAATTTTTCTAAGAAAGAGTTGATTATTTTTCTGGAAAGGCCAAGATCTTTAAAGAGGTGAAATAGAGATTTAGCTGGCAGGCCACGAGCGCCAACTTCCACCCCGTGAAGGTGAACAGTGAAGCCGTTCCGGGTTACGGCATTTGCAAGATCATGGTATTTATTTAATTTGTACTCGTGGTCTTTTGGGATATTTGATTCCCATGGAACAGTTAATTCTACAATAAGAGCCACCTTCCGAGATAGAGAGATAAATAAAAACATGAAATGTACGTACAACACATGTACGCATTTTGGGCGTAAATGTTACGGCATCCATTGTAATTTGAGCGCTCTCTCGCTGTGATAAGTGATAAGTGGTTGGCTGTAAGATATTTAGCTTACAAAGAGCATTTATAGGATATACCCTGATTTAAGGTTGCGACACGTCATTTAAACCAGAAAAAGCATGGGAATTTTAAAATCAAACAGTCTTTGAAAATATTCAAAAGTATAGAATACTTATAAATATTTTGAAACCATAGAAAATAAAATAATGTGAAAATCATTTTACAATCAAATAGTGTTTGAAAATATTTAAAACTATAGAATAGGTACTTAGAAATATTTTGAAACTATAGAAAAATAAAATAATTTGAAAATCATTTTAAAATCAAATAGTCTTTGAAAATATTCAAAACTATAGAATACCTAAAAATATTTTGAAACCATAGAAAAATAAAATAATTTGAAAATCATTTTAAAATCAAATAGTCTTTGAAAATATTCAAAACTCTAGAATACTTTGAAATATTTTGAAACCATAGAAAAATAAAATAATTTGAAAATCATTTTAAAATCAAATAGTCTTTGAAAATATTCAAAACTACAGAATACTTAGAAATATTTTAAAACCATAGAAAAATAAAATCATTTGAAAATCAATCAGGCTTTGAAAATGTTCAATATCATAGATATTCAATAGTATAGAGAGTTTAAAAAAAGTTGAAAATTGAGATTTTTAATTTTTCTTTTACTTTAACTTCATCTCATACATTGTTCACCTTGATCGATCAGTAGACAATTTACATCTCATCATTGCGTCACATCACTAAAATAACAATTTTCAATCACATTAATTTTCAATCGCTACATTACATTATTTAAAATATTAAATTAATATTATCGCAGAGTTCGGAAGACCACCACGGGGCCGCGAAACCACCGCGGGGTTTCTTCCGCCCTACTACGACATCACAGGAAGACTCGATGGCCGCATTAAGTGCGACACACAAGTCCTCTGCGGTACTACTAGAAGGCGATGGAAAGGCCTCAAGATTCTCGCAGAGGACTTCACCAAACCGGTCCCTAGTTAATGTCGCCGGTTCGGTATCGCCACTCGGATTGTGGCGTGGGGGGAACGCGACGGCCAATGCCAAATGTCACCAGTCTGCGGTCCGAAGAAGAAAGGTGCTCGTGAACTTTCCAATTGTTCATCCAACGGGCGAATCCCGGGGAGCACAGAGTGAAATCCACAAAACTCCTCTTCGAGACTGTTTAAAAGTGGCATTCATTAATTTATTTCTTTATTAATTTTAATTACATATTTGAAGTTGTTCAAAAATATATAATCACATTAAGCCGCGAAATCTATCTGTACCTTCTTTCCGTCGGAAGTAGTTTATTTATAAAGGTAACTGCTTTTTGAAATAATTAAAGTTTTGGTGTAGCTATTTATACCTATAATAATTACTATTTTTTATCCTTCTCGACATACATTTTATCCTCGTACTGATGAGAATAACAATGTTATAATTGTTTTAAGCATTATCCATTTTTATTTCTTTACTCAGAATCATAAAGTATCTGCTATCCTGATAGTGGAAGCGGTTCGTCTCATATTTTGAAAGAATATTGTAAATTGTGATAAAAGCAAATCCTTTTGCACAGGTGTGTTCATTAGACCAAAATAGTCGATTTGACCTGCCGCTCTGACATATTTGGTCCAGCGGACTCGAAATGGCGGCAATTTCCAAGATGGCCGCTAATAAACCAAAATGATTATTATCACACTGATTTTAAAGACCCATGGGTCGTTTTCGGTTATTTTGGCGTCGTACATTTCAAATATGATGCTGAAAATATAAACATAAATAAATATAAATAAATAATTCCTTACAAACAAGGTAGAATGTGTACAATCATTTATATATAGTGTAGTATAGTGTAGTATAAAACGGCCACAGTACATTTATTTTGACCAGTTCTGATGATGACACCAAGTACAAAAGTTTAAGTTTTTTGGCCAAAGGTACAAATATGTTCAAATCGGCTCAAAATACGTTCAAAGGATGTTCAAAACACATGTAGTCGTCATATTTGAGCCAGCGACTACAAATTCAGAGTCAAAGACCCATTCACATATTCTATATATAGTTCAAATTTTCCATGTTTTCTGGGTAGCAAATTTCAGAAATTACTTACAGCATACACAAAATTATTCTCTCGTTTGACTTTTTTGACAGTTTTGACTTTAGATTCGTCTTTTCCAGTGTGCAAATACTCGAAAAAGACGCGTATAACATAACGGTAACGTGAAAGTAAATACTCGTTAAAAATGTTTATAATCCTGTTCAAAATTAGCTAAAGTTATTTTTATTGCCATATTTGAAATATACGACCCCAAAATAGCCGAAAAGGCCCATGGGTCATTAAAATCAGCATGAAAAAAATCATTTTGGTTTACTAGCGACCATCTTGATAAACGGCCGCTATTTTGAGTCCGCTGGGCCAAATATGTCGGAACGGCGGGTCAAATCGACCATTTTGGTCTAATAAATACGTGTGCAAAAGGATTTGCTTTTATCACAATTTGCAGTTTTTGTTATTTGCAATTTGCTATGAGCAATAAAATTATAAAATGCATGTTACTTCACTTTGGCGGGTGACCGTCTGTTCAGCGTTATCAATGTATGCGATTTACTCACACGTGCGTGGCCGCCGCCGGCAAGCGTAAATTACCTACATTTGTGTAACGGCATAGGCTCGGAGCTCTCTTAAACCTCAAATATACTGATAATGCTGATATAATAACACATTATCAAGTTTTCTCTAAACTACTAATCGATGGGATCTGGAGCACTTGCGAAAAAAATATTTGGGCGGCAGATGTAACGGGCCTTCGTCGAATATTGCAGAGGACATCGCTCAAGATAAAGTAGTCTTATTTATGCCTCAATTATGAATCTTCCGCAATGGTCTGACCCACAACCATGGGTCGAACTACACAGAGCTAATTAGGGAGCTAATGGGCTCTGTGTAGTTGGGCCCTAATGACCTATTCTGTTTAGGGTTGGCCCAACACATAGGTCAGCACCCATATGGTAGCCTCCAAGTAGAAAAGCGAGCCCGGGTAGGACCTTGCCCTACGGGACAGTTTCCTCTGGGAATCGTTTCTCGGGCGCTCCTGGATGGTATGCACACCGTACGGAGTCAGCCGATCGACTGTGCATTCCGACAGATAACCAGGGGAGTCTAGAAACGGTTTTGTTTTATATAGAGAGGGGTGAGTGTTAACCTTAAGACAGCCGCTCTTGAAACGACCAATCGGCTACCCCTGTTCCCGAGTGGACAGCCGGGTAAAGGACGCTGTGGTCCGCGATAGTTTCGATTGATGCTGAGTCACCGCCAACATAAGAAAGAGGACTGCGCAAGCGACCTCGAACCTGTAACCGGTAGGGAGGCTGGATAAATCTAGCCACAACTGGTAGTCAGGGGTAAGACAGCCCCCTGGGTGCTTCTCAGTGTCTCGCTTAAGGCGTTGGACTCTAATGGGGCGAGGCAGAGCTAGTTGGACTGTTTCGTCCCCAAGTCCTCTACGCTCCCCTCTTGGGAGACAGAACGACGGGGGTGATGGGTTCGCCCGTTGTAGTCGACAACCCCAAATGATCCACAACCATATTGGTGCAATAATAGCAATTACCCGAATCTCAAAAAAAATGTACAAAATTTTATGTCCTTCTAATAAATTTTCATAGCATCTGAGGGACTATTTTCAATAGCTTGACTTATCCAGAGTGATTTAAGAAATAGGCCAACTTACAAATACTATGTTTGCAACATGTCTTAATTCTAGGTTACAATAAGTCTGGCAAGTACCTAATAAAACATGAAATAAATAAAACGGCTTCATTTTAATAAATATGTGTGATAAGATGTATGCATAGATACTTGACGTTTACTGTAGGTGTAGTGATTTATTCTTACCTTAGTTGTGCAGCTGGGAAGACTGTTATGATGTGAGAAGCTGTCGTAGGCAAGTATTTGATACAGGCTCCTTGACTGGTTAGTGAAGAATCACTACTGCACTGCATCATCGTAACCATACTCTCCAGCAAACCTAGTAAAATATGAGTTTCATTTAAAATGATTTGTCACACTTCTCCAGTAAACATTAGAGTAAAGGTGGGGGGGAAAAAAAAGGTGGAGTAAACTGATTTAAAATTGAAATTATCTAATTAAGACCTAAGTCAATTAGTAACATCAGATGTAAATTCAACATCAACACAGGCCAATGTGCACATACGACTCCCGTTTCTCCACCATAAAAATTAAATAACCTTTTTATTAACGATTACCTACCGACATTCGTCAAGGAATTAATCAAATCAATTGGACCTAATAAGCTTGCTTGCCTAGTGTATCTCATTTACTATCTCATTTACACCTAAGTGTATCTCACTGACTTATATACTTATTCTTCAAAACACGGTAGATTATAACTTCGCGGCTATAACATCTTCATAGAAAAAATATCCAAAACTGCAATTTCCGCATCCCAAATTCTATGGCTTCGAAGGGGGAGTGAATGGGTGGTGAGGTGTACGCTCACATGTGGCAAGACAGCTGTCCTAAACCTACCACAGCCGCTCGGTCGTTAGTCCGGGATCCACCGCTCTTCTCCCAAAATAGTAATAATAGTATTATGATAGGCCCGACTCCGGTCGCTGAATACCATGGCAGCTTCGTTTGTATTTTATTTATCATTATATTGTAACTATTGCAGGAAATGATTATCGGCCTAATGTTTTTATTTTGCCTTTTTTTCTGTATAAGTACGAATATTGTATAATAAAATAAATAAATTATTCTTTCAAATTATATTTATTTTAAGGAAATCTTTATGATAGCAAATAAGTCATTTCTATTTATTCTAAGTCACAATGAAGTAAATATAAAGGCATGTTTTTACTCGATGGGCATTTTTATTAGTGGTTGAATCAAAACAACCAGATAAGCAAGTTTTGATAATTAAAAAAAAAAAAAAAACTAAAAAATATATTTTCTTTTGAAATTTGTCTTTTTATTTTTTTTTAATAGTGTGAAAAGCTGTAATCTCGATGTTTTATCTAGAGGTAAGTATAATATCGCTAATATTATTTATTTACACTATATTACCTACCGCTAGATGGCGCAGCGCGCTCAACGCTTCTCAAACCTTTATTTAACAGTGAACTTCTTCATAAATAAATACAAACGGAGCTGCCATGGAATTCACCGACCGGAGTCGGGCCCATCATAATACTATTTTTTACACTTCTGGGGGGTGAGCAGTGGATTCCGGACTTACGAACCGGCTGTGGTAGGTTTAGGACAGCTGTCTTGCCACATGGGAGCGTTCACCTTGCCACCCATTCACTCCCCCTTCGAAGCCATAGAATTTGAGATGCGCAAATCGCAGTTTTAGATAATTTTTCTAAGAAAGAGTTGATTATTTTTCTGGAAAGGCCAAGATCTTTAAAGAGGTGAAATAGAGATTTAGCTGGCAGGCCACGAGCGCCAACTTCCACCGCGTGAAGGTGAACAGTGAAGCCGTTCCGGGTTACGGCATTTGCAAGATCATGGTATTTATTTAATTTGTACTCGTGGTCTTTTGGGATATTTGATTCCCATGGAACAGTTAATTCTACAATAAGAGCCACCTTCCGAGATAGAGAGTAAAGAGTTATATCTGGACGGAGGGCTGTGCATCCGAGACTTTCAGGGAATTTATACTGCTTAGAGACCGAATCAACCTCTAGAATCCAATCTGTAGCTTTCTCGATTATTGAGAAAGGTTTTGTAGTTAAATGTTTTTTGCCTTTAGAGCCATCCCGAACAAACTGTATTGGGGGTTTGGAGGATACTGTCAAACCCTTGTTGGCACGAGCCACTGAGAGACTAATTACCTCGCGAATAACAGCGAGAACTTTGTCATGGCGGTAAGTGTACCGTCCTTGATCTAAGGCCACCTTGCAGCCAGCTAGAATGTGTCTAGCTGTGCAAGGGGTATTGCTACAGAGGGGACAAGAACTATCCTCGGCAAAGCTCCAACGAGCGAGGTTACTGGGGTCTGGAAGTGTATGCTGAAAGGCATTCAAATAAAATTTCAGCATCTCTGGCGTCCAGTCATAGAGCATTACCTTCCAGTGCATTGGAGGCGGAATGCAAAAGTCCCCAATTGTTGTCCAATCATTCTGGCATTGAAGGCCAATAGCATGAGCCATACTCTTGCTGTCGTAATCTCCCCGCAAAAGAGACTTCTTCAAGTCCACGTCGCTCGTGGTTGTACTGCCATACCCCAGACCAGTGCCATTCTGGCTGATTCCAGTAAGGAACTTTTTGTGGAAGTCTACGCGGGCTTGTAGATCATTTGAATCACTACGGCCACTTATTACGTGCTTCGATATTGCCGGATCTTTGGAATTGCACAGAATCGAATTTTTGGTTATTCTGGAGTTGGCGTAGAGCAGAGAGGGCAGTTTAAGCGCTAGCCCAAAATTTTGTTTGGACCTGAAGAGAGTCGAGGGGTCAGCTGGTTTGGCTAAGGACAGCCAGGATTTTAAACTAGCTGTCACCAGCGCATCTAGACGGGACAGTTGGGTTTTGGTAAAATCGTAAATAAGAAAGGGCCATGACAAATAAGACGTTAGATAATTGTCATAGATCCAGGCCTTACGAGGGCCAGAAATTAGCAAGGCATCTATTTTCGCCAGGCAACTTTTGAAATGCTCTATAACATGATCGCCCGAGACGTCTTTTCCCTGATGGGTGATTTTTCTGCCGAGGAATTTGAAATGATTGTTTGGGTCTATAAGGGAGATATTAGAGCCCTTATAGACCAATTTGGGGTCATAGGATGTAAATTTTGTGCCCATGCGGGCGAGTCCAAGGCAAAAACATTTGGAGGGCTTCACTTTTATACAGCCTGACCAGTCGCAGAAAAGCTCCACTTTCTGTAATAGCAGGGAAAGCTGCTTGGGGCTTCTGGTGATGAAAGTTAGGTCGTCGGCAAAAGCGAGGCACGACGAGGTGTATTGGCCGTCTGTTTTAAAACGGTAGCCCCACTTCCTGTCATTTTAAAATATATTTTTTTTCGTCTTTTTCAAAAAAAATTATCAAAAGTTGCTTACTACATTGTACTGTTTGACTCACTAAAACAAATGCCCGTCCAGTAAAAACGCCCCGTATAGCATATTATATTGCTCAATGTCGTACTACGATTTGGCAACTAGGATTTTACTATGAAGTGCGACGAGTAGATAGCACTCATACTTCCAAAAGTTGATTAATCTTCTCTTATTTTGTTCAATGTTATCACTAGTATTATAACAATATTTCATGTTATAACAGTATGTTGACGCACTATAGATGGCACTAGCTAACACGTCTAATCGGTATAAAATAATAATATAACAAACGAATTTTTAAATTATCTATATATTAATTTGAAACGTCTTTTTTTCCTGTAATGGCCATATTGATAGAAGGGCTAGGTGGAAAAATTTGGTTGAGGTGTCTAAAAAAATCTCTCGGTCTGTAGATGTGTCATCAAAAGAGAAAAAATAAAAGTCATTAAAAGAGAAAAATAAAAAAAATACACGTATTTCTCTGTAACCGCCAAATTGAGAGAACGGATAAATGTAAACATTTAGTTTCCAAAAAAAAGCACTCGGTCTATAGATATGTCATCAAAAGAGAAAAATAAAAAATGATAGTGCCATCTGCTGGAATTCAAATCCTTCACCTCATCTCCTAACCAAGGGAGGGTTGGGAAGAGTTGGAGAGGGGGAGGGGGATAGAAAGAGGGTCTCTATCAAACAAATTACTCTCTAACCTTGAAATTCTTCATAAAACTCATGTTGATCGGCATCGTGCGTCAGTTCCATGTGAAGTTGCCGCGATCTCACGATGAATCGTACCAGATATTCAAGGCATTTCATACTTCGCAGTAAGGTTTCATTGTCCCCCTTGCCGGCGTCCAATACCAAGGCCGAGAGAAGACGAATTAACTTTCTGAAATGTGACAAAATGAAGCATCATTAAGTATTATCCACAACTAGGGTTATCGACTACAGCGGGTGAGCCCGTCACCTCAGGAAGTTTTAACGATTAGTCGTTCTATCTCCCTGGAGTGAGCGCAGAAGACTTGGACAAAACAGTCCACCGTCGCCACAAACTCGTAAGAGGCCAACGCCTTAACCGCGAGATAGCCAGGAGTGTTACCCAGCGGGCTTACACTCACGCCTTTACTTCCAATTGTGACCAGATTACTCCAGTCTCTGGATTGGTTACGAGTTCGAGGTCGCTTGCGCGGTCCTCTCTCTTACGAAGCGGTGACACGGTGTATACCGAATCTATCGCGGACCACAGCGTCCTTTGCCCAGCTGTTCACCCAGGATCGGGTAGCTGATGGTCGTTTCAAGAGCAGTCGCCGTAAGGTCTGCAACCACCCCCGCTCTAAAGGAAACAGTACTGCTTCCAGACGCCCCCGACTGTTAGTCAGAGTGCGCAATCGATTGGCTTACGCCGCACGGTACGCAGACCGTCCAGGAGCGCCAGAAGGTTAATTCCCAGAGGAAACTAACCATAAGGCCAGAGTCCTACCCAGGCTCGCACTTCATGCGTGGAGGCCGTCGGTATTATCCACATCTTGCGGTGTCGACTACAACGGGCGAGCCCGTCACCACAGGACGTTTTAACGATTAGTCGTTCTGTCGCCCTGCAGTGAACGTAGAGGACTTTGGACAGTACAATTCTACGTCCAGCTACGTCACAACCCGTGAGAGTCCAACGCCTTACCGCGAGTGAGCCAGGAATAAACCCGGCGGGCTCGAGATACTCGCGCCCTCACTTCCAATTGTGACCAGATTTCTCCGGTCTCTCGATTGGTTCCGAGTTCGAGGTCGCTTGCGCGGTCCTCTCCCTTACGAAGCGGTGAAACGGAGTGCACCGAATCTGTCGCGGACCAAGGCGTCCTTTGCCCGACTCTGAACCGGGATCGGATGGCCAATGGTCATTTCAAGAGCAGTCGCCGTTAGGTAGACAACTACCCCCGCTCTATAGGAAACAAAACAGTTCACAGACTCCCCCGATTGTTAGTCGGAGAGCACAATCGATTGGCTTGCGCCGCTCGGTGCGCAGATTGTCCAGGAGCGCCAGAGGTTTGATTCCCAGGGGAGACTGGTTGACCCAGTGTCCTACCCAGGCTCGCACCCCATGCGTGGAGGCCATCGGATGGGTGTTGACCCGTGAGTGTGACCGACCCTGAACAGAATGGGTCTTCGTGGCCAACTCAGCAAGGGCCCATTAGCTCCCGGTATTATCCACAGTATCATCCACATATTACGTAATCACGTTTTTGTGATTTTCGACCTCCCCCTCCTCCATGTCAACAGATGTAATCAGCGGCCTGACCCCGCCTCCCCTCCCCCCTCAAGATTACGTAATCAACCTAATTTGCAGAAAATGTGAAGAATCATGAACACAGCGTTTGTAGTGTTTGAAGACAATAGGTGGAAAAAACATTTAGAATGCTTTTAAAAATGTACTTTAATAATTCAAAGTAATTATAAAATCTCAAACTCTTTGGTTTATTTTGCAGATCCTAATTTTCAGACCGCATTGGCTGTATAGACAGTATTAACCCCTAGAGCCCCAATTGGTCGATATCGGCCACAACACGATTCAGCGTGACGACCCCGTTTTAATTTAATTTTATTATGTTTTATTATGTTTATACGTTTTATTTTAATTATGGGTACAGTGGTTTGGCAGTAATTAATGTTTTGGTGAGACAGTGTCATAATTCATTTTTTATACTCATTTTTAATAAAATTTTTTGGGACATCAACTTGTCAATCGGCTGAGGGGCCGAGGCCTAATTAAAATAAAAAAATATTAACATAATAAAATAAAACAAATTAAATTAAAACTGAATCGTTTTATGGCCGATATCGACCAATTGGGGCTCTAGGGGTTAAAAAACTGTCAAAGATCGAGTTGAAGCGCGCAGTGATGCGCTAGTCTAGAGTTGGAGCCGTGCCGCCGCGACGCAAAGCAGCTACCGGCTTATCAGCCAAAGCAGGAACAGGCCCCGGCGACTCAATCGCAGACAAGCGCGTGGAATATCTATGCACATCTTCGGCGCGGCACTGCGCTATTTCCCAAAGGTTTAGACCAAAAAAATTGCCATGCGGTGACCAAAGTTGATTACGTAATCAGGACCCCCCCCCCATGTAATCAAGCGTAAGCCTCAGCTCCAACCCCCCACTCCCTCGGTGATTACGTAATACGTGGACGACCCCTAAGTAGGTAAACACTCTTTATTTGCACAAAATAACAAAAAAATATCGGTTGTGTTACCCCAAGACTTTCCCGACAAAAAGCCAAAGACTGATTGAATATTCATTTTGAATATTCATTATTTATGAATATTCATCTGAATATTCATAAATTAAATCGATGATCCCTTTCTCGACCAGCGGACGAACCCGGTTAGGTTTTGTTGAAGCTGTCTCGGGCAGCCTGGTTCATTTCTCAGTTCAGGGTGGGGTTGGGCTAAGCGTAAACTGATAGCATTAATATTTGATTAAAATGACAGGAAGAATATAAATATTATTAGTGTAGCTTGTCCATGAGGTATTATAAATAAAAAATCACAATGTGATTTAGGCCCTACGAGGCATCTGTGTACAAAATTTCAAGTCTCAAATTTCAATATTTCGAGATAGAAATATGACTATAGCGCCCCCTGGTGTACCAATTTCAACTACAACCTTATCCACTCTTGCCATGGCCAAATGTTGCCTGAGTGCCAAATTTCAGTTCAATCGGTTATATAATAGCCCAGTCAAAAAGGAATAAATTTTGATGTTTGACAGGAATAACTGGTAATAGTTTTAAACTTGGCATAGATGTTCATTGAGGTGTACTGTTAAACATACTAAAAGTCCACTACTCTAACTGTTGCGCTCATGCCGCCATCTTGGAAACATGGCGCTCCGATTCAGTTTTCCGCTTGAAGTTTAGAAACACTATCTAATACGTCGAGCGGTCACACCAAATCATGAAAATCACAGGGCAGAAAACAGGTTTGCGCAGTCTAAAAGACTCATAATATTAAGCTGCCTGTCTGTTAACCCGCTGAGCACGTAACATCCATTTGGGGACATGTATGGCGGCCGCCTACAATCCGTAACATCCGATTTTGGATATCGCGCTCGCCGCTGCGAAAAATGCAATTTACGATTCGAAACGTCGTACTTTATGCTTTCTGACGGCTGAAATACATGGCCGAATAATCTTTAATCCGGCGGCCAGCGGCGATAATATCGATCGGCTAATTAAAAAGTCAGCATAAACGTCAGACGACAGTCGCCGATCGGCCAGCGCGCGGCGGCCGCGTAGTTCCGCGAAATGTTTGTTTTGTGAAGTGGTTTGTGGATATAAGTGCAGTGTATACCGGATAAAAGTGAGTAATTTCCATTTTTAAGCAGTTTAGGCATTAGGATTAGTCAATTTAGACAGTCCATTTGCTGTTTTTCACGAATTTTCGAAGAAAACACTTTGGCAACAACAAACGGCTCGCGAAAAAATGGCCGTTTTTATTTTGTAATGTTTGTGAAATATCCCGATATATCGCGAAACATGACGTAATGTCGCTTTAATTTACTGATAAAATAGGTATTGCTTCATTTACATCCTAAGTTATCACATAATTAGGCGTATTTTGAACATTATATGTTGTTTTCTAATATGGCTCGCGAAAATGAAACTTGTTTTGATAATTACTATGAGAGAAAAAAGTGCGATTTTCCATAGTTTTTCGATGAAATGTGACTCTTTGGAGTATAGTAATTAGTTATTAGACAGATAATAAGTCTATGATAAGACAATATAATTGAAAAAATCTAACGAATTTTATATTATGGGCATTCAAAGTTTATTATTAGGTTCGGACGCGGAAACTCTCAAAACTTTAGATTTTTCTATAATATCAGACAAAGCTCAAAGTTCTGGTGTGATTTCTAAGAAGAAGTGATGTAGTAATAAAGTTATTTTGAAAGAATTTCATATAAAAAAATACCATAAGTAGTCACAAATTAAAAATTAAAAAAATTTTTTTTTACGAGAATACATACAATTTTTCTTGGCTGAATAAATAAATATTTTTTCCGTATTTTTGTATGCAAATAAGTAAAAAAAAAATATCGTTATATTTACAAAAAAATCGAAATGATTTTATAGGCGAGTTTTTTCAGTTTGCCAATTTTGTAATATTTATTCATTATTATCTTAATTGTTTTACGAGATAAGGTTATAATGTTTTATATGTCAAATTTCAATGAGATCATTTTTCTCTTTATCTTTTTTTAATCCGTATAGTGGTTTATAAGTTATGATCGTTTTTCTCAAGGCCGTTGACTCGCGTCGATTTTTTGCGCGAATATGTCGCGCGCAAAAGTGATAGGTGAGTTTTTACCTTGCAACGTGAGGGGTTAAATATATACTAATAATAATAGAAGTATAATATTCTTACTTGTAGACAAGAGTGGCACAGAAACTCTCCTTGATGTAAAGGTCAAGGACTGCTTGGAAGTGGTGATACTTCCTATCGGAGACCAGCATTATCATGTAGATGAGGCACTCAAAGACCAGGTCATCGTAGTCTCCAGTTTGCCCAGGGTAGTCCACTCCTCTTTCACTCTCCACCTATGAGTAAAATGATTTCAATATTTTAAAAATTCCTTCATTTTATTTTTACTGCACTCTAGCTAAGTCCTAGATCCGAGCTTTGGATAGTTCTTGAAACGTCAAAATTAAGGTAGGACAGACAACAGGACAATGATGCCGTCTGGCGATAAAGATAAGTCTAGAGTGAGCGCTTAACTTCTTATTTTATCATACGTGCTAGGTGAGTTTGTAAGCAGATTTTATTGCAGTGTTTTTACATGATTTGTAAGAAAATGATTAAGAGTAACTCTTTAAAAATCTCCTGAACAAGTTTGATACAGACGCGGAAGAATGTCCCGCTCTTGTTTATCGATTAACGCCAATCAGCTACCTAAACGCAGTGTGATAAACTACCTAAGTAGCACCGCACACGAATATATATGATATATATATATATATATATATATATATATATATATATATATATATATATATATATATATATATATATATATATATATATATATAGTTATCCTTTCTATCATTTAGTTGATCAGGCGTGCCTAAAAATCAGTTTTTATTTGATCCGTTTTCGTTAGTTGATCCGAACCGCTTAAGTTGATCCAATGTGATTTTCTGATACCTTATTTGATCCATCCGGAGCCAATAATGACCCATAGGTCACGTGACCACTTCGACGTCATCTCATGATAAAGATATACAATTCCATCCCATCCTTAGTTGATCCGTATTCAAAGTGACCAATCAGGGAGCAGAAGAGTCAAACTGCAACCTGATTGGTTGGCGGAATATATGCATTGGAATTCCTATAGACAGTATGTTGATCCCGTCTGGTATTGATAAATGCAGCGACAAAAGATTATTTTGTATGTGAATTCAAAATAATCTCCTCAAGGAAATTATTGTGGACGCACTTCTGTGTGTCAGCTGTTTGTATTCTTCGAAGATAGGGCTGAAACGCTTTATCCGATTGAGCTATAATTCGGCATGCATGCATGGCATGGCCATGGCATGAGCTGAAAAGAATGTGGTTGAAATCGGTCCACCCTGGGTTGGCTGCCAAAGAGGGAACTCCTCAACCGTCACCAGCAGAGACCCAAAATTTTGAATACGGATTTAGTTATGATAGCCCCTTCCATGTTTTACCACGACATTGCTGATGAACCCTGGATTGGCTCCCGATGAGGGAACTCCTCAACGGTCAACAGCAGAGACCTAAATTGTTGTATACGAATTCAATTATGATAGGCCCTTCCATGTTCCACCATAACATGGCTGATGAATCCTGGCTTAGCTCCGGATGAGGGAACTCCTCGACGGTCAACAGCAGAGACCCAAAATTTTGAATACCCATTCAATTATGATAGCCCCTTCCATGTTCTACCATGACAGGGCTTATGAACCCTGGATTGGCTCCCGGTGAGGGACCTACTCAACGGTCAACAGCAGAGACCTAAAATGTTGTATACGAATTCAATTATGATAGGCCCTTCCATGTTCCACCATAACATGGCTAATGAATCCAGGATTAGCTCCGGATGAGGGAACTCCTCAACGGTTAACAGCAGAGACCCAAAATTTTGAATACGCATTCAATTGTGATAGCCCCTTCCATGTTCCGCCATGACATAGCTGAAGAACCCTGGATTGGCTCCCGATGAGGGACCTTCTCAACGGTCAACAGCAGAGACCTAAAATGTTGTATACGAATTCAATTATGATAGCCCCTTCCTTCCAAGTTGCATTATAACATGGCTGATGTACCCTGGGTTGGCTCCCGATGAGGAACTCCTCAACGGTCAACAGCAGAGACCCAAAATTTTGTATACGAGTTTCGATTTCGTTTTCGATTTCTGTTTCGGTTTCGTTTTAGATTTAGATTTTTTTTTCGATTTCATTTTCGATTTTGATTTTGATTTCGATTTCATCATCATGATCATCGCGGGGGGGGGGGGGGGGTTAATGGGTGGGGCTAGGTTGGAAAGGGGGGTGGGTGGTATTAATATTCAGATTAATTAAATTCCTGGCTACTTGACAGGAAAGTCTTGAGGTGACACAGGCGTTCGCGTTTGCGGACCGTTGAGGAGTTTCCTCATCGGGAGCAAATCCAAGGTTCATCAGCCATGTCATAGTGAAACTTGCAAGGGGCTATAATAATTGAATGCGTACACAAAATTATGGGTGTCTGCTGTGAACCGTTGAGGAGTCTTCTCATCGGAAGCCAACCCAGGGTACATCAGCCATATCATAGTGAAACTTAGAAGGGGCTATCATAATTTAATGCGTATACAAAATTTTGGGTCTCTGCTGTTGACCGTTAAGGAATTCCCTTATCAGAAGCCAACCCAGGGTACATCAGCCATGTCATCGTGGTTCATGGAAGCGCTATCATAATTGAATGCGTATACAAAACTTTGGGTCTCTGCTGTTGAATGTTGAGGAGTACCCTCATCGGGAGCGAACCCAGGGTACATCAGCCATGTCATCATGGAACATGGAAAGAGCTATCATAATTGAATGCGTGTACAAAATTTTGGGTCTCTGCTGTTGACCGTTGAGGAGTTCCCTCATCGGGAGCCAACCCACGGTTTATCAGCCATGTCATGGGGGAACATGGAAGGGGCTATCATAATTAAATGCGTATACAAAATTTTGGGTCTCTGCTGTTGACCGTTAAGGAATTCCCTTATCGGGAGCCAACCCAGAGTTCATCAGTAATATCATGGTGGAACATGGAAGCGGCCATCATAATTGAATGCGTATACAAAATGTTGGGTGTCTGCTGATTGCCTGGAAAATCAAACACCAATGAATCGCCTTTTTTTGATCGAGAATTTTTTGCCAACTGCTCATCGACTTTATTTATAAAACGACTATTCAGATGAAATAAGTCCCTGGCTTCTTGCCGCGAAACACATTTTTTTTCAAAATGTTTGTAATACTCCAAATAACGTCGTAACGGCAAGGATAACTGAAAAATTTGCCTGGAAAATAGGAAAATTCAGGAAAAACTGATAGTGCTTTTTTCTACTCACGATTCAAACGATGGATATCCGTATTTCTTTTTCTGAATAAGAACGGCATATTTGGTTGTTTTTTTTTTGTTTTGATCAATATGCTCTCGGGATCTAAATATTCAAACGAATTTATTCAATGTGGTTGGGGGGAGTATATGGGGAAGGGGATGGGGATTTTTGGGGGGAGTGGAATAGGGATGGGGCTTGGGTGTAGAGTTTGGTCGGGGTCTTAGGGGGGGAGGTCGTTAGAGAGAGTGGAGTTTGAAAGGCGGGTGGAGTTAGGGGAGGTGATTGTGAGGGCGGGGAGGGAGGGGGGGGGGGTTGTAATTTTTTCGCGGGTTGCCTGATTGCCGGGAGAGTCAATAAAATTTTGGGTCTCTGCTGTTGACCGTTCAGGAGTTCCCTCATCGGGAGCCAACCCAGGGTACATCAGCCATGTCATCGTGGAACATGGAAGCGCTATCATAATTGAATGCGTATACAAAACTTTGGGTCTCTGCTGTTGAATGTTGACGAGTACCCTCATCGGGAGCGATCCCAGGGTACATCAGCCATGTCATCATGGAACATGGAAAGGGCTATCATTATTGAATGTGTATACAAAATTTTGCGTCTCTGCTGTTGACCGTTGAGGAGTTCCCTCATCGGGACCCAACCGACGGTTCATCAGCCATGTCATGGGAGAACATGGAAGGGGCTATCATAATTGAATGCGTATACAAAACTTTGGGTCTCTGCTGTCGACCATAGAGGAGTTCCCTCATCGGGAGCCAACCCAGGGTTCATCAGCCATGTCATTGTGGAATATGGAAGTGGCTATCATAATTGAATGCGTATACAAAACTTTGGGTCTCTGCTGTTGAATGTTGAGGAGTACCCTCATCGGGAGCGAACCCAGGGTACATCAGCCATGTCATCATGGAACATGGAAAGAGCTATCATAATTGAATGCGTATACAAAACTTTGGGTCTCTGCTGTTGAATGTTGACGAGTACCCTCATCGGGAGCGATCCCAGGGTACATCAGCCATGTCATCATGGAACATGGAAAGGGCTATCATTATTGAATGTGTATACAAAATTTTGCGTCTCTGCTGTTGACCGTTGAGGAGTTCCCTCATCGGGACCCAACCGACGGTTCATCAGCCATGTCATGGGAGAACATGGAAGGGGCTATCATAATTGAATGCGTATACAAAACTTTGGGTCTCTGCTGTCGACCATAGAGGAGTTCCCTCATCGGGAGCCAACCCAGGGTTCATCAGCCATGTCATTGTGGAATATGGAAGTGGCTATCATAATTGAATGCGTAAACAAAATTTTGGGTCTCTGCTGTTGACCGTTAAGGAATTCCCTTATCGGGAGCCAACCCAGAGTTCATCAGTAATGTCATGTTGGAACATGGAAGCGGCCATCATAATTGAATGCGTATACAAAATGTTGGGTGTCTGCTGATTGCCTGGCAAGTCAAACACCAATGAATCGCCTTATTTATTTTTTATTTATTTATTTAATAAAATTATCCTTTCCGACCATCACAACGCTGACATGCCAACGGAACGGACGTTCGCTTCCGAATGCCGATATACTCGTATATCCAAAAATTAGAAACAATGCTAAGCATTTTGTTGATCCGGATCAACCATTGTACGTAGGATGCGAAAACTATATATACCTAAGTCATAACTGTGACCATTTAAATTTATGTCAGTTAGAGTTATTGCTTTATATGTTTAGCACTTGGTTGATCTGGATCAATTAATGCACGGTGTCCATAAGGAAATAATTATATACGAATGAAAAATTTCGTAGCTCTTATATTAGTTGAACCGTATGAGTCGGAAAATCAAGACTTGATTTAAGCGGCTTTATTATTATTTGAATTTTATGACTGATTTTACCTTACCGGCCTACCAACCGACGATGAGGTAAAGTATTGTGAACGGGTTAAATATTTATTTCGAGAAGAAGACGGATACACATTTTTAATCTCCCCCTCTGCCCATCCCTCCCCCCACCCATCCCTAAAATTACTAAGGCAACTTCTGTGTGTTTGTGTCAGTCTGTGTGTGTGTGTGTGTGTGTGTGTGTGTGTGTGTGTGTATGTGTATTCCTCCACTATAGCGTCCAACGCTTCATCCCGTTTTGATAAATTTCGGCACGCAGGCATTATTTGGTCATGGCAAGAGTTGAAAAGATTGTAGTTGAAATCGGTCATTACTCAGAGACTCATCCAACCCCTCAAATGACGCCTGGTAATTTAAACTTATCCTGTATAGAAGCGACACAAATAATATTTAAAATCTACCATAAATTAAACTAAGAGTCAGGCCATTTAAAGCGGCGTCGCTTGCGATGTGTGAATCGTTAAAAATTGTAATTGATGACTCACGGCGACCCGCGTTGGTAATTTTATTTTTAAATTGAATGAGATGACGCGCGTTCAAATTCAAATTTTATTGCGTTGCGTCGCACATTAACAGAAATTTTCGCCAACTGCTCATCGACTTTATTTATGAAACGACTATTCAGATGAAATAAGTCCCTGGCTTCTTGCTGGGAAACACATTTTTTTTCAAAATGTTTGTATTACTCCAAATAACGTCGTAACGGCAAGGATAATTGAAAAATTTGCTTGGAAAATAGGAAAATTCAGGAAAAACTGAAAGTGGTTTTTTCTACACACAATTCAAACGATGGATATCAGTAATTCCTTTTTGAATAGGAACGGCATATTAGGTTGTTTTTTTTGTTTTGATCAATATGCTCTCGGGATCTAAATATTCAAACGAATTTATTCGATGTGGTGGGGGGGAGTATATGGGGAAGGGGATGGGGATTTTTGGGGGGAGTGGAATGGGGATGGGGCTTGGGTGTAGAGTTTGGTCGGGGTCTTAGGGGGGGAGGTCGTTAGAGAGAGTGGAGTTTGAAAGGCGGGTGGAGTTAGGGGAGGTGATTGTGAGGGCGGGGAAGGGGGGGGGGGGTTGTAATTTTTTCGCGGGGTGCCTGATTGCCGGGAGAGTCAATCAAATTTTGGGTCTCTGCTGTTGACCGTTCAGGAGTTCCCTCATCGGGAGCCAACCCAGGGTACATCAGCCATGTCATCGTGGAACATGGAAGCGCTATCATAATTGAATGCGTATACAAAACTTTGGGTCTCTGCTGTTGAATGTTGACGAGTACCCTCATCGGGAGCGAACCCAGGGTACATCAGCCATGTCATCATGGAACATGGAAAGGGCTATCATAATTTAATGCGTATACAAAATTTTGGGTCTCTGCTGTTGACCGTTGAGGAATCCCCTCATCGGGAGCCAACCCACGGTTCATCATCCATGTCATGGGGGAACATGGAAGGGGCTATCATAATTGAATGCGTATACAAAACTTTGGGTCTCTGCTGTCGACCATAGAGGAGTTCCCTCATCGGGAGCCAACCCAGGGTTTATCAGCCATGTCATTGTAGAACATGAAAGGGGCTATCATAATTGAATGCGTATACAAAATTTTGGGTCTCTGCTGTTGACCGTTAAGGAATTCCCTTATCGGGAGCCAACCGAGAGTTCATCAGTAATGTCATGGTGGAACATAGAAGCGGCTATCATAATTGAATGCGTATACAAAATGTTGGGTGTCTGCTGATTGCCTGGAAAGTCAAACACCAATGAATCGCCTTATTTATTTTTTATTTATTTATTTAATAAAATTATCCTTTCCGACCAGCAAAACGCTGACACGCCAACGGAACGGACTCTCGCTTCCGAATGCCTTATATTCGTATATCCAAAAATTGGGAACAATGCTAAGCATATTGTTGATCCGGATCAACCATTGATATGATATGATGATACCTCACTAATTTTCAGCGATGCAAATCATGAACAACTAGTTAAGCGAATTGACGTTACCATGGAAAAACTTGGTACTTGGTTCCAATTAAATCAATAATGTCTCATAATGCATCTAAATCAAACTCCATCAATTTCTCTCTTCGGCCGTCCCAAAATAATATCTTCAGTATTAGCTATGGTGATAAAGTATTAGAAAATGTGGATCATACGAAATTTCTAGGCATTCATATTGATAGCAATCTGTAATGGTCGACTCACCTAGAAGAACTGAGCAAAAAATTAAGTAGCGCCACATTTGCCATAAAAAAAATCAAATTGTTATGTGGCTTTGAAGCTTCCAAATCTGTCTACTTTGCCTATTTCCAATCCCTTTTAAGTTATGGCCTTATGCTCTGGGGAATGGCCGCAAATGTTATAAGGATCTTTCGCCTACAAAAACGAGCGATTAGAAATCTGTTCTCAATATCTTCGCTAACATCTTGCAAGCAGTACTTCATCGAATCTGGTATCATGACTTTGTACGCCGCGTATATATACCAAAACATCATGTATACAAGAAAAAATATCGAGACTACCTCAAATATTCATTCGCATAATACGCGAAATAAAGAGGACTTGCATCATTTTAAGGTGCGTCTGAGTAAGGTTCGGAATAGCTTCCTCTGCCAATCTTACTTATTCTACAACAAACTTCCATTACACATCAGGGCCTTGGGGAGGTTCACTTTAAGAAAAAGGTACAGGGTATTTTGACTAAAAACCCCATTTATAGCATTGAGGATTTCGACAATATCAATTTTTCGCAGCTCTATTGACCTACTTGACTATTATTATTCCTCATTCTTTCTATTATTGACTATTTTACAATTGCGTTTTTTTTTCGTCTTCTAACTATTTATTGACTATAATTATTATTACTGATTTCTTTGTATTTGTGATTTTTCTTTAAAATATCTTCCCGTATGATAATTTGTGAAATTATCCAATATTTGTTTGATTATTTAGTACTTAGGATTATATAGAAAATTAGATAGAAAATTTTACAAAATTACTTAAGAATTTTGATTGAAAATATTGGAAAATATCATAACTCACCAACCAAACAGGAGGGAAAGTATTGTTTAAATCATTTGAACCTATTTCCCATTCCAATAAGCCTCCAATAAAAAAAAATAACTAACAATTTTTTTTTGTATCTCCTTTGGGGTGGATACGTATTTATTTAGAATTAGTTGTGTGTAAAATATTTCAAATGCCTGGAAGCTTGGAAGGAAGCCTGGAAATAAGCATGGCTGTATAAACTGATCCATTATCCGTTTTTAAATCCACACATTTGTTTAACCACATTCACAATATTTCATACTTTATAGGATTAATTATATCATCAAAATATTTTACATCTATTTCCTTACTCCTCGTACAGCAAGATCGCGCATTCTCAAGCAATTGGATTCTTGATAGATGTTCTATTCATTTTTGAAAAAGTCATGACCCAAATGCAAAATTCAGTGGGAGGCGATGAATCACCAATTAAACATTATTCTTTCTGAGGTAAGGTAATATATTTTTCCAACTGACGTCCGACCGGCAAAACGCTTACACGCCTTCTGACGCTCGCTGCCCACTTCTGATATACTCGTATATACAAAAATCGGAAACAATGCCAAGCATATTGTTAAGCCGGATCAACCACTGAACGTAGGATGCGAAAACTATATATCCCTAAGTCATAATTGTGACCATTTACATTTATTGCAGTCTAAATTATTGCTTTATATGCGTAGCACTTGGTTGATCGGAATAAAATAATGAATGGAGTCTATAAGGAAATAAATATATCGAAATGAATAATTTCTTAGCACTTAGTTGATACGTGTAAGTCGGTAAAACATGACTTATATTTAAAAGGCTCTATTTAGCTTCAAGTTCTGTAAAGTGTGAATTTTACGACTGATTTTACTTTACCAGCCCAATAACCGACGAGGAGGTAAAGTATTTTGAGGGCGTATTTTTCTTATTTCGAGAGGAATACGGATATATACATTTTGAAACCCCCTCCCCACACTCCCCAGACGACTAAGACGATTTCTATGTATTTGTGTCTGTCTGTGTCTTTCTGTGTGTTTATCTGTCCAAACGCTTCATCTGGTTTTGCTTAAATTTGGCATGCAGGCATCATTTGGTAATAGAGAGAAATCAAAAGATTGTAGTTGATATCGGTGATACTTTAATTTCGAAATATTGGATTTAGAGACTTTAAATTCGGTATACAGTTACTTTGTCATGCAGCGAATGGTTTCAGCGCCTATTCAGAAGCCAATTCAGATTTGTATTGTCTCTAAGTCTTCTACGCTCATCCCACGGCTGAAAGAACAATCACATATCGGTATACCAGTTTGGGGTGTCGAATTCGCCCGTTGTATACGACACCGCCCTACTGCATTGTTTCACAATCACATTGTGAAATTTTGGTTGGAATATCTTATATACAAGCGACACAAATAACATTTGAAGTCCGCCATACATTAATTAAATACTAATGCCCTACAAAGCGGCGACGCTTGCGATGAGTGGATTGTTTGGTGACCCGCGTTGGCAATGTCATTTTGCTCATGACTTTTTTCATTTCCATCTTAATATCATTTTAAATTGGATGGATTTGACGCTAAGTCATAAGTTTTCTATTACGCTATTTTGCAGCATTTGACCCCATTTTCCATTGCCAATTCGCCTCGAATAACAAATTAAAACTATCTAACCTTTTTATTACCTTATTCTTTTATTATCTGCAATGGATACGTTTATTTAGAATTATGTAGTTGTCAGTAAATTATTCCGATGCACCCAAACACAGCTGGTCCTAAGTCTGGACGGTATACTGGTTGTAGCAACTGCTCCAGTATCGTTTTTTTAAATCCACACATTTGTTTCACCCTATTCAAAATATTTCATAGTTTATAAGATTAATAATAAGTCTTCAATTACGTCTTCAAAATATTTTACATCTTTTCCCCTTTGCCTCATATAGCAAGCTCTTGCATCTTCGGCAAATAGATTTTTCTGATCGACTTTTTTTTTATTTTTGAAAAAAGTCATGACCTAAATGCTAAAATTAGTGGGACCACCAATTATCACCAATTATTAATTAAACCATATTTACTTTTCAATTAACTATCTCCGAATGACGATATACTCATATATCCAAAAATTGGATACCATGCCAAGCATACTGTTGATTTGTTGAAAGTATGATGTTGTTGAAAGTAGGATGTGATAACTATATATACCTAACTCATAACTGTGATCATTTAAATGTATGTCGGTCTGAATTGTTGCTTTATATGCTAAGCACTTAGTTGATCTGGATCAATTATTGAATGAAGTATATAAGGAAATATATATATATATATATATACAAATGAAAAATTTCTTAGCACTTGCAGTTGATCCGTATAAGTTTGAAAATAAGGACCTGTTTTTAATCGGCTTTATTATTATTTTTATTATTATTTATCTTCACGTTCTGTATAATTTGAATTTTACGACTGACTATTTTAACGGCCCACAAACCGACGATGAGGTAAAATATTGTGAACGGGTTTTGAGCCTTCCCTCCCCTTCCCAGCCCGCCCCCCGACTGACAATTTCTCTGTGTTTGTGTTTGTGCGTGTGGGTAGGTATATACCTCCACTATAGCGTCCAACGCTTCATCCGGTTGTACTGAAATTGGGCATGCATGCATCATTTGGTCATGGCAAGATTGTAGTTGAAATCGGCCATACTTTAATCTTGAAATACTGGACCTAGATATTTGAAATTCGGTATACAGTTGCCTTGTTGGGCCGAAATCACATTGTGAAATTGTGGTTTGAATATCTTATACAGGTTGAGTTTTAATTAACCGGAATCATTAAAGAAGGTTATCTTTTGATAAAAAAAAGGTTATCATAAAGAAGGTTATCATTTGATAAAAAAATATGGTTAAATTACACAAAAAAATATTTGTTAAAAATCTATATATTATATATTATTATAAAAAAAAATAGTGTAAAAGTATTGAGCATTACACGCCATCTAGCAGTAAGTGAAATATCGCTAATATTGTTTAGTAGCAACATTTTACCTACTGGCGCGCTGCGCCATCGCAGCGCGCCCACTCGATTGCTATTTTTTTACTTAACGATCGAGTTATAAGTTTAATAAAAAATAAATAGGCATTTTTTTTTTGGTTTTCGCTATTTATTTTTTAAAGTTGCTAAGTTGCTCTTACTGATCCAACCCCTCAAATGACGCCTGGTAATTTAAACCCATCCTGTATACAAGCGACACAAATAATATTTAAAATCTACCATAAATTAAACTAAGAGCCAGGCCATTTAAAGCGGCGTCGCTTGCGATGTGTGAATTGTAATTGATGACTTACGGCGACCCGCGTTAGTAATTTTATTTTTAAATTGAATGAGATGACGCGCGTTCAAATTCAAATTTTTATTGCGTTGCGTCGCACATTAACAGAAATTTTCGCCAACTGCTCATCGACTTTATTTATAAAACGACTATTCAGATGAAATAAGTCCCTGGCTACTTGCCGGGAAACTCTTGTACTGACACAACCAAGTTTTTACTTTTCCGTCTCACCAACCAACCAAAAGGGAAAGTACTGTGAAAAAAAAATCGACATGATATTTATTTGGAGCCCCCCGAGATAATTATGACGATTTCCAGATAAATAAAGGTGTCTCTGTATCTCCCTCTGTCTAGCTGTATGTATTTTTCCACGATAGCCACCAATCGCTTGATCCGATTAAGTTGAAATTTGATATGCAGGCATCATTTCGTCATGGCATGAGTTAAAAGGTTGTGGTGAAAATCGGTTTATCAGGGGGCAAAAAATTCATTTATATTCCTTGAATCATTGGACTTGGATGCCTTGTTCGGCGGAAAGATTATTGTGAAATTTGGTTTGAATATCTCATGTACAATCTGCACTAATGTTATTTAAATTCAGACATATATTTTAACCAAATGATAACGCCGAGCCTCACAAAGCTAGCCAAGAAACGAGCCGCGCCAAATGCGCCGCTGAGGATGTGTAACGGAACACTACCGGGATCGTCCGCCGGCCGAGAGAAAGCGCTTATCGATTTTATTTATAAAATTTATATTCCGATGAAATCAGTCCTTGGCTACTTGTCGTGAAAGACTTGGCGTGTGACGCAACCAATTTCTTAACTGCTCCTACCGAACTGATCTCATGAAATGCGTATTCAGTCTCCATGATATTACAACATTTTCATAATTTCTATCGTTGGGCCCCAAATCCTGATGCTGCAGCGATACTACCACACTGAACCGCGAAAGGAAGAAGAATTTGCTGGGTTTTGAATCAGTATTATGGTTTTCAAGCAAAGACTTTTTCATTGAGCTCCGGGTTTCTCAGTACTGATGCTGCAATGTTATGGCCTGTGTGTGGATATGGTCTAATGTGATTGCTAAATACGCCCCACAGCTGCCCGTGGTATGGCAATAATCTTTTAGTGAATTTGATCCCACTAAGACAAATTTTCGCAAGTGGTTTTTTAAAATTGGCTCGATCATCGACTCTGGACTAAAGATGGGACATACCGTGTAATCACTGTTGCTTTAGTAAATTCCTAAATGTGTACATAAATTCAATATTAAAATAACTCTTTCGTTACCCAGGAAGTAATGACTTATTTAAGGTTATTAACAAGATTGACTTGTAATTGGCCTTGTCCTGTTTTAAAGAAATAAGAAAAATATCTAAAATATGACGAGATTATATATGTAATGAGAGACGATAGTATAAGAATATATAGTTTGATAGCACTTGCTTGATCTGGATCAACTACGAACGAATGTGATAAATTTGACCGTTAGGGATCAACTTACGCTTGAGCATTAGGTAAAAAATAATAGCGAGTATAAGTATCTAGCTTCGAATACATGAAAGCGAAAAAGCATATCTTACACTTATATTCGACAAAGACAACTATATCTCTCTCAGTTCATCGCTGACAAACAAAAGAAGGTGGATCAACAAAGGTTCTGCAATATCACTGGATGCAGTTTTTACGGTAAAGTATGATTATATATATATATATATATATATATATATATATATATATATATATATATATATATATATATATATATATATATATATATAATCATACTTTACCGTAAAAACTGCATCCAGTGATATTGCAGAACCTTTGTTGATCCACCTTCTTTTGCTTGTCAGCGATGAACTAAGAGAGATATATTCGTCTTTGTCGAATATAAGTGTAAGATATGCTTTTTCGCTTTCATGTATTCGAAGCTAGATACTTATACTCGCTATTATTTTTTACTTATTGCTCGAGGGTAAGTTGATCCGTAACGGTCAAATTTATCACATTCGCTCATTGTTGATCCAGATCAAGCAAGTGCTATCAAATAATATATTCGATATACTCTTATACTATTGTCTTTCATTACATACATAAACTCGTCATATTTAAGTTAGGTATTGCTCTTATTGCTATATAACAGGACAAGGTCAATTACAAGTCAACATTGTGTTGACCTTAAATAAGTATGTCCCTACTTCCTTGGTAAAGAAAAAGTTATTTTAATTAGAATTAATGCATACATCTAGGAATTTACTAAAGCAACGCAACAGTGAATTACACCATACATCCCATCTTTAGTTCAGAGTCGACGATCGAGCCAATTTTAAAAAGCCACTTGCGAAAATGTGTCTTAGTGGGATTGAATCCACTAAAAGATAATCGCCATACCACGGGCAGCTATGGGGCGCATTGGGCGATCATATTAGAAATCATATTAGACCATATCCATACTCAGGCCATACCACTGCAGCATCAGTACTGAGGAACCCAGAATTCAAATACAAAGTCTTTGCTTGAAAACCACAAAACAAATTCAAAACTTAGCAAATCCTTCTTCCTTTCGCGGTTCAGTGTGGTAATCTCGCTGTAGCATTAAGATTTGAGGCCCAACGATTGAAATTATGAAAATGTTGTAATATCATAGAGACTGAATACGCATTTCACGAGATCAGTTCAGTAGGAGGAGTTATAAAATCGGTTGTGTCACACGCCAAGTCTTTCGCGACAAGTAGCCAAGGACTGATTTCATCGGAATATTAATTTTATAAATAAATTCGATGAGCGCTTTCTCTCGGCCGGCGGACGATCCCAATAGTGTTCCGTTACACATCCTCAGTGGCGCAGGTGACGCGGTTCGTTTCTTGGCTAGCTTCGTGAGGCTCGGCGTTATCATTTGGTTAAAATAATTTTTTTTTTCTTGTTCCTGGTTTATTGGCAATCAGTCGAAGGACTATGAGTCGATGTGGTGACATAGCTTAATCTCTTGCAGAATGTGCTCCCCAGCGAGAGCATCCACTCATCCTTAAGGCCTAGAGCTACTGTCTGTCTTGCAGCTCTAGGATGTTGTGTCGCTTCAGTCGTTTTGCGTAGTTCTGTGTCATCAGCTGGCGTGCTAATTTGTTAGGATGATTAATTAGCCGCTGCTTATATCTCTCTGATGTGTTTCGGATTCCCTCCTTTACTGTGCTCACAGACAGGTTTTGATGTAGTTCATTGTTGGTAATATACCACGGTACATTTGCTATTGATCTTAAGATCTTGTTCTGTAGTCTCTGTATGACATTAATATTTGAGTCGCTAGCGCTGCCCCAGAGTTGGATACCGTACGTCCATATCGGTCTTAGAATGGCCTTGTATATATGGAGTTTGTTGTCCAATGATAGCCTGGAGTTTCTCCCTAACATCCAGTAGAGTTTTTTATGTCGGGTTGCAATCTCGTCTCTTTTTATTTTTATATGGTCTTTCCATGTCATGGTCGATCAAGGTGCAGTCCCAGGTATCTTACGCAATCTCTGTGCGGCAGTATACTATCTCCAAGTTTGACCGGTGGACAGTTTCCTTGGCGGAGGGTAAAGGTTACATGGACTGATTTGGCGGCGCTAGCCCTGATTCTCCATTTCTGCAGGCAGTTGTGTAATACTTGGAGTCCCATTTGAAGTGCATCTGATGCTTTCTTTGGGTCTTTATGGCATGCTAATACGGCAGTGTCATCAGCAAAGGTCGCCGTAGTAACGCCAGTTGTAGTCGGTAAATCGGCTGTGTACAGAGTGTACAGGGCAGGCCCCAGGACAGATCCCTGTGGCACCCCGGCCCTTATGTCATATAATTGTGAAGTATCTCCACCTTCTTTAACATAGAATGTTCTATCTGTGAGATATGAATCCAGGATACAGAAGAAACTGTGCGGAAGGTTTAATTTGATTTTGTACAGCAGGCCTTTGTGCCACACCTTGTCGAATGCTTGTTGTATGTCCAGAAAGGCTGTCGAGCAGTATTCTTTGCCTTCTAAGGATTTTCTTACAGTGGCACAGACTCTATTAACCTGTTCAACCGTTCCATGCTATCTCCTGAAGCCGAACTGGTGGTCTGGAATTATTCCCCGTTCTTGTAAAGATAGCCAAAGTCTGCTTAGTAACACCTTTTCAAGCATCTTAGATAATACTGGCAGCAAGCTGATGGGTTTATAAGATGTTTTTTCGTGTGGAGGTTTTCCATATTTGTGGATCATTATGATCTGGGAGACCTTCCATAAGCTTGGGAAGTGCTGTAGTCTGAGAATCGCATTAAAATATATGTCTTAATTTAAATCTTATTAGTGCAGATTGTACATGAGATATTCAAATCAAAATTTACAATGATCTTTCCGCCCAACAAGGCATCAGTGAACCAAATTTAAAGTCCAATATTTCAAGGAATATAAATGACTTTTTCGCCCCCTGATAAACCGATTTTAACCACGACCTTTTAACTCATGCCATGACCAAATGATGCCTGCATATCAAATTTCAACTAAATCGGATCAAGCGATTGGTCGCTATCGTGGAGGAATAGATACAGCTAGACAGACAGAGATACAGAGACACCTTTATTTATCTGGAAATAGCCATAATCTGATTGGTCGCTATCGTGGAGGAATAGATACAGCTAGACAGACAGAGATACAGAGACACCTTTATTTATCTGGAAATAGCCATAATCGTCTCGGGGGGGGCTCCAATAAATAAAATAAAATACAAACGGAGCTGCCATGGAATTCACCGAACAAAAATCGGGCCCATCATATATAATTTTTACACTTCTGGGAGGTGAAGGGTGGATTCCGGACCTACGACCGGCGGTGGTAGGTTTAGGACAGCTGTCTTGCCACATGTGAGCGTTCACCTTACCACCCATTCACTCCCCCCTCGAAGCCAAAGAATTTGAGATGCAGAAATCACGGTTTTAGATATTTTTTCTAGAAAGGAGTTGATTATTTTCCTGGAGAGACCAAGATCTTTAAAAAGGTGAAACAAAGATTTAGCTGGCAGGCGACGAGCGCCTACTTCCACCGCGTGAAGGTGAACAGTGAAGCCGTTCCGGGTGACGGCATTTGCGAGATCATGGTATTTATTTAATTTGTACTCGTGGTCTTTTGGGATATTTGATTCCCATGGGACAGTTAACTCTACGATAAGGACCATCTTCCGAGATATCTCTCTAAAGAGTTATATCTGGACGCAGGGCTGTGCATCCGAGACTTTCAGAGAATTTATACTGCTTAGAGACCGAATCGACCTCCATAATCCAATCTGAAGCTTTCTCGATTATTGAGAAAGGTTTTGCAGTGAGATGTTTTTTGCCTTTAGAGCCAACCCGCACAAACTGTATTGGGGGTTTGGAGGATACTGTCAAACCCTTGTTGGCACGAGCCACTGAGAGGTGTAGTACCTCGCGAATAACAGCAAGGACTTTGTCGTGGCGGTAAGTGTACCGTCCTTGATCCAAGGCCACCTTGCAGCCAGCTAGAATATGTCTAGCTGTGCAAGGGGTGTTGCTACAAAGGGGACATGAACTATCCTCGGCATAGCTCCAACGAGCGAGGTTACTGGGGTCTGGAAGTGTATGCTGAAAGGCATTTAAATAAAATTTCAGCATCTCTGGCGTCCAGTCATACAACATCACTTTCCAGTGCTTACTTTCCAAATATTTCCGTTTTCATGTCGAAAAAAATTTTTTTTCACAATACTTTCCCTCCTGGTAGGTTAGTGAGCCGGAAAAGTAAAAACTCGGTTGTGTCAGTGCAAGAGTTTCCCGGCAAGTAGTCAGGGACTTATTTCTTCTGAATAGTCGTTTCATAAATAAAGTCGATGAGCAGTTAGCGAAAATTTCTGTTTATGTGCGACGCAACGCAATGAAAATTTGAATTTGAAGGCGCGTCATCTCATTCAATTTAAAAATAAAATTACCAACGCGGGTCGCCGTGAGTCATAAATCACAATTTTTTAACGATTCACACATCACAAGCGACGCCACTTTAAATGGCCTTACTCTTAATTTAATGTATGGTAGATTGTAAATATTATTTCTGTCGCTTGTATACAGGTGAGTTTAAATTACCAGGTGTCATTTGAGGGGTTGAATCAGTACGAGCAAATTAGCAACTTTAAAAAATAAATAGGAAAACCAAAAAAATAAAGGTTTTTTTTTAATGTTTAAAATTGAATGACTTAATTGTAAAGTAAAAAATTAACAAGCGTGTGGGCGTGCTGCGCCATCGATCAGTAGGTAAAATGTCGCTACTGAACAATATTAGCGATACTTTACTTATTGCTAGATGGCGCATGGTGCTCAATAGTTTTATACTATTTTTCAAAAAATTAAATTAATAAAATTTGAGTTTAATTTAACTTTAACTTTAAATAAAAATTTGTAATGTAACCATATTTTTTTATCAAATGTTGCTTACTCGCTCGTACTTAACCTTCTTTAAGGATTCCGGTTAATTAAAACTCAACAACCTGTATAAGATATTCTAACCACAATTTCACAATGTGATTTCGGCCCAACAAGGCAACTTTATACCGAATTTTAAATATCTAGGTTCAGTATTTCAAGATAAAAGTATGGCCAATTTTAACTACAATCATTTGAACTCTTGCCATGACCAATTGATGCATGCATGCCCAATTTCAGTAAACCCGGATGAAGCGTTGGACGCTATAGTGGAGGTATATACCTACCCACTCGCACAAACACAAACACAGAAAAATTGTTAGTCGGGGGGCGGGCTGGGAAGGGAAGGGAAGGCTTCAAACCCGTTCACAATAATTTACCTCGTCGTCGGTTTGTGGGCCGTTAAAATAGAGTCAGTCGTAAAATTCAAATTATACAGAACATGAAGATAAATAATAATAACAATAATAATAAAGCCGACTAAAAGAAGTCTTTATTTTCAAACTTATACGGATCAACTGCAAGTGCTAAGAAATTTTTCATTTGTATATATATATTTCCTTATAGACTTCATTCAATAATTGATCCAGATCAACTAAGTGCTTAGCATATAAAGCAATAATTCAGACCGACATATATTTAAATGGTCTCCGTTATGACTTATGTATATATAGTTTTCGCATCCTACGTTCAATGGTTGATCCGGATCAACAATATGCTGAGCATTGTATCCAATTTTTGGATATACGAGTATATCGTCATTCGGAAGCGAGCGTCCGTCGGCGTGTCAGCGTTTTGCTGGTCGGACGACAGTCGGAAAAATATATAACCTCATCTCAGAAAGAATAAATAAAATAAATAAAGAGAAAAATAATTGAAAATTCATTCCCTCCCACTAATATTAGCATTTACGTCATGACTTTTTTCAAAAATTAAAAAAAAGTCGATCAGAAAAATATATTTGCCGAAAATGCACGAGCTTGCTATATGAGGCAAAGGGGAAAAGACGTAAAATATTTTGAATACGTAATTATTATTAATCTTATAAACTATGAAATATTTTGAATAGAGTGAAACAAATGTGTGGATTTAAAAAAACGATACTGGAGCAGTTGCTACAACCAGTATACCGTCCAGACTTGAGACCAGCTGTGTTCGGGTGCATCGGAATAATTTCCTCACAACTACATAATTCTAAATAAAAACGTATCCATTGCAGATAATAAAGGAATAATTTTATAAAAAGGTTAGATAGTTTTAATTTGTTATTGGAGGCGAATTGGCAATGGAAAACAGGGTCAAATGCTGCAAAATTTCGTAATAGAAAACTTATGACTTCCAATTTAAAATGATATTGAGATGGAAAAGAAAAAAGCTAAATACCAAAATGATATTGCCAACGCGGGTCGCCGATACCGCGGGTTACCGAATTTAAAGTCTCTAAGTCCAATATTTCGAAATTAAAGTATCACCGATTATCAACTACATTCTTTTGATTTTCCTCTATTATTAAATGATGCCTGCATGCCAAATTTAACCAAAACCGGATGAAGTTTGGACAGACAAACACACAGAAAAACACAGACAGACACAAATACATAGAAATCGTCTTAGTCGTCTGGGGGGTGTGGGGAGGGGTTTCAAAATGTATATATTCGTATTCCTCTCGAAATAAAAAAAACACGCCCTCACAATACTTTACCTCCTCGTCGGTTAGTGGGCCGGTAAAGTAAAAACAGTCGTAAAACGTACGCCTTTTAAATATAAGTCATGTTTTACCGACTTAAAGTATCAACTAAGTGCTAAGAAATTTTTCATTTCGATATATTTATTTCCTTATAGACTCTGCATTCATTATTTAATTCAGATCAACCAAGTGCTAAGCATATAAAGCAATAATTTAGACTGCAATATATGTAAATGGTCACACTTATGACTTAGGGATATACAGTTTTCGCATCCTACGTTCAATGGTTGATCCGGATCAACAATATGCTTGGCATTGTTTCCGATTTTTGTATATACGAGTATATCAGAAGTCGGCAGCGAGCGCCAGAAGGCGTGTAAGCGTGTTGCTGGTCGGACGTCAGTCGGAAAAATATATTACCTTACCTCAGAAAGAATAATGTTTAATTGGTGATTCATCACCTTCCACTAAATTTAGCATTTGGATCATGACTTTTTCAAAAATGAGTGTCAAGAAAATCCAATCATCTATCAAGAAAATCCTATTGCTCGAGAATGCGCAATCCTGCTGTATGAGGAGTAAGGAAAAAGATGTAAAATATTTTGAGGATATAATTAATCCTATAAAATATGGTATATTTTGAATGTGGTTAAACAAATGTGTGGATTTAAAAACGGGTATTGGATCAGTTTCTACCGCCATACTTCTTTCCAGGCTTCCTGCAAAGTTTCCAGGTATTTGAAATATTTTACACACAACTAATTCTGAATAAATAGGTATCCACCCCAAAGGAGATACGAAAAAAAAATAGATAGTATTTTTTTTGTATAAAGTAAAAAAAAAACGATTGTGTCACCGCAAGAGTTTCCTAGCAAGTAGCCAGGGACTTATTTCAGCGCAAGAGACGCAGTTCACACATCGCAAGAGTTGCCGCTTTGAAGGGCCTTACTCTTAATTTAATGTATGGTAGAAATTAAATATTATTTATGTCGCTTGTATAGAGATATTTCAACCAAAACGTCCCAATGTAGTTTCAGTCCAACCAGGCAACTGTATACCAAATTTTAAGTCTGTATGTCCAATATTTCCCGACTATAGTATGACCGATTTCAACTACAATCTTTTGAACTCTTGCCATGACCAAATGATGCCTGCGTACCGAATTTTATCAAAACGGGATGAAGCGCTTGACGCTATCGTGGAGGAATACACACACACACACACACACACACATAGACCGACACAAACACACAGAAGTTGCCTTAGTCATTTTGGGGATGGGTGGGGGAGAGATGGGCAGAGGGGGAGGTTAGAAATGTGTATCCGTCTTCATCTCGAAATAAATATTTAACCCGTTCACAATACTTTACCTCCTCGTCAGTTGGTGGGCCGGTAAGGTAAAATCAGTTATAAAATTCAAATAATAATAAAGCCGATTAAATCAAGTCTTAATTTTCCGACTTATACGGTTCAACTAATATAAGAGCTAAGAAATTTTTCATTCGTATATAATTATTTCCTTATGGACACCGTGCATTAATTGATCCAGATCAACCAAGTGCTAAACATATAAAGCAATAATTCTGACTGACATAAATTTAAATGGTCAGTTATGACTTAGGTATATATAGTTTTCGCATCCTACGTACAATGGTTGATCCGGATCAACAATATGCCGGGCATTGTATCCAATTTTCGGATATACGAATATATCGGCATTTGGAAGCGAGAGTCCGTTACGTTGGCGTGTCAGCGTTTTGCTGGTCGGAAAGGAGAATTTTATTAAATAAATAAATAAAAAATAAATAAGGCGATTCATTGGTGTTTGAATTGGTGATTCATTGGTGTTTGAATAAGTGGGGGGGGGGGGGGTGTTGTATTTTTTTTTGCGGAGGAGGGGGGGAGGGTTGCCTGATTGCAGGGAAAGATAATAAAATTTTGGGTCTCTGCTGTTGACCGTTGAGTTTCCTCGTCGGAAGCCAACCCAGGGTGGTCGGATTTCAACCACAATCTTTTCAGGTTATATCATGACCAAATGATGGCTGCTGATGCCAAATTTCAGCTCAATCGGATGAAGCGTGTTGGCGCTATCGTTGGAGAATACGGACAGACACACAGACATACGGACAAACATACACAGACAGACACACAGAAGTGCGTCCACAATACTTTCCATACTGGAAAGTAAAATCGGTCGTCACTCAAAGACTTTCCCGGCAGTCAGGCAACCCCTCATTTGCTCAGATACCCAACATTTTGTATACGCATTCAATTATGATAGCCCCTTCTAAGTTTCACTATGTCATGGCTGATGTACCCTGGGTTGGCTTCCGATGAGAAGACCCCTCAATGGTTCACAGCAGAGACCCATAATTTTGTGTACGCATTCAATTATGATAGCACTTCCAAGTTTCAACATTACATGGCTGATGTACCCTGGGTTGGCTCCCAACGAGGGAACTCCTCAACGGTCAACAGCAGGTACTCAAAATTTTGTATATGCA
Source organism: Micropterix aruncella (assembly GCA_944548615.1). Classification (NCBI taxonomy): domain Eukaryota; kingdom Metazoa; phylum Arthropoda; class Insecta; order Lepidoptera; family Micropterigidae; genus Micropterix; species Micropterix aruncella. The sequence continues at coordinate 3,077,203 of OX155971.1, read as the reverse complement.
TTCAAGTATGATAGCCCCTTTCAAATTCCACCATAACATGGCTGATGTACCCTGGGTTGTCTCCCGATGAGGGAACTCCTCAACGGTCAACAGCAAATACTCAAAATTTTGTATACGCATTCAATTATGATAGCTCCTTCTAAGTTTCACGACGACATGGCTGATGAACACTGGGTTTGCTCCCGATGAGGGAAGTCCTCAACGGTTAACAGCAAAGACCCAAAATTTTGTATACGCATTCAATTATGATAGCCCCTTCTAAGTTTCACTATGACATGGATGATGTACCCTAGGTTGGCTCCCGATGAGGGGACTCCTCAACGGTTAAAAGCAGAGACTCAAAATTTTTTATATGCATTCAATTATGATAGCCCCTTCTAAGTTTCACTATGACGTGGCTGATGACACTGGGTTGGCTCCCGATGAGGGAAGTCCTCAACGGTCAACAGCAGCGACTCAAAATTTTGTATACCTATTCAATTATGATAGCCCCTTCCAACTTTTACTATGACATGGCTGATGCACCCTGGGTTGGCTCCTGGTGAGGGAACTCCTTAACGGTCAACAGCAAATTTTAATACTCAAAATTTTGTATAAGCATTCAGTTGTGATAACCGCTTACAAGTTTCACTATGACATGGATGATGTACCCTGGGTTGGCTCCCGTTGAGAGGACTCCTCAACGGTCGACAGCATAGACTGAAAATTTTGTATACGCATTCAATTATGATAGCCCCTTCTAAATTTCCTAAGACATGGCTAATATAACCTGGGTTGGCTCCCGATGAGACGACTCCTCCACGGTCAAAAGCAGAGACTCAACATTTTGTATACGCATTCAATTATTATAGCCCCTTGCAAGTTTCACTATGACATGGCTGATATACCCTGGGTTGGCTCCCGATAAGGAAACTCCTCAACGGCCCGCAAACGCGAACGCAACTGCAGACGCGACCGTAAACGCGACCGAAAACGCGACCTCAAACGCGAACGTGACCGCGACAGCGACAGCTACGTCGACGTCAATCGTGCAGTCGCTTTCTGGAGAGTGATTGACTCCAAATCGGATCCGACATCCGACTAGTGTGAACAGGGCGACAACATCCGTTAAAAAATCGGCTGTGTCACCCCAAACTTTCCTGCCAAGTAGCCAGTAACTAACCTGAATAATAATACCACCCACCCTCCTTTCCAACCTAGCACTACTCATTAATCCCCCCCCCCCCCTCCCCCCCGATGATCATGATGATGAAATCGAAATAAAAATCGAAAATGAAATCGAAATCGAAATAAAAAGCTAAATCTAAAACGAAACCGAAACCGAAATCGATATCGAAAACTATCGAAAACGAAATCGAAACTCGTATACAAAATTTTGGGTCTCTGCTGTTGACCGTTGAGGAGTTCCTCATCGGGAGCCAACCCAGGGTACATCAGCCATGTTATAATGGAACTTGGAAGGAAGGGGCTATCATAATTGAATGCGTATACAAAATTTTGGGTCTCTGCTGTTGACCGTTTAGTAGTTCCCTCATCCGAAGCTAAGCCAGGATTCATCAGCCATGTTATGGTGGAACATGGAAGGGCCTATAATAATTCAATTCGTATACAACATTTTAGGTCTCTGCTGTTGACCGTTGAGGAGTTCCCTCATTGGGAGCCAATCCAGGGTTCATCAGCCATGTCATGGTGGAACATGAAAGGGGCTATCATAATTGAATGCGTATTCAAAATTTTGGGTCTTCGCTGTTGACCGTTGAGGAGTTCCCTCTTTGGGAGCCAACCCAGGGTGGACGGATTTCAACCACAATCTTTTCAGCTCATGCCATGACCAAATGATGCCTGCATGCCGAATTTCAGCTCAATCGGATAAAGCGTTTCAGCCCTATCTTTGAAGAATTCACACAACTAACACACAGAAAGTGCGTCCACAATACTTTCCTTGAGGAGATTATTTTGAATTCACGTGCAAAATATGTTTTGTCGCTGTATTTGCCAATACCAGACGGGATCAACATACTTTCTATCGAAATTCCAATGCATATATTCCACCAACCAATCAGGTTGCAGTTTGACTCTTGTGCTCCCTGATTGGTCAGTTTGAATACGGATCAATTAAGGATGGGATGGAATTGTATATCTTTATCGTGAAATGACGTCGAAGTGGTCACGTGATCTATGGGTCATTATTGGCTCCGGTTGGATCAAATAAGGTATCAGAAAATCACATTAGATCAACTTAAGCGGTTCGGATCAACTAACTAAAACGGATCAAATAAAAACTGGTTTTTAGGCACGTCTGATCAACTAAATGATAGAAAGGATAACTATATATATATATATATATATATATATATATATATATATATATATATATATATATATATATATATATATATATATATATATATATATATATATATATATATATATATATATATATATATATGATATATATATGATAATATACTGTCAAGCTTTCCAATGCTGGATGCGGCAATCGACAGAATACCCAAAACTATGATCTTCTGGAAAGAATATGCCATATCATTAACAGAAGACTCAAAAGAAGCACTGAATCAAACGGACCTAAGAATCTACACAGATGGATCAAAAACCAACAAAGGTACAAGATGTGGTGTCTTCTCGGAAGACCTAAATATACACATCTCCAAACCACTCGGAGCACACAACACAGTATTCCAAGCAGAATGTATGGGAATAATAGAAGCTTGCAACGCAGTGAAACAGCGGCAGCTAAAACACGAAAACATATGTATTCTATCGGACAGCAGGTCAGTGCTACAGGCACTGGGAAGCGATAGATTTACATCTGGGCTCATATACGAATGCCACCAAAGCCTCCTCGAGGTATGCGGAAAAGGCAATAAGGTGACACTGAAATGGATCAAGGGACACAGTAACTCAAGAGGAAACGATGCTGCGGATGAACTAGCCCGTAAGGGCTCAGACACACCGGCATACGGACCCGAACCTATCGTGCCCCTACCCTACTCGCACATAAACAACCAACTTGACAACCACTACAAACAACTACATCAAACACACTGGAAAGAGATAGACACCTGCAGACAAACCAAAGAAATAGTAGTGGAATACAACCACAAACTTACCAAAACACTTCTAAGGACAAAAAGGCCCCAACTACGCAAACTAGTGGGACTGATAACAGGACACAACACACTAAACAAACACCTCTTCAACATGGGCGGAACGAATAGCCCTATGTGCAGAGCATGCATGGAGGCGGAAGAAACCACAAAACACATTCTGCTAGATTGTAAACAGGTAGAAGTATACAGGACAAAACACCTTGGGACTCCAGGCACCCTGCGCGAGGCAGCAGGAAACCTGAAAGCCCTGCTGGCTTTCGTAGAGGAACTGGGGTGGGTGGAATAGAGCTACCCCCGTTACACGCAAAATAGGCACACTGGATGTCGACTAGCGGAGGAACGCCCAGTATAACTAACTAACTAACTACCTAAGTAGCACAAATTGGCTATATAAAGGTCACAGCAATGTTTTCGCTACAGCGTTTAGTCACAAGAATTAGTAAAATAGCAGCCATATAAACGTCTATATAATGTCTATACCACCGGACTAGGCGCATTTTATACGGCTTTTAGCTGAATAGTGGCTGAATAGCGGTCATAACAGCTTACTTCGGTGGTATAAGAAAGCTCAATAAGCGCTTATAAAGCACTTATAGCGCTCGCTGTGGCACCTTTATACAGCCAGCGGCTGTAAAAGTGTCTTCAATTGATACTTTATTACAACTTCTAGTCGGGTAATGACTTGAAATGATATAGAATGGAAACGAACGGAAGCTGCATGAACATTTGCCGTTGCTAACATAGAATTCCTAATGGCTACTAATATATTTTATTGACTTTAAAATAATTGTATTGTAGTTTAACACCCCAAATTCTCTTGCGGAGATCATTTAATCGACAATATTAAGTAACATGTCTAACAAAATTTCAATGCGCCTTCAAAATGTTAATATTTTAACACAATTTTTATTCATAATTAACCCTTGGAGTAAATGGGTATTTTCATGGATGCATCTGTCTCTTTTGCAGGATTTTCGGCGACATCGACTTAAAGTACTATAACTACGAAACTACTACACCAATCATAAAAAGAACAACTGCACAATGATTGCATTGAAATTTCGAATATAGAATATTGAAATATCATTTTGTAAAACAATTAGATAATTATGAATAAATATGAGAACGTCAAAGAAGTGAAAAAAACGCGCGACCAGATTTGGTCGACTCGTACTCAACGGATAATTGTTTCGCGACCAGATTTGGTTAACTCATACTCAACGGGTTAAGGTTTAAAGTTTTAAGTTTAGTAAAAAGAACAAAGCTGGGTATTGTTCACACACTTTGGAATAGGATTTACCTATAATACTTGTATTTTATAACTTAAATGCCTTTAAAAAAATTATACAAATGCTAACTGTATGCTAACTGTGTGGTCTTTTCAGGACCGTCTTAGCGGATCTAATGTAATAAAAAAAATATCAAGGGTTTACAAACCTTAGTTAGTATGTTGAAAAGAGCGTCCAAAATATCTTGAAGAAACTTGACAATGTCGGATCCAGGCACAGTGCGAAGTGTTTCTAAAGCAGTTCGCAGGGTGCCATCTGAATATCTTGAACCCCAATTCAGCACTCCTAATAGTTCCACTGTTAAAAATAAAATATAGTAAATGTCTATATTTTAACATATCGTCGGCATAACCTGCAAACCGGCCAACTCCCATTTTGACCCAAAGTCATATTTTAACGTTGTTTTGTGCGCCTAGTTATCACCTACATTATGCAACATGAAACAACTCCCTAAGTTATATAATTAAGGAGAAAACAGCGGATACGTAAAAAGGGCAACTCCTAACACTGGCATAGCAACACCGAAAAGTGGCTAACTCCGACGCAAGCGGTCATTTTTGTACTGGACGGCGTGCAATAATAATCCGCGTGTGAGCTCCGAGATTTTATACCAGTATACCATTTTATTAGTCTCAAACAATGGTATGGGCCTAATGGAAGACGCAGATGGAAAAATCGCATTTTAGAGCACTTTTCTAACCAAAACCTACAAAGATCTGTTAACAGAGAACATTTAATTTGTTTTTAAAAACGTAGAAATTTTTGCTACCCGGAATACTGTCTTTGTATTCTATAAACTTAGTATTCTTTTTTTAAATATAGTTGTTTAAAGCAATGTCAAAACAAATGATGTTGAAAATCTTAATTATTTAAATTCTTACATTTTATCTCATTTCATCAATTCATTTTCTTTTAAATATCGAAGATAATGAATTAATGAGATGAGATAAAATAAAAGTAATTGTAATCATTAGGTTATTCAAAACGATTTTTTTGACGTTGCTATAAACAAATATATTTACAAAAGTGGTATAGTGGAGATTGATGTATATATTCCCAAATATGCTAAAAGTTGTATTTCTGAATAACATCGTAATTTAAAGTAAACATGTCAGGCAATGTAATTTGAAAAATGAAATGTAACAAACATGCAAATTTTATTTACTCTAACTATAAGCAAATTTTATTATTCAAATACAGTATTTTACAAAAAAAAAATTAAGTGAAAATATTTTCTGTGGCTAATGGATTTGCACCTATAATTCATACTAATTAAACTAAATATAATATTTCCTTGACTTATTTATCTCAAATTATCACTTTCAATGCTGGACAAAGCATGTCTTCTAACATGTGGGTTCGAAGCCTACATGTTAGAAGACGGGCTTTTAATAGGCTTTAATAGACAAAATAATAGTATACCAGGAATTAAAACTTACACTACCGGCGGACTACGGGGACTACTACGATAATGTACCACATGAAGATTGATTAAGAAATAAAATAATAATAATAAATAAATACAAACGGAGCTGCCTATTTTTTTTTACACTTTTTACTATTTTTTTTTACACTTCTGGGGGGTGAGCAGTGGATTCCGGACTTACGAACCGGCTGTGGTAGGTTTAGGACAGCTGTCTTGCCACATGTGAGCGTTCACCTTGCCACCCATTCACTCCCCCTTCGAAGCCATAGAATTTGAGATGCGCAAATCGCAGTTTTAGATAATTTTTCTAAGAAAGAGTTGATTATTTTTCTGGAAAGGCCAAGATCTTTAAAGAGGTGAAATAGAGATTTAGCTGGCAGGCCACGAGCGCCAACTTCCACCGCGTGAAGGTGAACAGTGAAGCCGTTCCGGGTTACGGCATTTGCAAGATCATGGTATTTATTTAATTTGTACTCGTGGTCTTTTGGGATATTTGATTCCCATGGAACAGTTAATTCTACAATAAGAGCCACCTTCCGAGATAGAGAGTAAAGAGTTATATCTGGACGGAGTGCTGTGCATCCGAGACTTTCAGGGAATTTATACTGCTTAGAGACCGAATCAACCTCCAGAATCCAATCTGTAGCTTTCTCGATTATTGAGAAAGGTTTTGTAGTTAAATGTTTTTTGCCTTTAGAGCCATCCCGCACAAACTGTATTGGGGGTTTGGAGGATACTGTCAAACCATTGTTGGCACGAGCCACTGAGAGACTAATTACCTCGCGAATAACAGCGAGAACTTTGTCATGGCGGTAAGTGTACCGTCCTTGATCTAAGGCCACCTTGCAGCCAGCTAGAATGTGTCTAGCTGTGCAAGGGGTATTGCTACAGAGGGGACAAGAACTATCCTCGGCAAAGCTCCAACGAGCGAGGTCTGGAAGTGTATGCTGAAAGGCATTCAAATAAAATTTCAGCATCTCTGGCGTCCAGTCATAGAGCATTACCTTCCAGTGCATTGGAGGCGGAATGCAAAAGTCCCCAATTGTTGTCCAATCATTCTGGCATTGAAGGCCAATAGCATGAGCCATACTCTTGCTGTCGTAATCTCCCCGCAAAAGAGACTTCTTCAAGTCCACGTCGCTCGTGGTTGTACTGCCATACCCCAGACCAGTGCCATTCTGGCTGATTCCAGTAAGGAACTTTTTGTGGAAGTCTACGCGGGCTTGTAGTTCATTTGAATCACTACGGCCACTTATTACGTGCTTCGATATTGCCGGATCTTTGGAATTGCACAGAATCGAATTTTTGGTTATTCTGGAGTTGGCGTAGAGCAGAGAGGGCAGTTTAAGCGCTAGCCCAAAATTTTGTTTGGACCTGAAGAGAGTCGAGGGGTGAGCTGGTTTGGCTAAGAACAGCCAGGATTTTAAACTAGCTGTCACCAGTGCATCTAGACGGGACAGTTGGGTTTTGGTAAAATCGTAAATAAGAAAGGGCCATGACAAATGTGACGTTAGATAATTGTCATAGATCCAGGCCTTACGAGGGCCGAGGTACAGTACGACGCACGTAAAAAGAGCTCTGGCGGCCGACCTGCGCAGTAACCGAATTTAGGCCAAATTGGCGGTATGAGGTGCGGCGCGACGGAGGGGGTGCTCTCAAGTACAGTAGCACGCAAAAATTTCTTTGTATCGCGATGGTTTTGCATAGAAAGGAAAGAAATATGATGTTAGTATGTTATGATGTTAGATGATGTAAAATTATTGGTGAAGTACGAAAATTTCGATTACGAAAATTACGAAAAAACAATTATTATTTTTTTACATAATTAAACAATACCATAGTGTTTTTGTGCGCGACTATACCCCATGCACAGACATTTTCCCCTCCACTGTCGCCCAGAGCTCTTTTTACATGCGTCGAACTGTACCTGTATTTATAGTGTTCTATTGCATATTTATAATGTATTTTATAGTTTTTATTTCCGATAGACTTCCATAATAGTTATACAGAAATAAGGACAACTCAAATTCTTTTTTTTTCTTTTTTTTTCAAACAGGCCAACTCCAAAAATTTCAATATTGGGTATGTAAACAATATATTATTTTATAATTTTCAGTAAACACCATTCGCAAAATAAAAAGGCACCAAATGGATTTTTGGAATCTTGATATTGTACCTTATAATTTTTTTAGGAAGTTTTTTTTGTATCCTGTAAAATTTCACAATACGGAGTTGGCCGGTTTGCAGGTTAAGCCATCGATATGCTAAATCTGTCAGTATTTGTTTTTGAGTGATTTTATTAATATTACATAGACATGCATATAATGGGCTCGAATGCGTTTCTTCGTGAACTAAAATTGGAAATAAAAAAAAATCCAAATTAAAAACCAACCCTGCTATGAAGTCTTTATATGTATGTGTGCATGAAACAAGTACGGAAGTGTATCTTGCATTCGCTTATTACATTTGCACAGAATTGAAATATAATTCCATTAATTTTATCCCAATGTAAAATGGTGACCCAGCCGGGAATCGAACCCTCAATTGGAACCTTACAATGTAAGATACCTTACTTGTATGTAACGTTTCTGAATAATATAAAATAATAAATTAATAAATAAATAAATTTCCATAGATTTGATGATGAGCGCATGTTGATAATGCCTTTTAAAACCATTCTTGCCTTTTCCTCACTAAAAGCGATTTGATTGCGAGAGTATTCATAATAGGGCTGTTAAAGGTTCATAATACATACCAACTTGCTAATTTTAGAGAAAGCTTGTTGTGCTTGCTATATTCTGCAATGAATCTCCAAGGTAATTCCGGTAAAATACTTAAATACAAACTTACCATTCTGCGTTAGTTTGGTGGAGCACACATTGGTAGAGATGATGAAAGAATCTTTCTGCACCAGCGACAAGAAGCCCTTCTGAACTTTGTCTTTCTCTTTCTCTCCGTTCTGGGGATTTGATCTCAGGCTGGGCAGAGTGAGATAGCAAGACGCAGCCTCCATCTCGTTTGAAGGCCATTTCTTCGGGTCAACCTGATACACAAAATCGAATTTCAATTATAAAGAAAAAATAAGAAAATATTGCTGTAGCATTCAATTCCACGGAATAGCCATGGTTACCGTTTCTAACTTATTCGTCTTCAAAACTAGTCTGTTCGCCTGATTACTAAGCTCTACCTATAGATCCATGTTATTTGAGAGGCCATCCAAAACTTGCTTGATAGTGCATAAAAGTGTGTTGATAGTCATAAAACTGCATAGAAGTGCCATCGTCGCATCAGCTCGGACAGGCCAGTTAGTGACAGAGTCTTTTTCATATCGGAAGTTTTGAACCTGTATCATCCAGTGCTTTCGTAAGAAGATCCATATACTGGCTTATATACTCTATATACATAGAGTATATAAGCCAGTATCTGGAAGCTCTATATACATATACAGGCTTCTAACTAAATTAAAAAAAAATGGTTGCTTCTATCAAATATCCCATTAGACCACGAGTACAAATTAAATAAATACCATGATCTCGTAAATGCCATTACCCGGAACGGCTTTACTGTTTACCTTCACGCGGTGGAAGTAGGCGCTTGTGGTCTGTTACATGTCTCTTTTGATCTTGGTTTCTCTAGAAAAATAATCAACTCCTTCCTAGAAAAAATATCTAAAACTGCAGTTTCCACAACTCAAATTCTATCGCTTCGAAGAGTGAGTGAATGGGTAATAAAGTGAACGCTCAACGTGGCAAGACAACTGTCCTAAACCTACCACAGCCGTTCGTTAGTCCGGAGTCCATCGCTCATCCCCTATAATAATATTATGATGGGCCCGATCCCGGTCGGTGGAATCCGTGGCAGCTTCGTTTGTATCTATTGATTATATATGGCAGGGCTGTCCAACTTAAGTGTCCCAAGGGCCACTTTAAAAAAAAAAGGCTGTTTGGAGGGCCGCATTTTAAAATACTTCGTATGCAACTTTATTAGTGAGTTTTAAGAGGTACGGTTTACAAGATAATGTATAATTATTATTTTTTATTAAAAAATTATCAAATTACAAAAAAAATTGTGGGAAATTTGGAGATGTTTGTTTTTACTAACTAATGCATGAATATTGACTTTAATATTTGTTGTTGATAAACGAAGCAACTGAGTGAGTGACTTATCAAAGAGGGAACATCTAAGACTTTATAAATGTCATGTCGGAAAAGCTGCTTTCGCAAAGATTTGTGCTTCCCAGCATTGAGCACTAAGTTTCGCAAGTTGAGATATCGTTCATCTAGCAGTAACTTAAAAAAGTTTAATCTTTTAGAAAAGGGCTCTAAAATTGGAGCATATTAACATTGACTAACATCTACTCAAATATAAAAAGACGTCAACGATTGACGTTTGATAACGCGGTGTTGCCCTGTTGAAAAGCCCAACCGGACTCGGTTTTCGCTTATAGCAACATTCCTAATTTGTTAAAAAAATTGCTGCGACCTTCTATCGGTCGCCAGTGGCGTCACATGTAATTTTATTTGTATTTCGTATTTGAGGGTAATTTATACCTTCATTTAGAAACCCTCTATGCGAGCCGCAACAAGTAAGGCCGCGGGCTGCATGCGGCCCGCGGGCCTTATATTGAACAGCCTTGATATAGGGTATTAATTAGATTGCTCAATGCCGTACTACATTTGGCATCTACAATTTTACAACGAAACGCAATGTGTAGATGACATTCATAGTTCCAAACCGTGATTTATCTTCTTTTATGTCCAGTACCAAGAGTAGTTGCCATAAGGTTAACAACTATTCCCGCTCTATAGGAAACATAACTGTTCCCAGACTCCCCCGGCTGTTACTCGGAATGCACAATCGATTGGCTGATGCCGCCTGGTGCGCAAACTGTCCAGGAGCGCATGAAGATTGACTCCTAAGGGAGACTGGCCTGCAGGCCAACGATTTACCGACTCTCCCTTCTGCGTGGAGGCCGCCGGATGGGTGTTGACCCGTGAGTATGACCGACCCTGAACACATGGCCAAACTGCAACAGGGCCCATTAGCTCCCACACAGACAGATAGATAGATCTTTATTGCAAAACTGTATGCAACAGGTACACAGGTTTGGTACACAATGGTTCAATACAGTTTGCCCACAGGGTGTATAATTAAAATTCCATGTTTGAAAAATACAGATCACTTCTTGTGCTTATTATCATTTGTTGAATAACAACAACCGGGCAACGGGTTGCTAGTTACCTGGTTGTTCCATGATTAAATGTGTGGATATCAACCTCCATAAGAACTACGCCAATCACCGTATCAATATCCACTCGGATAGCAAAGCAAAGCAGCTCTTATGGCCCTAGCCTCGAATACCATTAAATCAAAGCTGGTGCAACACTGCGTATCACTACTGAATTCCCTGGGCGAAAAGAACAGGGTAATTCTAAGATGGGTTCCCGGCCAAGCAGGAATCGAGGAAAATGAAAAAGCCGACAAATTTGCTAAGACGGGAGCAAAGGAAACATTATAGGGCCCTGAACCTTGCTGTGGCATACCAAAAAACCTTACAAACCTAATGCTCAAAAAATATGTTAGAACAATCCGTCAACCACTGGAACACGCCAAGTTTGAATCATTGAAAAGCGCTAAGTAAGGCTTACGGCCGTAAGACTGCCCATGAGGCCTTATCGCTAAATAGGAACAATCTACGCATCCTGGTGAGGTCGCTCACAGGGCATTGTGGCCTAAGCAGACACATGTATAACCTTAAGCTCCGAAACTCGAAAATGTGCAGGTTCTGCCAAGAGGCAGAGGACACTTCCCTGCACCTTATGTGCAAGTGTGGCCCGCCGATGCGTAAAAGATACACCCACTTGGGTGGTCACTACCTCCAACCTGAGGTAAAACAATCTGGCGCTAAAAGCCTGTTGCGGCTCTTAAATGAAACAAGGCTTAGCGCAGAACTATAGCAGGTGGCAAACACAATAGATCAGCAATGGTCGCAGTGTTACAAGGCTCATAAAGACCTTAGAAAAGCACCACACAACAATAATATATATACCTGGTTGTTAGCTAGGGTTGCTAACTACCTAAAGGTAGCTAGTAAGCTAGGGTTATTAGAATCTGGCCTCAAATCTGTTTTAAAATGAAATTTAAAAAATATTTGGTATTTCTCTTCCGAGTACAAATGTACAGTTTAGATGTCGTACCTTATAAACACAAAGAGTATGCGACGTATCCACCAGTGTAGTACCATTAGGCTGCATTAGTTGTGTGTAAGCTAATCCAAAAGGTTTCTCCGATTTATCTTTCGCCTCATTCGAGCTGCGGTGTTTAAAAAGGAAAACCACATGCGCCTCTTTAAATTCTTCGATCGGTACACAAATCTGAAAGAGAACATAAAGATATAGTTGATATCAATATACACCCCTGTTCAAAAAGTATCCAACCTTACTGAAATCTCCCACAAAGTAGTCTGTTTGGTAATGCACACACTTCCCCCAGCGGTTCCACCATGTAGAAAACACTTCTGGAGTGGTGTTCACTAGGCCATCGCATTATGCATAATGTTTTCTCTCGATTCAAATCGGTCAGTTTCAGCGGTATTTCCAACTTAGGGGATTATCCAAAATTCACACAGAGCCATATCTAGAGAGCAGGGAGCCTGATGAACCGCTGGAATGCCGAAAATGCTGGATGCTGCATGACTGAGTCACATTTCAAAGACACATTTCTGCTTGTTGAGGGCTTGCCAGGACGTGGTTCGTTGCACACTGATGTGCGGCCATCCTCGGCTCCTTTATCCGTGAGATGCTCATGGTGTCGTCTTCGAAAGACTGTTGGATCTTGTGAATAGTTTCCGCTTGAGCAGTTAACGGTTCCTGTGCAGTTAGGCCATTAAGACCTGCTCGTTACCCTGGTCGGCTTAACTCACAGTTCAACTCCTATCCAGTAGCATTCTCAAAGAAAGCCGAACCTGGAACTGACTCCGTTTCCCCTGTCATGGCAGGTGGATCAGCTCCTCTGGGGGATAACCTTCGGGTGTTGCTGGGCGGTTTGCGCATTGTCCTGCTTCAGCCAATCGACTGTGCACTCCGGCGAATAACTGAAGGGGTCTGAAAATGCTCTTATACGATTCCTAAGCAGCAGGGGTGGTTGCTGATCTGATGTCAGCTACTCTTGAAACAACTTGTTGGCCACCCAACTCCAGTGATAGACGGGAAAGGGACACCACGGTTTGCAATAAATTAAAACGAAGTTAACATTAACATCAGGTAAAGACCGCGCAAGCGATATCGAATCTGTAACCACACTCAAGGATGGAGAAATCCATCCAAGTCTAGTAGTAAGGGAGCGAGGTCAACCCACCGTTCCTCTTCCCAGTGCCTCGCGTTAAGGCGTTGGACTCCTACGGGATGTTGGCGTAGCTTGACTGACAATTTTATTTGTCTGCAAAGTTGTTTACGTTCACTCCATGAAAGACAGAATGGCCTGATGTCGTTATAGTTCCCTGAGATGACTGGTTCATCCTTTGTAACTGACACCTTCCGTATGACCAAAGTCCACACATTTCTGCTTGTTGAGGATCTGCCGGGATGTGGTTCGCTGTACACTTGTCCCCGAAAGACTGCTGGATCTTGCAAATAGTTTCCACTTAGGTATTGCCAAGTTTTGGTTAACATTTGATACAATTTCTAATAAGTCCTTCCATTCTTGAAAATCCGACAGCCTCTCAATACACTTTCTCACTTACTGATTGATTTCCAGTGATATGTCCCATGCACCAAAGCACGCTTTCTGTGCTTCATTTATTTACGAAAAAAAATGAGGTTGGATATGTTTCAAATAGACTACGTATAGGTTTCTAGCAAAATAAAATCTGACTACCTTGAAGATTTCATGCCACCTAGGTCTGTCCTCGTGGTAGTAGACCACAGAGTTGTATTCGTCCAATGGTTGAACACCACCGCCCAAGGAAATGACACCCTGAAAAATAGTTTAATTTACTCAGTATTTACATTATCATTACAAAAGTAGTCCAAAAATGAATTAGACATCGGCTGTAATTCAGAAAAATCTTTACTCTTCAACATCTGCCGATAGTCATCTGCAATTTCCAACATCTGTCAATAGAGGTGTTTATAAAGATCTACAAGGTATATTATGTGAGATCTATTTTTGAGTATGGCTCTAAGCTCTGGAACCCATATATATGTAAAGATGTAGATGTACCGGAAAAGGTGCAGCAAAGGGCAATCAAAATGGCAGTAGGCCTGAAGAAAAGGTACTACTCTCAAACACGCGGGAGTTAATGGGCTCTTGCTGAGTTGGCCACGAAGACCCATTCTGTTCAGGGTTGGTCACACTCACGGGTCAACACGAAGTGCGGGCCTGGGTAGGACTCTGACCTTATGGTCAGTTTCCCCTAGGAATCAATCTTCTGGCGCTCCTGGACGGTCTGCGCACCGTGCGGCGTAAGCCAATCGACTGTGCACTCTGACTAACAGTCGGGGGAGTCTGGAAGCAGTAGTGTTTCCTATAGAGCGGGGGTGGTTGTGGACCTTACGGCGACTACTCTTGAAATGACCATCGGCCATCCGATCCTGGGTGAATAGCCGGGCAAATGACGCTGTGGTCTGCGATAGATTCGATATACACCGTTTCACCGCTTCGTAAGGGAGAGGACCGCGCAAGCGACCTCGAACTCGTAACCAATCGAGAGATCGGAGTAATCTTGTCACAATTGGAAGTAAGGGCGTGAGTGTCGGCCCGCCAGGTAACATTCCTGGCTACCTCGCGGTTAACCCGGTCGCTCCGTAACATCCCCTGGCGGACCAAATGTCGGCCGCCTAACACTCCGTAACGTTCTATACGGGACCAAACGCTCGCCGCTGCGAAAAATGCAATTTACAATTCGACACGCCGTACTATATACTTTCTGAGGGCGCTACGATATGGCCAAAATATCTTTAATTCAAGATTTCCGTCTGACAATATCGAAAGACGATTTAAAAAGTGAGCATAGACGTCAAACGCTAGTGTCCGCCGGCAACCAACACGGCCGCTTACGTTTCCGCGAAATGTCTGATAAAAATGGTGTGTGTGCAGTGTTTGAGTGTTATTTACTAGAGAACAGTGAGTAATTTGCATTTTAAGTAGTTTCGGAATGAGGATTAGTCATTTGAGATAGTCCATTTGCTGTTTTTCACGAATTTTTAAACAAAAGACTTCGGCGACGACAAACCCCTCGCGAAAAAATGACCGTTTTTATTTTGTAATGTTTGTGAAATATCCCGATATATCGCGAAATATGACGTAATGTCGCTTTAATTTACTAACAAAATAGGTATTGCTTCATTTACATCCTAAGTTATCACATAATTAGGCGTATTTTGAAAATTATATGTTGTTTTCTAATATGACTCGCGCAAAGAAACTTGTTTTGATAATTACTATGAGAGAATTAAGTGCGATTTTTCATAGTTTTTCGATGAAATGTGACTTTGGAGTATAGTAATTAGTTATTAGACATATAATAAGTATATAATGATACAATATAATTGAAAAAATCTAACGAATTTTATATTATGAGCATTCAAAGTTTATTATTAAGTTTTGGACGCAAACTCTCAAAACCTTAGATTTTTCTGTAATATCAGACAAAGCTCAAAGTTCTGGTGTGATTTCTAAGAAGTGTGATGTAATAAAAAAGTTATTTTGAAAGAATTTCATATAAAAAAATACCATAAGTAGTCACAAATTAAAAAAAATTTTTTTTTAGAGAATACATAAAATTTTTCTTGGCCGAATAAATAATTATTTTTGTATGCAAATAAGTCAAAAAAAAATATGGTTTTGGTAAAGCATTTAATAAAGAACATAACTGTATTTACAATTTTTGCATATTTTACGTATTTTGTGACAAAAAAATCGAAATGATTTTATAGGCGAGTTTTTTCAGTTCGCCAATTTTGTAATATTTATTCATTATTATCTTAATCGTTTTACGAGATAAAGTTATAATGTTTTATATTTCAAATTTCAATGCGGTCATTTTACAGTTATTCTTTTTATAATCGGTGTAGTGGTTTACAAGTTATGGTCGTTTGTATCAAGGTCGTCGACTCGCGTTGATTTTTCGCGCGAATATGTCGCGCGCAAAAGAGATAGCTGAATTTTTACTTCGCGAGAGGAGGGGTTAAGGCGTTGGCCTCTTACGGGCTTGTGACGTAGCTAGATGGTGGACTGTTTTGTCCTCAAGTCTTCTACGCTCACTCCAGGGAGATAGAAAGACTAATCGTTAAAACTTCCTGAGGTGACGGGCTCGCCCGTTGTAGTCGACAACCCTTGTTACTCTCAAACAAAGAAGAAAAAGAGGGGACCTGTTTGACATACACAATTCTCACAAATCATTATGATATACTAGAGAATATTTACGTATTCATCGTCAGCACAAATCTTTTAGGTCATAGCAAAACACTTAACCGTGCAAAATGTAAATCTAATCCTCTTCACAATGTTCTGCAAAATAGAGTGGTGGAGATGTCTAGAGTTGATTACGTAATCAGGACGGGCACCCCCTCCCCGCCCACGTAATCAAGCGTAAGCCTCAGCTCCAACCCCCCCACCCTCGGTGATTACGTAATATGTGGACGGACCCTTTTCTTTGTTTAAGCCGAGAAACACTTTTCTCTATTAATATACTTGCAGCACATGACATCACTACTTCCTCTAGCAACATGACTGATGTAGATGGCGAAAAGCTTTGCAACATTGTTGCTGGAAACAAATAGTGGATATTACGCAGCTTTGTTGCGCAGTGAATACATGGCTTTATGGCTTCAAAGGGAGAACGAACAGGGTAATAAAGTGGATGCTTGCATGTGGTAAGACAGCTGTCTAAGGCGACCCTGTAATCTACCATTCATCCCCCAGAAGTGTAATAATATTATTATGATAAGTCCGACTCCGGCCAGCGACTTCCGGCAGCTCCGTTGAGAACAAGTAATGAATTTAAAAGCATACATACCGGTATAGCCTGTCCGTATTTATTGCAAACTCTGACGGTGACTTCAATATTCCTATCGGTGGATTTGCCACCTCCTCGAGTAAAGCAGCCACTTACGATAGTCATGTACAAATCGTTACGAGCGTCTCCAGGAAGGATAACCTCAGGAAAACCCATTTTTCGCGCTATTGATACATTGCTAACTACAAGGTGTGGCACTTCTTCGCGGATCTGAAAAAATAATAGGATGATATGCAAAACAGACTACATGGGTACTATAAATAAGATTAAAACAAATTTATAATGTCAAACAACCGCGTTAGTCTTCGATTTCATATTACATGGGTACTAGTTTTGGAATTTATTTGAACTCGAATAAATTCCAACACTGCAGTTGATACTGCAGTTGTTTTTCTCTCAAAAACAACTGCAGTATCATCGGCAAAAAAGAATGCTTCACCAAAGGTTTTAATTACTTCAGGAAGATCGTTTATATATAAAAGAAACAGCAGGGGGCCCAAGTTGGTGCCATGAGGTACTCCAAATTTTCTTTTTAGTTCTGTACCTATGGTTTTATCAATTTTAGTACATTGAGATCTCCCTGATAAATAGTCCCGGAACCACTATAATTGCAGTCCATATATGCCGAGTCCATCTAATTAGTTTATTAACAAGGTATGCGAAACGGTGTCGAATGCTTTAGCAAGGTCTAGGAAAACTGCAATGTACTTATTGCCCTCATTTAAAACATCGACAATATGTCACAAATGCTATGGCATCTTGAGTTCACCTACCATTTCTAAATCCATATTGCTTGGACGACAGAATTATGATCTTATGATCTAGAAATACGAGGTCTGTTCAGAAAATAAGTAATCCTCATTTTTTTAACTTTATTATAAATTTTACAGATTATTGGTTCTTGCCCCCTTTAAAGTACTCCCCTCCCCTATTCACACATTTTCCTTAGTGGTGTTTCCGTTTCGCGAAGCAGACCTGGATAGCTTCATTTGAGACGGCCTAAAGGTCTGGGACGAATTTGCTTTGACGTCATCAGTACTCTGAAAACGGTGTCCTTTCAGCACTGATTTTAATTTTGAAAATGAATAAAAGCACTAGTAGCCAGGTCTGGTGAGTAAGGAGGCTGCGGAAGAACAGTTGTCAATCATTTGTACTCAAATAATAATATCACGAAAACTAAACAAGTTTTTTTTTGTGGTTATAGACTACGACCGGCGAACCTGTCACCCCAGGAAGTTTTAACGATAATGATCATTGTATCTCCTGTGAGGTGAGTGTAGAATACTTTGTGGACGATACAAATCTACCGTCCAGCAAAAACCACGAACCCGTCAAGAGACCAACACCTTAAGGAAAAGCACTAGGAAGGTAATTCAGTGAGAGCACCTCGCCCCCAGTTTCGACCAGACTTCTCCGACCTCCAGGGTTCGAAGTTGCTTACGCGGTCTTCTCCCTTACGTAGCGGTGATTCGGTGTCTACTGAATCTATCGCGGATCACGGCATTCTTTGCTCGGCTCTTCAGCGCGTATCGGGTAGCCGATTGGTCGTTTCAAGAACAGTTTCCGTAAGGTTAACAACTACTCCCGCTCTTTAGGCATCAAAGCCGTTTCCAGACTCCCCTGGCTATCAGACGGAATAAAGTCAATTGGCTGACGCCGCACGGTGTGTAAATCGTCTAGGAGCGCCCGAAGGGGGAAACTGACTCGCAGACCAGAGTCCTACCCGGGCTCGCACTTCTGCGTGGAGGCTGCCGGATGGGTGTTGACCTGTAAGTTTGGACAACCCTAGACACATGGGTCTTAGTGGCCTAACTGCAACAGTGCCTATTAGCTCCCTAAACTAAACGAGGTATCAGCAATCCAAGAACATGTGGTTACAAAGGAGGTTAGTTAGTTTGACTGGGCTTTTTCCCGCACTTGGCCTCTTGATTGGGCCGTTGTGCGTTACAAAGGAGGTTATGCACAAGGCAGTACTGCCAACAGCATATCACTAAATATCTCAGTTGGCGAGTAATTCAAAATTTTGGGTTATTTTCTGAACAGACCTCGTAAGTGATAATAATTATAATGATTGAAAAGCATACCTGTTTCATATCGCCATGTAAGAGCTTCACGGATATCCATAGTCCTTGTCCAGTTTTAGTGTCAGGCTTCAAATCCTTATTAGAAATTATTTTTCGCAGGAGGGAATCTAAGTTGTCCTTTTCACACCTATCGACCAAAACCATAATTACACAATTATACTGCTGTACAGCATGGCTGCTGTGCGGTAAAACGAACAGTCCATTTTTTTAGCAGAGTCAAAATAGTTCAAGTCACTGCATAGGTAAAACAGTTAAACTTATTTGAACACTTTCAATTGAGCCCGGTTGTGCTTCTTTGTGAACTAAAATTGGAAATTAGTTCATGCTAACGAGATAATATGTTAGAGCGGAATATAAAATAAACGATCATCGATTTTCCCGCACCAAACCTACCTGATGAACTTATAGCCATCGGAATAAGTTTGAACACATTTCGTGCGGTCTCAGAGATTCAGCTGCATTATTTTCGCAAAGGTAGTTTTAATGCGGAAAAGTGACAGCCGTCCACTTCACATTCCACTCTAACGTATTGCCCTGTCTCGTTCACATGAACTGATGTCTGATTTTAGTTCACGAGAAAAGCAGTGGAGCCTATTATGATGGGCCATTTGTTTTATTTCGAGATAGGATATCGTGCAGGCGCCATATTAAACACTAGCTGACCCGTGCCCACTTCGTTGGGCGGTAAACATTTTTACTTGTGATGAAATAGGTTCGGTTAGTACTGAGTGCTATGATTTATTTCCTGACTGCCAAATGAAGGGATATATTTTTACTGCATATGTATGTATATATTTTCATGCCAATTTGACTATATTACCGTTATTTGTGAGTGTCTTCTTTTGAATGTCTTATTTGCGACTGTCTTATCTCTTTAACCATTTATGCAGTAAAAGGGAAATTATATGCAGTAAAAGGGAAAAGTCTTTTGTTTTAAACACTTGAGACGATAAATTTACTTATTTTGATAAGAATACATAATTGTTGATAATATGACCAATAAACATGATTTAAATTATTTTTTTTATATAAAATACTACTTTTTGTGACTTAAAAATATAAAAGTTAGATATATGCTGTCGCTGACTTTTTTGTAGGCATTGTCAAGACCTACAACTTTTCTATAGAACTTAATCATATATCTCTCATCGTTAAGGCAGCGTTAGTTAGAAACGTTTTCGTTCGACCGTTTTTTCTCCGACTTACTTTGCAAATCCGACTACCACGAAAAAGTCTTTTTATTTTTCGGATTACTATGAAAAATAAATTAAATAAATACCATGACCTCGCAAATGCCGTCACCCGGAACGGCTTCACTGTTCACCTACACGCGGTGGAAGTAGGCGCTCGTGGCCTGCCAGCTAAATCTTTGTTTCACCTTTTTAAAGATCTTGGTCTCTCCAGGAAAATAATCAACTCCTTTCTAGAAAAATTATCTAAAACCACGATTTCTGCATCTCAAATTCTATGGCTTCGAAGGGGGAGTGAATGGGTGGTAAGGTGAACGCTCACATGTGGCAAGACATCTGTCCTAAACCTACCACCGCCGGTCGTAAGTCCGGAATCCACCCTTCACCTCCCAGAAGTATAATAATTATATATGATGGGCCCGATTTTTGGTCGGTGAATTCCATGGCAGCTCCGTTTGTATTTTATTTACTCACAAATGACGTGGCTTTCTATTGGTAAAAAAAATCTAAATCGGTTCAGTAGATCCAGAGATTACTTCCTACAACCTCACAAACTTTACCTCTTTATAATATTAGTATAAATAAAAGAAGATTAACCAATATTTGGACCTATGACTGCCATCTACACATTGCATTTAGGGGCTGTCCACATATTACGTAATCACCGAGGGGGGGAGAGGTTGGAGCTGAGGCTTATGCTTGATTATGTCGGGGGGAGGGGGGGTGCCCATCCTGATTACGTAATCAACCTTGGTCTCACCGCATTGCATTTTTTTGGGTCTAAACCTGGACGGAAATACCGCAGTGCCGTGCCGAAGATACCCCGCAAGCGCGATGTCCGTCGATAGTCCACGCGCTCGTCTGCGATTGAGTCGCCCGGGACTGTTCTTGCGCGCGCTGGCAAGCCAGTGGCCGCTCTGCGTCGCGCGGCACTGTAGGCGCGCCGCTGCACGCTCCAACTCGATCTTTGAAAGATTAACGTTGTTGTGTGGTGCACTAACTATGGCGGATTTACACATGGAGTTTCTCAGTACAGTTGCCAAAAAGTTTTCACTCCTCTCGGGACCAGAGGCTCAACGGCGGGTCGATGAGGAGTGGGGGCAGTTTAACAAGAAATACAAAAAGTGTACGAAGAATCCAAGTTTCTGCCTCATTGCGGAAGAGTCTTCAAAGAAACACTTTACAAACGCTGCGTTCACAATTCTTCACATTTTCCGCAAATTCGGTGGATTACGTAATATTGGGGGAGGGGGAGGGGTTTAAAAATCCCATAAATGTGTTTACGTAATATGTGGATGGCCCCTTAGTAGTAAAATCATAGCAGCCAAAACGTACTATGGCATTGACTATCTAATACCCTATATAATCAAATCAATACTCACGGGAAAAAAGTGACGCAGTAATGTTTATCATCATCGACCTCGACCTGTCCAGATAGCATATGTGTTACGTCCATTGCTGCAACGCCAAATGGTCGCCGCATTACTCCGCTGCTCCTTGTAGTCCCATTAAGATCGCCATTTTGATTAAAATGACCACCAAACTGTGATATTGCACGACCGCTGGATAACGCTGATGAGACTGAACTTCTTCTAGGAAAGTAAAAAAATAACAGGTCAAGTTAAGGGTTCTCAGTGGTGTGGCTCAGGGCTCCGTCCTGGTTCGGTCCAGTTCATTATCGGGTTGTTAGGAAAGTCATTTAGTTTTTTACAACTGTGAGGGTGGCTACCCTTCACTAGATTCCAATTGTTTGTGAGCAAGGGGTGGTTCCTCATCAATAAGTTTTCTCCGTATTGAAAGTCGATGTTGTTGAAGTTGAAGTATTTATTCAGAAGGTATGTGATCGGTTGCCAGTTTGTAACGCCTTGTTTGATATTTCGCCGGTGTGTAGGTAGTGTGGGCCCGAGGTGATGTCGTAGTTGTGTAGTCGCGGAGTGAGGCTTGAAGATCGGTATCGCGGATAATGTAGGTACTGCTTGATAACAAGGTGTAGTCGCGATGTGTGCTCACTGGAGGATGATTGATGTGTAGCCGCGGTAACTGTCCACTAGGGGAATGATATCGATAGATCGGAATGTACTGTGTTTTATATAGTGTGAATGATGCAATGGTCACTGTGTGGGGGAAATTAATTGTGTCAAATTGGATCGATCAGAAGAAATGGCATTAGTCATCGGTTGACTGTGCATTAAATGCCGAATTTAGTTGGAATTCAATTGCAGTTGCCCCGTGTATATTTGAGCGTATTTGCGGTTTCGATTCTATAGAAATTGCTTCTTTTGTTGACTGAATGTGGGCGAAGTCCTCACACAACCTAGCGTAACAGTAGCACTTAATTGTATTTTTCCACAGCCAACTTCACATTTGAGCCGCATTGTCATTATAAGTATATAATTTGACAGCTGATATAGCAAGGCTTGTTTGTGAAAGTATGTTTGATTCTGCACAACAGTTTTTGTTTGGTGCCCTATCAAATATGGAAAGTCGAAAGTAGTGGAATCTGTATTTTGTCATGGATATTCAGTTGCTGGAGGGAATGCAGCTAGGTTTCACCAAAATCACAAGGGAACTGAGGCATATAAAATACGTAGAGATACTACAAACGTTGAAACTACCCACACTACAGGATAGACGAAAACATGGACATCTGATGGAGACCTATGTGGTTTGGAGCTGTCAAATACTACGGGAACCTGCCATCCCAGAAAGGTGTAGCAGCACATAAGATGACGATAAATAATGCAGTCATATAATAAACAAGTAAGTCATCGCATCCGCATACCCCTTACATCTCTCCTCCCGCAGGCTGGCCATTCTGCCCAGTTAGTAATCATTATATTTCCCCGCTGGAATCACGCGCGCCCTGCGATAACCGCGACGGTTTCATACTTTGCATATAGTTCAGTGGCGTAGCATGCCTTGGCGGGGCCCTGTATAAAAATTTGTTTGGGGGGCCCTTAGGAAGGGAAAAGATTTCTCACAAAAGAAAAAAAAATGTTTGCATAAAATTAAAAGAAATATTTATTCATCATAATTATCTGACTAATGACAACTGGGAAAACCTCAAAATGGCAGTAAAAAGCACTCTGGATAAATACACACCACCATCATTAAATAAAAAACGCCCCAACGAAATTAACAAACCCTGGATTAGCAGAGATATCCATAATTTATCAAGAGAAAAAAGGAAACTTTGGGATATCTACAAAATTAAAAAAGATGATTCTTCTTACTGGCAATATCGAATAACTAACAACCGAATTGTCTCAGAAATCAGAAGATCCAGAGGAAACTTCGAAAGAAACCTCGTCAACAATGGAGTTAAATCATTCTATGGATATATCACGATGCAACTTCAATCCAAAGCTTCTACTCCACTAAAACTCTACAAAACAAGCAACCCTCTTGATATTGCGGAAATTTTTGCTAAGCAGTTTAATAATGCCTACGTTTACGAACCTGATGGACCTTTACCACCTCTAACAAACCTGACCAGGGTTAACAATTGTTTTGATGATGTTCATATTAGTACAGATTTAGTGGAAAAAACCTTAAAAATGCTAAACATCGAATCCGCCATGGGTCCAGACAACTTACCGGCTTTACTCTGGAGGGAATGTGCAAGTCAGTTGAGTAAACCGCTAGCTTTAATTATGCAGCAATCAATCACATCAGGAAAATTACCTGCAGACTGGAAACACGCAATTGTAACCCCATCTATAAAAAAGGAGATAAGAGCACTGCTTCCAATTACCGACCCATCAGCTTAACTTGCATTGCTTGCAAATCCATGGAAAGAATCATTGCAGCAAAATTATGCGAATTTACATCGCAAAACAAAATTGTTCCAAATGAACAGCATGGTTTCATTCCCGGGCGCTCCACTGTCACCAACTTACTTCTTTGTCTCAACCGCTGGACTGAGAACTGGGATGGGGGTATACCGACCGATGTTATATATCTCGACTTCGAAAAGGCCATCGACAGAGTTCCTGTAAGAAGACTTTTGCAAAAACTTGAACATCTCGGAATTCTTAACTGGTCGCACCTTCCAAGTGAAAGTAGGCGACTTTAAATCTGAATATTTCACTGTATCCAGTGGTGTACCCCAAGGGTCAGTGCTGGGTCCAGTTTTGTTCACCTTGTATATTACGGATCTTCAAGCCTCAATCACATCGCAGAGCAGCTACTTTGCCAATGTGGCTTTCACTCGCAACAACGAACATCTATGATGTCAGAACCTAATCAGACACTGGATGGTGAATTATAGGGCACCATTCTTTTGTCTCATCGCATCAAGCAACAGAATCAACCCTCATTCGCTGCAGAACCACCCCATCAAACCCCTAAAAAGGTATGTATGTATGTACAATAAGTATAAAATAAAATACTAAAAAGATATTGCTTCAAAGCAATAAGCTCGTCGATTGGTTTCAACAAATAAAGCATTTAAAAAAATATTTAACCCCTCGCGTACCAGACGGCCCGAAACGTCCAGAATTGATATTTACCGTCGAACCCCAGACGGCCCGAAATGGCCAGGCGAGGCCGACTGCTAATTATGTTAGTACAACTTTGACTAATAATTATGAATAATCTTTATTGCTTTACATAACGACGTTACAAATATCTAATAGCAAATTTCAATAGGAACATAAAACAGGTCTTTTTTAGACGATCGGTGTGACAGTTTCGGAGTAATCGTTTTTTTTCTGAAACGCCATCTATTTTTTGAGACTCGCGAATTTCTTACGGGCCGTAAGGCACACATTAAAATTCAAACCGCGGGCCGCGAGGGGTTAAATCAAATCAAATCGGGTTTATTGTCTTCAAAACCTTATACATAGTTGTTAATAGTAAAATTATTATAAAATCCAAAAAACAAAACCAGAGAATACGAATATTAATTTATCTATGTTCTCCCTCACTCCTCACACATCAAGGTTCATACGAATGCTCACTCGGGCGGAGCGTGATTGACTTTACAACTTTCGGGAATTAAGTCAACCAAAGTCAAATGTTTTCCACTTACATCCCCATAGAAGAAGAACGAAGAATTATCAGTATCACTCACCTGGCTTCGATAGTGCTTGCTTCCATCCCCCCGATTCTGACCACAAAGCAGACAAGATACACCTTCTCTCTTTTAATATCGCTCACACCCAGGTCCTTAAAAAAAAAAAACAACTAGTAGTAGGCCGTAATCATTAATTATATATGGTATTAGATTGCTCAACTCTATAGTACATTTTGGCAACTCTTCTATGCAGACGAAATGCAGGTGGCGCTGATAGCATTTACCGTGAAACTAATAGCAATTTATTTGGCCATTCATAAAATTTTTGTTCTTGGTTGTCTCTTCCTTTCACCTCATTTTCCATTCCAACTCCCTACATTCTCAAGTGGAAACGATATAAAATATCATATTGCATACATTTTGTTTACTTAAAAGTGGGAATCACATTAATGATGTATTTTACTGTATTGTATGTAGTTTTGTTTGGTTCCAGAATAAAATGGTATACAAAATACAAACGGAGCTGCCGTGGAATTCACCGACAGAAGTTGGGCCTATCATATAGTATTATTACACTTCTGGGGGGTGAGCAGTGGATTCCGGACGAACATCCGGCTGTGGTAGGTTTAGGACAGCTGTCTTGCTACGTGTGAGCGTTCACCTTACCACCCATTCACTCCCCCTTAGAAGCCATAGAATTTGAAATGTGGAAATTGCGGCTTTAGATATTTTCTAAGAAAGAGGTGATTATTTTCCTAGAGAGACCAATATCTATAAAAAGGTGAAACAGAGATTTAGCTGGCAGGCCACGAGCGCCAACTTCCATAACGTGAAGGTTAATTCTACGATAAGGGCCATCTTCCGAGATAGAGAGTAAAGTGTTGGCACGAGCCACTGAGAGGCTAATTGACCTCGCGATTTACAACAAGGACTTTGTCAAGGCGGTAAGTGTACCATCCTTGATCTAAGGCCACCTTGCAGCCAGCTAGAATATATCTAGCTGTGCAAGGAGTATTGATAAATCTATACCGTATATAATTAATGACAATAATACGAATAATAAGGAAAATATATACAAAACACTTACAGTAAAGAGCACTCTCAAATTATGAAGCTGATCTATATCGGTAGCGAGGCCCCCCTTAGACCACTTGACGACATAGTTCTCGGTGAAGTGTTCGTGAGTAATGCCATCGTACAGCGACATTAGTAGTTCGGCATCCTCGGTCATTTTGCAAACAAAGTTACGCACTGAAGCGAAGAAACTGTACGAAGTCGTATTGTAGCTTAAGCTGGCGCTGCTCGTTGACATTTGCGATGAGTTCTGAGATATAAAACAAGAAATATATTATGAAGATCGCTCGATGATCGAATTATGAAGATCGCTTGTGATTTACTTGGACTGCCCACTCTCAAACAAAGAAAACAAAGGCCTGTTTTCTACGCACATTTCAATGCCGTGAAAATATATGTTTAATTTGCTGTGTCTAGGCACTGTCATCAGTGTTATATGGATCACTATGGAAGCTTGTCAACGGACAAGGCGGAAAAACGGACGGCGTCGCCGCCGTGTCTGTGGACAAGTTTCCATAGTGATCCATACGACACTGACAACCGTGCCTAGACACGGCAAATTAACTGCAGATTTTCACGGTAAAAAACCGTGTGTGGCCAAGGGGCCACAGAGGGGACCTAATTGAGACGTATAAAATTCTCACAAATGATTACGATGTACTTGGGCTAAAGAATATTTACAAATTCAACGTCAACACAGTATACAGATAACTTCTCTTAGAACAAAATTGAAATCAAAGCGAATACGTCACGAGTTGTAAGGGCTCGGATATGGCTGCCAGATGTCCCGCTACTCGGCCCATGCAGACTTACAGCGTTCGAAAATGTCGCAAGCCTTCACCTGCAATTCATGCTAACCAAAGGCGTTCGTCGGGATGTACCTCTCTGCCCACATTCCTTACACCCTCTTCCCGCGATGCCCTGTAGATCGAGAGTAAAGCTACTGATTGGTATACTGTGTCTTCGAGGTGTCACAGCAAAAACCTCAAATGTGCAAAATTTAAATCTCATCCTCTTAAGAACATTCTGCAGAATAGAGTGGTGGACATGTGGAATAAATATAAAATCTAAGACTATCGCGGTTGTTTGACATTATAAATAGGATAGAAAACGAATTTACCGCGTAAAATTTGTAGGACCCGAGGTTTCGGTGACGTTGCAGCCGCCGTTGTCTAGGCAACGCCGGCGGCTGCAACGGCACCGAAACGTCGGGTCCTACAAATTTTACGCGGTAAATTCGTTTTCTATCCTATTTATAATGTGGAATAAATTACCATTTGAAGTGATAAGTGCAAGTCAATAAATTTAAAAACAGACTCGATTTGTACCTAAAAACTTTTAATATTAGTTATGGCTAGCTATACAAGATCTGATCAAAGCTGCCTATGCAGAATAAATATTATTAATAATAATCAAATTAAAGATTTTTTGTGTTTACGTGTCAAATTAGGTTATTGGGCCATATAATTATAGGCCATAATGGGAGTGATTCTTATTTTGCATACAACTTCTCTCCTTCTCGTGCTATGTTAGTTACCATAAGGATCTGGGCATAGTTAGTTAGTTAGTTAGTTTGTCTGGGATTTTTTCTCGCACTTGGCCTCTTGATTGGGCCATTGTGTGTGGCTCATGTTTCTATTTGTGTTTATGTTACTCCAGCCAACCCAGGCTGTTCCAGAAGGTTAGCAGCCTGTTTGGGTTGCTACAGGCCTCCGGGATAGATGCTGGAGATTGTAGTATTTTTGCCCGTTCCTCTGCCACGCTCCTGCATTCCATGGGCATATGCTGTGGCGTTTCTTCTTCCTCTATGCATCCTCTGCATAGAGGGCTGTCTGTCACACCTATGGTAAACAGGCGTTTGTTTAGGGGACAGTGGACTGTCATAGTACCTATGAGTTTACGGATTTTGTCTTTTTTTAATCTGGTGAGGTTGCGGGCAAGTTTTTTAGACGCTTCTGGAAACGCATTCTTTGTTTGCCTGCATCCTGCGTTTTTTTCCATTCTGTAAGGTGGGTTTTATCGGTGTTCCTGCGTAGCCATGTTTTTATTTGGGCCTGGGGTATGGGCATCGAGGATTCTGGTCCGTATACGATTTTCTTTGATCCCCTTCTGGCCAGTTCGTCTGCCGCGTCGTTGCCCAGTTAGTCGCTGTGCCCTTTAATCCATTACAGGGTCACTTTATTTGACCCTGCAATGGATTGAAGCGCATTGTGGCATTCCAGTACAAGGACAGAGGTTATAGTATTTTTTGCTAGCTCTTGTAGCACGGAGGCACTTTCGGAGACAAATTTCAAACTTAGGTCTCCGACATGTTTGGCTGCAACGCCTCTGGTGATGCCAATGCATTCTTCTTGGAAGATCGTATTTGAAGGATCGTATGCCCGAAGCATCTGGGCATAACGATAGTAAGCAATATAAAGTGGGGTGAGCATAATACAAAGATCGTGAAAAGTCCAACTAAACTATGAACTCATCCGCAAATCATTCTACTATATCACACCAGCCTCATTTTTGTCAGCGATGGTAGGGCAGTGGGTTTGGCAGCGGGCCGAAACCGCTACCCCATCATCGTTATAATTTGCGAAGTAACAGCAGTAGTTTTCCGCCTACCCGCAGAGCAACAGATGACGATTGACAGTACTTCAGTCTACCCTGGACGACGGCGGTTGCAACCTTGCTGATGCGCGGTAAATTCGTTTTTATCCTATTTATGATAAAATAAAATACAAACGGAGCTGCCATGGATTTCACCGGTCGAAATCGGGCCCAACATATACAATTATTACACTTCTGGGAGGTGAACGGTGGATTCCGGACTAACGACCGGCGGTGGTAGGTTTAGGACAGCTGTCTTGCCACATGTGAGCGTCCACCTTACCACCCATTCACTCCCCCTTCGAAGCCATAGAATTTGAGATGCGGAAATTGCAGTTTTAGATAATTTTTCTAGAAAGGAGTTGATTATTTTCCTGGAGAGACCAAGATCTTTAAAAAGTTGAAACAAATATTTAGCTGGCAGGCCACGAGCGCCAACTTCCACCGCGTGAAGGTGAACAGTGGAGCCGTTCCGGGTGATGGCATTTGCGAGGTCATGGTATTTATTTAATTTGTACTCGTGGTCTTTTGGGATATTTGATTCCCATGGAAGTCAATTCTACGATAAGGGCCATCTTTCGAGATAGAGTAAAGAGTTATATCTGGACGCAGGGCTGTGCATCCGAGATTTTCAAGGAATTTATACTGCTTAGAGACTGAATCGACCTCCATAATCCAATCTGAAGCTTTCTCGATTATTGAGAAAGGTTTCGCAGTGAAGTGTTTTTTGCTTTTAGAGCCATCCCGCACAAACTGTATTGGGGGTTTGGAGGATACTGTAAACCCTTGTTGGCACGAGCCACTGAGAGGCTAATTATCTCGCGAATAACAGCAAGGCCTTTGTCCGGAATAACAGCAAGGACTTTTTCGCATCCTTAACCCGCTGAGCACGTAACATCCATTTGGGGACATGTATGGCGGCCGCCTACAATCCGTAACATCCGATTTTGGATATCGCGCTCGCCGCTGCGAAAAATGCAATTTACGATTCGAATCGTCGTAGTTAATGCTTTCTGACCGCGTAACGACATGGCCAAATAATCTTTCATTCGCCGGCCAACGACGATAAAATCGATCGCCGATTTAAAAAGTCAGCATTAGACGTCAAAACAGCAGTATCGATCGGCCACCCCGCGGCGGCGTATAGTTCCGCGAAATGTTTGTTTTGTGCAGTGTTTTGTGGATATAAGTGCAGTGTATACCGGATAAAAGTGAGTAATTTCTATTTTTAAGTAGTGTAGGCATTAGGATTAGTCAATTTAGACAGTCCATTTGCTGTTTTTCACGAATTTTCGAAGAAAACACTTTGGCAACAACAAACGGCTCGCGAAAAAATGGCCGTTTTTATTTTGTAATGTTTGTGAAATATCCCGATATATCGCGAAACATGACGTAATGTCGCTTTAATTTACTAATAAAATAGGTATTGCTTCATTTACATCCTAAGTTATCACATAATTAGGCGTATTTTGAACATTATATGTTGTTTTCTAATATGGCTCGCGAAAATGAAACTTGTTTTGATAATTACTATGAGAGAAAAAAGTGCGATTTTCCATAGTTTTTCGATGAAATGTGACTCTTTGGAGTATAGTAATTAGTTATTAGACATATAATAAGTCTATGATAAGACAATATAATTGAAAAAATCTAACGAATTTTATATTATGGGCATTCAAAGTTTATTATTATGTTCGGACGCGGAAACTCTCAAAACTTTAGATTTTTCTATAATATCAGACAAAGCTCAAAGTTCTGGTGTGATTTCTAAGAAGAAGTGATGTAGTAATAAAGTTATTTTGAAAGAATTTCATATAAAAAAATACCATAAGTAGTCACAAATTAAAAATTTAAAAAATTTTTTTTTACGAGAATACATAAAAATTTTCTTGGCTGAATAAATAAATATTTTTTCCGTATTTTTGTATGCAAATAAGTAAAAAAAAAATATCTTTTTGGTAAAGCATTTAATAAAGAACATAACTGTATTTACAATTTTTGATATTTACAAAAACTGTATTTACAAAAAAATCGAAATGATTTTATAGGCGAGTTTTTTCAGTTTGCCAATTTTGTAATATTTATTCATTATTATCTTAATTGTTTTACGAGATAAGGTTATAATGTTTTATATGTCAAATTTCAATGCGATCATTTTTCTCTTTATCTTTTTTAAATCCGTTTAGTGGTTTAAAAGTTATGATCGTTTTTCTCAAGGCCGTTGACTCGCGTCGATTTTTTGCGCGAATGTGTCGCGCGCAAAAGTGAGTTCGCGATAGGTGAGTTTTTACCTCGCAACGTGAGGGGTTAATGGCAGCAGCCAAGAGAGATTTGTGCTCGAGGAAGCTTTAATTGTATCGGAAAGACGTAATAATAGTAAATATAACTATAGGTATTGAATAAAATTGTTGGTGCGAATTTCGGTCATCATTTGAAATTGCACAAAAGGCTTACTAAGGGGAGGGGGGGTGGTGGAGGGGTAAGCGCCAGGTAAACCACGAACTATCGTTGTGGATAAAGTTTTGACAGTAGGTGGCATGGGGAGCCTTCCCTGTCTTATTTCTATGTTGGCAGCAATGCATCACCATTTATTTGCTTTGGTATGTTGGTGCTACAATCAGCCATGCCATCTCCTTCGTACAGGAATCCTGACTCTTCTTGTATATCCTCTTTGGGCGCCGCAGCGAAAAATATTTCAAGATTACATTGAAAATACAATAAGCCGCCGACCCCAGGAGGAAAAAAAACAAAAATAATTTAACCAAATGAACATAAAGATACAAACCCGATCAGATTGTTTAATTTTATTGCTCGTCTCTAAGTGAAGATTGTACAATTGACACGTTGAAACCTCTTCCGGGTCGATTTTCCTTCCAGTTATGGTGGATCTTACAGCTAGGTCCATTCCTAGCGCTCTGAAAGAAAAATACAATGAAAATATTACATGTTTGATACAATTCAAACGGGTATGCCTAAACGGATTTATTAATAAAATAGTGCTATGTGCGGTATTGGAAGTGGACTTATTGATTATATATGGTATTAGAATGCTCAACTCCATAGTACATTTTGGCAACCCTTCTGCGGTGGCGAAATGCAGGTGGCGCTAATAGCGTTGAGGGCGAAACTAATAGCACTTTATTTAGCCATCTATAATAATATTGATAAATAATATAAAATCGAAGACTATAAACTAATAGCACTTTATTTAGCCATCTATAATAATATTGATAAATAATATAAAATCGAAGACTATCGCGGTTGTTTGACATTATAAATAGGATAGAAAACGAATTTACCGCGTGAAATTTGTAGGACCCGACGTTTCGGTGACGTTGCAGCCGCCGTTGTCTAGGGTAGAATGAAGAGCTGTCAGTCCGTTGTTTTGCGGGTAGGCCGCAAACCGCTGCCGCCACTGCCTAGGTTATAACGGTGGTGGGGGCCGGGCTCGGAGGGCGGGAATTTTAAAAATCCGTCTTGCACACAACACTCACTGTATCCTGTTTTACGTCTTTGCGTTCAACGTTCGGCGGCGGGAACATTTTGAGAAGAGGGTTCCACGTAGAAGAGAGTTTGTAGCCGTCATCTCTATTGAAGTTCGGAGTTCTTCTTATTTCAATGGCTTCCCGGATCATGCGAGGAAAGTAGAATTGTTCCTTGGATAGAACAATGGGATTTTGAAACTGCATCCAGTGGTTACTTCCGCTATCCAATATATGTTCGCAGATCGCCGATTTTTCTCGCTGAACGTTTTTAACAGCTTTGATGTGTTCTGTCAGTCGCGTGGCTATGGGCCGTTTCGTTTGTCCAACGTAGGCTAGACCGCAGCTGCATTCGACTTTATACACACCCGGGGTTTGCAGTGGTATTACATCCTTTACAGGCCTCAAAAATCGAGCTATATTTTGGGTCGGTTTGAAGATCGTTTTTATATCGAATCTGTTTAGCATTTTACTTATTCGATCAGTCACGCCCTTGACGTATGGTAAGAATGCAAAACAACGGACTGACAGCTCTTCAGTCTACCCTAGACAACGGCGGCTGCAACGTCACCGAAACGTCGGGTCCTACAAATTTCACTCGGTAAATTCGTTTTCTATCCTATTTGATAAATAATGTTTTTTATTAAGGACAGACGGATTATAAAAACCCAATAATTTAACAAATGATAACAATAATAACATTCAATTACTAGTGCAATCTATTGCATTTTTACCTAGTGTATCACGTAACGACTAGGACCTCATGCAAAGAATATTTCAGCAAGGCAAGGGTAATGACTATGTATTCGGCGTTCATATACCGGTGTTTAATGTATGCTAAACAGCACCGCACAGAAACTGCAATTAATGCAAACATTCACTTTCATCATACCCGCGGTAGCTCCCTTTTATGCGTACCCCGAATACGACTGGCAAAAGTACAGAAAAGCTACTTGTACCTTAGCATTAAATTCTATAATCTACTCCCTACAAAATTTAAACTGGAGGACATAAAATAAAAAAAAACATCAAGGAGATGCTGATAGGCCACCCTTTCTATAATCTGGCTGAATTTGAGGGCCATGATTTTTCAAATATTGTGACCATTTAAATTACTTAAAAAAGTAGTGCCTTATTGTCTGATTATTTTATATGGTCTGTACTTTTATATATCTGTACTTTTAGTATAAAATGCATAACGTAGATTTAATTTGATTATTTAAAATTTTACTGACATTTTGAATATTACGATGAATAATTGTACTACGTATCTTTTCGAATTACTAACTACTTCAAATATTAGGCTTCTATTTTGATTATTTATATCTATATTTTGACAATCTAGTAGTTAATTCCTCACTACCTATGTATGTTCAGTAAAGAGTAGTAACGAAGCTTACTACCTAACCCAATCATTTTGACACGTCCAAGAGCGGTCTTTAGCCGTCAATTGGCCACGACGAAAATGTAATGTAATGTACATAGGCTGATTGCGTTACAGAAATAATACGGAGAGATAGAATGCCATCTATTAGTCTATCTAGACTTTAAATTGCATAATTATTACGCATTGAAACCTGTATACCATATTAAAATTGATTTCTTTATGTAATTACTGTTTAAAAAATAAGAGCTATGATTCAAAAATTAGTTTGTTATAACATTATTATTTTATTTCGAGTTAGGATACCGTATAGGGTGTTTAGAGCGCTTGAAGCTCGATGTATTCGAAGCACTCGCTAATGTGATAGATGGCACTAATAATTTTGTTATTATTGTAATCGTTGGTTAAATAATGGTTTTTTATAATCAATCAGTCCTATATTTTTAATTTAAAAAAAACATTCATTATCAATGTTATTATGGTTGGCCAAATAAATTGCTATTAGACTTGCAGGACAATGCTATCAGCGCCACCTGCGTGTCACCGGCGCAGAAGAGTTGCCAAAACGTACTATGGCACCGTGATCGATCTGGAGGTTCTGGAGCGGGCAGCCGTGTCATGGATTCGACGAGGGGTGCCGGTAGACTACTTTAGTCTGTCGGTGGACCCGGCGTCCTCCACGTTGGTGGGCTGGTCCCGTCGCATTCGGGCGGAGAGTCTGCGCGTCTGGCAGGAGCGGTGGGACGGCGGCGGCACGGGCCGCCTTACCCATAGTTTCTTTCCGTCGGTGTCCGAGCGGATGAAAAACGAGGATTTTCTGCGGCTTGACCACCATGTCACTCAGCTCATTGGGGGTCACGGTGAGTTCAAAGCCAAGTTATTTGACCTTGGACTCAACGACGATCCCTGGTGCTCGTGTGGCACTGGTCGCCAGACGGCCGAACACATCGTTTGGACATGCCCCAAGCTCGACGCCGCACGGGCGGAAATGTTGTTTGTGGTTGGTTCGTGCGTCGGCAGTCTGCCGGTTTGGTATGCGGACTTGGTAAGTTGTAGGGTTTGCTTTGCTGCGTTTCGCGAGTTTGTGGATCACTGGGTGTCCCTCTGGGAGGATCTCAGGCAGAGGGGCTATCCTCCTCCGGGGGAGGGCCCCCCCTCTTAGCGGTGCGAGCCGTGGGCTGCTTCATCATCCGAAGTCGCCCGTACTGTATCGTCCCTAATCGCCCCTGTGGGTGCGTGCCCTTTCACAGGATCCCGGTCGTCGACGTCTCCGACGGCGCCCCTGCCGTTTGCTGCCCGTTTTTATTTATTTATTATTTTTTTTTCGACACGCCTCATGGAGCATACCTTCCACCGCCTCATCATTGGAATAAAAAATAATATATTATACTAAATAAATAAAAAAAAATATATGTTACCGCTTAGTCGCCTAGTTTAGTTTAGTAATTAAGTAGTAATTGTAAACATTTTGAAGTATAAATAAACGGTTTACGGGGTGCCGGCGGGGGCTGAAGCCCGGAGAATCCTTCCTAAGGTCTCCGTTCGCTCACCCCTCACGCGCTACCCTTCCGGCACGCGTGAGGTTGTCGTTGCATGACATCCTGGGCAGATAAAACGACCCACGTCGTTAGAACTGCCCGGGTGGTGGGCGGGGTTTTCAACCCTCGCCTGTCACCGCGTAAATATTAAATATGGCACCGTGAAAGGTACCCAGCGGGTAAGGTGTTGGCCTCTGACGGGCAGGTGGCGGAGCTTTGTTTCGGAGACGGTGGATTGTTTTGTCCTAAGTCTCATGCGCTCACCTCACGGGAGACAGAACGATACATATCGTTAAAACTTCCTAGGGTGACGAGTTTGCCCGTTGTTGACAACTCTAATTATGGCATTGAGCAGGGAGCTAATGGTCCCTGTTGCAGTTTGACATTTAAGACTTATGTGTGTCGGGTCGGCCAAATGCACGGGTCAACACAAATCCGGCGGCCTCCACGCAAAAGTGCGGGCGCAGGTAGGACTCTGGCCTGCAGGCCAGTTTCTCTTAGGAGTAAATTTTCAGGCGCTCCTGGACGGTTTGCGCACCACTCGGTGTCAGCCAATCGATTGTGCATTCTGACTGTGCATTCAGGGAGCTAATGGGCCCATGATGAGGTGGCCACGATGACCCATGTGTTCAGGGTCGGTCACACTCACGGGTCAACACCCATCCGATGGCCTCCACGTATGGGGTGCGAACCTGGGTAGGACACTGGGTCAACCAGTCTCCCCTGGGAATCAAACCTCTGGTCCTGGACGGTCTGCGCACCGAGCGGCGCAAGCCAATTGACTGTGCTCTCCGACTAACAGTCGGGGGAGTCTGGGAACTGTATTGTTTCCTATAGAGCGGGGGTAGTTGTCTACCTTACGGCGACTGCTCTTGAAATGACCATTGGCCATCCGATCCCAGTTCAGAGTCGGGCAAAGGACGCCTTGGTCCGCGATAGATTCGGTGCACACCGTTTCACCGCTTCGTAAGGGAGAGAACCGCGCAAGCGACCTCGAACTCGGAACCAATCGAGAGACCGGAGAAATCTGGTCACAATTGGAAGCAAGGGCGCGAGGGTCGCCCCGCCAGGTAACACTGGCTATCTCGCGGTAAGGCGTTGGCTTCTTGCGGGTTGTGACGTAGTTGGACGTTGGATTTGTTCTGTCCAAAGTCTTCTACGTTCACTGCAGGGCGACAGAACGAGAAAATCGTTAAAACGTCCTGTGGTGACGGGCTCGCCCGTTGTAGTTGACACCGCAAGTTGTGCATTCAACAGTTAGTTCAAGGCATTCAACGGGAGTTAATGGGAGAGCATTCAACGGAAGTTAATCGGCCCTTGCTGAATTGGCCACGAAGACCCATTCTTTTCAGGGTTGGTCACACTCACGGGTCAACACCTATCCGATGGCCTCCATGCATGAAGTGCGAGCCTGGGTAGGACTCTGGCCTTATGGTTAGTTTCCCCTGGGAATCAGGTCTGCGCACCGTGCGGCGTAAGCCAATCGACTGTGCACTCTAACAGTCGGGGGAGTCTGGAAGCAGTACTGTTTCCTATAGAGCGGGGGTGGTTGCGGACCTTACGGCGACTGCTCTTGAAATGACCATCGGCTACCCGATCCTGAGTGAACAGTCGGGCAAAGGACGCTGTGGTCCGCGATAGATTCGATAAACACCGTTTCACCGCTTCGTAAGGGAGATGACCGCGCAAGCGACCTCGAACTCGTAACCAATCGAGAGACCGGAGTAATCTGGTCACAATTGGAAGTAAGGGCGTGAGTGTAGGCCTGCCGGGTAACACTCCTGGCTATCTCGCGGTTAAGGCGTAGGCCTTGAAACGACCATTCGGCTACTCGATACCGGGTGAACAGACCGGACCGCGAGAGAGGACCACGTAAGCAACCTCGAACACTTAAGAGGCCGGAGAAATCTGGCCAAAACTGGAAGTAAGAACACGAGGTCGGCACGCTGGGTGCACACCTGGTGTCTCGCGGTAAGACGTTGGTCTTTTACGGGTGAGTGGCGTAAATAGACAGTGGACTGTTTCGTCCCTAAGTCTTCTACGCTCACGTCAAGGGAGACAGAACGATCAATATCGTTAAAACTTCGTGAGATGACAGGTCCGCCCGTTGCATTCGACACATTCAAGTATGGCATTAAGCAATAATACCCTATATACTCAACAACTGAACATTGAAGTTGCTTGTTTTCGTGCGACAACCATCCCCCATCTTAAAGATAGGAGCGGCAACCTCATCAGGTACTGACTCCAGGAACGATATAGAAGCAATATAAAATCGTAGACTATCGCGGTTGTTTGACATTATAAATAGGATAGATAACGAATTTACTGCGTGAAATTTGTAGCGATCTGCGAACGTATATTGGATAGCGGAAGTAACAACTGGATGCAGTTTCAGAATCCCATTGTGCTATCCAAAGAACAATTCTACTTTCCTCGCATGATCCGGGAAGCCATTGAAATAAGAAGAACCCCGAACTTCAATAGAGACGACGGTTACAAACTCTCTTCTACGTGGAACCCTCTTCTTAAAATGTTCTCGCCGCCGAACGCCGAACGCAAAGACGTGAAACAGGATACAGTGAGTGTTGTGTGCAAGACGGATTTTCAAAATTCCCGCGCTCTGAGTCCGGCCCCCCACCACCGTTATAACCTACGCAGTGGCGGAAGCGGTATGCGGCCTACCCGTAAAACAACGCATTGACAGCTCTTCAGTCTACCCTGGACAACGGCGGCTGCAACGTCACCGAAACGTCGGGTGCTACAAATTTCACGCGGTAAATTCGTTATCTATCCTATTTATAATGATAAAGAAGCCTATAAGAAGATATCTCACCGATTTCCCTTATCAATTGTATATATGGCCGTTCTCTCTTCCTTTTTCAGCTGGTCAACCGGCAGTGTGCCGGACAGTATGGCACTTCGTAGTTCAAGGAGAGCCCTCATGCTTAATTCTATGAATTTAAATTGGTCACCTCGATTCTGAAACGATATAAAAAAAAATACTACAAAAACAAGTCATCTTTGCCTAAATCCTCAATAGCGACCACCGATAATGACCTTTTCGCATTTACTAGTTCCTGCTTACAGTTATAATGCTTAAATCATCGGAGCCGCGCATATACAGGCCCTTGCCATATTTCAATTTTCAATACTAATTTACACTTTTCAATATCCGTAAACTTTCAAATAATGTTTTTTTTATGTTTATGGTTATTCATTGAATTATCTCGTCATGTATGTAAATACGAAAGACATTTAGCCGCTATACTTAATAAGAAACAAATCTGACTGTTTTCGTCAGAATTATATTTGTTGTCTTCACGACAATAAATAAAATACAAACGGAGCTGCCATGGAATTCACCGACCGGAGTCGGGCCCATCATAATACTAATTTTTTTTTTTACACTTCTGGGGGGTGAGCAGTGGA
Source organism: Micropterix aruncella (assembly GCA_944548615.1). NCBI lineage: Eukaryota > Metazoa > Arthropoda > Insecta > Lepidoptera > Micropterigidae > Micropterix > Micropterix aruncella. The sequence continues at coordinate 3,038,541 of OX155971.1, read as the reverse complement.
TTCCGGACTTACGAACCGGCTGTGGTAGGTTTAGGAGAGCTGTCTTGCCACATGTGAGCGTTCACCTTACCACCCATTCACTCCCCCTTCGAAGCCATAGAATTTGAGATGCAGAAATCGCGGTTTTAGATAATTTTTCTAGAAAGGAGTTGATTATTTTCCTGGAGAGACCAAGATCTTTAAAAAGGTGAAACAAAGATTTAGCTGGCAGGCCACGAAAGCCTACTTCCACCGCGTGAAGGTGAACAGTGAAGCCGTTCCGGGTGACGGCATTTGCGAGGTCATGGTATTTATTTAATTTGTACTCGTGGTCTTTTGGGATATTTGATTCCCATGGAACAGTAAATTCTACAATAAGGACCATCTTCCGAGATAGAGAGTAAAGAGTTATATCTGGACGCAGGGCTGTGCATCCGAGACTTTCAGGGAATTTATACTGCTTAGAGACCGAATCGACCTCCATAATACAATCTGAAGCTTTCTCGATTATTGAGAAAGGTTTTGCAGTGAGATGTTTTTTGCCTTTAGAGCCAACCCGCACAAACTGTATTGGGGGTTTGGAGGATACTGTGGAACCCTTGTTGGCACGAGCCACTGAGAGGCTAAGTACCTCGCGAATAACAGCAAGGACTTTGTCGTGGCGGTAAGTGTACCGTCCTTGATCCAAGGCCACCTTGCAGCCAGCTAGAATATGTCTAGCTGTGCAAGGGGTGATGCTACAAAGGGGACATGAACTATCCTCGGCATAGCTCCAACGAGCGAGGTTACTGGGGTCTGGAAGTATATGCTGAAAGGCATTTAAATAAAATTTCAGCATCTCTGGCGTCCAGTCATACAACATTACTTTCCAGTGCATTGGAGGAGAAATGCAAAAGTCTCCAATTGTTGTCCAATCATTCTGGCATTGAAGGCCAATAGCATGAGCCATACTTTTGCTGTCGTAATCTCCCCGCAAGAGAGACTTCTTCAAGTCCACATCGCTCATGGTTGTACTGCCATACCCCAGACCAGTGCCATTCTGGCTGATTCCAGTAAGGAACTTTTTGTGGAAGTCAACGCGGGCTTGTAGATCATTTGACTCACTACGGCCACTTACTACGTGCTTCGATATTGCCGGATCCTTGGAATTACTTAAAATCGAATTTTTGGTTATTCTGGAGTTGACATAGAGCAGAGAGGGCAGTTTTAGAGCTAGCCCAAAATTGTGTTTGGACCTGAAGAGAGTCGAGGGGTCAGCTGGTTTGGCTAAGGACAACCAGGATTTTAGATTAGCTGTCACCAGTGCATCCAGACGAGACAGTTGGGTTTTGGTGAAATCGTAAATAAGAAAGGGCCATGACAAATGTGAAGTTAGATAGTTGTCATAGATCCAAGCCTTACGAGGGCCAGAAATTAGCAATGCATCTATCTTTTCCAGGCAACTACTGAAATGTTCTATAACATGATCGCCAGAGAGGTCTTTTCCCTGGCAGGTGATTTTTCTGCCAAGAAATTTGAAGTGGTTATTTGGGTCTATAAGGGAGATAATACCAATTTTGGGTCATAGGACGTAAATTTTGTGTCTATGCGGGCGAGTCCAAGGCAAAAATATTTGGAGGGCTTCACTTTTATACAGCCTGACCAGTCGCAGAACAGCTCCACTTTCTGTAATAGCAGGGAAAGCTGCTTGGGGCTCCTGGTGATAAAAGTTAGGTCGTCGGCAAAAGCGAGGCACGACGATGTGTATTGGCCGTCTGTTTTAAAACGGTAACCCCACTTCTTGTCGAACTGGGTCAGGCTTTCCAGCAGTATATTGAAAACGATATTGTATATCGTTGGAGAAAGGCAACAGCCCTGAAACAGTCCAATTGAATATGATATAGAGCGGGTAGTCCATTCTTGCGTTTTGACATGGAACGTCAGACAGTTGTAGTAGGAGGCTACAATGTCACGCACCACAGGTGGGAAGTTGTACCAGCGGAATGCAAAGTGGAGGAGACTGTGTCGGACTGACCCAAAGGCATTCTCTAGGTCGAGCCAGCATACATTGATTTGGCGTTCGTGCTGTCTCGCATCCTTAATGGCAGCAGGCAAGAGAGAATTGTGCTCGAGGCAGCCTGAGACGCCACGCATGAAGCCTTTTTGTACTGACACTTCAAGGTACTCGTTCCGGTGCATGAATTCGCACATCCTCATGTGGACTATGCCAAAAAAGATTTTGGCCACAGTATCTGTCAGAGCAATGGGCCGAGCGTCCTTTGGTCCGGTGCAAACTGGGACCTTCGGAATTAAGATGACTGTCGCTCGGCCGAAATTCTGTGGGACTACACCGCTATTCCATATATGTCGGAAGATGGATCCTAAATATTGCAGAAGGCAGGGGCATTTTTTGTATACTAAATAGGGAATACCATCGGGACCCGGAGTAGAGCCCGACGGCTTCCTCTTTACTTGATTAAGAATCTCATCTAGAGTTGGAGGTTGAGAAGCAAAAGCTACCGTAGGCAGGTGCGGAGGTGTAATGCCCGGCGGAGGGCTGTAATTATGGAGCCGCATTGGGTCCTCATACGTGGTCGAAAAGTATTCAGTGGCCATTTCTTCCGGGATTTGGATTTTTCCCTTGGCGGCAGACAAAACCTTTTTGCTGTAGTTAAAACGGTTTTTGTCGAACCGGGCTTCCTCTTTGGATTTGAGAAATGCTGCCTTGCGCTTATCATTTTGCGTTGTTACGCTCTGTATGAGTTTTAGTATAGAGCGGTACGCGCACGAGAAGTTGTGGCAGAGGGCTTTATCCCCGGCTTTCTTGGCTTCACGTAACTGCCGACGAAGTAGCCGCTTTTGCCTACGGAGCTTTGCCCTAAATGCGTTTTCTCTGGGTCGGGTTGACATGGGTAGATTTTGGGTAAACACCCGAGAAGTATTCATGGACCGCCACCTGGAAGGACGACAGCTGGACGCTGGCAGGGGCATTACGATTCACAGAGTGGTCAAGAATAGAAGTTAAATTATTATTATGAAATTCCCAGTCCTCTTTCGCAAGTGAAGGGAGTTTTAGAGGAGGGAAGGATACGATTTGCGCGGGTAGAGGAGACCGGTCGGGTGACAAATTGCGGGCAGATGTGGAGTCAAGGGACATGTGAGGTTCAACTCTGTCCGTGACTCCTTGCGACGGTTTAAGACACTGACGTGCAGCGTCGCTATCATCGTGCCCAGCAATGTGTTTGTTTAACCATGCTAATCGTTTATATTGTTTTCCGCAGATAGGGCAAGCAAGGTCCGGTGTCGTTTTAGCAGTGTCGTTGTTTGGGGTTTCAACTGGGGTAGCGGGAATTCTCCCCCCCTGATAGGCCGCTTGGGGGCATATTTCCTTGTTTTTTTCTTTTTTGCTTTATATAATCGGATCTGGCTTGCAAGGCCATCGATCTGATGCGTTCTTTCAAGCCGTCCACCGTCTCTCCGGCTGTCACAAATAATGAAAAATAAATAATGAAAACTCACCACGTAGATTGTTTTCCAATGCACACCCCAGTCGCGAAGTGTGAAGGTGATTTCTTTAACGATAGGAGAATGAACTAAGCTTACTATTTCTTCGGAACCAGTCCTGTAAAATAACGATAAATAAGTGTTTTTGACACGACAATGATGTCAAAAATGTGATCCGGCTGTGCTGTGCTGTCTCCAGCACCGTATACATCGAGCCTTACCCCTAAGTAATAAATAAAATACAAATGGAGCTGCCATGGAATTCACCGACCAAAAATCGAGCCCATCATATATAATTATTACACTTCTGGGAGGTGAAGGGTGGATTCCGGACTTACGAACCGGCTGTGGTAGGTTTAGGACAGCTGTCTTGCCACATGTGAGCGTTCACCTTACCACCCATTCATTCCCCCTTCGAAGCCATAGAATTTGAGATGCAGAAATCGCGGTTTTAGATAATTTTTCTAGAAAGGAGTTGATTATTTTCCTGGAGAGACCAAGATCTTTAAAAAGGTGAAACAAAGATTTAGCTGGCAGGCCACAAGCGCCTTCTTCCACCGCGTGAAGGTGAACAGTGAAGCCGTTCCGGGTGACGGTATTTGCGAGGTAATGGTATTTATTTAATTTGTACTCGTGGTCTTTTGGGATATTTGATTCCCATGGAACAGTTAATTCTACGATAAGGGCCATCTTCCGAGATAGAGAGTAAAGAGTTATATCTGGATGCAGGGCTGTGCATCCGAGACTTTCAGGGAATTTATACTGCTTAGAGACCGAATCGACCTCCATAATCCAATCTGAAGCTTTCTCGATTATTGAGAAAGGTTTTGCTATGAGATGTTTTTTTGCCTTTGGAGCCAACCCGCACAAACTGTATTGGGGGTTTGGAGGATACTGTCAAACCCTTGTTGGCACGAGCCACTGAGAGGCTAAGTACCTCGCGAATAACAGCAAGGACTTTGTCGTGGCGGTAAGTGTACCGTCCTTGATCCAAGGCCACCTTGCAGCCAGCTAGAATATGTCTAGCTGTGCAAGGGGTGTTGCTACAAAGCGGACATGAACTATCCTCAGCATAGCTCCAACGAGCGAGGTTACTGGGGTCTGGAAGTGTATGCTGAAAGGCATTTAAATAAAATTTCAGCATCTCTGGCGTCCAGTCATACAACATTACGTTCCAGTGCATTGGAGGAGGAATGCAAAAGTCTCCAATTGTTGTCCAATCATTCTGGCATTGAAGGCCAATAGCGTGAGCCATACTATTGCTGTCGTAATCTCCCCAAAAGAGAGACTTCTTCAAGTCCACATCGCTCATGGTTGTACTGCCATACCCCAGACCAGTGCCATTCTGGCTGATTCCAGTAAGGAACTTTTTGTGGAAGTCAACGCGGGCTTGTAGATCATTTGACTCACTACGGCCACTTACTACGTGCTTCGATATTGCCGGATCCTTGGAATTGCTTAGAATCAAATTTTTGGTTATTCTGGAGTTGGCGTAGAGCAGAGAGGGCAGTTTTAGAGCTAGCCCAAAATTGTGTTTGGACCTGAAGAGAGTCGAGGGGTCAGCTGGTTTGGCTAAGGACAACCAGGATTTTAACCCGTATGTGCTCAAGTTTTTTTTTTTGACAAAACAGGTTTTTTTTTGTGTTATTGTAGGCCAAAACATCTATAAGAAATGTGTTTTATAAAAATTGTTGATGATGGAATGCAGGATTTTGGAAATTTTGACCGCCCCATTTTTGGGGCGCTAAGCACGGCCCGCCACGCGAATTATGCTTTCCGAGATTGTTCTGTTCTGGTTATACTAGAGGGTTAGGTAAATAATTTTACTCATTTGCAGAATTTTATTCAACGTTTTTATATTTACTCTTTACTTGACAACATAAATCATATTACAAAGAACATAAAAAAATAAATTTTATAAATGAAAAGTTTCGAAACATTTCCAATGGCAACCGACATTACATTTTCGACATTTTTTTGTAGTATTTTTATGGCATTGGCCACAACGTATCTGAGTATCGCTGGAAATAATAATGTGACCAACCCCATCCAGACGAACCTCATCTGGAATCCTCCTTTTTCTTGAAGCTGGCTTTAGTGGGCGGCCTATGGAGCGAGCCGATGCATACTTTCCCAGATACGTTGTGGCCACTGTCCTGATGAAAGATAAAAAATCCAGATGAGCCTTTTCTTGCCCAGCCGGTGAAAGTCTGTACAGCTGAAATGCGTTGTTCATCGATGCATTCAAAGGCCACATCAAAAGTTGCCAGTACCATTTTTTTTTATTGATGCTGATACGATAGCAGCCTATATTTTGATCTAGGCGATCAACCCCGCCCATGTATTTATTGTACATCTGTACACAGACAGGCTGTTGAATAGACACTTTCTTCTTTTCGCTGCTTGACCAACGCTGAGCAGATTCCATGGGTGTAACACCTTCACAAGTTGATGCCACGGTAAATACACTGTTATCATTGTAGCGAATCAGAGTCACGCCTGATTTTTCATCTGTAAGTTGATGGTAGCTACCGCGTTTTTCTTTTTTCATTATTGGCACTGCCCTCAACGGTGCATTTTCTACTCGATTGGCTCGTATTGTACCAGTCCCTTGATGGCCAGACTCCTTCAAAGCTGTAAGCAATCTATAAGATGTAAAAAAATTATCCATGTAAACGTGCACTGTAAAACCTGCAGGCAATTCGGCAACCAAGGTCGTAACAACAGATCCTCCAACACCTAGATCAGGATTAGTATTGCCTGTGCTAGCCCCTTGATAAGGTATGCTTTGGATAAGATATCCCAGGCGTGTAGCCATACACCAACATTTGAATCCGAAACGTATCGGCTTGCCATGAATGTGCTGTTTTGTACTATGATGTCCATAATACGGGATCATCGATTCGTCGATGCTAACTTCACTGTACTGAGGCCAATACTTCAACCATTTTTGGTTCAGTTTATTCCATAAAGGTCGCACTTTAGTGAACTTATCTTCGACGTCTAATGCTGCGTTATCACATACATGCATAAATCGAAGTATTTGTTCAAATCTTGACCGTGATATGGCATTAGCTACGCCAGGATGGTAAGTGTCAACTCCGGTATCCCAGTACATACGATTTCGAGCCTGAACGTTATATCCACTCAGCAAAAATATTGCAAGTACAAGGCGGATCTCTTCTTTTGTAACGCCAAGCCTTTTTCCTTCAAAAATAGCATATTTATTCGAATTTTCAACAAACAAATCAATAATTTCTTCGTCGTAGAATAATTCAAACCATGCCACAGGCGACATGTTCGTTTCTAAAAACTCAGGCCGATTCCATTCTATTCTTTGATGTTCCGGTAAATCTACTTGCTTCCATATTCTTTTCACTGTAACCTTACCCTTCTTCTGTTTTCCTGTTTGCTTGGGCGTTGTGGAACTCGATGCAATATTCGACAGAGGCACGTCATCTTCGCTAGAATCTTCTTGTCCTATTATTTCCGACTGTAACGCTGTTCCTGACCTCCGTACGCATTGAAGTTCCGCCTCAGCACGAAGTTGGTTGCCTGTCAGATGATTTAAATTTCCCACAAGCGCATCTTCTTCATCACTATCAGCATCACTCAACATATGGTTATTAGGAGGGCACGTGTAGACAGTAGCTTCGATTATATCATCTTCGATCTCCAATGCTTCAATTATCTCGGCCAAAGTCAATCTAAAAAAAATATATTAAAAATGTAACATGTAAATACAATAAAGTAAGCATAACATAACATAACATGTTATGAACACTGTAAATAAGTCAATAATGCCTAATACATGAAGTTTGAAATTGACATGGGAGCTCGTGCTCAACGCCCCAATAATGGGGCGTTGCAAATAATAGCTCAATAAATATATGCTTCAAAGATCTAATTGATTTTAATTATGAAAAACTAACTTACCATAAATAAAACAATAAAATAAACCACCTTACATAGATCTACTAATAAATTAATTGATAAAAACTTACGCTTTATTGCGCGACATCATACCCTTCAATAATTACACTTTTTATCTATTGAAATGACAGATGAAATGTTGCCAAGTCCTCTTCTTTTTTTGTAGCGTGTGTTGCCAGTATTGTAAATAAGCGATATAGTTGTTTTTAAAAATAAATAAATGATTTTTGAATGTCAAAAATGGTAAAATATGAAACGTTTTAAAATTGGGGCAGTGAGCACATACGGGTTAAACTAGCTGTCACCAAATATCGTTGTGACAGTATAATAATATCGTTGTGTGTTTATCGAATAAAAAATTCGGTAGACGGAAGACCGGAAGACGTTTAAATTATTCCGAATCATTTGCTTCCGCAGCCGCAAATGATTCGGAATAATTTCAACGTTTTCCGATAGAGCGCAGTTATCTGATATCAGAAAAAATAAAATAAATAAATATAATTCCATAAGTTGTTAAAAATGCTATGCAATAGCTTTACCACGGCAGTCCCCGAGTGCCACACGTATTTTTATTTTTTATTTTTTCTGATATCAGATAAATGATTTAAACGTCTTCCAATAAAGCGCCGCGCACAAATTTTTTATTCGATAAAGCAAAAAAACCGGATTATTCAAAAAAATTCGTAGATAAAAAGATAGATAATTAAATTATCTTTAAAATGGTGCAGGTTTCATTATAATACGCCAGATAGTATTTGCGTAGTAGTCGTTTTTGTGTTCGGTTAGACCTAATTTCATAAATTAATTACACTATGTAATATAAACAAAATCTAAAATATTCAAAGCTAAGAATATTAGGAAAATGTTCTTGTTTAATATATATTTTTTTCGAATCGTAAGCAGTACTCGTTTAGACGTAATTATCAGTTTAAAATCATTAATTTTCGTTAAGAAATTTCTTCATTCGGTCGCCGCGCTGGCCTAGGCCCGCGATAAAAGCTATGCAATAGCTTAAAAATAAACAATAGTTTAATGACTCGGCCACGAGTTGACTTGCGCTTAGAAGAGTGAGATATTTGGTTAGACTGAGTGTAACTAATTTTCTTTACTCCGTATCTAGCAATGACAACCAAATCTGGCGAAATTCATATCAAATTCTAAGCCTTTGCACAAACTAACCTGTCAACAATGCAATCCTTGATGCAAACATAGGATTTGGGAAATAGTCCCCACTCATCAGGATTTCTGGCTAATCTTCTTCCCCTGTACCAGTCCCCTCCTACGTAGGCGATCTCCAGCAGCTCACCCACGTTGATATCCAGGCGACCCGGCGTCGCGTCGCCTGCGGCAAAGTTGTGTATAGCTGCAAAAGAAAAGAAAAAATAGTCATTACGACGATGACCAACTTTATGTCAATTCTGTGTCTTACTTATTACTTTCCTGGCCCACCAACCGACCAGGAGGGAAAGTATTGTGAACACACAAAAAAAATTCGAGATAAAGACGGAAATATCCATTTTGAGCCCTACCCCCCACCCCTGAGATGATTAAGACCATTTCCAGACTGGAGTCTATCTGTGTGTATATATTCCTCCACGATAGCACAGTATACCTCAGACAGTAGCTTCTCTTAGAATAAAATTGAAATTAAAAGTGAATACGCCACGAGTCGTAAGGGCTCGGGTATGGTCGCCAGATGTTGCGCTACTAGGCCTACACAGATATTCCAATGCCCAAAAATTCGCCAGCCTTTACCTGCACGTAATGTTAACTGTTCGCGTTCGTCGGGACGTACCGCTCTGCCCACATTCCTCGCACCCTCTTTCCGCATTACCCTGTAGCTCGAGAGTAAAGCTACTGGTTGGTATAATGTGACGATAGCGCCCAGACGCTTAATTCGATTGGGCTGAAATTCATTATGCAGGCATCATTTTAGTCATGGCAAGAGTTTAAAAAACCGTGGTGGAAATCGATTCATTAGTGGGGCCCTAGTCATATATCATCCATCGGATTAATTTACTGTGATTGAACAAAATGGCCGACAAATATGCGGAACCAAACAAACTGGCCGTTACGACCCCCACTACATGCAAGCTTCAAAATAATAAAAAAAACCTCAGCCTCAGGAGCCCTTGTAACCTAACTTTCTGAATGACCCTCGTATTTTAATCTAATATTAACGCCGTCGCCCGAGGCTAGCCGTGAAACTAGAAACCGCGCTGGCTGAGGCGTCGCAATGGGACCCAGCCGGGTTCGAACGCCGGCCGAGGGAGGGCGCTCATCGATTTTATTTACGAAATTAATAGTCAGATGAAATCAGTCCTTGCCTGGACAGTCTAGGGGTGACAACTGATTATTTTTATCTATACAGGTTAGTCTGCAATACAGGCCTACTTTACAAAAGTAAGTAATGGCTGCCTCATACATTTTATAGTATCCTGAATTGTACCTCGAGGACAGGCCCTTCTAAGTCAGCTAACGAGAAGCCAGGTCAAACATTTAACATATAAGAGCAAGAGTCCTTCAAGGATCAGAGTTAGAGACGTCAACTACAACGGGCGAACCCGTCACCTCAGGAAGTTTTAACGATAGTGATTGTTCTATCTCCCGTGAGGTGAGCGTAGAAGACTTAGAGACAATACAATTCTACTGTCTAGCCAAGCGAACATGCCCGACAGAGGCCAACGCCTTACGGCAAGGTACTGGGAAAGGTGCCCAGCGGGCAGTCTCGCCCGCTGTCTACCAGTTTTGGAAGGATATCTCCGTCTGGAATTAACCAACAGGATACCTCCTTCGTCCTGACTAGTTACGGAACCGAGGTTGCTTATGCGGCCTCTACCTGAAGTATGTCAGCGGTAATTCATCAAGAATTTATCGCGGACCTGAGCATCCTTTGCCCGTCATACGACTCGGGATCGGGTGGCTGATAGGTAGTTTCAATAATGGCATGACGACAGGTCAACATCCACCCCAACTGCTTAGGAGACAGTATATTTCCATAGTCTCCAGACTCCTTTAGCAATTAGTCAAAGTGCATAACCGATTGGTGTTGCCAAAAGGTGCGCAAACTTCCAGTAGTGCAGGGAGGCAATCCCCCAGGAGAAACTGATCCACCAGCCGTGAGGCCTGAGACGCGAGAGTCTTATTCGGGGTAGCCTTCCACACGAGGAGGCTTCTGAATAGGATTTGAATCGTGAGTTGGACCGATTCAAAAAACAATGGATCTTATGGCTCAAACTGCACGAAACCGTTCGCTAGGATCAGGAACCTTCTTCAAGGATCAGTACTGAGACCTGTTCTTTATACTATATTCACATGAGATCTGTTACTAACCGAAGGTGTTACGATGCCCATATTTGCTGATACGGCTATCCTATCCAGCAATAGTAACTTTGAAGCTGCTTTAAGCATGCTCCAATTGGAACTGAGCCAGATTCATAAGTGGCTAACTGGAGGGAGAAATTAGGTCAGTGCATTCAAATTCTACCACATAACGTCCGTGGAGAGGCGATTGTCCAGCAGTCAAATGAGATACAACATCCCACCCAAAGACAGCTGTGTTTAATAGACATCTCACATAGAAAGAGCATTTCAAATACAAAAATTAAAAGTATTTAAAAAAAACGTATAAACTTAGATGTAGGTTTAACTTGGGCCCATTTTACAACTAGTAACGCTCACCCTTCATCAAATTATCTCAAAAATTAAGCAACCATCCTTCTTTGCACATAAAATTACTCGATTACTACTAAGGGATTTTCTAAAGGAAATATAAAGAAGCTGGGATCAATATTAGTCAGCTGAAAAAATAAAACTAAAAGCGTGACATGCCCTCACATCAATGAAAGGAAGCAGTCAGCTCTTTCCTATTAGTTGTAAAGTTTATCAAGGGAATCCTTCGTCACGATTTAAGTGGCTTTTATAATTATTTACTTTATAATCATCTATTTAATCAATTCTAAAAAGAATATATACACAAAACTATCAAATATACACTACTGTGAAAAAGTCTTCGAACAGTTACCCACAAAATAAACGAGGTGTCGTATTTATGAAAGTAACTAAGTAAGCCCATTCCTTTTTTTTTGTCGGGTTTGTTCATTGATCGGAGGAGTCATAAAACTTTATTAGATATTTCTGCAACCTACCTGGGTTGGGAAACAATTAGAAGAGTGGACAATGGTTAAATTTTCACAAAATGCTGTTCTTGTCTTTACCTGAAAAGGGGTCAGTTGCGTATTTCCGCAGCAGGGTTAAACGACAGTATTTCGAATTATATTTTTAAAAAATATTCGCAGAGAGAATCAAAAACTATTTCATAGCAACCGTTTTGCGACGTGCTCAATATGCAACTACTCAAAAATAACATTAGTATTAAATTACAACCCCCTTTTCAGGTAAAGACGAGAACGGCATTCTGTGAAAATTTAACCTTGTCCACTATTTCAATTGTTTCCCAACCCAGGTAGGTTGCAGAAACGTCTAATAAAGTTTTATGACTCCTCCGATCAATGAACAAGCCCGACAAAAAAAAGGAATGGGCTCACTTAGTTACTTTCAAAAATACGACACCTCGATTATTTTATGGGTAACTGTTCGAAGACTTTTTCACAGTAGTGTATATCAATCTCTGACGCTCTATAGTACACCCGACACAGCGACAGCCATTGGTAAAAGTGAATTGCAAAATACATTTGGTAATAGTGAATTGCAAAATTACTGCAACAGATACGGAAAAGAAAGAGGTAACAGATAATCTTTAAGATATAATAGGTAAGAAAGAGAATAGATTAAAAAGAAAGAGATTTCATTGCTTCGCATGAAAAGGAGTATACCTAACTTTTTTAACCTGGCGGTAGTGTGACCTAGAAATTCTTACATACAAGCATGCTGATTACAATCGTTCGACTTACTCAAAGCCCCGCTTAGTTAAACAATACAATCGTTTCGATCACCACAAAAGCGCTGAGTAGCATACTAATTACGGAACTGCACAAACTGCCTAACCCAAAACATGTCCGATGAATAACCAGCGGTGGCTGACGTATAATATTATTATTAGGCGGCGGGATATTGCTTGATTATGTGATCAGCTGTTTCCAAAATGTAAGAAACTATAAAAATGACCAGTAATGCATTTTATGCCTTTCTAACCATAAAATATATTTTTATGATATGGAATGAATAAATTGTTTGTTTGTTTAAAAAGCTTTATTGCACACACAAAAGAATACAATGTGGTGGGCCTATTGCCAAGTGGCAACATCTACCGACCATACGGCCAGGGTTATTGTGACTGAAGGTTTATGTGGGCAAATTAATTTACAAGTAATAAATGAAATATATTACTTGTAAATTAATTTGCCCACATAAAATATAATTCAGTGATTAGTAACGTATGCCAACTCGATATTGAAAGGAGGAGTGAAATATAAGGACAAGCAAAGGAGACGGGAGGGGAGGGGGGAATTCATAAGTTGAGTAAATGTCTCTTTAAAGAATTTTTAAACCCGCTCAGGTTTTCAACTTGTCTTATCGGTAAAGGCACGGAATTCCAGAGACGGGCCGCTTGCACTGCGAAAGACCTAGACATGAAAGTTGATGAATGCTGAGGTATAGCCAGTAATAGATTTTCCTGAGAGCGCAATGGAAGACCATAGGATGAAAGCGGAGAGAAGAGATTATACAAATAAGTAGGATAGTTTGACTGTAGTACGCGGAAGAGTAGGGCGAGCATGTGAAATTCCCGACATCGTCTAATGGGTAGCCACTCTATTTGCCTGCGAAAGTTTGATATGTGATGAAACTTCTTCAGGGAATAAACAAAGCGAATACACGCGTTTTGAATCCTATCTAGCTTATCGAGTAGTTCTTCAATTGTATTACTCCAGCAAGGAGTGCTCCTGAGATGATAACCGAATACACCAGGGTGCACTTTTCAAATTAAATCAATCGAACAGTATATTAGCAACTTATAGCAGATATAGTCGAGTAAGAGGGTAAGGATCTAGGATTATGAGGGCAGTAAATAGTATGTATTGTTTTTGTGTCTATATTTGTCATTTCATTCGTCCATAATACTAAAACTGAGTAGTTTGGTTTTCTGCACATTAAAGCAGAATAGAGTTGCCTAACCATTGCTCTACTAAAATAATTTTATTTATATTTATAGGAGCATTCCGATAGTTATTAATAAACGTTATTTGTGTTTACTGAGACAGATAGCTATTGAACCATTCAAGTAACCTACTTTCATCCAATCTCTCTTAATATCTGGATCAGTTTTTCATGTCGAACCGTATCAAAAGCCTCAACTTGGGTTGTCGACTACAGCGGGCGAGCCCGTCACCACAGGAAGTTTTAACGATTAGTCGTTCTATCTCCCTAGAGTGAGCAAAGACTTGGGACAAAACAGTCCACCACCTAGCTACGCCATAACCCAAAAGAGACCAACGCCTTACCGCGAGATAGCCAGTAATGTTACCTGGCGGGCGACACTCGCGCCCTTACTACCAATTGTGACCAGATTTCTCCGGTCAGAGTGCACAATCGATTGGCTTGCGCCGCACGGTGCGCAGACTGTCCAGTGTGTGTTGACCCGTGAGTGTGACCGACCCTGAACAGAATAGGTCTTCGTGGCCAACCCAGCATGGGCCCAGTAGCTCCCCGAGATCAAGATCATCAAGAGATCATCAAAAGCCTCAGCGAGATCCAAGAATACACCTACACATTTTTTACCGTTGTCAAGTTTACCATTATTGTTTCTTCCATAAGGCGACCACTGTTTCCCCCAATAAGTATTAACAATACAATCTTTCATTTAATTTGATGAGCCAATTGTTGGTCCATTCCCCGATTCAGTCAAGGTCGCTTTGATAATCTCTATGAAAAAAGGGCTGGAAAAGAATTTTGCAAAGGTTGGTAGCTGAGAGGATAACAGTTTCCAGATGGGATATGTAGAGCTGGAACAGCACCGGTCTAAGAACTGATCCCTGAACCACTCCACTTTCCTCTGGTCTTAAATTGGACAATGAAGTTGAGACCTTTATTTAAAAATGGAACTCCTTTCTTTATAAATTATTCTATCTAGCTGAGCAGTTTTCAGCGTACACCATAATGATGCAGTTTTAGTAGCAGATGTTCAGTGTAAAATCAGTCAAAAACTTTCTCAAAATCCAAGTATAAAATATCAAATACGGTACAATTTCTTTGTCATTTGTGAAGGCAGATTAGAAGGTTGGAAAAAGTATACCGCTCCAGAGGAGCCTCATGTTGCTTTTCAGTAATGACTACGTTGTAAAACTGAACATTTATAAAAAATAAAAAATAAAATACAAACGGAGCTGCCGTTGAATTCACCGACTGGAGCCGAATACATCATGATACTATTTTACACTTCTGGGGTGTGACCGGTGGACTCCGGACTAACGACAGGCTGTGATAAGTTTCGGACAGCTGTCTTGACACATGTGAGCATTCACCTTACCACCCATTCACTCCTTTGACGTTATAGAATTTGAGATGGCGGGCTGTGTATCCGAGACTTTCAGGGAATTGATAATGCTTAGAGACCGAATCGACCTCTAGAATCTAATCTGAAGCTTTCTCGATTATTGAGAAAGGTTTTATAAAGGAATGTTTGTTGCCTTTAGAGCCATCCCGCACAAACTACGAGGATTGTTCAAAAAGTAAGTTTCCCTAATTTTTATTTTAAATCACAAACAATACGGGAAGTTTATGCGGGCAGGGAATTTTAGCTTGAGTATAGTGGCAGCATTTACATTCGTTTTGGTAGCCCTCAAACGCTCACGTCTCATTTCATAGCCGAAAGCCATGGAGACTCCACTTCGTTTTGCCGCCAGCTGTGAAATACGCAGTGTTATTCGTTTTTTGACGGCAAAAAAGGAATCTGCCGCGGACATTCATCGTATGTTATGCGATGTTTATGGTGAAGATGTCATGTCTGTGCAAATGGTCGTTCGTCGTTGGCGAACAATGATTATTAACCCTTCAGGCCTCGGCCCCTCAGCCGATTAACAAGTTGCTGTCCCAAAAAATTTTAGTAAAAATTAGTAAAAAAATTGAATTACGACACTGTCTCACCAAAACATTAATTACTGCCAAACCATTGTACCCATAATTAAAATTAAACATAATAACATAATAAAACATAATAAAATAAAAAAATAATAAATTAAAATAAAATTAAAACGGGGCCGTCTCACTGAGGGGTTAAAGGCTCACCGACGCGTTACGACGGAGCTTTTGCAGAAATTTAAGTGGGGTATTTTTGAGCACCCTCCTTACTCTTCAGACCTTGCTCCAAATGACTACCATCTGTTTCCTGAAATTAAAAATCATCTCAGCGGTCCCCGCTTCGCCAATGACAATGAAGTGCAAGAAGAAGTCCAAAACTGGGTTAAAAATTTGGCGGCAGATTGGTATGAGGAGGAAATTAAAAAACTGTTGCCAAGGTACCGGAAATGATTAGAAAGGGAAGGAGATTATGTATAAAAATAGTGAAATAGTGTACACAGAGGTCAATACTTTTGTTTTTTAAATTTTGTAATATTTTTTATTTTTCCTTGTTAAGAGAAACTTACTTTTTCAATACCCCTCGTATATTGGGGTTTGGAGAGTGTTGTTTGATTATAAAATATTTAAAAACGGATATTAACAAACGAAGGTGACAGCACCCGACGTTTTGGCATATGCTATGGCAGTCCGTCCTGGACAATGGTATTACCAACATTACCATTTTTAAATATTTTATAATGTTAAACAACCGCAATAGTCGCCAATTTTATGGTCATCATTAACTAGCGACTTTATATCTATCAACTGTGAAAAAGGATTTAATCAGCATTTGATTTTTCGTTTTTAAGCGGGTGGGTAGGTAGAATATAAAGGAAGCTTGGAATTACAATGTATTTGCCTAAGGAGAAGAATATAAGTTAGTTAGCGTGTTGTAAAGAAAAGGTCAATAGGCAGTGGCGGTCTCTTCATATAAGCCGAAAAGCCTGGCTTGCCTATACTTCCAAATTAACGATTAAATAAATTAATAACACAATTCGTAAAAAAAACAATTAAATAAATTATTTTGCTAGCTACTACTGCCATCTAACGCGCACAGCTCGCTCCACGCGAGAAAAAAACTGTTATCGACAGGTGCGATAATTATCGACAGGGCGCGATTGCTGTTTCGCTCGCACATATTGGGCTTTCAATGCGGCTTTCAAAATCAGTGTTCCTCTCATTCGCACCTGTGGCAAATTACGCTAAACAATATATGTCTATATACAACTTTTGTATCGGGAGCTAAGCCGGGCTTGCTTAGCCATGACGTTGAATGCGAACTGTGAATGCGAACGTGTCAACAGAAAGCGCGACTTCATTATAATTAGTTTGGATTTAAATGTGCGAGTGACGTCGGGCTAATTTTTTATTGTGTAATTTCAATTGATTTGTGGTTTTTAGTGCCTGATAAAAAATGGAGGAAATTGTCCTTTGTGGTCAGTAATGTATTCTTATTATTTTGTTTTCTGACATATGTAACAACCCGCAGGACTGGGACGGGGATACGGTTTTAGCAGCGGAGAATTTTGAAAACTCGATGCGATCATTCCATTTAAAAATTTTCACCTTGTTTTCCGCCGAATTTTTGAAAAAGCTGAGAGCTTGTACAACATTCTTCAAAAATCACAAGTCGATGTGGGTTATAGGAATTAATGAAGGAAAACAAAATAAAGGAATTTCAGACTTGGTTACGTGTTGAATTTCAATATGAATTTGATCAAATTTATGAAAACAATCTACAAAATAACTCAGCACCTCGTTTGAGACGCAACGACGCAAGAGAGTCCTTTAAAGCCACTAGAGGTATGCGACTGCTGATAAGTATATGTTAAATTCTGTCTTGCAGTAGCATGCTTTCAGTGTGCTTTATTGAATGTACGACCCAAGCAGTAAATTTCAAACTGAAGATTAAAGAGTAAAGAGGTACCACTTTTTTACTATAAAAAGCGTAAAAAAACACAAAAAGGTATGTCGGGCTTGCCCTATTTACGAACCCTGGGCACGCCACTGTCAATAGGTAATCACTAAATGAAATCAAGCGAAACAGGTCATATCACTTAACAAATGATATTCAGAACAGGTTTGCAATTTGATATTGTAACGATTGGCAGAATCCCAAAGAAGCCTGCGGGCCCCAATAATCACGTACAAGAATAAAGGTATGTGGGAGTACAGCTAATATAATAATTAATTGGTAGTATTATAATAGTATTATAATATTATATCTGTTGGGCTACCTAACTGTTATAATTGCTGATTAGGGGAAGAGTTGATAATCCTAGCATGCTAGCGAAGGTTTGTCTCTTTGTCCCGGACAATTATAATCGTGCTCGCATTCATAATCTATTTGCGGAGCCGTCCTCGCGCACCAACCTAAGTCGATGGAGTCTGCTTACACAAGCTTTGCGGCACATAAATGCGCTATGTTCGACAGCGCCAGACTTTGATATTTTTACAGCGAGCCCGCATCTCTTCAAGGTGTGGGCATTGCGCTACTTGTTTATGGCAGAATAATATAAACTGTTTTCACTCTTATGTACTGTAAGTTTGTAAGTTTGTAAGTTTTTCTATTCTTAATGCCGGTATTTGTATTTAACGCTTATTTAAACATGTTATGTATGTACTTGCAGTAAGAATTCTATTATTTTTTTTTTATATTTATGTGTATATTGCATATCAACGAATTGATAGAAACTGTAATGTTGATTTGTTATGAAAATAAATAAATAAATAAATAAATCATTTTTAAGTTTTCCAAGTTATGTCCTTCAAGTGAATTTAAAACACAGCCATCTGTTGAATTTTATTAGAACTTCATCAAATTACTCACATATATATCACATAAGTCACATAAGTCACATATATATTATTAATAATAATAAACAATTTAATGAACAAAATAGTATTTGTACAAAGGCAGGATTTATCACACTTCTCTCTATCACACACTCTAATATTCACAAAAATATATTGATAAAGTGTTTGGTGTTTTTGGCCTCCCAGGGGTTAAGGGCCTCCATAAACGGGCAGCTTCAAGCAGTCGTGGTTAGCTGCACAAAAGCAGTCGTATTGCGGTTGTAGTCGACCACAAGCAGTCCTATGCTTCAATCAGTCCTATTAAAATTGGGTGCTGCTGCAACTTGACTGCTTTAAGCAGTCCGCGATACACCGGGTGTAGAGAGGACGTGGTGAGCAGTCGGAGGCAACTGCTTGAAGCAGTCCATCTACGGCGGTTCAGGCAGCCAACTGCTTCTGGCAGCACGGTCAAACTCCACTGCACGCCGATTGCATTTTTTGGCTGATCGAAGTGCTCGAGCGGTACGTGTATTGCAAACGAGAATTTTGTATTGAAACTGCAGATCGCCCAACAGCAATAGCTTGAAGCTGTCAGCTACGACTGCTGCAAGCTGCCCGTCTATGGGCACTCTAAAACGCCATCTGTTGGGCTACCTAACCAAAAGAGTAGATTAATCAATGTTTGAAACTATTATTTGTGAACTGTGATGAGAAAATGCCTTTGACTCATTGCTTATAGACGAGTGAGGCACTTCTACATAGCAATATTAATAATCTTTGATGTATTAAAGTTTTATTAAATTAGATTTTAAATAAAAGAACAATAAAATATAAAAGTTTTTGAACATCAGGCGCATGGCAGGCAAATACAAGGGGGGAGATAATTTGAAGTAGCTTTTATTCATACCAAATAGGAGGGGACCATAATTATTATTGGGACAGGTAATGTGGGTCGCAAATCAATGAACGCTTTTAAATTCGATGGTATACTGCCGGCTGGGAGGAACCGAAAGTAAGCACGATGGCCTCTATGCAATTTGTCATCATCTTCTTAAATGCCCGATGGTATGGTAATGATGGTACGTTATGATAATGAAGGGATTGAACATGTTGTTTTGCCTCTGATCACTGCGACTAGTCCTGATCTATGAAATCAAAGACGCCGTTGTTTGACATTATAAATAAGATAAAATGAATTTACTGCATGACGTTTAAAGCATCCGACGTTTTGGCATTTTTGCAAGCGTCGTCTCCCACGGTAGACTTACTCAGACTTATTCAGTTCCTGAATTGTTTTAAAATTTTATCGTTATTAATGAATTCAAACTCTAAATATTTTAATTTTACGTGGTATATGTTGTTTTATTTAACAAACCTATTATAAGAATACATTTCCAGACATATTAAAAAATAATGATACCTTTTCACTTATGTCGTCATCTCATTCAATTTAAAAATGGAATTGCAAGCGCGTCATCCTAAAATTTGCCATTAAACATTTAAATTTCGAACGAGCGATACAACGCAATGAAAATTTAAATTTTGAATGTGCGTCCCGATATCAAACGCGAGATACCTACCACAAATTTAAATATTGGTTTCCGTCCTACATTTGTATGGCGCGCTTTAAATATTATTCGTGCCGCTTGTATATGAGATATTCCAATCAAAATTGCATAATGTGATTTTGACCCAACAAGGCATCTGGGTACCAAATTTCAAGTATGACTAGCGCGCCCTCTGGAGGACTAATTTTAACCACAATCTTTTCAACTCTTGCCATGACCAAATGATGCCTGCATGCCAAATTTCAGCTCAATCGGATGAAGCGTTTGGGCGCTACCGTGGAGAAATGCATACACAGACACACAACTAGATGGCAACTGCAACGGACGAAGCCGTCACCTCAGGAACTTTTAATGATATTAGATCGTTCTGTCTCCCGTGAGGTGAGCGCAGAAGACTCGGGACGAAAAACAATTCACTGTCTAGTTACGCCACCTGCCAGTCAGAGGCCAACGCCTTACGGCGAGGCACCGGGAAAGGTAACCAGCGGGCAGCCTCGCACCCTGACTACCAGTTTGGAAGGATATCTCCGTCTGGAACTAACCTTCAGGATACCTCCTTTCTCACGACTGGTTACAGGATCGAGGTCGCTTGCGCGTGGAGGAATACACAGACACACAGACAGACTTCAGTCTGGAAATAGTCTTAATCGTCTCGTAGGGGGGGGGGGGGGAGTCAATATGTATACGTATATCCATCATCTTAATTTTTTTTTGCGCATTTACAATACTTTACCTCCTTGTCGGTGGGTAGGCCAGTAAAGTAATAATATTGTATTCCCAAGAGTAAGATTTACTAAGAATTCTAAGATAAGTAAATATCAGCAATTGTTTCTGTATCTTAGTCTCAAAATGTTTAATTTATTACCTCCCACCAAAAAAGACTAGCATTTAAAAATTGTTTGAAGAAAAATCTTAACATACATACGATTTATAAATAGTCCGATTTTTAGATTTTCGCAGAAACCTTTATATAAATTTTATTCAGTGTATATTATCAATGCCAACTAATGTGATTATTAGACATTGGATTATATGCAATTGCATATTTGCATAATATGCAATTGCATAAAATGCTATTTTTATAACGCCACTGCATATTTTAGTACTTTTTCATTGATAGTGTTTATTTCAGCAGTTAAATAGAAGTAGTTGGTGAATTTGACAGTTCAGATGCCATTGCAATTAATTCAAGTCAGCAGGCATTTGAGGATCCTTCAATCAAACAAAATATTGCTCATATCGCAACACATTTCAGCAAAATACCCGACGCCATTGAGAGACTAGAAACTAAAAACCTTTCTCTGTGCAAGTCCTTAGAAATAATGGAAAAAATGATTGATCAAAGTAATTCTTTTTCGAGTCCACTTTCAGAAAAGGTCCGTGGGTAATTAAATGCTGTTCTATATAAAAACCCGGAAATGTTTTTTGCCTTTAGAGCTATCCCGCACAAACTGTATTAGAGGTTTGGAGGATACTATCACATCCTTGTTGACACGAGCCACTGAGAGGCTAATTACTTTGCCAATAACAGCAAGGACTTTGTCGTGGTGATAAGCGTACCGTCCTTGATCCGAGGCCACCTTGCATCCAGCTAGATTATTTCTAGCTGTGCAAGGGGTATTGCTACAAAGGGGATATGAACTATCCTCGGCATAGCTCCAACGAGCGAGATTAGTGCGGTCTGAAAGTGTATACTGAAACGCATTAAAAAAAAATCAGCATCTCTGGCGACCAGTCATAAAACAACAGATGTTCATGGCTTAGCCGAAAAAAAAGTTATCCAAAACGGCTTTCCCCCGCTTTATTTTGGTTAACCAGATTAGTAGTGTATTTATTTATTGCAGTCTTCCATTAAAAATAGCATTTCGATAAAATAAAAGATGAAGGCAGACATTATGCAGTGGGATATTGTACTATTGATTTATTTGTGTGGGCAGAATTTAAATAAAACAAAAAACGAATGAAATGGGAGCATAACGAATTAGTTCCAATTCATAGTGATAAGACATTGGCTTGATAAGTAGACGTGGCTATTATATAGCTACATCCGTTAAAGTGATTCAAACCACAGGCCAAACATATATATTCTCAATATGAGAACACTCACGATACTAAACAGATGATACTTAGGTCATACATAATAAAGACCAGGCGTCCTAATTTCGGCAGGACTGTTCCACTGCAATGAAGTCCCGCTTTTTTAAATCGTTATAATATTAATTAGTATTAATTTCTATCAATGACTAGATGACCCGGTGAACTTCGTACCACCTAAAATTGATTTGATTGTAACTCTTCATAAGCGTTTATTGATCCTAATCAACCTTCAAAATCCAATTCTTTGAAATCTATAATTTGGCCGAATCATGTACGGTTTGAGTTTCGTTTGGTGGCTAAATGAAAGTCGTTTGTAATTAAAATAAATTCAATGTATTTAATTTACATGATGAAATATAAATGCTTTTTCGACTTTTCTGACTTTTTCGGCTTTTTTGGCCTTTTTGACTTTTCCGACTTTTTCGCCGTTTTCGCATTTTTCGACTTTTTGGACTTTTTTGACTTTTTCGACTTTTTCGACTTCTTGACTTTTTCGACTTTTCCGACTTTTTTGACGTTTTCGACTTTTTCGACTTTTTTGACGTTTTCGACTTTTCCGACTTTTTTGACGTTTTCGACTTTTTCGACTCTTGACCTTTTCGACTTTTAGAAATTTTACACAATCGCATGGAATGAATAACAGTTATGCATGGCGCAGCTGTCAAATAATAGGATCGCCGCAAACGCCATCTATTGAAAGTGGCCCATTTCCCAAAATTACCAATTCCGATTTTTAGTTGTTTCTTTTAATTTATCCTAAATATTTTTTTTCATAAACCACCCCTGAATCAAGGCAAACAAAACAAAAAAAAATAATAATACAAATCGGTGGAGTCATTTTTGAGATCTTGCGAGACTAACGCACGGCGATTCATTTTTATATATAAGAAGATTTGTAATGTACCTACCTATATTATATTTCTAATTTCAGTGTATACTTAATTAAGTAACTGGAAAAATACAAATATACATTTATAAACCACCCTCACCTGAAAAACTCACATAAAAACATAAGAGGAATGAGGTGAAGCTCAAATATCGTAATGTGCATTGGCTCATGGGTAGAAACTTCATTTTATGTGTCGACAACAAATGACTCATCTATAACTCTTTACTTAGCCTATTCTGTTGCACGGCATTCAACTGTGGGGTGTAGCAAGCAAAAGTAATATGCACTTTCTGCAGCGCTTGCAGAACAGTATTCTACGGAATGTTGCGAATGCACCGTGTCTTACAAGAAATGATGAAACCCATGATTACCTGAAAGTTCCCTCTTTGCCATAGAAATTGAGCTATACAAAACTTAACCCTTGGAGTAAATGGGTATTTTCATGGATGCATCTGTCACTTGCAGGATTTTCGGCGACATCGACGGCGCTCGACTTCAAGGACTATAACTACGAAACTACTACACCAATCATAAAAAGAACAACTACACAATGATTGCATTGAAATTTCGAATATAGAATATTGAAATATCATTTTGTAAAACAATTAGATAATTATGAATAAATATGAGAACGTCAAAGAAGTGAAAAAACAATGGCCGACTTTGGCATTTGCGACGCGACATTCAAAGACCCGAAATACTTTATATACACGATAAATGGTACATCTAATCAGTTTAGTGGGACTATATGATGTTGTAGAAATGGTTTTACTTACGATTCGTTGAAATAAACACCGAAAACTACACGAAAAACGTATCTGAAAACGAAACACACGCTCCGCGGATTTTGACGTTTCGGGAAGGCGGGCGTTCAATTTGCAGCGGTCCGTAATAATATGTTACATGGACTGCGCAGTTGCTGCTGCGAATGCTAACAGAGAGAATTTAATTCTGTACGAACTGCCATACGCATGAAAGAGACAAAATGCTTTCGATGGTAAAAAAAGAGTTCGAAAGCGCGCGCGCCGAGCGGAACCAGATCTGGTCGTATCATACTCAACGGATAATTGTTTCACAACCAGATTTGGTCGTATCATACTCAACGGGTTAACATGCTGAACGATTGGCATCCCCATCCAAATCCCCTCGCAGCTGAGCTGTTTAATCAATCCAATGTGATTTACAGATTAAAGAGAAAAATTAGCGATGTTGATACTGCGAGGATAGTATATTTCTCTTATTTCCACAGTGTATGTCTTACGGCATCTTACTGTGGGGACAAGCTGCAAGTATGGCCTCAATCTTTATTCTACAAAAACCGGGCGGTTAGAGCCATATACAACTTGCGCAGACGAGATTCCCTAAGAGAGTTATTGAAAGAAATTAACATTCTTACTGTACCTAGTCAATACATATTTGAAAACGCATGCACGACAAAATATATCTCATTATTCAAAAAACTATGACAATCACAAATACAATACTAGAAATAAAAATAAATATATAGTGACAAAATTTAGACTAAGTAAGCTAAGCAAATGTTTCATGGGAAACTGTGTACGGTTTTATAATAAAATTCCAGAGGACATACAAGGTCTATCGGACATTCAGTTTAGAAGTAAAATTAAAGATATTCTATGTAAGAAGGCTTACTACACAGTAGTAGATTTTATAAATGATATAGATTTTTTTTTTGGAATGATTATAAAATCGAGATTTAACCCGTTGAGTATGAGTCAACCAAATCTGGTCGGGAAACAATTATCCGTTGAGTACGAGTCGACCAAATCTGGTCGCGCGTTTTTTTCACTTCTTTGACGTTCTCATATTTATTTATAATTATCTAATTGTTTTACAAAATGATATTTCAATATTCTATATTCGAAATTTCAATGCAATCATTGTGCAGTTGTTCTTTTTATGATTGGTGTAGTAGTTTCGTAGTTATAGTACTTTAAGTCGATGTCGCCAAAAATCCTGCAAAAGAGACAGATGCATCCATGAAAATACCCATTTACTCCAAGGGTTAATATTCTTTTCTTAATTGTTGAAAATTGTTAACTAGTCCATTTTTTTGACTATTGTTGTTAATTATGACTATTTTAAATTTTATGTCTATTTTAAATTCTAACTGTATCTATATTTGAAATTGTTTTAAAATATTTCTGTTGTTAAATATTACATTATATCATGATTATATAATGTACCTATCCAGTATCTATAAAGTATTTGAAATGTAAGCTAAATGACAAATTATCTATAATATAAACCATAAATTGTATTTCATATTTTGACGTCACAAAGCAATTTTTTACAAATTCTATTGTGAATAAAAACATTTTGATTTTGATTTTGAGAAACTAAGTTCTATAGAAAGAGGAATCGAGGCATTGGCCTTGTCTCTTAAAGGTCATTAAAGATCATTCTCAAATCTCAATCTCACCAATCTCAAATCTACATAGAAAAAAAAAACTAACATAATAGACTGGTAATTTTTAAAATGATGCCAAAATTAAAACACCAATGACTATTGCGATGAGGAAAATGTACTTATTTATAGAAAATACCAAGGAACATTCACTGTCCCACTTATTATCCAGATGGGATGTTAACTGTCATTTTCTTACGATAGAGCGCGCACCGGGGACTTAGTTCCTGAAAGGTATGAATTGAGCGACGCACTGCGCCAGCGAGCGCCGAGTAGAAATCTTCATGGTGAGATGAGACTTATAGTGCTGCCAGACCACTGCAACTGGCACATTTTCCAGCCAAAATGCTAAACCGAAGAAAAAAACTATCCCAGAAGTTAAAATATTGATATATCAACACCAACTAGGGTTGTCGACTACAGCGGGCGAGCCCGTCACCTCAGGAAGTTTTAACGATTAGTAGTTCTATCTCCCTGGAGTGAGCGCAGAAGACTTGAGGACGAAACAGTCCACCGTCTAGCTACGCCACAAGCCCGTAAGAGGCCAACGCCTTAACCGCGAGATAGCCAGGAATGTTATCTGGCGGGCCGACACTCACGCCCTTACTTCCAATTGTGACCAGATTACTCCAGTCTCTCGATTGGTTACGACTCCCCCGACTGTTAGTCAGAGTTATGGGAGCTAATGGGCCCATGATGAGGTGGCCACGATGACCCATGTGTTCAGGGTCGGTCACACTCACGGGTCAACACCCATCCGATGGCCTCCACGCATGGGGTGCGAGCTTGGGTAGGACACTGGGTCAACCAGTCTCCCCTGGGAATCAAACCTCTGGCGCTCCTGGACGGTCTGCGCACCGAGCGGCGCAAGCCAATCGACTGTGCTCTCCGACTAACAATCGGGGGAGTCTGGGAACTGTATTGTTTCCTATAGAGCGGGGGTGGTTGTCTACCTTACGGCGACTGCTCTTGAAATGACCATTGGCCATCCGATCCCGGTTCAGAGTCGGGCAAAGGACGCCTTGGTCCGCGATAGATTCGGTTCACACCGTTTCACCGCTTCGTAAGGGAGAGGACCGCGCAAGCGACCTCGAACTCGGAACCAATCGAGAGACCGGAGAAATCTGGTCACAATTGGAAGCAAGGGCGCGAGGGTCGGCCCGCCAGGTAACACTGGCTATCTCGCGGTAAGGCGTTGGCTTCTTGCGGGTTGTGACGTAGCTGGATGTTGGATTTGTTATGTCCAAAGTCTAACGAGAAAATCGTTAAAACGTCCTGTGGTGACGGGCTCGCCCGTTGTAGTTGACACCGCAAGTTGTTAGTCAGAGTGCACAGTCGATTGGCTTACGCCGCACGGTGCGCAGACCGTCCAGGAGCGCCAGAAGGTTGATTCCCAGGGGAAACTGACCATAAGGCGAGAATCCTACACAGGCTCGCACTTCATGCGTGGAGGCCGTCGGATAGGTGTTGACCCGTGAGTGTGGCCAACTCTGAACAGAATGGGTCTTCGTGGCCAACTCAGCAAGGGCCCATTAACTCCCATATATCAACACCATAGTAAATTTTGCCAATCCTTCTGCAATGGCGAAATATGAGTAGCGCTGACAGCATTGACGACCAAACTAATAGCAATTTATTTGGCCATAATAACATTGATAATTAATGTTTTTTTTATAAAGGACTGTTCGATTATAAAAACCCAACAATATAACCAATAATAACACTTATTTATTAGTGTCATCTATTGCATTTTTATACAGGCTGATTACATCACAGAAATTACATTACAGTCAATTGGCTGACGCCGCGTGATGCGCAATCCGCCCAGCAGCGCTCAAAGGATATCCCCCAGAAAACCGATCCACCATTCCGTAATGCTAGGTTTACACGGGCTTAGTACTTGTCACTTAGTACTTGTTGCTTAGTACTTGTCACTTAGTAGTACTTGACGTAAACCTGCTTAGTGATTGCGACAAGTAACCGTTCAACCCTTATAAAGCTAGCCATGGGAATGAAAATCGCCGCACGGTGCGCAGACCGTCCAGGAGCGCCAGAAGGTTGATTCCCAGGGGAAACTGACCATAAGGCGAGAATCCTACACAGGCTCGCACTTCATGCGTGGAGGCCGTCGGATAGGTGTTGACCCGTGAGTGTGGCCAACTCTGAACAGAATGGGTCTTCGTGGCCAACTCAGCAAGGGCCCATTAACTCCCATATATCAACACCATAGTAAATTTTGCCAATCCTTCTGCAATGGCGAAATATGAGTAGCGCTGACAGCATTGACGACCAAACTAATAGCAATTTATTTGGCCATAATAACATTGATAATTAATGTTTTTTTTATAAAGGACTGTTCGATTATAAAAACCCAACAATATAACCAATAATAACACTTATTTATTAGTGTCATCTATTGCATTTTTATACAGGCTGATTACATCACAGAAATTACATTACAGTCAATTGGCTGACGCCGCGTGATGCGCAATCCGCCCAGCAGCGCTCAAAGGATATCCCCCAGAAAACCGATCCACCATTCCGTAATGCTAGGTTTACACGGGCTTAGTACTTGTCACTTAGTACTTGTTGCTTAGTACTTGTCACTTAGTAGTACTTGACGTAAACCTGCTTAGTGATTGCGACAAGTAACCGTTCAACCCTTATAAAGCTAGCCATGGGAATGAAAATCGCCGCACGGTGCGCAGACCGTCCAGGAGCGCCAGAAGGTTGATTCCCAGGGGAAACTGACCATAAGGCGAGAATCCTACACAGGCTCGCACTTCATGCGTGGAGGCCGTCGGATAGGTGTTGACCCGTGAGTGTGGCCAACTCTGAACAGAATGGGTCTTCGTGGCCAACTCAGCAAGGGCCCATTAACTCCCATATATCAACACCATAGTAAATTTTGCCAATCCTTCTGCAATGGCGAAATATGAGTAGCGCTGACAGCATTGACGACCAAACTAATAGCAATTTATTTGGCCATAATAACATTGATAATTAATGTTTTTTTTATAAAGGACTGTTCGATTATAAAAACCCAACAATATAACCAATAATAACACTTATTTATTAGTGTCATCTATTGCATTTTTATACAGGCTGATTACATCACAGAAATTACATTACAGTCAATTGGCTGACGCCGCGTGATGCGCAATCCGCCCAGCAGCGCTCAAAGGATATCCCCCAGAAAACCGATCCACCATTCCGTAATGCTAGGTTTACACGGGCTTAGTACTTGTCACTTAGTACTTGTTGCTTAGTACTTGTCACTTAGTAGTACTTGATGTAAACCTGCTTAGTGATTGCGACAAGTAACCGTTCAACCCTTATAAAGCTAGCCATGGGAATGAAAATCACGACGGCATGTATTCAACCCTCGAAAATTTATTTTTAGGGTGTGTTAGATACTTATGTATAGTGGTGGCTTATTCAATGGAGGCGACATTTCTTGCATATAATTGCATAAATACGGAGATCGGCCGCCCGCGAGTTGTCGCAACGGAAAAACCACCGATCGGTGGTATTAGCATAAACTATGATATTAGGAGAAAGGTATTAGCGGCAAGACCTCCGTTCGAAATGGAACACAACCGTCACCTTATTTTTCATAGGATTTAAATTCCTTGATAAATATTTTAGTTGTTACAGAATTTCACCTTTCTGCAGTCCATAATTAGAAAATAAACTTAGCAAATGTCACATCCCCTCCTCTCGCGAAGTAAAAATTCAGCTATCACTTTTGCCCGCGACATTTTCGCGCGTAAAATCGACGCGAGTCGACGACCTTGATACAAACGACCATAACTTGTAAACCACTATACGGATCATAAAAAAAATTACTGTAAAATGATCGCATTGAAATTTGACATATAAAAAAATATAACCTGGAAATTGGGGGAGTCGGCCGTTGGTCCCGCAAGGGATGTTAGGGAGTTACCGGGTTAAACAGAGAAACGCCTGTCTTAACTTGTCATTTTAACATGTAACCAACCCTTGCCGCGGCTGTTCACAAGAGCCAGCAAGCGACAAGTGCTTAGTAATTTGTGGTGGGGGAAGTCACTTGTCACTAAGCGCTAACGTGCTGAATCAGTATGTTTACACGCAAGGTGCAAGCGACAAGTACTTGTCATTAGCTACTAAACGTGTGTAAACCTAGCATAACAGGGAGTCTTTTTCAGGTTTGACCTTCTTTGAAAAGGCTACTGGATAAGAGTTGAACTGTGAGTTGAGACGACTAGAGTTAATGAGCAGAGCTTAATGGCCCAACTGTACGAGAACTGTTAGCCTCCTGTACAGTGAGTTTTCACTGTGAAATCATTATGAAAAACTGGAGGATTATCCCTTTTGACGAAGCTCTCAGGATCTACATATGAAATTAATCATAGGAAATAACAACAAAAAAATGGGAGTGGCATATACACACAAACCAAAACATCCTTTAAATTATCTAGTATTTCAATTCGCATGTATTATAAATTTCAGTAATGCATCGCCTGCCATCGGCGACATTTTGAAACGACGCGGGGGTGCGCTGATTTACCAAAAAAAAAAAGAAAACAAAATATCGAGCGAGGAAGGACATCGGTCTCGAAACAAAATCATTTAAAAAATAAAAATCTATAGCACGTACCGATCGCATATCGTTCATTTTGATTCACCGACGTCCAAACTGTCATCTTTGCGCTTTGTAATAAATCGTAAAATGTAGAAATTACATCACTGCGACAACGAAAACATCGGCCACCGCGGCCATCTTGAACTGTTGATTAATCACAAATGTCAAATCGAGGAATCGAACGGTTTTTGTTTAATTTCGAAGAGTCACTGGAAATATTGATCACTATTTTAATTACACCTTTTTTCTGTTACAACAGCTGTTCTAAATTTTTTTTAAACTAGTTTTTTTCTAAGGCGTTACAAATGTAATGTCACGTAGTTTCGCATCATTGCAGCAGATGGCGCCACTATTATTTTAGTAATATTAAAAAATATTCTTCGACATAAAATAATAATAATACATAATTAATTATGTTTAAAGTTATTGTAATTGTTGTCGGCGACTAAAATTCGGCTAAATTTAAGAAATTCATTTCAAGATGTCGCTTTCCGAACTCGAAATTGAAATTTGACATTTGTGATTGTTTTTGACTTCCGGTGTTTCCGGTGGTGTGAGTAATGCTAAGCTTACACGGGCTTAGTAACTAATATTTAGTACTTCCCACTCATTTTAGGTTTATACGGACTTAGTAGCTTAGTATGTATGTACCTATGTACCTACTTGTCATTTGCACGAATACCTTGCTTGTAAACATGCTGATTTAGCAAGTTAGTGCTTAGTATCAGTAAATCTAATAGTGTAGGTGAATAGAAGCAGATCTTAATTACTAAGCGACTAGCGACTACCCCCACCACAAATTACTAAGCACTTGTCAGTTGTCGCTTGATGCTGACTTGTGTGAACAGCCGCGGCAAAAGCTTAGTGACAAATCGAAATGGCCAGTGACACACGTTTCTTTCTTTTTACGTGACATTTGCTAGGTTTATTTGAGGACTGTGGCGGCAGTAAGGTAGACTTCCGGAACAACTGTAAAATTCATCCAGTTATTTAAATCGTATTAAAAATAAGGCGGCGGTGGTGTTCTCGTGCCATTAATACCTTTCTGCTAATACCAATTTGTAAAAGGTTACTGCTAAGTGATAAGGTGACAAGTACTAAGCCCGTGTAAACTTATCATTACGCTAATCTGTTAGGTGATCGTGATAAGTAACCGTTTAGACGTTGGTATTAGCAGAAAGGTGTTAGCATTGATTATATAGTGTATACAGGTTGAGTGTTTAATTAGTGAATTTTTGTAGTGGGTGAACAGTACGTCGAACTAAACAACTTTTAATAAAAATTTCGGGGAAAAACAATATATCTTACTGCAACGTTTCTTTGTCACTCTCCACGCTCGCGCTGAAAACTTAACATCCAAAATCTAGGTAACCACGGATGTGACAAACTTTTACTAAGGCAACTAATACTGTTGTGTAGGGGATAAAATAACCTTTTGTTTAATTAAAAAAATCGGTTGTCTGTAAAGTCGGTTTACTGACGATAGTTGAACGTGACAACGTCATAAGAAAATACTGATGGAATGGTTGCATTTGAAGCAGTTTCATTTAAGATTCTGATATTGTTTATTACAAACACCCAAAAATATATGCTTTTATACTCACCGATTTGACTACAACATGTAAATGTATTATTGTATAGCAGTATAATTGTATAATTGTTTATTGTTTAAAGTTTATTGTTATTTTAAATTTGAAAGTTTGAAATCTCAAACTGTTAAATAACGGTTTGAGAAGCGTTTGGTAATACGTCGTAAATAAACAATATCAGCGACATTTTACCAACCGCTAGATAGCGCATCGTAATGACAGCTTTTCATATAGGTACCTATATATATATTTTTTTAAATAAAAGTTGCTTACTTCATTGCACTTTGTTGTACCCACAAGAAACTTGTCCGTTCAGTAATAACATTCCGTATATCAAGAAAACATATAAAATTATGTCAAGAATTTAAATCAATCTAGTGATTTTCATTCGTACTATTTTAGACTGAGGTTAGTAAATAATTCTTGTCGCAACCGGTAGATGGCAGCATTTACATTCAATAATAAATATAATAAATGGAACGCCTCAGAGCGAGGTAACGCCGCATGAGTCATGTTTTTTTCGTGCATGCAGCAGGCTCCATCGATTTATAAGACGTTATCACGTCAAAAAATCGATTAAATAACTAACGAGGGTATATTACCAACGCTTCCTCCCCTGTTTATCCCTGGACCAACTCCATAGTCGGGCTGAGAAGAAAGTAGGCAACCTATATATTTCCAATTCCTTGGGTTATGTTCTCTTAGGTTATGTTCGATTTTTATGAATAACAAATAAGGAAAGTTTATCGATAAAAGTTATTTAAAAAATATATTATTTAACAGCATTGGTACGCGATTTAGCTAGGCCACCCATTTATCAATGTGTATATTATCTAACATATAAACTATATCATCGTAAAATAACAAATGAGGGTATATATTTCTAATACCGGATCTCGTACTATATTTGGTATAACATTTTTTGACAGATTGACTATTTTGTAAAACTATAAAAACAATTAATAATAAAATTTATCATAAAAATATATAATCTTTTAAAAATAACGTGAGCTGCTAAAATATCTAAGTAGGTATAAATAAAACAACAATTAGTCAAAATAAAGCCAGTAATAAAATAATCCAATTAAAATACAAAAATTACAACAGTAAAAATGGCGCAATAAAAATAGTCAAAATAATTTCATCTCCAATTATCAAAATGATTGGAATTAATATCATAAATAGTAAAAAAGTCCCTAATAGAATAAATTAGGTTCTTAATAGGAATATCCTGGATCTTCTTTTAAATTAAGAGTCTCCAAGACCCCTGACGCACAATGGAATTTTGTTGTAAAATAGGTAAGGTAAGATACAGGAAACTATTTCTAACCTTGCTTAGTCGCATTTTGTAATGAGGCAAGTCTTGTTTATTCCGCGTGTTGTATGAGCCCGATGCGCTATTTAGCGGTAGGTAAAATATGGCTAATATAGGGCTCAATTACGTTTCTTTGTGAACTAACATCGGAAATTAGTCCATGTGAACGAGACAGGGTAATAAGCTAAAGCGGAATGTGACATGAACGGTTGTCACTTTTTAGTATTAAACTGCCCACCAACGATAAAGCATTTGAATCTAACACCGCACGAAATGTGTTCAAATTTATTCGGACGAGTATAAGTTCGACAGATAGTTTTTATCGACAAGCGAACGAGGCTTGAACATTTCAGTTTTAGTTCACGAAGAAACGCAATCGGGCCCATTGTTTATTAGCGATATTGTACCTACTCCTAGATGGTGCAGTGTGCTCAACGCTTCTCAAACTTTTCTTCAATAGATAAGATTCACAAATTCGACAAAAGGAAAAAACAATAAAAAATAAATTACTTATATTTTCTATTTTTTTCTTAATAGTTTCTTTTTTATCAGGACTGATCCACTCACTACAAGGATGTCACTAATTAAAAACTCACCCTGTATAATCGATGGCACAGTATAACACCTGATTTCGCTGGAAAGTGACGTCATCAACGTAGAGTTGGGAGTGGAAGAGAGATGGTATAGGTGCTCTAACCTTGTATGTGTGCGGTGATGAGACTGGAGGTTGATCTATTCTGCTGATGTGATGATCGATGCACCCCAATAATTGTTCTTTTGCACTTTGGCACGAGCTGCGCGAATTGCGCGAGCACTTGTTACGTTACGTTGTCGTGTCGAATACGTACTTACAGACGACACTTGCCGCGGTACCGTCCGTTTTGCACTGCGAGTGTGTCCGAAATTTCCCGAACTATTCCGATCGTCCCGCTTCGGAGCGGGAACAACACCAACTGTGTCGATGTTATTAAAGACGCTATCATTCGTTAGAAATGGAGCAACACCGCGCGCCGCCTTGGAGTCCGTAAGTATTCCTGGATGAATTTTAAGTTGTTTCGGAATTCCACCTTTCTGCCGCTATCGTCACAAAATAAACTCAGCCAAATATAAAACAGAGACACACTTGTGTTCACTTTCCATTTCAATTTGTCACTAAATACTTGCCGGGGCTGTTCACACGAGTCAGCAAGCGACAAGTGCTTATTACTTTGTGGTGGTGTAAGTCGCTTATCGATATGTTCGGCAGTTTCACTAACCTAACCCAACATGTTTATACGCAAGGTATTAGTGTAGGTAAATGACAAGTACTAAACCTTAGTTACTAAGCAAGTGTAAACTTAGCATAACGGTGGTTTTGAGACTGGGTGGTTGTAGTCGATAGAATACGACTATCTATACGATTTTTATACTAATTAAGATGTATACTATTCAAGAACGATTTTTATAGTCGTATATTTATGTCGTATAAAACGAGATAAGAACCTTCACACCCTACGCATGTAGTATTTTATTTTAGTTATGTTTCTATCCTTCTGGCAGGGCCGGCCCGTCCATATAGGCAAACTAGGCAATTGCCTAGGGCGCTCGTATTTTGAGGGGCGGCTCGTATTTTGATGCAACTGAGTTATGCAGCGAATTACAAGCTATTGCAAGAAGAGTACCAAATAACAATGCGCCACAAGAACTTTTAAATTATATTTGTGAAAATGGGTTACTAGATATCTTACCTAATTTAGTAACTGCAATAAGGGTGTTGCTGACACTTCCCGTGTCTTTGGCCAGTGGTGAGCGCAGTTTTTCTAAATTAAAACTAATTAAAACGTATCTGCGCTCCACAATGACCCAAGAAAGACTTGTGGGGTTGTCGACTTTATCTATATAACAATAAATAGCTCAAACAATATTAAAGGAGATCGTTTCCACTTTTTTAAAAATAAAGGCAAGGAAAATAAAACTTGCTTGATTTAATCTCTAATTAGTCTTTTAAAAATATCCTATATTTCACTCCATACAGCTAAAGAAGGTAGATATATTCTCTTTTTAATCGACTTCAATAAAAAGAGGAGGTTCTCAATTCGGTTGAATGTTTTTTTTAATGTTTGTCACCTCAGATCTCCGTCATTTATGAAGCGATTTGGAAAATTCTTTTTGTATTTGAAAGAATATACTTTCAGATTAGTCCCATCTGTTTGAATTTAATCAAAATTGGTTCAGTAGTTTGGTTTTGAAATCAAAATAACTGGAAAATAGGTGCAAAAATTATTTGAAGTCGGTTGTATTTTTTAAAAAGTTTGTATTATATTTATATATAAGTAGGTAAGTCATATCTGTACTCTAATTATTTGATTAAAAATTACACAATTAATGTTTTGTGATTTTTTTAAATGGGCGCCATACCTACTAGTCTTTTGCCTAGGGCGCCAAGTTTCCTCGAGCCGGCGCGGCGCTGCCTTCTGGGTATCAGGCACGTCTAAATACGCACGTAATTCAGCAACTTACGGAACTGGCACCATCTGCTGCTAACACATTCTTGAGAAACTGATACTAATTCAATTTGATACAATACGCTGCTAAATACGAGGGTTGGCTGAGAAAGTCCGAAGTTTTTGTGTACGCTATGGAGAGTAGAGCTACTGGTGCGGATAATGCCTTGATCACACGCACCGAGTAGAACGGCGAGACAACAAATTGGTACTCGGCCGAGACAGTAGGATGGGCGAGAGGTGTTTACACTCATTTTGTTTCCCGGCAAGTCAGTTCAATTTATTGGTTAAATTCTCGACAAAATCTACGGCGAAATTCGGCAACAACAACAGACGATGCGCAGACCCACGCGAGCGAGTAGCGAGTGGCGCTCGGCATGGGTTCATACCTCGCGAGTGGGTGTGCGAGACATTGCGGGGTATGTTGAAAGGATCGCGGGGGTGGGCACTCGGCCTAGTAAACAAAACGAGGTCCGAGTGAGTGTCTCGCGATTTCGATCGGCCGAGCACTCGTCGGAGGGTACATACCAACCGAGCACTCGGCACAGAGCACTCTCTCGCCACTTTACTCGGCGCGTGTGATCAAGGGCTCAAGGCATTAGGTATCTACTTGTCGGCATTCTAAGAGGGTGCGTCAAAATGTCGGGTGCTTTAGTGGCAGAACATTTTGATGGGAGCTGTTCACATTTACCCGACACCGATTTTATATCGGCTCCGACAAGTATTACCGGTTGGTTCGCGAGCGCCGCTGCGCCGCACGCCCGACCAAGAATCGTGTTGGATCTCGCTCGCGTATGAGCTTGTATGGCGCTGTACACATTTAATTTTGTTGGATGTCGGGCCCGATAAACCCCCTCCCCGCTACCCGCCGCCGGCTTTCGTCATATACGGGTATTACACCTTCAAACTGGCATCAGTTCAGTTCGCGACCTTGATCATGAACTGACTGATGATCTGAAAGAAACTATCAAAATGTTTGAAAATCCATCAGTTCAGTCCATCAGTCAACGCGATAAATGATTAGTTTCCGTCAATCTGACAAACGTCACGCACTGAACTGATTCCAGATTGAACGTGTAACACTCGTCATAGTATTCGACAGGAACTCGTTCCAGAAGATCGTTGAATATAGTTATGGACATTCTAAAATAATGTAAAAACACTTCAAAATTCAGTTATTAAGGTCTTTAAAGTTCCTAAAAATATCCTTGCTTGGGGATTGGATGCACCCAAACTTTTCTTTTATATTAGCTTTTTTTCTTCTTTTCCTTCCAAAAGCTTCGTCGACGTCCATCGCGCACAGTCGCCTCCTGGAGAGTACCGATTGTCTCCAAATCGGATCCGACATCCTGTACGGGCCAAAGGAACGTTCCGATGGGGTAATAAACCGAGCTGTCAATAAGGATGTGGCTAACGTCGATATTGCTTATCGATGAATTACGCTTGCTCGATGAAACAGTATTATACATCTGCATTTATTATAATACAGATGGCTAAATTTATTAATATTGTCGGTTTAAGTAATATTTTAGAATTAGAGTAATTAAATAATGACCTAATTATGTGATGAGAGTTATTAAATGAGTACTTAATAGATAACTGATTATCATAGCATGGCATATCATAGGTCATTATTAATTTCTAAACAGTCATTAGTAAAATCTTATCGTGGCATTTTGTAATAATGAGTCCCACTTACATATGTATAATATAAAATGCTGCGCGGATAAAACGTCATTACTTGCCTAACAGTTGAGCAATGGAGACCATATTTTATAACCTGGAGTTATTGAAGTTGAAGGATAATATTAACATGCAGACTCGATGCCTTATACATAACATTTTGTCATTTTTTGAAGTACTGAAAAGTGACCCGACAAAAGTTTCGCTGCTCAATCTCAATAAACCTCAAGAAATTAAGGCGTTTATTTCTGGAGTAACAGTGAGGACCTTCGGAAAAATCAAGAAAGACGTTTTACAAGAAGGGCTTCCTTCTACACCAAGGAAGACGTTAACGGTTCCGGCACCTGTGACTAATTTGAACGACTTCGATGTCGATGTGCTGAGACGCATCGTTTCATCACACGCATCACACGGTTGCGACACGCATCCCTACAATCAGGTAGTAAAAGGGGCGGGCCGGCCTAATTATTTATTGCCTCACAGGAACGTTCCTTTGGCCCGTACGTGAATAGATGCGGCGACATCCGATTAAAAAACGGATCCGACACCCGACAAGTGGGAACGGGCCGTAAACGCTAGGTAAATTCCCAATAATATAAAATTTTGCCAAACTATCAACTCATTTTAATTCACTTCGACCACCTTAAACTCACTTCAACTGCTTTCAACTCACTTTAAATTTCCTATAGCTCCAGTTAACTCCAGTTGGTATAGTATAAAGTTGCATAGCCATATCGAAAAAAACAGGAATCCTCTCCAAAATATGCAAGCAGCATCGTCTGCATTGCGTCCAGATATTCTAAACTTAATATTACGCTCATCCCATTGAACCTTTTCTTGTATGCAGGACATAATAAATATTTCAGCAATGTGCTTTCATATCGCTTTATTTTCTTTATTTTTCCGCTGGCTTTGCGGAGGAGATACTTTGGCACAAAGGCGGCTACACTATCAAAGTTCCGCTCTATCGCCCCGCAAAAGCTTTCGCCAAAGAATACAAACTAATATACAAGAGCGGGGGGGGGGGGGGGGGGGGGGGTCAGTCATTTCCACAGTTTGCATAGAGGCGGGTAAGCAAAAAATTACATCCGGGCACATTGGAAAAATACACTGCTTTGCATAGGGAAACATGTTTTTTTTTAATAAATAGGATATAAACGAATTTACCGCGTGAAATTTGTAGCACCCGACGTTTCGGTGACGTTGCAGCCGCCGTTGTCCAGGGTAGACTCAAAGACAACGGCGGCTGCAACGTCACCGAAACGTCGGGTGCTACAAATTTAACGCGGTAAATTCGTTTATATCCTACTAGCTGACCCGTGCCCACTTCGTTGGGCGGTAAAACTTTTTACCTGTGATGAAATTATGAGTGTGGTTCAGTTACTAGTGAGTGCTATGATTTATTTCCTGACTGCCAAAAGAAGGGATATATTTTTACTGCATATGTATGTATGTATTTGCATGCCGATTTGATTATAATACCGTTATTTGTGAGTGTCTTCTTGTGAGTGTCTTCTTTGTGAGTGTATTATTTCTTTAACTATTTATGCAGTAAAAGGGAAATTATATGCAGTAAAAGGGAAAAAAGTCTTTTGTTTTAAACACTTGACACGATAAATTTACTTATTTTGATAAGAATTCATAATTGTTGATAATATGACCAATAAACATGACCTAACGATTTTAATTATTCTTTTAATGTAAAATACTACTTTTTGTGACTAAATATAAAAGTTAGACATATGCTGCCGCTGACTTTTTTGTAGTCATTATCAAGCTCTACAACTTTTCTCTAGAACTTAATCATATAGCTCTCATCGTTAAGGCAGCGTTAGATAGAAACGTTTTCGTTCGACCGACTACCACGAGAAAGTCTTTTCATTTTTCGGATTAATATATAGCCTATGACACTCACAAATAACCTGGCTTTCTATTGGTAAAAGAATTTTCAAAATCGGTTCAGTAGATCCAGAGATTACTTGCTACAACGTCACAAACTTTACCTCTTTATAATATTAGTATCGATTTATAATGTCAAACAACCGCGATAGTCTTCGATTGTAATATGTTTTTTTTTGTTTTAAAATTTATTAAAAGAAAAATATAATTTAGCCATTGATCATATAAGATATTTCATTGCTCAATACGTTTTGGCACTGTTTTACGCCGGCGACATGTTTGTTCTGTTTTGTTTATACTCTTTATTGTAAAACTTCTTAATGGGCGTGATTATTATCATATTAATCTCTTCCAACCAACCCTACTATGAAGTGTTTATTTGTATGTGTGCGTGTAACAAGTGTGTAAGTGTGTGTCTTGTTATTGCATTCGATCGACAGAAGTGAAATGCAATTCTGTTAACTTTATCCCAACGGAAAATGGTGACCCAGCCGGGAATCGATCCCGGAACCTTACGTTGTAAGATCAGGCGACCTAACCACTGTACCACCAGGCCTTGCAAGTGGCGGATATAATTGTTTGGAAAAACGAATATAGCAATTTCTTTGGCCATCTATATTAATATTGAAAAGCTCGATTGCGTTTCTTTGTGAACTAAAACCGGTATTAGTTCAAGCGAATGAGATAGCGCAATACGTTAGAGCGGAATATGAAACGAACGATCGTCGATAAAAACTACCTGTCAAACTTATATTCGTCCGAATAAATTTGAACATATTTCGATTCGTCTTAGATTCAGCTTTAGCTTTGGTGGGTAAGTTTAGTGCGAACCGTTCATTTCACATTCCCCTCTAGCGTATTGGCTTGTCTCTTTCACACGAAATAATTTCCGATTTTAGTTCACTAAGAAACGCAATCGAGCCCACTGAATGGTTTTTTTAATTAAGGACTGATTGATTATAAAAATCCATAATTTGTTAGTGTTACTATCTATCGCATTTATATATAGGCTTAGGTATTACATCATAAAAACAATACGAGGAGATACAACCTAACCTGCAAATTAAAGTGCGTAATTATTACGTATTGAAACCATTGATATATTAATATGATACCCACCGATTTCACAGTTTGCAGAGGCGGTGTGCATAAAATTACATTCGGGCACATTGGAAAAATACACTGCTTTGTATAAGAAAACATGTTTTTTTTTGTTTTTAAATTAATTAAAAGAAAAATATAATTTTGCTATTGATTATATAAGATATTATATTGCTCAGAACTATAGAACATTTAGGCACTCTTACGACGGCGATATGCAGGTGGCGGATAGAATTGTTTGGAGAAACGAATAACAATTTATTTGGCCATCTATATTAATATTGCTGGGTTCGATTGGGTTTTCTCGTGAACTAAATTTGGAAATTAATTCGTGTGAACGAGAAAGGGCAATACGCTAGAGCGAAATGTGCAGTGATCGGTTGTCACTTTTTCGCATTAAAACTACCCACCAAAGCTAAAGCATCTGAATCTAAGACAAATCGAAATATGTTCAAATTTATTCGGACGAATATAAGTTTGACAGGTAGTTTTTATCGACGATCGTTCGTTTCATTTTCCGCTCTAACGTATTGCTCTATCTCGATCGTTTGAACTAATTTCAGTTACAGTACACAAAGAAACGCAATCGGCCCATTAAATGGTTTTTTATTAGGGACTGATTGATATTAAAAATCTATTATTTAATCAATGATAACAACAATAACAATAATTTATTAGTCTTACTATCTATTTAATTTACCTATATATAGGCTGATTACATCACAGAAATAATACGGAGAGATAGAATGTCATCTATTAGTCAACCTGAATATTAAATTGCGTAATTATTACGTATTGAAAACTGCATATTTAATTATAAATTGACATGTTTATGTAAAAAATATTAAAATAATAAGAGCTATGATTTACCTTCTTCTTCTTCTTCTTCTTTTTCAGCGCGCATTCGCCCACCGTTGGGCATACGCCTCTCCAATCACTCTCCATCCGGATCGGTTGTCCGTTTCCCTCATCCAGACAGGTCCAGCTGTCTCCTTGATGTCATCGGACCATCGGGCCGGTGGTCTGCCCACACTTCTTCTGCCTAGCCGGGGTCTCCACTCCAAAACGCGCCTGCTCCACCGTTCGTCGTGTCGTCGGGCCACGTGGCCGGCCCAAGCCCATTTCAGCTTGGCCACTCGTTGACCCACGTCGACCACCTTCGTGCGCTGTCTGATGTGCTCGTTTCGGACTCGATCGCGCAACTATATGCCGAGCATGACTCGCTCCATGTTACGCTGCACCACCGTAAACTCGTGGATCATCCCAGCAGTCAGTGTTCATGTCTACTTATTTACCTAATGCATCTCAATTCCAGTGCCAGTGCTATCATTGATAGCTTAGCAAATACACGAAACAAAAATGAGTAATGATAGTATGCATTGATTTTTATTTGATTGTATTGTGTCTAACTAATGGTTGGCTAAAACATTTTTGTTAAAAACTTAAAATAACCCTTTCTATATTTTATTTTATAAAATGTTTTGTTTTGATTTGAGGAGATGGGTGATAGGGGCCCAATTTCCTCTTCGCACCAGGGCCTTTGCTCACCTAGCTACGACACTGTTGCCTCCATTAGTTTTTCGTACGCCGTATATGTGTTCTTACTTAGGTAGCCTGTAGATGTAGATTGTAACCAGTCGGGAGACCTGAGTAAACTGGTTGCATAAGGGCTCAAGTGTGGTCCCGCTGGTTGATTAACCTGGTTATCTCGCGGTATAAGGCGTTGTTGTCGTAGACTGTTTTCGTCCTAGGGGGCCTGTTGGAGTTGGCCACGAAAAACCATTCATTCAGGGTCGGTCATACTGACGGGTCAACATCCACCTGGCGCACACAAGGCCATATTATCAATTTACGACGAAAAAAATCTAAAACATATATTTTTTTTATTTTCTCGTCAGAAATGCTTTTAAGGGGACTACCTAATAATTATCTTTCAGAAAAATAACTAGTTGTGATTACTTGGGGTTAGGTGCTCATAGCATGCGTTTTTTATCATATAAAATTATTTCTGCATTTCAACATATATAAAATAATAGTAACTTTGGTACATATTAAGCAGTTTTGATAAAAATATTATTATATATCCACATATACACCATCCGTATCATCATCATCATCATCAACACATAAAAAAGTCAGCCTTACCATGCTTAATACAACTTTATTGAATTGTGTTTTATATTCTTTTGTTTCTTTCGCTTATTCATCATAATATCACAACAGGATCAGTGATACCAACATCCGGATAAATCTGTTATTATTTATGTTGATTCTCGATTGGATGGTTAATTTCACAAATTGGTCTGTAGTTATCTTGCCTGAATCACTAAGCTTGATTATGCATCAACGTTCTTCAGAACTAAGACCTGATAAAAACAGTTTAACATGTCTTTGCTTACTGCGTTGACAACTCTCTTCGAACAATCTGCTTGACCTGCCTCGCATC
Organism: Micropterix aruncella; assembly: GCA_944548615.1. Lineage (NCBI taxonomy): Eukaryota > Metazoa > Arthropoda > Insecta > Lepidoptera > Micropterigidae > Micropterix > Micropterix aruncella. The sequence continues at coordinate 2,996,152 of OX155971.1, read as the reverse complement.
TTTTGCTACGAACTCTTTTGTGCTGATCATGGAAACTGTGGTGATTCTATCTTATTTATTTATTTATTTATTTCCATAATTCAAGTTACAAATTACAAAAGAAAATCTTTATTCTAACAACAACAAAAAAAAACATTTTATAATAAGTGTATATATTATACCTAGCTTAGAAAGGAAATTCATCTTTTGACATAACGGTTTACCACCTCACTAGGTATGAACCTGTGTTGAGGTGGTACTAACATCGGTAAATAATTTTGAGACGAGAGGGCAAGTCTTATCTAATACTTGAGTACAATTTAAAAATTAAAGTTAAATTTAAAAACATCAATAAAATTATATAACTAAATTAAAATTTATGACAATCTACTAAGTTATATGGAATAATAATATTTTTTTATATATTAGATATAAACACATATAAATATGATATATACCATATATAAGTATATATATTTTAACATATATATACTAATATTATATATACATTCATACATATAATATAATAGTAGGTATATAAAATAGTGTTATAATATATAAAATATAAATAAATATATAACATGATCACACCCGAGACCTCAATAATTCTTCACAGTCTTCCCTAGATTTATTAAAAAGCCAAGTTGCCACCACTCTTCTAAACGTAGCATAAGGTACGTCGGTCGTTTGTACGTCCATTGTCAGTATATTGTAAAGCTTTGGAGCTAGAAATGTATAATGTCTTTGTCCGTACGTCGTGTTTTTTTTTTTCTCTTTATTTGAAAAAACAACAGATTTACATCAGTCTTACGTACTAGAGATAATATTACATTAAGTTATTTGATATAAATCTAAAAACGTTTTCTACTTATTGATAATTTACCTATTTTGTTATACTATTCTAATAACTTAAATATTTTATTTTAATTTCCGTTTGGTGTTTTTTTTTAGTCCGTTATTTTTGCAGAGGCGAGTTGCTTGAATTGTGATTTACTTAGAAGCATACCATCAAAGCAATTTACGATTTTCACATATGAGTGCATTATACGGGGCACCGGCGAGAATAGAGCGTTATTGGTTGAACAATGCGGCGGGCGGAAGACATCACAACGACGAGTTCTGTGGATCGACGGAACGTTCAGCGGGAAACAACTGAGCAGATCAGGGCAGTCAAGTTTATGGGTAAAGAGTGAATTAATGAGGAGAAGATCTGTAAGAGTACGTCTCGTCTTCAGAGATTGACATTTAAAAAAGTGAGTTTGGGCGTTGTAATCGGCGAATTCTATTTCGTGAAAGAATTTAAAACGCATCCACCTCAGAACCGTTTTCTGAACTCTTTCAATGTCTGAAACATATTGTTCGTAACATGGATTCCAAATCACACTGCCAAACTCCAGTCTACTCCGGACAAGCGATGTAAACAGGAGCATAACAACGCGGAAATCCTTGAAAAGCTTCGTTACCCTCCAAATGAATCCCAGCAACTGGTAACATTTGGAAGTCATTGAAGTTAAGTTTACTATTAAATGTTATAACCAAGTCAGTGAATTCAGAAACTCTTTCCAGTTTATGCGCGTTAATATCATATTGGTAATGTGTAGGCCGATGAGATCTAGAAAAAGACATGGTTTTGCATTTATTTAGGTTTAAGTACAGTTTATTCGTTACGCAATATTCTTGTAAATTTATTAGCTCGGCTTGAATATCATAGCAGTCATCAGCAGAAGCGTGTTCATTTTTAATTCCGGTTGTCTGTATCGCTTTCTAGTGTCATGTCCGTGGTCCCGAAGTTTAATATCTCCATGATATTCCGGTCTTAATCGAGCCATTTCAGGTGCGTGCTATTAAAATGCTTGTACACTTCGTCAAAAGCTTCGAAACAAACCTTTTGACTACACGTGTTATTTGTTTTGTAAAATGTTTTGAAAATTCACTGACATTGAACTCGTCCAATATATAATGTAATAACTGTTCATTTCATTGCAATGACGATAACTTCTAAAACTGTTTATTTTTAAAATTGTAAATATTTTTTTCCTCCTAATCTTCATTTCTTTTAGAGCGGGGTCGCCATGACTACCTGCAAAGAACACGCTCAATTTAACAAAGGGGGGACAGAGGGGGAGGGGTATTTACTTTTTAGTATTAGCATTAAGGTATATTTTGGAACTAGCAAAAAGAATAATAATAATAATAATAATAATTAAACGCTTTATTTGCTTTAACAAAAAGGCGAGCTTATTGCCTAAAAGCAATATCTTACAACTAACCTTAACCTAGTGGAATAACATGCGGTAAAAATAAAGTAATCAATTAAATTTTAATCATTTAAATTCAGCAGGAAAACAAAACAATAAATTTAAGAAAAAACAAAAAATAAACCTATAATGACGCAGGGGAAACAATAGGGAGGAAAAAATAGGGAAGAATAATGAAAAGTTTATGAACGTGGGTTCAGGTGTTCTTTGAGCCTGCGTTTGAAACAAAACAAACTAGGTGCTATCCTTATACGCGTGGGTAAAGCATTCCAGAGACGGGCTCCACGTACAGAGAAGGAGTGCGAGAAGAAATCACTACTGTGACTAGGGATCGAGAGCAGTAAGTTGTCTTCAAATCTCAGAGGGCGCCCGTGAGAAGATAGAGGTTTGAACCTACTTATAAGATAGTTCGGAGCGGCCCCCTTCAGGATTCTGAAGAGCAAACCTAGGACTCTCGTATCTCTCCTTTCTCGGGTCGTCAGCCAGTGAAGTCTCCTTCTGTACTCCGTAATATGGTCAAACTTTCTTAGGTCGTAAATGAATCGAATGCAGACATTTTGCAGCCTTTCTACCCTGGTGGCTAGATCTTACTTGATGTCGAGAAAGGCAACATCTGAATAATTAAGGAGAGGGAGGAGAATAGATTGGCAGATTGTGATTTTGCTTTCCTCGGGGAGAAAATTCTTGAGTCAAGTCAGAAGTCATGGTACTTTGCCGAAATTTTTTGTAACTAGCTAAAGTAAAACTTAATGTTTTTTTTTAAACCAAAATAGTGTTTCGTAAAAGTTACATTATAACTATACTACGCACAACTATTATGTTATCAATAAGTGTAGATTAAACAACACCTGACACTTTAATAATCATATTAAAAACTTTGAATTTTAAATGTAATACGAGCGCGGTAACTCCTTCAAAAATTCAGGCGCATTTGAACGGTAAGGGCCGCGCAGGGCCATGTAAAAGATTATTGACTACGCGCACGCATAGGCGTGTTTCATATTGTAATTATTTTTTTAATATTGTATTGCAATATGATTTTTTTTTGCTCTATATTGTGGACATGTTTGTACGGAACGTTTTGAAAGTATTTGTGGTGAGTTTGAAAGAAAATAAATATTTCTATTTTTGTCGTCGTAATTTATTTATTCGGCCTTACGTGCGGCGGCCTCCACGCAGAAGGGTAGGACGCTGGCCTGCGGCCCAGTTTTGCCTAGGAGTCAAACTTCGGGCGCTCCTGGACTGATTGCGTACCGTGCGCCGTCAGCCAATAGATTGTACACTCCGACTGACAGCCGAGGGAGTCCGGGAACAGTAATGTTTCCTATAGAGCGGGGGTGGTCGTTAACCCTAATGGCAATTGCTCTTGAAACGACCATTCGGCCACCCGATACCGGGTGAATAAGCTGGGCAAAGGATGCCGTGGTTCGCGATAAATTCGGTTGACACCGAAACACCGCTTCATAAGGGAGAGGACCGCGCAAGCGACCTCGATCCTGTAACCAGTCAGAAGGTAGGAGGTATCCTGCAGGTTAATTCCAAACGGAGATATCCTTATAAACAGGTAGTCAGAAGGCGAGGTTGCCCGCTGGTTACCTTTCCCGATGCCTTGCCGTAAGACGTTGGCACTGACGGGCAGGTGGCGTAGCTAGACTATGGATTATTTTTCGTCCCAAGTCTTCTGTGCTCACCTCACGGAAGACAGAACAATCAATATTGTTAAAACTTCTTGAGGTCCAAGGCTCACCCGATGTAGTTGACAGCTCTAGTTGTTTCCGTTCTAAGTTTTCTACGCTTACCTCACGGGAGCCAGAACGATCTAATGTCGACAAAAATTCCTGAGTCGACGGGTTCGCCCGTTGTAGTTGACAGCTCTAGTTGTTCTTACTTACGGACTCGTTGACGTATATCACGAAGGCGCTTGCGCACCTTCCCAACTCTTATAACGTTCATTATGTAATGGAGAAATCGATTTGTTTTTTTTTGAAGTATACCTTCTTTGCATACTATTTTATTCATGTGGTTACAGCAAAGATAAATATTTTGAATGCTTACTGAATACACACATTCACTGAAAAAAATCGTTTTACTAAACAGTTTAGCTATTTCGCTTTTAACTGAAGTTTAGAAAATAGCACCTAAACTACGGCTAGATTATCAAACTCTGTTTAGTTGTGGTTACATTTTATTTTTAGCTAAAATTTGGTTTTGTTACCAATTACTAAACGAATAGCAACTACTTACTAAACTGCGAATTTTAGCTTAAGTTCTGTACCCTTAGCTAAATAACTTAGTTAAATGGGTGTAAACAAACATTCCAAAATGACCGTTACATTATTTAGCTGTATTAGCCAAACTTCAGTTAAACTAGCTGAAGTTTGTCTATTAATAACTAAACTACAGATTTTACCTAAAGTTTGATAGGTAATAGCTAAACTACTTAGGTATTCCAACTGACCCAATTCAGCTTTAGCTGGATTAGCTAAAGTTCTGTACCCTTAGCTAAATAACTTAGTTAAATGGGTGTAAACAAACATTCCAAAGTGACCGTTACATTATTTAGCTGTATTAGCCAAACTTCAGTTAAACTAGCTGAAGTTTGTCTATTAATAACTAAACTACAGATTTTACCTAAAGCTTGATAGGTAATACCTAAACTACTTAGGTATTCCAACTAAACACTTCAGCTCTCTTTGCCGAAGTTTATTTATCATTTGCTAAACAGTTCAGCTAGTAGTTGAGTATATAAGCATGATTTTCTTTTGGCGGCTCATTATTCCTAGGCATTACAAGTGAATAAACGTGAGAGACGTCGTATTTACTACGTATTTCAACCGTTTGGTTGTCGCACGTCGCGTCGCCAAAAAGTGGGAGACGAAGAAGAACGGGTCGTCGGTCGTTCGATCCGGTTATTTGCTTGACACAGCCAGTCAGTGAGAACCACAGACACGCGGAAATTGGCGACAGCATCGCGGCGACGTTCATTCGACTACATTTCAAGAAATCGCGAATCGCGAGGCGTTTCGGCGGAAACGCGTGAAATATTTCGCCGGCACGTTTGTGACTGTAAAACCGTGCAGCATGCTCGAAGAACAAGCCTCGAAGCAAATCGAACGATCGGAAAAATCTTGTGTTGTTGTGATTCAAAATGGCGGATCAATCGGTGGAGGACCTACTGGATTCTTGGGGAATGTCAAAATATAAGGACAATTTTAAAAGTAAGTACCTACTTCCTAAGTCTTTTATAAATATTCCTTTTAGCATACTATTCTGTGTTTTCGCGTTCCATTCTTTAACGTCACCCGACTATATTCACCACGCTTATTCCGAATCTGCAAAATCTTTATTCGGTGTCAATAAATAAGCGAGAAATAGGCAGTAAAGCGTCAAACCCATACATTTCAGTAGGTTTGGTTAGTTTTTTACTTTCCCGGGTACCACTGGTAGGGAAAGTATTGTGATCGTGCGGGAAAAAAAATTAGATAACGACGGATATATCCATTTTGAAACCCCAAGACGATTAAGACCATTTCCAGAAAAATGTCTGTCTATGTCTGTATGTATGTCTGTATGTAATCTCTCACGATACTGCCGAGCCGTTGAACCGATTGATTTGAAATTTAGTATATAGGCATAGTCTCACCTGGAATGCACCCATTAGTTTTTGTCTGTCAACTGTCAAACCAAACTGTCACTGTTAAAAATTGACAGTAACTATATCTCACCGAAAATTACTTGTGATATATCATTTTTTTATTAAAAAAATAGGTTTGTTTTTTATAGGCTTTTATAATTTCACCTGTAGGTATGTACCTCACTAAGTTACTTTTCTGACGACTCAGCTTACATTATTTTACCTTTATTCTAGAGGAAGGTGTCACGTTGGAGGCGCTGCATGTTCTATCCAAGGACCACATTAATCGTCTCGTGCCGTGGGTCAAAGTTAAGGGTACGGAGTATAAGTCACACACAATACTTACCGAGGATGTAGATGATTTAGGAGGTGTTACTTTCATGGTAATTAGAAATATTTATATGTATAGCGACGAAAGGGTAATTTTTGAATGTGCTATGTTTAATACATTGGAATTTGATGATCATTTTAATAGCTTTGAAGTTGCGGTTCCCGATAATGAGAAAAAAAAAATAATTTTCTATGATTCACTTGCATGCCATGTTCCAAATAATATTACAATCTTGTCTAGCGGGCAGAGATTTATAACACTAAGGTCTCAGTTGTAATTTAAAGGTGTGCATGTTTCGAATCACATAATTATTGTATTGTCTTACCAGAGAAAAATAATAGCGAGCAACAACTTTTTCTGTGAATAATATGTTTGTTGCACTTCCAGATTGTTTGGTGTTATGATATGAAGACTCTGTGGCCGACAAGCTTCATTTCTGACGTCCGATGAACCTTGTAAAATTTAAACTGCCCTTTGCTAGCACAAATTCTAAAAAATAATTTGATAAGGTCCCCGGACGTCAGAAATGAAACATGTCGACCGTACGTAAAGTTGCCGATTGAATTTGTAATACAAGGTATGCAAAAAGATGTACTGATTTCATTCGACCTTTCATAACAAACCGCTTTTACATACTGTACATCAATATTATTAATGTTTTTAAGTTTACGCTGTTATTTGGCATTATGTAATATTTTAATTTTAGGGATTACGGAATTGTACTGATTTCATTCAACCTTTCATAACAAACCGCTTTTACATACTGAACATAAATATTATTAATGTTTTTAAGTTTACGCTGTTCTTTGGCATTATGTAATATTTTAATTTTAGGGATTACGGAATTGTACTGATTTCATTCGACCTTTCATAACAAACCGCTTTTACATACTGAACATAAATGTTATTAATGTTTTTAAGTTTACTCTGTTCTTTGGCATTATGTAATATTTTAATTTTAGGGATTACGGAATTGTACTGATTTCATTCGACCTTTCATAACAAACCGCTTTTACATACTGTACATAAATATTATTAATGTTTTTAAGTTTACGCTGTTATTTGGCATTATGTAATATTTTAATTTTAGGGACTATCAGTGTATTTGATTTACATAAGTCGACGTTTCGCCTGCTATGTCACAGGCTTCATCAGGTACCAGAGTACGGGCACCGGGGTGTATCTGGTGCCCGTTGTACCAAACATCAAACTAAGTTGGAAGTTAGGTACAATGGGCACCAGACGTCTGCTCCAGGAATTCCCGTGGTTCCTGATGAAGGCTTTGACGTAGCCGGCGAAACGTCGACTTATGCAAGTTAAATCCACTGTTAATCCGTAAAATAAAAGAAGTGAGCATTGTGATTGTATAAAACGGCTATATATGTGTAGGCGGAGCATCGTGTTCTAATTACACGACATATCGGCACCTTTCTGTAATAATGTGAGTTAAAAAAATAAATACAACTAAATGTTTATTTTCTTTGATTTCAGTCTCCTCAGCTGAAAGCAACGAAACGTCTAGTGAGATGTAGCCAACAAGTGAATTTTGAGCCCTCACTTACAGGCCTACTCGCTATTGTGGGCGAGTAAGCTTGGTACAGTAGTGCCCAGCTGAGAGTTCCCATCTGCTGATGTAGTAAGGACATAAAATATGTCCTTACTACATCAGCCAATAGGAATTCTCAGTTGGACAGTACTGTATGTGGGGCCCAGTTCATTTGGCTACATCTTACTAGATGTTTAGTTGTTTTCAGCTAAACAGCGTAGCTGTGAAACCCAAACAATTTAGGTACACTTACAAACGTAGTTTAGCTACGTATAACTGAACAGTTTGGCTATCTACTAATAAACACTTTAGCTATGTATTACTGAACACTTTAGCTATCTTCTACTGAACAGTTTAGCTACCCACTACTGAACAGTTTGGCTATCTACTACTAAACACTTTACCTATGTATTACTGAACACTTTAGCTATCTATTACTGAACACTTAGCTATCTATTACTGAACACTTTAGCTATCTATTACTGTACACTTTAGCTATCTTCTACTGAAGTTTAGCTACCCACTACTGAACAGTTTGGCTATCTACTACTAAACACTTTACCTATGTATTACTGAACACTTTAGCTATCTATTACTGAACACTTAGCTATGTATTACTGAACACTTTAGCTATCTATTACTGTACACTGAAGCTATCTACTACTGAACAGTTTATCTATCTGCTACTGAACAGTTTTGTAAAATTTTAGCTCTTTTCGTTTAGCTGTGGTACCTAATTGTTTAGGTGTCACCACAGCAGCTAAACTGTTTTGTAATTATTTACTGAATCTTCGGTAACTAGTTACAAAACAGTTTTTTCAGTGTTCTAGCATTCAACTTTACAAATACACACGTCGCGGCGCGGCCTCCCGGATGGCGCAAGTTGCACGCAGTTTTAACACGATTAAAACTTTCCTGAAAGGTGTACAGTTTCCTGGAAGCACTGAAGGAAATTTTCAGATGGGAATTTTCCGACGCTCTCCGTTTGTTTCTATTGTTCTGACTTTTGCGCTGCGTTTTCTAGGTTTCTTAACATCGCTCCAGACACATTTGAAGTGTTTCTAGACTTCAAAGAGGAGTAATTTCAGTAATTTATATCATCTTCCTTGCACATATTATTACTAATGATATTGATAGTATTATAAATAGGATGGAAACGAATTTACCGCGTGAAATTTGTAGCACCCGACGTTAGACAACGGCTGCTGTAACGTCACCGAAACGTCGGGTGCTACAAATTTCACGCGGTAAATTCGTTTCTATCCTATTTAGAATGTCAAACAGCCGCGATAGTCTTCGATTTGATATTGATAGTGTTACGCAGCTATGCCATATTTTTGATGAATAATATGCCATATTCCGACCCCCTCCCTTTTCGAGCCTCACTTGATTAATGGACGTTCCCTTGGCAGAAACATACGTTATAAAAGAAATAGTATATGAGTGGCCGCCAAAAATACTGATGAAAACATGAGCAGCTGTCATGGCAGGTGGTCAGGTGTTTGATTTTAAACAAGCGAGGCATTAACTTCCGATCCTTGGTTTAGATTAAAGTTCTATGACTATGTAGCTAACGGTTCTTGTGTAGTTGGGCCATTAAGAGCTGTTCAAGATTCAGCTCCTGTCCAGTAGCCTCCTCGAAGAGGGGACTACCCCGGTAAGGACTCCAGTAGCCTCACAGAAGAGGGGTCTATCCCGGTAAAGACTCCCCATGAAACGGTAGGTAGATCAGTTGCCCTAGGGGATGGGATCGCGCGCTGCTGGGCGGTTTGCGCAACGTGCTTCGTCAACCAACCGACTGTGCACTCCGGCGAATGGTTGAAGGAGTCTGGAAATGATATCTTCTTCTCCGTCGTTCCCTCATTACTGAGGATCGTGGCCACTAGACAACATTTTGCCTAAGAGGCTCCTCCACTTCGACCTGTCTTCTGCATGGCGGGTCGCAGATTGTCTTGACCCTTTTGTAACTTCTTTGATGAGGTCGTTCCATCTGGCCGGTGATCTGCCTCTGCTTCTTCTTCCCTTCACCAAACCCCCGGAAAGCATTTTCTCCAGATTCTCTGGGTTTCTCCTGGCAACTTGACCGAAAAACTGCAGGACCCTTCTCATGCATACGGTGGAGAGCCTCACTTGGATGCCGAGTTCTTCCAGGACAGATTTGTTGGGTCGGCGTGCTGTCCATGGGATTCCTAGCATTTTACGCCAACACCACATCTCCAGTGCATCGATTTTGGTGCGTATCCGAGCCTTCAGGGTCCCTGTCTCCGATGCATAGAGAAAGATCGAGAAAACCAGAGCTCGAACCAGCCTGACCTTAGTCCGCTTGCTTATACCCCGATTCTTCCACAGCCTTTCTAGCTTGCTCATGGCCGATCTTGCCATCTGGCTTCTGTGTGAGACTTCATTTTCACAGTTTCTGTCGTTGCATATCATGGAGCCCAGATAGACAAAATCTTTCACAGCTTGAAGGAAATGATATACTGTTTCCTAAGCATCGTGGAAATAATATACTGTTTCATAAGACGACTCGTTAGCCATCTGATTCCGAGTGAAAAGCGTCAAAGGACGCCACGGTCTGCGATAAATTCGATCTGAATTACGGTAGGCTTAATGGTTTCTCTTTCCAGTGCTTCGCGATAAGGCGTTGGATTCTCGCGGATTTGTTAGCGTAGTTAGACGGTGGACTGTGTTGTCGCTAAGTCTCTGCGTTCACTCCATAGAAGAGAAAATGATTTAATATCGTTATAACTTTCAGGGGTGACGGGTTCGCCCTTAGTAGTTGCCAATTCTGAATTGTACGCCTTGTTATGGGCTCCTACAATATAGCGCAAGCCTGGATCATAGGATCATTTTCCATTCGTTGAGGGAGTTTTCTTGGTGCAGTCTATTGATAACTTTTATTTCTGAAAATACTTTATCCATCTTAAGTGATGTCGCAAGAACGAAACGACCGCCTATGGACCAGGGGTTCTTAACATTTTTAGAAAATGTACGAGGGATGACTTAACCCCTTGGCTCGCGAACTAAAAATTTAGCCGTCACTTATGCGCGTAACAGTTTCGCGCGTGAAGTCGACGACCTTGAGAAAAACGACTATAACTTGTAAACCACTATACGGATCATAAAAAGAATAACTGTAAAATGATCGCATTGAAAACTAAAATATAAAACATTATAACCTTATCTCCTAAAACAATTAGGATAATAATAAATAAATATTAGAAAGTTGGCGAACTGAAAAAAGTCGCCTATAAAATCATTTCGATGTTTTTATCACAAAATACGAAAAATATGCAAAAATTGTAAATACAGTTATGTTCTTTATTAAATGCTTTACCAAAAGTATTATTTTGTTTTAATTATTTGCATACAAAAATATTTAGTTATTCAGCCAAGAAAAATTTGATGTATTCTCGTAAAAAAAATAATTTTATTTTATATTTGTGACCACATAGGGTGTTTTTTTATATGAAATTCTTTTATAATAACTTTACCACTACATCACACTTCTTAGAAAATCACACCAGAACCTTCAGCTTTGTCTGCTATTATAGAAAAATCTAAAGTTTTGAGAGTTAGTGTCGGAAACTTGATAATAAGCTTTGAAATCTCATAATATAAAATTAGTTGAAGTTTTTCAAATATATTGTCTCATTATATGCTTATTATATGTCCAATAACTAATTATTATACTCATTTATTATATGTCCAATTTTATTATATGTACACTTATTATATGTCCAATAACCAATTATGTACTAAACAACTTGAAATGAACAAAACACGGCAAATTCTGTGATTATATACGATGTAAATGAAATAATAGCTAATAAAAATGAAATGCAGGGCTTCTCGAAAAATGATTATTGGCCAGAACAGGGCCGTTATGTGCTAAACAAGTATGTATATAAAAAACACGGCTGCCGTTACAGAAAGTATTTATAATGATTTTTATTACAGTTTTAATAAAATATTTGTGGTTTATATATTTATCCATATAAATACATGTATATATCCGGAATGTACTCAATCAGACCTTTCATTTGACACTAAAAACGATATATTTATATTAATTTATTGACATTTGGACATTTAGACAACTACTTGATATTTGGACAGTAAATGTACCCTATAATACTCAAAATGACATAAAAATTCTAATAATACCACACAATTCTAAATCTGTTCAAGCGTTTAGATGTTATGGTGGAATAAAAAAACGGAAAACGTATGTTAGGAATTCTCTGATATCGTTAGTTATCGATGATCAGAGTTCCAACTTTGTGACGTGATGGTTTCCTCGTCGAGTACATGCGGTAGATAAATACAGTGTTTATTAAAAATAGACCATTTAAATATCCCAAAGAGAAGTTAATAGGAGGGATGGCTTACCAGTGATAAGCTGATGGATGGCTTACCGTTGGCAGGGAATGATTATGCTAATTTTACGTGATGTTTCTATATATCAGTGGAATATCTATTGGTGGGATAATTTTCATGTGAATTAAAAAAGTCATCACTATGAAAGACGTTCTTTTCTATACAATGATATATTGCTTTGTGCGAAAGACTCGTTTGAAAATTAAATTATAATTTCTTTAAATACTATTTGTCATCAGGCAAGTCGACAGTTTTGCCTGTTAAATTACGTCAACTGCATCTTGGAAATATATTTTTTTGTTGATTTAAATGTTACATGGATCATAATCATAAGTAAATACGCATACATATTCATATTCATATTCATTTTATTAGTATACTGGTATACAAGTCAGATACAGATTAGCAAACATTCATACATATTCGCAAACAAACATTTTTTTATCGTAAAGAAAAAACAATAAACAAAACTAAACGAAGAAAAAACACAAGAACAATGTAAAAAAAAGAAATACAAGACAAAATGCAAAGAGATCATTTAATACTTTAGCCACCAAAGCATTTTAGACTTCACTAGAGTAATATTCCTCCAGTGAGTAAAACGCCTTATCTGTCAGGTATCTCTTAAGGCGTCTCTTAAACACGTCAAGAGATTGCGCCTGCCTAATGTGCTCGCTGAGTTTATTGTACGCCGCTGGGCCGGCGATATAGGCTAGCGTCTTCGATTTGGATAATGCATGACTTATCCAAAGTAGCATACTACGGGATCTTCTTGGATAGTGATGATGCACACCATTCACTTCAAAATCGGCTAGATTTCTGCGAACGAACAGCGCTACTTCCATTATATAAATGGACGGCAGCGTCATGATGCAGAGATCTCTAAACAGAGGCCTAGCTGGCGTATCAAGCACCACACGCGCTATTGTGCGGACTGCACGCTTCTGCATAACGAAAGTCCTCTACCTCCCGGCTGCTCGCCCCCATAACTCCGCGCCGTACGTTAACAGTGAATGAACGTATGCATAGATGAACCCTGACCACATTACACTCCTTTTTTGTTGGGCGGTCGTGTAAAAATGTATTATTCATATGCTATGATGAACAAAACGTCATGTCTTAAAAAAACATTATTATATATTTTTTATATTTGTGATATATTGGGGAAATCGCCTTTCCTTTTTTTTATATCAATGGTTTCCATTTTGTATTAGAAACAAATCAGTATAAAGCGACATTTGTCTAAAGTTGTTAAAATCTAAGAAAGGTACGTACCTATATTTTACTTTCCCGGCCCACCAGCCGAGCAGAAGGGAAAGTGTTATGAACGCGCAATTTTTTTTCGTGATGAAGACGGAAATATTCATTTTGCGCCCCCTGAGACGAGTAAGACCATTTCAGATTGAAGCCTGTCTGTGTGTCCGTGTGGCTGTGTGTGTGTCTCTGTGTGTGTGTGTGTGTGTGTGTGTGTGTATTTGTGTTGGTGTGTAGGAATTCATCCACTATAGCGCCCAAAGACTTAATCCGATTCAGCTGAAATTTGGTATGCAGGCATCATTTGGTTAATTCAAACTTATATACATAGTATATCTGGTAAATAAATAGTTCATTGAATTAATTTATATGAAAATATAATTAGGGAAATATATCGACGCTTTTCAAGTGTTGTATCCTACCATTCCTAGCACAAAATCGGACGGAAATAAGTATGGATAAATATTGTATTTTCTGTAGTAAATATATCTTTAAAAAATTCTTTGAATACGCTCGACCATCTGAATGTATTTGTTTTCAATTGTATACCAGATGACGGAATTATATACAAGTATGATACAGACTATACAATTACATTACATTACATTTTCGTCGTGTCCAATTGACGGCTAAAGACCGCTCTTGGAAGTGTCAAAATAATAGGGTTAGGTAGTAAGTTTCGTTACTACTCTTTACTGAATATACATAGGTAGTCAAGAATTAACTACTAGATTGTCAAACTATAAATATAAGTAATCAAAATAGAAGCCTAATATTTGAAGTAGTTAGTAATTCGAAAAGATACGTAGTAAAATTATTCATCATAATATTCAAATTGTCATTAACATGTTAAATAATCAAATTAAATCTTCTTTATGCATTTTAAACTAAAAGTAAAGATATAAGACCGTATAAAATAATCAGACAAGAAGGATCTATTTTTTAAGTAATTTAAATGGGCACAATATTTGAAAAATCATGGCCCTCAAATTCGGCCATATTATAGAAAGGGTGGCCTATCAGCATCTCCTTGATGTTTTTTTTAATGTTATGTCCTCCAGCTTTTTAAATTTTGTAGGGAGTAGATTATAGAATTTAATGCTAAGGTACAAGTAGCTTTTCTGTACTTTTGCCAGTCGTATTCGGGGTACGCATAAAAGGGAGCTACCGCGGGTATGATGCGAGTGAATGTCTGCATTAATTATATAGTAGAAGCATGAATATTATTAAATGAATATTATTAAACTGTTTGCATATGCGAATTACAAAACCGGCCGTTTTGGTAGCACGATTGCAAATATCTATAATGTGTGTACGGTAATTCAACTGCGTATCAAATGTAATTACCAGGTCTCTCACCTCGGTTGACCTTTATAAAATTGACCCGTTTATTGTATATGGGAGCACGCAAGGTGCTTTCTTTTTGGTTATGGTTAAAACAAAGCACTTATTAGTGTTGAATTCCATGTCATTGACAGATCCTTATATTTTATTCATTTATTTATTTATTTAATTTATTTATTATTAGGAAAACCAACAGCTAATTATAATTTAACAAAAAGACGGAGTAGTATAACAGAGAGCCAATTAAAGGTTTTCACGTTTAAGTAACGTTGTAGAAACATATGTGATCTTTCAATTAAAGCTATCGGTTAAAAGTAAATCAAAAATATTTAAAAATTAGTGCTAAAGAATTCACTGTTCAGCCGCTGCCTAGCTGAGTTAATACTCGTACAGAATAGATCAAAGTCAAATCTTTTAATCAAATCATTGAAATTGTCACTTGTCCGCCACAGAAATGAATTTTGTCTAAAGTTGGTACCAACATAAGGAACATGAAGAGCAGGGTTAAATCTATTGAGTTGGGAAGGAACAAGGAGATTAATTTAATTTAGTAAGTCGGGACAGTTAATATTATTGGAGGTGATTTTTAGCAAAAAATCGGTTGTCTGTAAAGTCGGTTTACTGACGATAGTTGAACGTGACAACGTCATAAGAAAATACTGATGGAATGGTAGCATTTGAAGCAGTTTCATTTAAGATTCTGATATTGTTTATTACAAACACCCAAAAATATATGATTTTATACTCACCGATTTGACTACAACATGTAAATGTAAGATTGTATAGCAGTACTTATAATTGTATAATTGTTTATTGTTTAAAGTTTATTGTTTTTTTTAATTTGAAAGTTTGAAATCTCAAACTGTTAAATAACGGTTTGAGAAGCGTTTGAGCATGCTGCGACATCTAGCGGTAGGTAATACGTCGTAAATAAACAATATCAGAGACATTTTACCAATCGCTAGATAGCGCATCGTAATGATAGCTTTTCATACTTTTTTTTTTTTTTTTAATAAAAGTTGCTTACTTCGTTGCACTTCGTTGTACCCACAAGAAAATTGTCCGTTCAGTAATAACATTCCGTATATCAAGAATACATATAAAATTATGTCAAGAATTTAAATCAAGCTAGTGATTTTCATTTTAACTATTTTAGACTGATGTTAGTAAATAATTCTTGTCGCAACCGGTAGATGGCAGCATTTATATTGAATAATAAATATAATAAATAAAACGCCTCAGAGCGAGGTAACGCCGCATGAGTCATGTTTTTTCGTGCGTGCAGCAGGCTCCATCGATTTATAAGACGTTGTCACGTCAAAAAGTGTATCTATATCTTACTGTATTTTATCTTATTAAAGGTGTATCTATGTATATCTTACTGTATTTTTTCTGCTTCTATATCTTGCGGATATTTTTCTTGCTCTACAAATTAACCAAAGGTTGTTGACCCCTGTGTCCGGTGCAGGCGAACAATGGCTGCTCTCCAGTTCTGTGAAACCACGCAGAAACAAGCTTTGACAGTGATAATAATTGAGCGTTCTCTTCCTTTCCCACTGAAAATAAGCTACCGGGAAAATCTCCACGTACTTTCAGAAGAAGTACTAGTATTACACGGTGAGCGCATCGAGAGTACCATTTCCTGGGCGTTAAAGTTTTCAATGATAATTATCTCGTAGTAGCCTTGGTAGGCGAAAGTATAATTTGATTTATTACCAAGAAGGAAAAATATTTTTTTTTTGGATAAAAATGCCCACCTTTAAATAAAAAAAAACATATTTTGCCGCCCCCTAGAGAGTGCCGCCCTGGGCTATAGCCCAGTCAGCCCATTTACAACCCTGGGCCTGGGTCTCTCGTGCCACTACCAACTACGGGAAATATTCCATCGCTTATGGGCTGATGTGCACGTACGACTCTCGTTTCTCCACCATCGACATTTTCAACCTCAACCAACCGACGTTGGTTACAGAATTATTCAAATCATTGCACCTAACGAGCTTGTTAATTCCTATCGTACTTAGTTATATACTTTCCATACAACATATCAGTAGCTACTATAAATATTTATAAATATCTATAAATATTTATTATATATCTATAAATTTCTATAAACATCAATAAATATCTGTATCTATATATCCACTATACGACCTATCTATATCTTTATGTATATCTATATACATATACACATACCATCGTCTAACTCCTTCTTCTTAATCACTTCCAGTTCTCTACCTCTTCCATCGGTTTCTATATTAATTTTTATATTTAATATGAACTTAGTTTATTTTATAATTATTTTTTAAGAGTAAGATGCTGAAATCCAAATGTGTAATATGCGGAAATCTGTCTTTCGTAGGAAACGATTATCGGCGTAATGTTTTTCTTTTTTTTCTACATTATGTTTATGCACACGTATGTATATTGTATGCGCTGTATGTTTCCAGAAATAAAATAAAATAAAAATAACAAAAATAAAAATATAAAAAAATATTTTAAAAAGTATACAGAAAACGGCTTAAACTATATTGATGAAATTTTGGAGGAAGATTGTTTTTATATTAATACAGCGTTCTTAGTTGTTCTAGAAAACTCTATTAGTATTGAATGGGACTGTTTATCTATATTAATAATTAGGCTGAAGAGTTTGTTTGTTTAAACGCGCTAATCTTTGGAACTACTGGTCGGATTTCAAAAATTCTTTTTGCATTCGATAGAACAATTTATCAGGCTATAGGCTATGATATATCTATATGAACACGCAACCGTGTGATCAGGCAAGTTACATTACATTACATTTTCGTCGTGTCCAATTGACGGCTAAAGACCGCTCTTGGACGTGTCAAAATAATTGTGCTAGGTAGTAAGTCTCGTTACTACTCTTTACTGAACATACATAGGTAGTCAAGAATTAACTACTATATCGTCAAACTATAAATATAAATAATCAAAATAGAACCCTAATATTTGAAGTAGTTAGTTATTTGAAAAGATACGTAGTAAAATATATTCATCGTAATATTCAAATTATCAGGAAAATGTTAAATAATCAAATTAAATCTGCGTTATGCATTTTAAACTAAAAGTACAAATATAAGACCATATAAGATAATCAGACAATAAGGCTCTACTTTTTTAAGTAATTTAATGGGCACAATATTTGAAAAATCATGGCCCTCAAATTCGGCCAGATTACAGAAAGGTCCTACCGTTAAGCCCGATTGGAGAAATATACGTTTTTATTGACAGTTCCAAACGATTGACGCGAATTTCATATGACTTCTTACGGCAGAATTAATCAATATTTATGATCAGCTCTTCAATATTTTTATGGTCAGTTTTTTTATGATCTGACTCAGATTGGTATAGATAGATAGATTTTTATTCGAAGTAGACTTACAGTACTTTCCGAATGTCCTTTGTTTCTAGACATTTATGCCTTGCTTGTAGGCTTTACCATTGATTACTACATTATATAATCAATGGCTTTACGTAATAGTAATAATAATAATAATAATAATAACACTTTACAAATGGTTTTCATAGCTATGTTACACAAAAACGACTTGACCAGACCAATGTATCGCTTAAAAAATCTTCAATTTAATAATAGCCTTTAGAGCACAAAGTATCTTTAACAATTTTTCTAAATTTAGTGTCTGGTAAAAGGGTTAGTTCCTCAGGCAAAGTGTTATAAAAGCGAACACTGTCTCCAATGAAAGATTTACTCACTTTTGCTAACCTAGAGCCCGTAATGGCTAGTTTATTTTTGAACCTGGTGTTCCTATTGTGAATGTCACCCAACCTACAGAACCTGTGCAAGTTTTTACGAATATAGGTACATTAGTTTATCGAATATATACTGACTATAAACCGTCAGAATATTGATCTTTTTAAATTTCTCTTTTAGCGATGATGGATCGTATGGCTCTTTTCTGCAAAGTAAATATCGTATGACGTAGGATGTACTACGGTCAGCTACTGGACTATAGAAAGTGAATCGCTTCGCCTGTTGCCAGTAGATACGGGGATGGGAATTGGATGCAGTTAATTTGTTCAGTTCTTGCTTAGGATGCGAAAGTCTCAACGTGCATAGAACACGCTACACATATATCTGCATACATACATACATAGGTACGATAAAAGTGTACAGCATACTATAAGGTATACATGCTAACGCATAAAATGTAACAGGAGAATTAAAGAATGGCGGGTATTTTATAAGGTTTGATATCATTAATCAATATCCAGGGTTACAAATCCTCGGCGTCGTGGGAAACTACTATCGCGTACGACCACTCAAGTGTGGAGGATAAGCGCGTCCTCACAGTGACTCGCTCATCGGCAACGAAGGTTGGCGCACTTCTAGCAGCACTAATTTGAACGCATAGGTTCTAGCAGTACTAATCAAGCGGTTATCACAATAACAATGGTGTGTCGTTTTGTCGATGTACGCCGGGAGCTAATGGGCCCTTGCTGAGTTGGCCACGAAGACGCATTCTGTTCAGGGTTGGTCACACTCACGGGTCAACACCCATCCGGCGGCCTCCACGCATGAAGTGCGAGCCCGGGCAGGACTCTGGCCTTAATGCTAATTTCCCCTAGGAATCAACCTTCTGGCGCTCCCGGACGGTCTGCACACCGTGCGGCGTAAGCCAATCGACGGTGTACTCCGACTAACAGTCGGGGGAGTCTGGAAGCAGTACTGTTTCCTATAAAGCGGGGGTGGTTGCGGACCTCACGGCGACTGCTCTTGAAACGACCATCGGCTACTCGATGCCATGGTCCGCGATAGATTCGGTGCACACCGTCTCACCACTTCTTAAGGGAGAGGACCGCGCAAGCGACCTCGAACTCGTAACCAATCGAAAGACCGGAGTAATCAGGTCACAATTGTAAGTAAGGGCTTGAGTGTGAGCCCGCTGGGTAACCCACCTAGTTATCTCGCGGTTAAGGCGTTGGCCTTTTACGGGCATGTGGCGGAGCTTGGCGGTGGACTGTTTTTGTCCAAGTCTTCTGCGTTTACCTCACGGGGGATAGAGCGACTAATCGTTAAAACATCCTGAGGTGACGGGTTCGCCCGTTGTAGTTGCCAACTCTATATGCCGATGTACGCAATCTTGTAGGTTTTTAGCGAGTTTTCCAAGTTTTCTACTTTCACCACACGGGAGACGGAACGATCATTATCGCTAAAACTTCCTGAGGTGACGGGTTCGCCCGTTGTAGTCGACACCTCTAATTGCAGGTATTTCTCTTAATAATTGCTTTCAGCTTCTTCACTACCGACGGACGCGTCTTCCTTAAATATACAATATACTTCAAGCCCAACATAGGACTTAAATATATAATATACTACATTATATTATCTACTAGATGACCCGGTGAACTTCGTACCACCTAAAATTTATTTGATTGTAACTCTTCATAAGAGTTTATTAATCCTAATGAACCTTCCAAATCTAATTCATTGAAATCTATAATATGGCCGAATCATGTACGGTTTGAGTTTCGTTTGATGTGTTTGTGATTGAAATAAATTCAATGTATTTAATTTACATGATAATATATAAATGCATTTCACATTCAACAAAAAATATTGTTTTAAAATATGTTTTTCGAACACGGGACATACAGTTGTCCATGCGCGAAATACGGAAATTCCAAGTTAATTCCGCAAACTTCCAACATGCGTGATTTGTCATGGTGAAGTCCAGTCGCATGGGGAATCTAAATTCCGCTTTCCAGAATTACCAAGTTTACAACTGTAGATTGTCTTTCGTATGTCGCAAAGGAAAAGATGCGCCAAATCGCCTCGTTGCTACTGACATAGCGACACGTCTGATACTGAGATACACCTCGTTTGAATTCCTCACAGCGAAAACAGCCATATCGCTTCATTTTACGTATTGATGAAAATGCAGTATTCCACATTGATTTGCGCTTTAAAAGCCTTTAACAATATGGCTCAATCTAACGATTGACCACATTTACATCTTGCCCTTTGACCTTCACAACTGCAGATCGCCCATTGTCCGCATTGATCGGCGACGATACAATGGGTATCCGTCATTGCCTGTGATGGTGTTAGCAATCAGGTCTCTCGGGTAACGCCTGGAACAGTTACTATCTAGCATACAGGGCGAGATGTTGTTATAAACTTAGCGAAGTCCATAGATTATATTCTTAGGCACCACTGCAAGCAATTTCATCTTGTATTAAGGCCGAGATGATGGAATCATCTCACATCAGTGCGGTTTGCACTTGAAGTAGCTTGCCGCACATTTGACTGACTTCGTCGACCTATGTTATCTCTTCTTCTCGACATTGTAATGGACACTGTAAAACGACACGGAATTGTTTTCACGCTCACTCAAATCGATCGAAATTTCCATGAGGTCTTTACAGTATTGAAATCCCCAAACTAAGTCCAAATTTGTGGTATGTCATTAAAAAAAACGGTTGTGTCACTCCAAGACCTGTCAAGTAGCCAGGAAAGTAATTCATCTGAATATTAATATCATTAATCCTAAAACCACAACTTCCCCCCCCCCCCCCCCCCAACCTAGCGACACCCTTTAATACTCGAAAATCGAAATCGTTTTCGACTTCGACTTTTCGACTTTTCCGACTTTTTTAATTTTTCGACTTTTTTGACTTTATTGACTTTTTTAAC
The DNA here is from genome assembly GCA_944548615.1 of Micropterix aruncella. Lineage (NCBI taxonomy): Eukaryota > Metazoa > Arthropoda > Insecta > Lepidoptera > Micropterigidae > Micropterix > Micropterix aruncella. The sequence goes on along the minus strand of OX155971.1, from coordinate 2,974,753 downwards.
TTTTTCGGCTTTTTCGACTTTTTTTACTTTTCCGACATTTTCGACCTTTTCGAATTTTTCGACTTTTTTAAATTTTGCGACTTTTCCGACATTTTCGTCATTTTCGACTTTTTTGACTTTTTCGACTTTTGACTTTTTTGACTTTTCCGACTTCTTCGACTTTAACGACTTTTTCGACTTTTTCGGGCAAACAAAACAAAAAAATAATAATTCAAATCGGTCGAGTCATTTCCGAGATCCTGCGAGACTAACGCACGGCGATTCATTTTTATATATAAGATTACAACACGATGATATCGTTATTTCATCAATTTTTTTTACGAGATTTTATTCATACCTGCAGAAGAAGGAAAGAATATATAAGAACTATATCATTATCTATCTTTTTAACTGACTTCAAAAAATATCAATTCAGTTGAATCTTTTTTTTTAATGTTTGTTACCTCAGAGCTCTGCTGTTTATGAACCGATTTGGAAAAATATTTTTTCATTTGAAAGGATATACTTACAGATTGGTCCCATTTTTATCAAAATCCTGGTCTGATGATGGTATCCATAAGGAATTGAGGGAACTCCTCAAATATTATCACATGAAATTGAAAATTTACATGTTGGTTCAATTCCGATGACAATGCATTTTTTAAAAATAGTAAGCGTGACCTGATTCTATACCTTGGTTTGGCTCCCGACGAGGAGACAACTCAACGGCCAACAGCACAGACACGAAATTTTGTATATGCATTTAATTTCGACAGCGCGTTCTAAGTTTCACCAAGACAGGACTGCGGTACCCAGGGTTGGCTTCCAATGAGGAAGCTCCTCAACGGTCAACAGCACAGATACGAAATTTTGTATAAGCATTTAATTATGACAGCCCGTTCTAAGTATCACCATGACAAGGCTGCTGCACTTATAAAAAAAAGAGTCGGTTTTTTTGTGAAAATGTGTTCTTTTAATTTATTCCTATTTATATCCTTATCGTCAGGAAAGAACCGACCTTGCCAATAGGTAGACATCGAACCTGATTGAGATACACAAAATTCTCACATATTATTATGATGTACTTTGGCTAAAGAATATTCACAAGTTCAACGTCAACAAAAACCTTCAAAGCCACAGCAAAAAACTCAACTGAGCAAAACTTAAATCTAATACTCTCAAGAACGTTCTGCAAATTAAAGTAGTAGACTTATAGAATAAACTACCATTTGAAGTGATTAGTGCAAGCTCTGTCAATCAATTTAGAAACAGGCTAGATTTATACCTAAAAAGTGTTAATATATTTATGACTAGCTTTAAAAGATCTGTTCTTGACCTATCAGCAAAGCTGCCTGTCCAGAATAAAAAAAAATCAACTCAATTCAATTCTTTATTGAGAAATCACCCAGTATTAATATTTTTTTAATGTATGCAGATTTAAAACAAATAAAAACGGTTACGGATTTCAATAAAATTACATAAAGTAGTTTTTTTTTTAACTACTTAACAAAACTAATGTACCTTCAATTTTAGAACTACATAAGAGTATGCAGGGTGTGTGTGTATGTGTTTGTGGGAGTGTGTTGAGCGCGTAAGTGTGGATGTGAGCTTGTATGATATTAGTAATGGCGTATATAAAATATAATAATAATAATCAATAAAAATAGCTAAAAACGAATAGTCAGCTTATTGTATCGGTTAGGGTTTGATTTACGGAGTATTTGTAAGTGATTATGGAATTATTGATTATGGATTATGGATTAAGTGATTATGGAATAATAATAATAATCGCCGTTACGGTGTCAGATCAGTAATTCTTCCAATCGTTAATTAAATATCAGAGGTCAGCGAGCGAGAATTAGCTGGCTGAGTGTAGTGAAGTTTTAGCGGAAATTCTGGATATACAGCTGCAGAAGTACAATTCAATTTGGCAACCATCCGCACTGACTACCTACGTTAATTAAAAATGCAACGTCGCCGAGTCGTGTGCCCATCAGCAGGTAGCCATCGCTAGCCATAGCTAAGGATCGAGCCCAGTGGGACCCCACAATATATTTTTTTCGATGTATATACTCAGACAATGAATCCATGAATACTTATATAAAATTATTATTTAAATGGGTACAATATTTTTAAATTCATGGAACCCAAATTCAGTCAGATTAAAGAAAGGGTGGCATATCAGCATCACCTTAATATACATTTTTAAAATTAGATTGGACTGTAATTGGATTGAATTTAAACAAAGAGAGCAAGCTTAAATGTGGCTCGAATACTTATGAATAGCTAAAGGCTAGATATATGGCTAGTATTTTTGTGACAATTTAAGTAAGCGTACTCGTAGAACGATCATGAACGTCATGGAATATACAGATAACTTATTCTTTCAGACTAACAAATATTCATCGTTCTCCACTTGAAATAAGTCTGATGTGACTCTCTCAGAGGTGGCACTGAATCTTTCATCCGTTGCAGTCCAAACTTCGTAATATTATTTTCTCTCTCGGGGCGGTCGAGCTGACGCTTTTCAGTGTAGCTCTTTTATAAAAAGGAATAAGACCGGCCGTTTATGACGTTAAATGTTAATCGTTGTATGAAGTAAAATTTAGGAATCAAATTTTAAATAGTTGAGTGTGAGCGCTAAAGAAAATATTGTGTACCTACCAACATCAACATTTTAGATTTATATTTAAAAAGTATGATGAAACCAGCTAGTTTATTTATGAGGCCCAAATACCAATGTATTTAACCTTTAACCCTTGGAGTAAATGGGTATTTTCATGGATGCATCTGTCTCTTTTGCAGGATTTTCGGCGACATCGACCTTAAAGTACTATAACTACGAAACTACTACACCAATCATAAAAAGAACAACTGCACAATGATTGCATTGAAATTTCGAATATAGAATATTGAAATATCATTTTGTAAAACAATTAGATAATTATGAATAAATATGAGAACGTCAAAGAAGTGAAAAAAACGCGCGACCAGATTTGGTCGACTCGTACTCAACGGATAATTGTTTCGCGACCAGATTTGGTTGACTCATACTCAACGGGTTAACTGCTGACATTAGGGCCTGTCAGACACCGTCAACTGAAAACGGGCGATTTCCCTGTGATCTTTTTTGACATCGTTCTGTCCTTTCAGTGCCTATCTTAGGGGCTCTCTAGACGATCAAGCACGCTTGTCAAGCATCGCGTCGCGGGCTAAGAGGGGCTCGTAAACCGCAGGAAATATGCAAATATTTCAAAAAATATTTACCAACAATGCCTAATTTTGTAGTTTTATACCAGGGAGTCACGTCATTCATCAATCAATAACGTCTAATTAACGTGAGTCCCTTGTATAAACTATAACTTTTGGTATTTTATGTGAATATTAAAAAATATATATTTGCATATTTCCTGCGGTTTACGATCCCTTTCCAGCCCGCGACGCGATGCTTGACAAGCATGCTTGATCGTCTAGAGAGCCTCTAAGCTTGGGCGAATATCAGGATACTTTGCATTAGTGCAGATACTATAATGCATACTGTATGGCCTTACGGATGACTCACAGACGTCAAGTGGGTATTAGTCTATTAGTGTAATGTAAAATTAACAGTAGTGCAATATTTTTATATTAATTCATATAATATTACATATCGATCGAGCCTTTCTACCATTTTCTTTTATTAATGCTTAAAAATGGGTAAAACTCGTAAGACTTGAGACGTGGCGCGGCTGCAAGTTTGCACACTTTACCTCACCGCGACTTGAAGCAAGACGACTGAATCGAATCCACCGGGAGATAAATCTCTCTCATAGACAATTCGATTTTGTAATATGAAATGGAAGAATATCACGGTTGCTAGATGTTATAAATGAGATAAAACGAATTTACCGCGTGAAATTTGTGGCACCCAACGATTTGGCGATGTTGCATCGCCGTTGTCCAGTATAGACAACCGCCGTTGTCGGAGTCTACCCTGGACAACGACGGGTTCAACATCGCCTAAACATCGAGTGCTACAAACTTCAAGCGGTAAAACCGTATTATCTTATATCGATTTTAGAAGGTTATATATAGTATTAAGATATTATTTACCTCATTTATTAGTTATTCAAATTCCTTGTCTGTAATCTGCCGTCATAAATGAAAACACAGTTACTTTTTTTGAGAAAAACGATGTCAAAGTCAGTTGTTAAATATTTGTTTCCATGAACAAAGTAATCAATATAGATTATTTCTTTTAATTTTTCATGTTAAAAAATACTTAGAACTTCAATTCTGCATATAATTATATACTAAATTATAATTATTTATTTAATTAAATTAGATATTGTGTTTTAAATTAGGAAAATAATTTGATAAATTTTATATTTTAAGCTATAACACCGTAACTGAGTGGTTATTGCGTTATAGGTAAATTTTACCCATTACTGTGTTCCAACCATGTAGAAATAAAATAAATATATATTTTTAAATAAATAAAAAACTGCAGGCACCTTAAACACAGTAATTGAGATACTGTGATTAATTCGTGTATTAATAAATTAACTTTTAACAAAATTTTACCACAGTATCTGAAGAAGCCGTGTTGTAACCAAACAAAAATATTTCTTAAATGCTTATAGGTATTAAAAAAGATCACAGTAAATAATAGGTTACTGTATTTTAACATAAACATATATATATACTGTGTTTTTTATTTAAAATATTCTGTTTTTTTTAGTAAACACTGTGTTTTTATCTCAGGTATCTCGGTAACTATCCATCGACAGAAAAACCGAAAAATTTGCCTTATAGTACTCCAACTCGTGATTTTAAACAACCAAACTTGTATAAACGCAGTAAATGAAGTTACTGTGTTTTCATTTACGACGGCAGTAATACTTACCGACCTTTTTTGCTCTCTCTTAGCGAAGTCAAAGATTTAGTGGTATTTATTTTATTTTTACACGACGCCCCAACATAAAAGGAGTGTAATGCATTCAGCGTTTATCTATGTATGTTTTCCGTTTCTTTATTCCGCCATAACTTCTTAACGCTTGAACTAGACGTTTGTGGAATTGTAAGAATCGTTATGCCATCCCGTTATGCCATGTTATGGATACTTGAACTGTCCAAATATCAGGTAAGGAGTTGTCTAAATTTCCAAATGTCCAAATGTCAATAAATTAATATAAATATATCTTATTTAGTGTCAAATGAAAGGTCTGATGGAGTACATTCCGGAAATATGAATGTATTAATGAATAAATATATAAACCACAGATATTTCATAAAAATTCCGTAATAAAAATAATTATAAATACAATAGTTCACTTTTTGTAACGTCAGTCCTGTTTTTTATTTCTTTTAATATATTTACTTGTTTACTCTCTCTTGGCGGCTGAACATTACCGAAATAGTAAGTATGTAATGTCAAAGATTTAGTCATATTTATTTAATTTTTATTTATAGAAAAGTATTTTTATAATATTTTTTTCTTAACTGCAGTACATTATTACATTATCGCTAGAGGCTTCATTGTAAATTGTAGTAAAATAGAGAGCATTGCAGTCCAGTATTTTTTCAAATAGTCGATTTTCCGACATCAAAACTACCTGTTAAACCAATGGTTTTCATTTTGCAGAAAAGCACTGAGAGCAATTGCAGGAGTATGCCGTGATACACACTGCGAACCATACATTATTAAGTACAAAATATTGACTTTTATCTCTGAATATGTTTTAAAATGTCTGCTATATCCTAAATCTATACTAATATTATAAAGAGGTAAAGTTTGTGAAGTTGTAGGAAGTAATCTCTGGATCTACTGAATCGATTTTGAAAATTCTTTTACCAATAGAAAGCCACGTTATTTGTGAGTGTCATAGGCTATATATTAATCCGAGAAATTAAGAGACTTTTCGTGGTAGTCGGATTTCCAAAGTAAGTCGGAAAAAACGGTCGAACGAAAAGGTTTCTAACTAACGCTGCCTTAACGATGAGAGATATATGATTAAGTTCTAGAGAAAAGTTGTAGAACTTGATAATGCCTAGAAAAAAGTCAATAACAGCATATGTCTAACTTTTATATTTAAGTCACAAAAAGTAGTTTTTCAAATTAAAAAAATAATTTAAATCGTTAGGTCATGTTTATTGGTCATATTATCGACAATTATGAATTATTATCAAAATAAGTAAATGTATAGTCTCAAGTGTAAAACAAAAGGCGTTTCCCTATTACTGCATATAATTTCCCTTTTACTGCATAAATAGTTAAAGAAATAATACACTCACAAAGAAGACACTCACAAGAAGACACTCACAAATAACGGTTTTATAGTCAAATCGGCATGCAAATACATACATACATATGCAGTAAAAATATATCCAATCTCCACATAAACCGACAGCGACTTAGCAAAGTGCGATACAGTTTTATTCATCAAAATTTGTCGTTCTATAATAAGATTCCAGAGCAAATGAAAAGCCTCGGAGAGGTCCAATTTAAAAAGATAATCATAAATAATTTGGTAAGAAACCCAATTTATGGTATAAGGGAGTTTGAAAATTCTGAGTCTATTTTCCATGTTGATGATTAATGAAATGCGTAAAGTTTTAAACATAACGGTATTATGATATCTGACATTCTAATTCTCATATAATTTATTAACTATTCATTTTTAAAAAAAATACGAAAGCATTATTGCTGGATTGACAATAAAATATATATTTTTTGATTATTCTACATAGAATTTGCATTTCTATTTTAATATATTATTCTCCTTGACTCTTAAATCACATTAGTATATTTTGATTATTTGTATATAGGTAATATTGAATATAATATTACAGCGATGACAACTATCACGATAGTTATGTTTTTAATAATTAAATTTTTAGCATTTAATTTTGTGACGCATCCAAGTGTAGGAATGCCTATCTACTGGAGTAGTTGATTGTATTGTATTGTATTGTATTGTATATGATATTCACATACACACGGCTATGATACGATATTCCATCATGGAATGCCAGTGCCTATCTTCCGGCTTCATCATCAGACCTTGAAACCTAATCGTGGTAAAAGTTCATTCCAAGACTTTTCTAACAAGTCCAAACACAGCTATGATACGATGTTCCATCATGAAGTTCCAGTTCATATCTTCCGACTCCATCATCAGATCAGTTCGACAGTACCATATCATTGCATTGTCTTCAGAACTACATACAGCTGCCAATTTTCATGACGCTACGATCCTTGGATGGTTAAATTAGTTACCTTAGATTCCATTACATTGTTAGTTACATACAGGTCGACCTAATAAAAGCGTGTTAATGAGCCCCGGTGCAAAATTGGACTAAAGACCCCCCCCCCACCTCCCGCAACTTACTTACATTATGGCATATAGGATGTAATTACTCTATATTTTATATTAAATCCTATATTACTTAACATATATTAAATATTAATGACTGTTTCTTTCTTTTCTCACATATAACTTTATTTATATTATTTTATCGAGTTGTATATTATATTTATTGCCGATTATATAATGGAATTGCATTTTATTTATTATATTATCTTTTAGTATTTTTTTATTATTATTTTTATTTTTTTGAAGATCACATTTTAGGGCAATTTAGTGTTATTAGCTTTTTACTAAAACTTGTACATTTGTAAGCAATCAAGCAAACATGATTGTAATATTAGAGTCCTGTCCACCCTAGAACGGGCTAGTCCCAGGACTTTGGGACGGTACAAACTACTCCAGAAAAGCCACGAGACCCTATTTTAATATGGACAAGTGACAACCGTTCGTTTGAGTCTCGTTCACATGAACTGATTTCCGATACTAGTTTACAAAGAAACAATCGAGCCCACTGTATTATTCTATCAAAATTGAATAGTGTGGTATGGGCCTTAAGTTTCCTCAGTGTAAGGCGATTTATCTAAGCCAATAAAGCTATGAACTTGCAAGCGGCGGTAGCAGATAGTATATTTCCCATTAACTTTCAAGTTAAACTGCTTAAGGCGAATACAGTTGTGTCTGAAATTTCAAGATTATCAACCGAGATGCATTTTAACTTTTCCCATAAGAGTTGAGAAGATTTTTAGAAGAAGAAGAAGAAGAAGAAGAAGAAGAGGAACCCTCTTCTTAAAATGTCCCCACCGCCAAAAACCGAACGCAAGGATGTGAGACAGGATACAGTGAGTGTTATATGCACGACGGACTTTCAAAATTCGCGCTCGTCGAGCCCTTCCCCCCACCACTGTTATAATTTACGCCGTGGCGGCAGCGATATGCAGCCTACCCGCGTAACAACGGATTGATAGCTCTTTCAGTCTACCCTGCACAACAGCGGCCGAAACGTCGGGTGCTACAAAATTCACGCGGTAAATTCGTTTTTATGTTATTTATAAGGTATTAGATTGTTTAACCTCATAGTACGACTTGGTGACCCTTTTGAAACGGCGAAACGCATTGGTGCTGAGAGCATTGACGGCCAAACTAACTAACTAAACTAGGGAATTTATGTAGCCATCAATAATAACATTAATAATAAATAGTTTTACCAACCCAATAATTTAACCAATAATAACAATAAAAACATTCAATTATTAGTGACGTCTATCGCATTTTCGAGATATTAAAATGCGAATTGGTCCACTTTTGCTTTAATCGAGGAAGAGAAATGCATCCGCCACTATACTCGCTTTAATGGTGGAACTTGAGAGTTCAGACGGCAAGTTACAGTTTAGCGTCTTAAGGCATTTGCTTCAGGATTAGCAATTTGAGGGGAACAATAATCGAGTTAAGTAATTTACTGCTCGGGCTGCAGGCTTGATCGTCGCTTGGTTTCTAGCAGACGTAGTTTTAGCAGGAGCTTCGTTTTAAAATAGGTATCTGGTCAACTAGTTCGTATCTGTCATTTTTGCCATTTTCACTTGTATCTAAAAAAAAATAAAAAATATATATATCTATTATGCCTGCCATACACTTTAGACAACACTTTGGCTATTTCCTTTGTCTCTCTCGCTCTTTCCCATATATTTTTAACACGTCAGAGTGCTACTGTCTCGCTTACACATTAGCGATCAAGGAGCTGTTGCAGTTCGGCCATTAGGACCCATGTTGCATAAGGGTCTGCCAAATTCACGGGTCAACACCCGTCCGGAAGACTCCGCACAGAAGTGCGAGCCCGGGTAAGACTCCGGCCTTCAGGCCAGTTCCTCCTAGGAAGCGACCTTCGGGAGCTCCTGGACGGTTTGCGCACCGTACGGCGTCAGCTAATCGATTGTCCATTCCGACTTATTGCCAGGGGAGTCTGGAAAAAGTGTTGTTGCCTATAGAGCGGGGGTGGTATTTAACCTTACGGCAACTGCTCTTGACACGAGCATCGGCTATATTCGGTAGACATTGTATCACCGCTACGTAAGGGAGAAGCGACCTCGAACCTGTACCCAGTCGGAATACCAAAGTAATCTGATTGTAACTAGAAGTAAGGGCGCGTGTGTCGCCCCCCTGATTGATTAACCTGGCTATCTCGGTTTCTTGCGTAACTGTAGTGAAGTGTAGTGTAGTGGTGTAACTGTGGACTGTTTTCGACCCAAGTCTTCTACGCTCACCTCACGGGAGACAGAACGATTAAATATCGTTAAAACTTCCTGAGGTGACGCGTCCCATTGGGATATAGCGTATTAGAGTGCTCAACGTCGTACTAGAATTTGGCAACCAAGATTTTACTCAGAAACGCAACTTATATATGTTACTCATAGTTCCAAACATTGATTACTCTGCTAGTATTTTATTTTTATTTATTTTTTTTCTTATTGTACAATATGGCAACTTTCGTGGTATAACAGAATGGTGTCACAATGTAGATAGTGCTCTAAACGCGCTTATATGGTATGAAAAAGATTTGCCTATCTATGCTAATATTACAAAGAGGTAATGTTTGTAAGTTTGTAAGTTTGTATGTAGGGAGTAATATCCTAAACCACATATCCGATTTCAATTGTTTCAATAATGGAAAGATAAATTATCGAGTAGTGGTTTAGGCTATATTTTATTGTGATATATATATATTAGTTTTCAGTATAAAATCACGTTATTTGTAAATCGAGTCAGAGAAGATGTGCTGGTGATGTGCTTTATCGTCATGCGCTGACGAAACGGTACGTATATTTGAAAACTAGGTAAAACAAAAACGTTGGCCTCAAAGAGATCTACAAAAAAGTGCGCGACACATGTATTCAACTTTTATATTTAACCCTTCGAGTAGCCACCATATATCATGGCAGATCGCGGCAATTTATTGGAATTTCTTGCAATATTGCCGCGCTCGACAAAAAGTACTATAACTATGGAACTACTATAACAATCATAAAAAGAATAACTGCAAAATGCTCGCATTGAAATTTCGTATATAGAATATTAAAATTTCATTTTATAAAACAATTATATAATTATGAATAAATATGAGAAAGTCGAAAAAGTGAAAGAAACTCAGCATTTCTAACTTGTACTTGTCTTACGGAGAAATACGGAACCCTATTTAGAAATTGTAAATACTATCGTAATCTTTATTAGATTCTCTTATTATTTTCTCAAAGGTAATATTTCTTTATATTATTCTTTATTAGATTCTCAAAGGTAATATTTCGTTTTGCTTATTTACATACAAAAATATTTAAATATTAGTTCATATAAACCAATAAATTTTTTGATGATTTCCCGAAAAAAAATATGTTTGACAATGGAATTTTACCAGAAATATCCGCGAAATGACTTGTGAAAATTTTTGTAGTGGCCGTCTATGTATCTATGGTAATAATGAGATATTTGGTATGGATTTTAGGATGCGTTCGAATAAGAATATAATATTACTATGCGCTCCGGGAGCATGCCGCCAATATTGGTCGTTACATAGTCATGTTCAATAATCGCTTTCATGACTCAAAAAAATAACAAAAAGTATTTAAAGTCATTAGCAGTAAAATATAAATCCTTATCTATATAAATGAATCCATCATCACGGGTGTTAAATGGAGATAAAATTAGCCATGTACTTTTTAGGTGTAATAGTTTTAGAGATATCATGAAATAAGTAACGCGGGCAAGCACCTCGAAATACCTAGCTGGGGCTGCGCGGCGGCGACTAGCTTAACAAGGTCAGCGCTCAGCGGAAGGCGGCGGGTGGCGAAGAACAAGAAGCAAACAGGACGTCTTTTACTATATATCTAAAGATAGCGTCTAAAAAGACAAATAAATACCACCCTACTCAAATTAACAACTCGATTCGAAACTTTACGCTAAGCGAAGCCGCGGGCAACAGTAGTATTGTATAAAATACCTAGCTGACCCATGCCCACTTCGTTGGGCGGTAAACATTTTTACTTGTGATGAAATTATGAGTGTGGATCGGATAGTACTGAGTGCTATGATTTATTTCCTGACTGCGAAAAGGAGGGTTATATTTTTACTGCCTATGTATGTATGTATTTGCATGCCGATTTGGATATATTACCGGGTTTCAAATGAGTGAATGAAATGATTATGAGTGAATAAATTTATTTTAATTATTCAAAACTTCTCTGTATACTATATTAGATGTAATGTTATTATTTGGTACCAAAATATATTTTCTTTCAGGAGTTCCAACCCGAGATACGGTTGTGGTTCCATACCTATGTCGTATTATCTCTTTAACCATTTATGCAGTAAAAGAGAAATTATATGCAGTAATAGGGAAAAGTCTTTTATTTTAAACACTTGAGACGGTAAATTTACTTATTTTGATAAGAATTCTTAATTGTTGATAATATGATCAATAAAAATGACCTAACGATTTAACTAATTTTTTAAATATAAAATACTACTTTTTGTGACTTAAATATAAAAGTTAGACATATGCCATCGCTAACTTTTTTGTAGGTATTATCAAGCTCTACAACTTTTCTCTAGAACTCAATCATATATCTCTCATCGTTAAGGCAGCGTTCGTTAGAAACATTTTCATTCGACCGTTTTTTCTCCAACTTACTTTGCAAATCCTACTACCACGAAAAAGTCTTTTCATTTTTCGGATTAATATATAGCCAAGACACTAACAAACAACGTGGATTTTTATTTGTAAAAGATTTTTCAAAAAAGGTTTAGTAGATCCAGAGATTACTCTCTACAACCTGACAAACTCACAAACTTTACATCTTTATAATATTAGTATAGATAACACAATATAAAACAGGTTTTTCAATCATAGCTTTTTATTTTAATAGTATTTACCTAAATATGTCATTTTTCAATTTGGTGTACAGGTTTCAATACGTTATAATTATGCACTTTAATGTTCAGATCGAGTGGTAGATGGCATTATATTCTCCGTTTTTAATTTCGCATTCTATTTCTGTGATGTAAACATCCTATATAAAAAATGCAATAGATGGAACTAGCAATCATTCAATGATGCCATCTATTGCATTAAATGATTGAAATGAATGAATACAATGAATACATGCAATGAATGTTGTTATTGGGTTTTAATATTCAATCAATTCCTTATAGCAAACCATTCAATATCAGTTATTATAGGATGGCCAAATAAATTGCTAGTACTTTAGCCGTCAGTGCTATCAGCGCCACTTGCATTTCACCGGCGCAGAAGGGTTGCCAAAAAAAAGTATTATGGAGTCGTAACCAATCGAGAGACTGGAGTAATCTGGTCGCAATTGGAAGTAAGGGCGTGAGTGTAAGCCCGCCGGGTAACACTCCTGGCTATCTCTTACGGGTTTGTGGCGGAGCTAGACGGTGGACTGTTTTGTCCAAGTCTTCTGCGCTCACTCCAGGGAGATAGGACGACTAATCGTTAAAACTTCCTGAGGTGACGGGCTCGCCCGCTGTAGTCGACGACCCTAGTTTATGGAGTCGTGCAATCTAATACCATATACAGAGTGAGTTTTTAATTAGTGACATCTTTGAAGTGGGTTCCTGTGCGATCTAATAACTATCTATTAATTTTAAAAAATACGGAAAAAAACGTTTTTTTCCGATTGGAAAATTTGAAAAATATATTGTTTTGAAAAGTAGTATAAAACGAGTTTAACTAGTTGCGCCATCTAGCGGTAGGTAATCTATAGCAAATATTGTTCATTCCCGAAATTTTACTAATAGCTAGATGTCGCAGCGCGCTAAACGCTTGTCAAACTTTTATTTACTAACCAAACTTCTCAAAACAAAAAAAAAACATTTTTTTTTTTTTTAAATCAAATGTTGCGTATAGATTTACGCACTTCAAGGATGTCACTAATCAAAAAGTCAACTAGATATTCAAAGAGGATATTGAATTTCTAAATCCATCAGTCACAAGCATCCTAAGAAGCATTTACCTATATTTTCCAGCTATCAATAATAAATGCGCCATCGAGAGCATGGTTTATTGAGGGCGATAGAAAAGAGAACAAAAGAAAGGTGATAGCGACGAAGCGTGGAGCATTGTGTGCTCTCGCTGGATAATGGTGCCTTGCACCCGACGTTGCATTGTCTAGAATGTACACTAATTGGAGGAATGTACTGTGGAATATTTTACTCTTCTGTAACTTGTTTATATTCAGACAGATCTATGAAATCGAAGACTATCGCGGTTGTTTGAGGTTATAAATAGGATATAAGCGATTTTACCACGTGAAGTTTGTAGCACCTGACGTTTCGGCGATGTTGCAGCCGCCGTTGTCCATGGTAGACTGGGTAACTGTTGCTGTTATTTCACACAAACTCTGTGGAAATATTAAAATCCGTATTTTTGTCGCCGCGCTCTTTTTGAGTAACAAAAACCCGGATAAGATTAGGACTGTTTTTAGAGTTTTCTCCCTAATAATCGATTTAATTAAAGCCCCGGTACAATTTGATGGTTAGTAAAATATAGCGTTAACAAAAAGCGTTGTTTTTAAAAAAGAATTAATGTTAGCGCTATCTTAGAAAATTTCCAAGTTAAATAACTTTTCGTATACGTTCAATCAATCCGACGCGTATCCAATATATCCAATCAATTTACGCGAAATATAGAGAACTTTCGTCATTTTAAGGTGAGACTGAGTAAGGTTCGGAATAGCTTTCTCTGCCAATTCAGTATTCAGTATTCAGTATTCAATTTATTTATTCAGAATATACAATAAAAGCATGAATTATGAATTAAAGCTAATTATCGCATATTAGAATTCGTCAGTGTATATGTAGATATCGACAATAGCGTTGACTAAAGTCGGCTTTACACGGCAGACAAATAAAACAAAAAATAAAAAAATAGAGCTGAATCCATGTACATGAGTATACATATAAAATAGATAATTATTATAAGAAAATTATTAGTCATCAAGCACTTTCTACAAAAAATAATCACACAATAGGAAGTATCAAAACAAAATTGGAAAAAACAACGTATGTATATGATCAGGTATGTTACATTACACATTGTAATCTACATATTAAATATTAAATTCATAATATTATAATTAAATAATAAAAACTAAAATGAGGTACCTGAAAGTTACATATTAATGTTATTCCCATTTGAAAGAATTGGCATGCTCAAAAAAATCACCCAGCTTATAGAAAGCATGTGTGGATTGCAGCTTTTGTTTCAATCTTACTCATTCTACAACAAACTTCCATTACACATCAGGGGCCTTGGGGAGGTTCACTTTCAGAAAAAGGTTTTATTTTATTTATTTATTTAGGTACATAGGATTAGGTATACAGTTCATTCATAGGTCATGTAATCTTATAATAATTATATAAATTATTTAATAATTAATATAGGGAGGTTTAACACATCTTACATGACCTTTACTGCCAATAGCACATCTAACTAGGCGATAATTTGGCCCGTCTCTAGATGTGCATATTTTTATGCAATTTTAAGAAATGAAGTGTTTTTTTTTTTAAATAAATTATTTGGACCCACCACCTGTATATATACATAAATATACCAATTTTATAAAAAATATAGCTATGTAATATATATATACATTTATAGTTGTAATTTAATAAAATTTAATTAAGAAAAATAGATAAGTGATACTAAATAAATTGTCGTGCGTTGCAAAGAAGTTGATCAGATTTTACATATCCCTTGTTAAGTAGCCATCTATTAAGGTTTGCTTTAAATATTTTTATGTTAGGATAATTTTTCATGTCTTCACTAAGGGAATTATATAATTTTGGGGCTATGTAGAATATATGTCTCTGGGCAAATGTTGTCCTGACTGACGGAATTATATAATTGATACTCGCGGACATTCTTGTGTTCAGATTGTTTTGAGTTCGGGCGTGGTCATCTCTAGATTTGTAGAATGCAAGAAGCGCTTGCTTAATGAATAACTGTTTAGCTGATAGCACATGGGATTGGGAAAATAACAAGGCAGATGGATGACGCCGGTTTTTCCTGTGAATTACTCTCAATAATAATTTCTGCGCTTTTGTCAATCTATCCAGATTATCATTAGTAGTAGCGCCCCATGCCGCGACTCCGTAGGACAAAATACTCTGACACAAGGCCATGTATACCATTCTTATGGTTGTTTTGGACAGAATGTTGCGCAGCCGAAGAAATACATAAACCAGCTTTCTAATTCTCGAACTCAAATTTGCAATCTGATTTTCCCAACATAGCTTCTCATCTACCGTTATGCCTAAGTAGGAGACTGTTGCAGATTTGCTTAATTTAGTACATACACACCTATTCTTATCCAAGCATTTGTCGGTATGAATGGCAAGTGTTTGGTTGAGAACCTGGCTGGGATTTCCCCGCAAGCTGAAAGTGATAAATTTTGATTTCGCAGCATTTAGCGTTAAAATATGGTTGTCGATCCAAGTTTTAGCCAGTTCCAAGTCACTTTGAGCTTTGAAGAATGTATCAATCCAATTATTAGTCGCAGTAAGAAGGACAGTGTCGTCCGCGAAGGATACAATTCTACCATTAACAGGTAATTCGCACAATTCGTTGATGTAGATTAAAAAGAGAATTGGACCCAAAACACTACCTTGAGGGACACCGAATGACACGTTAGTCGCTTCGCTTATTTGTCGACCAATTACTGTGCTCTGAGTCCTCCCGTCTAGGTAACTCCGAACCCATTTTAAGGCCACCCCATCGATTCCGTAGTCCGTTAGTTTTTTTTCGAGGATTACATGGGAAACTGTGTCAAAAGCCTTTGACAGGTCAAGGAAAGTGGCAATTACCTTTTTTCCTTTGTCTATGTTTTCCACTATATATTGTATGACAGCATTGATGGCCTCACTGGTTCCCCGACCCTGTCTAAAGCCATACTGATTATTAGATAGCAGCTTCTGTGTCTCTAGATATTGTGTTAGTCTATGTTTGAATATTTTTTCATACACTTTAGAAACCACACTGAGGAGGGAGATAGGGCGATAATTTCCTATATCTTCTTTTTTACCACTTTTAAATATTGGTTTTATTATCGCTTTTTTCAGCCATGTTGGAAATATACCAGTCAAGAAACTGAGGTTTATTAGATGAGCAAGGGGCTCGGATAATGTTTCTGCAGATTGTTTGATTATCTTTGCCTGGATCCCATCTTTTCCTGGAGCACAGTCGTCTCTGATACTTTTTATAGTCTTTAAGACCTGTTCTTTATTCGTTTGCAATAATTCGAATTTTTCATTTAAAATCGGTTGCTTATGCATTGATAAGGCTAGCTCCCTCTCAGACATACCCTTTTTATGCAGTATAGAGTTAGCTAGGTCTTGTCCTATACCAGTGAAGTAGTCATTAATGTAATTCAATATATCGTTAGAGTGTAAGTCCATTTTTTTTAATTCCTTATGTATATACATCTCTTTTATATCTGAGCTATTATTTCTGTTGTTCACTAACCCTTTGATAATTTCACAAGTTTTTTTTTGTCCCCATTTACTCTATTTATTTTGTTTCTATAATACTTATCTCTAGTTTTTGTTATAAGTTTTTTACATATATTTCTATACCTTTTGTAGTACAATAAGAGTTGAATATCATTAGGGCATTGTTTAATCTGCTTATGTATAATGTCTCGCTTTCTTATGCTGAAAATCAGGCCATCGGTTATCCAAGGAGATAGTTTATTTCGAGACCTGGGTATAGTACATGCCTTTTCGATTGTAGCCATTTTAATGCAATTTGCAAGAATATCATGGAATTGGTTGGCAGCAATGTTACTATCTTTACATTGTAATATTGGAGTCCAGTCCGTCTTTTTGAGGTTTTCTGTTATTGATGCGTAATCGACTGTTTTTTTGGAATACGTCTGTTTAGGGCTGTTCTTAATTATTTTTTTAGATAGGCATAGACCAATTGCATAGTGGTCGGTGATGGTGGATTGGTAAATGAACGTTTGACAATGAAATTTAGTTTTGATCATAAAATGATCTATGCAGCTCTTAGTATTCTCATCAACTCTAGTAGGTCTATTAATTCCGACCTCCAGTCCATAATGCGCCAGAAGGTTAAGATAGTTTTCCGCTTGAATATTTTTATCATTTAAGATGTTAATGTTGATGTCTCCAGTTAATATTATATTAGACTCGTATCTATAGGCCTCTAGCAGATTATCCAATGACTCAAGAAAACTTGTTAAATTGGACTTGCTCGGAGACTTATAGATAGCAAATAAGTTTAGGGAATCATCTATTACTAAATGTAGGCAATTTGCATCATTGACGGATACTTCAGTGCTGCTTACGTGGAAATGTGACTTTACGTAGACCACAACCCCATCGTTTTGTAGTCTGGCCTTGTTAGTGTGATAAGTTTCGAAGCCTTGAACAGTTCTGGGGACATAAAGTTCGTTTATCCAGCATTCCGTGAGGATGATGATATCAAAGATATTATTGAATTGCTGAATAAGGATTAAAAAATCATCTAAGTTTTTACTAATGCTAGGTACAGGGCATTTTGATTAAAACCCCCTTTTATAGGATTGAGGATTTCGACAATATCAATTTTTCGCAGCTCTATTGACTTACTTGACTATCATTATTCCCTATTATGTCTATTATTGACTATTTTACAATTGCGTTTTTTTCTGCTTCTAACTATTGGCTATTGACTATTATTATTATTACTGATTTGTTTGTATTTGTGTTTTTTCATTAAAATATCTTCCCGTATTATAATTTGTGAAATTATCCAATATTTGCTTGATTATTTAGTACTATTGTCCACATGAAAATTCTACGAAATTATGTAAGAATTTCGATTGAAAATATTGTAAAATTTTGTTTCCTCTATAACCTAGAAAATCTGCCCTTGGATGTTCAACGTTCATACCTTGCAATATCGACGTTCATACCTTATACCTTAATAGGTATATATTTAAATAATTTGCTGGTTATTTTTGTTAGTTTTTGACTTAACCAACTGTCGGAATTCCTATCAACTAGTTTGAAATTAATAATTTATTAAAATTAAATCAATAAATAAATCAATCAATCAATCCATTAATCAGTCGATCTATCTATCAATCAATCAATCAATGTAAAGAAATGTAATGTAATCAATCAATCAAGCATGCAAGAGATGCGTTTATTTATCCTCTGCCTATTGTATATTTAATGACAATCGCACTTGAATAGTAAACTTCAGTCGCGCGTCGGAACTGTCACGCACATTTTTTATTTTATTGATTTTGAAACCGGACAAGGACCCTGAAAACCGGGCAATTCTATCTAAAACCGGACAACTGGCAACCATATCCTCAATATGCATTTGACAAGGTGTAGATACCTATAAAAAGTTGGTTTTTCTATGTACTGTACATATTGAGATTAAATAACGATTTATATCTAGAAGGGATAAATTTGTATCCTTCAAAACGATACAGTCCATATATGATTGTCGATGTGACCCTTCGAAGAACTGTAATACATATTTTGTTATTTTGTTGAATTTAAATAAAGTGAGATGTGCTTTATTTATTGGGAAATCCAACTTAATCACGCAAGGGAGGGAATAGAAGAATAAGAAGAAGAATACATTCAAACATTCAAGATGACTGTGACGAATTCATATTTATATTTTTATGCTATACATTATCAACTTCAATTGATTTGTTTATTGTAAATCGACGTTATCTTATCTTGCAAATATTTCAAAATGTACCGAGCTGCGTTGCTGTTACTAAGATGATTTTAAACGTGTATTTACCTATTTCAATGAGCATTTTATACTTCGATGACAATTATTAGATAGACCACAATAAAATATCTAAATGTCTTATCTACCATATCGCTCCCTCCTAAACATACACTTTACACATAGATTTTCTAATTGAGGAGCGATTTCCCTAAATGCAAAATCTTCTTTCCTTTTATCTGCAAAAATCTTGTTTATTTTCCAGTCCCAAGGGAAAGTGAAAAGAACGCTTTAAAAAGTATTTGGAAATGTAGACGGACATATCTATTTTGACTCCCCCCCCCCCGAGTCGATTAGGACGATTTCCAGACTCAAGGCGGTCTATGAATGTATGTAAATGTGTGTCTGTGTGTGTGTGTATTCCTCCACAATAGCGGCTAAACGCTTCAATCGGATGGGATGAAATATTGCGTGCAGACATCATTCGCTCATGGCAAGAGTTGAAAAGGTTTTAGTTGGAATCGGTCCACCAGAGGGCGCGCTAGTCATACTTGCAGTCATGCAGGTAGAGACTAAAAATTCGGTACACAGATGCGTTGTTGGACCGAAATCAGGTTGGTTGGAATATCTCGTATACAGGCGACTCAAATAATATTTAAAGTCCGCCATATTTAAGAGAATATTATTTTATTTTTGGAAAAATGCCATATTTATACCACGGAAAATACTACGAATTGCCGCGCAGGGTTGGTTGGGGTGGCGGGGGGGAAGGGGGTTGGCGCGGAATCTTGTCTACTTGTCGGGACAATTAAAGTGACAAATTCGATTTCTTAAATATGATGAACATTTTATTCATATTTTTTTTTTACATTTACATTTTCGTCGTGTCCAATTGACGGCTAATGACCGCTCTTGGACGCATCAAAATAATTGGGTTAGGTAGTAGGTCTCGTTACTACTCTTTACTGAACATACATAGGTAGTCAAGAATTAACTACTAGATTGTCAAACTATAAATATAAATAATCAAAATAGAAGCCTAATATTTGAAGTAGTTAGTAATTTGAAAAGATACGTAGTAAAATTATTCATCGTAATATTCAAATTGTCAGTAAAATGTTAAATAATCAAATTAAA
This sequence comes from Micropterix aruncella, assembly GCA_944548615.1. Taxonomy (NCBI): domain Eukaryota; kingdom Metazoa; phylum Arthropoda; class Insecta; order Lepidoptera; family Micropterigidae; genus Micropterix; species Micropterix aruncella. The sequence goes on along the minus strand of OX155971.1, from coordinate 2,954,527 downwards.
TCTACGTTATGCATTTTAAACTAAAAGTACAGATATAAGACCATATAAAATAATCAGACAATAAGGCTCTACTTTTTAATTAATTTAAATGGGCACAATATTTGAAAAATCATGGCCCTCAAATTCGGCCAGATTATAGAAAGGGTGGCCTATCAGCATCTCCTTGATGTTTTTTTTAAATTTTATGTCCTCCAGCTGCTTAAATTTTGTAGGGAGTAGATTATAGAATTTAATGCTAAGGTACAAGTAGCTTTTCTGTACTTTTGCCAGTCGTATTCGGGGTATGCGTAAAACGGAGCTACCATGATGCGAGTGAATGTCTGCATTAATTGCAGTTTCTGCGAGGTGCTGTCTAGCATACATTAGACACTTTTATTTATTTTTTTATTTATTTATTAATATTTCACACACATTTATAATACTAGATTAATAAGATTAAAATCTACCTTCCTGGAGTAATGTCCGTACTAAGGTAGACTTTTATGTATTCTTTTTTTCCTTTTTTTTAGTTGGTAAGTGTAATATAATGTAGCATTGCTTTACGTGGTAGTTCTATATTTACACAAAATTTACATATACTTACAATTTAGTAACATAATATACATAATAATATTAAATAATCATATATACACATACACATATACACATATATATCTACACATATACATACACATATACATTTATATATATATATATATATAATCTATACATATACATAACAGTAGTAATTTTATGTAGTTAGGTATTCTTATACAGCACTATAATTAACTAATTTCTCCGTTTCGTTTCTTCCTAGCTCAATCAACCATTCCGTCATAATTTTTCTTCCTCGTATGGTATCTAACTTCACTTTTAATTCCGAATGTATTCTATTGTGTAGTCGGACAGCTAGAAAAGAAAAATGTCGTTGGGCGAATTTAGTTTTCTTAAGGGGAACATCATGTTGCATGGATGTAACTGCGCGTGTTCTGATAGTGTGAGATTTAATCATATGCAGCTCTGTGTGAGTGTAATAAAATATTGTTGATACTTTCACATATAATTGGCGTATGTCTAGGACTCGGAACTCTTTAATTAAATAAGTAGTCGCTGGAGAACCTAAAAGGCATTTCATTGATTACCCTAATCATTGACTTTTGAGCCTTAATCAAGGGATCTAGAGCTGAAAGTGACGCGCCACCCCATCCAAGAATCCCATATGATAGTATACTATTGACTAAAGCGTAATAGATGGTTTTGATTAAGGGTTTTGAGATTACACACCTAAGTAATTTAAATATGTGGATAAGTTGGCGGACTTTTGATGCAGTACCCTGTATGTGGTCCTTCCAGTTGAGCTTATCATCTAAAATAACTCCAAGGTTCTTTATTTTACTCACTTTTTTAATAGTCATATATGGACAATAAGGGCAATTGTAGTCAGTATGTACACAGTCGCGTAAGTGAAGGTTTGGTATACTACCTTGGAGGCGATTGATGTTACTGATGGCGAATGTCATATGTTTTGTTTTAGCTATATTCAAAGTAAGTAGGTTGTGATCGAGCCAGTGCTTTACTCGGCAAAGACCGCGTTCAGCCTTAATATATGCCTCTTGCCATGATTTGCCTTTAAAAATAATCACAGTATCATCTGCAAACATCAAAGCTTCGCCCCCTTCTAAGTCGACGTTAGGTAAGTCGTTGATATAAATAGCAGAAACAGATATATAGCAGACTGGTATATGAACTTTTAATGAATTAGTTACAGTGCCACAAATATTTATTTATACATTTTTACAGACCTTTATTCTTCTTCTTAAACTGCCATCTCCTATCGGAGATCAGCGGTCATTGTGGCCACTTGGGCCCGTGATGTTGCGGCGCGGAACAACTCCGTGGCGCTAGAGTACCATTTAACGAGGTTTTGTATCCAGTGGGTTCCTCTTCGGCTAGGTAAACTAATAGAAAAAAGCCATACAAGATGGGGTGTATGGTACCCAAGCGCATTTTACGCACGTGTCGCGCGCTCTGAGGCTGATGCCGGAATGAATGAATTGCACTATTCGGAACGGCAACAACGCACTTGTAGCTACTGAGAAAACGAACTCGCGCGTCTTTATAGTTAAGGACCTATTCTTCTTCTTCTTCTTCATCTTCATCAGCGCGCATTCGCCCACCGTTGGGCATACGCCTCTCCAATCACTCTCCATCCGGATCGGTTGTCCGTTTCCCTCATCCAGACAGGTCCAGCTGTCTTCTTGATGTCATCGGACCATCGGGTCGTTGGTCTGCCCACACTTCTTCTGCCTAGCCGGGGTCAATACTCCAAAACGCGCTTGCTCAACCGTTCGTCGTGTGGTCGGGCCACGTGGCCGGCTCAAGCCCATTTCAGCTTGGCCACTCTTTGACCGACGTCGACCACCTTCGTGCGCTGTCTGAGGAGCTCGTTTCGGACTCGATCGTGCAACGTTATGCCGAGAATGACTCGCTCCATGTTACGCTGCACCACCTTAAGCTCGTGGAGCATCCCAGCAGTCAGTGTCTGTGTCAGTGATTATACACCTTTGTCTTGAGCGATTGGGGAATTCTGGACTTCAGCACGAAGCTCAGCTTCCCGAAGGCTGCCCATCCCAATTGTTTTCTTCGCTTTATCTCTGCCATCATCGAGTCCCGGCCGAGCTTTATCACCTGTCCTAGGTATGTGTACTTCTGCACCTGCTCCAGCGGTTGTCCATTCAAAGGACCTATTACGATATTTTAACTGCTGGGGTGTTTTATACCCCACCTCGTACGCGGAGGTTTGAATATGGTGATAGTGATTTCATCTGGTACATGTTTATATTACATGTTGTATCGATAATGTCAATTAAGTAATTGAGATGATCGCTGGCTGGAATCTGGATCAAATACAGAGGTTAATTGGATTTGAATGAAGTTATACTGAGAGTGCCATCGAATATTCAAAGTGTGTTACATCAGCATCATCATTAGCGCTACAACTCATTGTAAGTGTTGCAGGCTTCGTCGAAAATCGTCTTCCTTTTCACCTTATCCGTCTTAGCCCGTGAGGCCTTATCGCTAAATAGGAACAATCTACGCATACTGGTGAGGGCGCTCACGGGGCATTGTGGCCTCAACAAGCACATGTACAACTTTAAGCTTCGAGACACAAAAATGTGCAGGTTCTGGCAAGGGGCAGAGGAAACTCCTCTGCACCTCATGTGCGAGAGGAGTTCGAAAAAATACATCCACTTGGGTGGTCATTACCTCCAACCTGAGGAGGTAAAACAATTTGGCGCCAAAAGCCTGCTGCGGTTCTTAAATGACACGAGGCTTAGCGCAGAACTATAGTAGGTGGCGAACACAATAGATCAGCAATAGTCGCAGTGTTACAAGGCTTATAAAGACCTTAGAAAAGCCCCACACAACAAATAAATAAATAATAGAGCCGCAGTTTACAAGGTTTTCTGTTTCAGTGAGTTACGCTCAAAGACATCCGGTACGTTGTCATCAGTTTTTCGGCTGACAGCAACTGTCAGCAGCATCAACAGAATTAAACGGTCCCATGCCCTCTGTTACGCCACGGGATGGAGAGTGACGCAAAACATCGACAGCCGTATAGGGCTTTATAGAATTGTCGATATTAATCAAAATCTTACATTATACAAGCAGTTATAAAACAGTCCATAACAAGTAAGTATATTGAAAGGAATATAAGTTAATAGTAAAAATTCATTTAAAAAAAAAGCTTTTATTAAAATGCTCTGTCTCGAGCCAACCCTGGGTGCAGCAGCCATGCCAAAGTGGACCTAAAGCTGGGCATTGACGGTCAGTTTTTCGCGTCAGTTGAACTGGCGTACGTCCAAAATTTGATCGTGAGTGTCGAATCATCACTCCAGAATTTTAACTGACGACGCGCCACGAAATTGTTTTTATCATGGCGGCGTCGTCGTCGTCATCTGGACGTATCATAATGATAGAATTCATCGAAAAATATGGAAAGTAACGGACAGAAATTATAAAAATAAACATTATCGACAAAAAGCTGCATAAGATTTTATTTAGGTAGAATATTCCAATTTTATTTAGATATTATTTATAAAATAGAATTAGATATTATAGAAGCCAGATTTCATTCCCGATGCTAAGAAACGAAGAGTGGCAGCCAATCTCTCATGAGGGTTTATAAGCTTGTCTCATATTAGTATCTTGTTTAGCAATATATGGAGTTACAAGTTCTAGAAGCTTGAAATATGTCGCTTCGTCCATCCTTAAATAGTTTCGCCAGTCACTCGGTTCTCATTTAACTCAGACTCCTTTTTTTAGCCATTATTTCATCATTTGCTTTCATTTTTGTTTTCTGGTGAGTATACGGCAACAAACAGTAGCCGCAGTAACAAGTAATATTTCGTCTTGGGAATCATAATCCATTTTTATTTCGTGGACGTCCGCAAAGAGAACACGTTCTTTATGCGCCGGTCGTAAACTGAAGAGCCTGAGTGACGCCAGTGAGTGGGGAAATCTAGTTGGCACAAAACCATTTGAAGTGACGCCACAGTTTTACGTCTAGACTGACGCGAAAAACTGACCGTCAATGCCCAGCTTTAGAACGGGCTATCATAATTGAATGCTATACAGAATTTCGTATTTTTCTGTTGGCCATTAAGGAGTACCCTGGTTAGAAACCAACCCTGGGTGCAGCAGTCCAGTCGCGGTAAAACTTATAACGGGCTATCATTATTAAATGCGTATTTAAATTTTCGTGTCAGTGCTGTTGACCATTTAGGAGTCCCCTCGTCGGGAGCCAATCCTGGGTGCAGAATCAGGTCATGCTCACCATAAAAATGCATTGTCATCGGAACTGAACCAATATATAAAATTTTAACTTCATAGGATAAGAGGAAGTGGATCTAATTCTGCTTGCAAGATTTGACCTAAACAAACAAACATTGCAAGTTAAATAAAAGCTTGTTAAAAAAATACGACTGCTGTTACAGAAAGTGAACTATTGTATTTATAATTTATTTTTATTACTGGTTTTTATTGAAATATTCGTGGTTTATGTATTTATCCATATACTATAGATACATTACGCTATAGTATATCATTTTTTATTTTTATCATACAATTTTATTTTATCATACAATTTATTGACGTGACAACGTCTTATAATTCGATGAAGCCGGCTGCACGCACGAAAAAACATGACTCATGCGGCGTTACCTCGCTCTGAGGCGTTCCGTTTATTTATTATTGAATATAAATGCTGCCATCTACCGGTTGCGACAAGAATTATTTACTAACCTCAGTCTAAAATAGTACGAATGAAAATCACTAGATTGATTTAAATTCTTGACATAATTTTATATGTATTCTTGATATACGGAATGTTATTACTGAACGGACAATTTTCTTGTGGGTACAACGAAGTGCAACAAAGTAAGCAACTTTTATTAAAAAAAAAAAAAGTATGAAAAGCTATCATTACGATGCGCTATCTAGCGGTTGGTAAAATGTCGCTGATATTGTTTATTTACGACGTATTACCTACCGCTAGATGGCGCAGCGTGCTCAAACGCTTCTCAAACCGTTATTTAACAGTTTGAGATTTGAAACTTTCAAATTAATAAAAAACAACAAACTTTAAACAATAAACAATATTATACAATTATACTGCTATATAATAATACATTTACATGTTGTAGTCAAATCGGTGAGTATAAAAGCATATATTTTTGGGTGTTTGTAATAAAAAATAATCTTAAATGAAACTGCTTCAAATGCAACCATTCCATCAGTATTTTCTTATGACGTTGTCACGTTCAACCATCGTCAGTAAACCGACTTTACAGACAACCGTTTTTTTTAGTACGGTTTTTTATTGAAATATTCGTGGTTTATGTATTTATCCATATACTATAGATACATTACGCTTAGTATATCATGCCCTCGCTGATGCAGTACTGAGCTATGCTCTCAATTCATTTGGTCGTACTTTTCGCACATATATAGATAAAATATTTAATTTGCAACGAAGAATAATAAAACTTTTAGTAAATAAAAATGCGTTAACACAATGTAAAAAGAACTATAACTTGTTGTGTAAGCGATGCGATATATTACCTATACATGAAAAAACTACTAGCAATGTAGCATTTTAGAAATTCAGAATTTAAAATACCAATACAGTACAATAGGAATGTTAGAGAAAAAGTCCGTAAAAGATTTGAAGAACCAAGAGCGAACAACTACTATGGTGAAAGAACGTTAAAGTACCTCATTCCAAGAATCTTTAATACTATTGTATCTGAGGAAGACTGTGTAAGCGTGAGCAAACAGATGTTTAAAAAGAGATTAAAAAGCTACCTGTTGGATGTTTATAGTAAAATTAGTGGTAATAAGTAAATTTGTTATACGTTTCTATAATTTTAAGCTTGTAGTAATACTGGCCTAATTTAAGCCTGTAGTAAGACCAGTAGTAATACTGCTGTGCATTGTTTTTTATATTTTAATAATGTCTTTTTGTATCACAAAATTAGAAGTGTAAGACTAGAAAAATAAGAGTTTGTCTCGCCAACAAACTGTATACCAGTTTGGCGAGATTGTAATATTTAAAAAAATGTATCTTTTTCTATGAATAAATTTAATAATAATAATAACATGTATATTTACGTAATTTACTCAATCAGACCATTCATTTGACACTAAACACGATATATTTATGATATTTTATTGTCATTTGGGCATTTGGTCATTTAGATAACTACTTACTTGATATTTGCACTTTAAAGTACCTTTTGGCGCTCGGGGTGACATAACGATTCTATCAATAGCATACGCTTCTAAATCGGTTCAAGCGATTGAGAAAACATACATATATGAACCCTGAACACACTGTTTTCCTTTTTGTTGGGCAGTGTAAAAATAAGATTTTCCGCGTGAACTTTGTTGCACCCGATATTTCGGCGTTGTTGCAAACGCCGTTGTCTAGGGTAAACTAAAGCGCTGTCAAACGTAATCCATTGTTTTGCGGGTAGGCGGCAAACTGCTGCTGTTACTACGCATGTTATAACGGTGGTGAGCGGCGGAATCGGCGCGCGTGAATATTAAAAATCTACCGTGCCCACAATACTCACTGTATCATTTAGGCCGCCAGAAGCATCGATATATGAACCCTAGATATGCCATCAGATACAAATAAATTGGCTCCATACCCTGTGCTCGTAAAATATGTGACAGAAAAGAGCAGAAAAGTAAACAGTATCTAAGAGAATAGCACGCCAATATTCTTCGCGGGAACGTTCGGAACTTTCAGAACGAAAACGGTCGGCTGAAACACGAAACTCACGAAATCGACTGCAACCAAACTTGCGAGAAACTTGCCGCTGGAAGCGCAGCCCTGCGACGCCACACCCAGAAAGCCGGGCAGCTGCCCAGCGAAAGATGTCAAGGGCCTTAAATAAAGATCGTTGACTGAACCGCGAGTGTATCTTGCGTTACGTCCTTGCGCTCGGCGATGGGCATTGAGAACTTTTAAGAGAGGATTTCACTCAGTAGGGGGTTTTAAACCGTCGTCTCTATTGAAGTTCGGGGTTCTTCTTTTTTTAGCGGCTTCCCGGATCGCAAGGAAAGTAGAATTGTTTTTTGGATAGCACGATGGGATTTTGAAACTGCAAAGTGCTTAATTTCTCTTTCTATGTTCGCAGATAGCAGATTTTCTCGCTGAACTTTTTTAACAGCTTTGATGTATCCTACCATAGTGGCTATGGGCCGTTTCTTTTTAAAATGTCAAACAACCGAGATAGTCGTCGATTTCAATCTCTTTCGTTTTTTTCAGTAAAATAAGATGTTAAGCATAATAACCCATTTTATATATTAAAAACTTAACGATTTCTAGTCTCGTTCATTAGGTAAAATACTGATTGGTTATCTCAAAACATAATTTAAATTTAACCGCTTCCATCAACGGCCAGGCGGTCAAAGAAGTGCCGGAATTCTAACACCTCGAAAGTAAATTTATGTTGAACCTACATATGTTAATTTCGATGTAACGATATACGCAGAACAGAGCTGGATTTCACACTGAAAGATATTTTGAATAAAGCTTCTTGACGTAAGTAGATTATTGCGGTTAGTTCGCGATGGAATTTACTTTTTTCTGGTCGCTAACAACTAGCTATTATACTATGTATCCACAGAAGTGATTTTTCTATCTTGGGAGTAAAATAAGGTTAATAAATATTATATTAGGTTATTATTACACGGCAGCCCAAGAAATAATCGGTTGTGTCACCCCAAGACTTCCTCGGCAAGCAAACGACTTCCACCACCCACCAAACCCTTCCCCCCTCCGACTCCCTCCCCCCATCTCTCCTCGTCCATCCCACTCCATCGACCTTCCCCCCCATCCTTCATCTCCCCCATGACCCTACCCCCACCCCGCAACTACTCCCCTCTCCCCCCCTTTTCTTTAACCCCCTATCACCCTCTTTAAAACTCCTCCTCCCCTCACCCCCAACTCCCCCCCCCCGCTCTTACAATCCCCTTTCCCTTACCTCCCCTCCAACCCTATCCCTCTTAACCCTTTAACCCCCTCCCTCCCTAACCCCCCTTCTTCAACCCCTCTTTCCTCTTAATCCCCTCCCCAACCCCCCCCCCCCCCCCAATTTCCCTACATAACAATCCCCCCGCCCCTCCCCGCCACGCTACCTTCCTTAAAGCATTATAGATAAGATCTGAATACCCTTCCCCCCACCCCCTGATAGCAAATCTAGTATTTTTGTAGTATTTCAGTGGTATTAAAATGGATATTTGCCAATAAGTGTTATTAAAATGGTTCGTTTCTCGGCTAGCCTCGGGCGACTCGACGTTAAACCGATCGGCAGACGAAATTAATCCGGAATAAAATTTTGCTAAGAAGTAACCTAATAATAAAAACAGTTTAAAAATAGTCAATAATCAAGAGAATTAGTAAAGTTTCACTGAATAATAATAAAAACGCAGTAGTTCAAAAATAACAACAAGTAAATAATATATTAAAAAGAATATAAAAAACGACTGCCATTACAGAAAGTTAACTATTGTATTTATACCTATTATATTATTATGTTTTTTTATGAAATATTTGATGTTTGTGTTTTTAACCATACAGATATATGTATACTTCCGGAATATACTCAATCAGACCTTTCATTTGAATCTTAACATGATGTATTTATGTTAATTAATTGACATTTGGACATAAGGACATTTGGACAAATACGTACTTGATATTCAGACAGTTAAGGTATTTGGACAGTTTTTCCTCATACAGATATATGTATACTTCCGGAATGTACTCAATCAGACCTTTCATTTGAATCTTAACATGATGTATTTATGTTAATTAATTGACATTTGGACATTTGGATATTTGGACAACTACATACTTGATATTCAGACAGTTAAGGTAGTTGGACAGTTAACATTTAGACAATAACTTATATGACATTTGGACAGTTTAGGTCCCCTATGACACTAGGGATGACATTACGATTCTGACAAATAACACACACTCCTAAATCGGTTCAAGCGTTTAGCAGTTATGGTGGAATAAATAAACGAAAAATATACATAGATGAGCCTAAACACATACTCTCATTTTTTGTTGGGCATTCGTGTAGAAATGAAGATGTCTTAAAAATCAAAGTACATTTGTTATTAAAAACAAAATACTTTAAGTAAATTTAAAACAAAATATCAATAAAATAACTACAAATATTGATATCAATAAAATAACTACAATATAAGAAAATTATCATACGAGAACCGCTTAGAGGCCCTGGGCCTTACAACACTGGAGGAACGAAGATTCAGAGGTGATCTGATAGAGACATATAAAATCCTATCAGGACAATATGACGTAGCAGATCTCAAATTGATCTATACAATGAACACAAACGATCATTTGCGTGGACACTCCTTAAAACTAAACAGAACCTCAAGCAAATCAAACCCACGGAAACACTTTATATCCAACCGTGTAGTCGACGCGTGGAACAGACTCCCAGAGGACGTTATTGGTGCAGCTTCCGTGAACAGTTTTAAAAACAGACTCGACACCTTAACAAAAAACAAAAAAAAAAGTGCACCACCACTCCAAACTTCGATGTGCGCGCATCAGCTTTAAGCTGCTAGCGTATCTAAGGACTAATAATATAATATTGATTTATTGATTTTACATATTATTTTATTCATAAATTTAATACGGAGGAACAAAAACATCCTTATCCTAATTCAAAACATTTGCAATAACAAACCTAGCTCGAAAGGGAAATTCTTATTTATTTATATCATCATATTTATTCATATTCAAATTCATCTCTATGACATATATGGTTAACTATCTCACTAGGAATTAACCTGTGTTGAGTTGGTAGTAATAACGTAAGTACCGCCTTAAGTAGTCAATATGCATAAGTAGTTGATTTTAAATGATTTTTTTTCAAAGTTTTTATTTACCTTGTATAAATTACTAACAGTTAATGAAATAATTATTATGAACTAACCAATCTTCTAGTATTGCTAATTAGTCCAAGCATATAAGATCTAAGTGTGTCGTTTCCAGAAAAAAAAGCGGAAGTATTTTTCTCAACGGTTTTATATATATATTTGTACGCTGAATCCGATTTTGCGACCACGACAGAGGTGAGCTAACTTTAGGAATTGCGAAAACCCGCAATAAATTTTGCATTTCCTTTAGTTTTTCGCTTATTATTCACGAATAAAGCATTTTTTGATAACGACTATTCGGTACAAAATTAAAGTGAATAAAATTTCCTACAATTCATATTTACAGACTTAATTCCTCCGATGTACCAAACCGCCATTAAAGCGCGCTCAAAATTGGCATTTTGTCACTTAGAGAAAAACGCAGAAAATGGCAATTTCAAAGTGCGGTTGAGCCGCGATATGAATTTTATGTGCCCAAACCCAGTCTAAAGAAGTAAGGGTTGAGTGTATCAATTTAATCATAGACAAGAATTTTATTTCTCTTAAATTTAAACGCAGTGATAGGGTGAAATTTCTTGCGTCCATGAAACGTTCGCTAGTGGTTCAGAACCAATCTGTAATTGTACATCCGAACAGTCCATTTCAATGAATGTGCGTTTGCAAACAGATTTTTTCATGAGAAAACCCCCATATCCTTGGACTAAATGTAAAAGAAACGGTCGACATATTAGTCATAAATTGTAACTTTATTTCTATCGGAGCTGCGGGCACAGCTGATGCGGCCCTGGAACCATACTATAACATATTCTCTTATCAGATCGAATAAACGACCGATCAACAAACGACCGATCAACATCCAGTTATTCCGTATCAGTATTCCCCGCTAGATAGACGGACGCTGGGAACAAAAACAAATACCTTTTTCCAGTTTTACACATTTTAAACATAAAATGCAACAGTGATCGTCGTTGTTTAAAATGCAGTTAATTTTATTATCAGTGTTGCTATACTGCTTAGTGGCCTGTTGCCGGGTTGAAAGTTCAATCAGTTTGGAAAATGGACACGTACTTTCTTTGGACTCCAACAGTGACCAAGTTGAAGTTCAATGGACCTTGAGCGGACCGGGTACGTTTGACTTTTTGTAGATAAATAGATTGATATTTATTTTATAACTGTATTTTAGAGGTTTAGGTACAACATGGTTCTATATAGTTTGCCTAGGCGTACAATTTCAATTACATGATTATAACCACAGATCACTCTTTTTGCTTCATACTTATTATATTACTTTACCGGTCCAAGGCAAAGTTTAAAAACAAAAATCGAGATAAAGACGGAAATATCGATGTTCACCCCCCTGAGACGATTAGGATAATTTCCAGACTGAAGTCTATCTGTCCGTCTGTGTGTTATTGTGTGTGTTATTCCTGCACGATAGCGCCTGAACGCTTCATCCGATTGACCTGAAATTTGACATTGACATTCGGTCACGGCAAGAGTTTAAAGATTGTAGTTGAAATCGGTCCACCAGAGGGCGAGGTAGTCATATTGCAGTTTAAATCTTGAAATATTGTAGCTAGAGACTTGAAATTCGGTACACAGATGCGTGTTAGGGCCGAAACCAAATTGTGAAATTTTGCTTAAAATATCTCTTGTATAAGCGACGCAAAAAAAAAATGCCGCTGCATTTAAGAAAATATTATATCATATTTTAGCCATAAAAACCAAAAAACCATGGAAATATTAAAAAATACTAAAATATACTATATTTGCTATCGTAGTCACTTGATACAACCATTATCGGGTGAGGAGAGAGGGGGGTTTGTTGTTGGGGGGGGGGGGGGGGGTTTGGGGTTGGGGGGGGGTTTATGGGGTTGACAACCTATTTTTTTAATTGTAAATATTCCTAACAGCAACAACTTAAAAGTAACCAATCAAATCTAATCATAATAGCATTTTAAGATTCTAAGAAATAATCGCCACAAAATTTAAAATAATCGATGGGCTCGATTGCGTTTCTTCGTGAACTAAAATCGGAAATTAGTTCATCTGAATGAGACAGGGCGATTCCGCTAGAGAGGAATGTGAAATGAACGGTTGTCCCTCTTTAGCATTAAAACTACCCATTATAATTAAATCAGCTAAATCTAACACCGCGCGAAATGACAGGTAGTTTTGGTGCTGGAAAATCGACGATAATTCATTTCCTATTCCGTTCTAACGTATTGCTCTGTCTCGTTCGGTTGAATTAGGTTCCTATTTTAGTTCACAAAGAAACGCAATCGGGCCCATTATGTAAGTAGTAAAATATAAATTAAAAAGTAAAATGAGACATAAAAAATATCTAAAATAGAATTACATAATTTACAATTTGCTGCGTTGAGTGCTCGAAACTTAATGAGTTGTTTAAAATCATGTCGCACGTAAACCGTATCGATTTGCGTCAGACACTCTTAATATCCAGTCCGAGGTATTGGATGTAAGACCGCTTTATATTCCCATGGCCCTAATAAAAACACTAAAAATAAAATGACCCCTTATAATCAAAAACGAGTTGGAAAGACGAGAGCAACAAAAGCTGGTGATATGGTGGTGCCAAGAACTTACACAGCATTTGGCCAGCGCCATTTCACATTCATTGGTCCTAGAATGTACAATAATCTTCCCGAAGCAATTAATAGTAGTGAGAACACATCCACTTTTAAAAAATCTTTAACCGATTGGTTGTTAAAGTTGGTTAGGGACGGTTTAGGGAATATGCTGACTGTTGTATTTTTAATGATAGTATTTAGGACTTACTATTTAGTTTTTACCATGATAATTTTAAATAACTATTATAGGTATGTAAACGTTATATCAATATGTAATTGATTTATATATGTATATTATTTTAGTTTTTATTTTTATTTATTTTGGTTTTATTATTATTTTCATATACATATATGTATGTGTATGTGTGCATATATGGATACATATTTTATCTATAGATGTATATGAGTATCTATATTTGTATATGCGTAAATATGTGTAGTTTCATATTTGTCGATTAAAAAATAAGTACTAACTATAGTTTAAGTTGACAGTGCACACTTAATATAGTCATTAAAAGTCTCCCTTAGAACAGGCCTAGGCCTAGTTAGGCAACTGTGTCAAACATTAAAAATAATGACGCATCAATTTCTTGCTAACATATTACGTACAAATATGACATTAATTGTTTACTATATGTGTTACTGAATAAATAAATAAACAAATGAATAAATACCCACAAGTGGTCACGCTGGAAGTTATGCGACGTTTCTTGTTCCCCTTACGGAGATCAACTATCATATCTGGTACCAATCTGTAGTAGTAACAGTAATCTGTAATTAAACAGTGGCAACATGTCCTGATTTTGAGATAAATGAAGTGACCGAATTTCCTTCCATAACAATATGGATTAAAGCTAAATATCACAAAGACCACGAATAGTCAGAAAAGTTCCCGTAATCAATAAATCTAAGATTGCAGCTCACAGCATTTTGGACCGACAAGGAGAAAGCTGATAACGACATTATTTACCTTGACTACAGTTGAACGGCAACTAAGATATGAGCAAGAAGATTAACGATACAAGCTGTAACCATTGATTATATAGGGTAATAGATTGCTCAATGCTGTACTACGTTTTGGCATCTAGGATTTTACTACGAAAAGCAAAGTGTAAATGGCATTCATAGTTCCAAGGTTTTCACGCAGAAAGAAGAGCCCGGGTAGAACTCTGGCCTAAGGGTTAGTTTCCCCCAGGAGTCAATCTTCTGGCGCACTTGGACGGTTTGCGCACCGTGCGGCGTTTGCCAATGGATTGTGCATTCTGACTAACAACTTGGGTTGTCGACTACAGCGCGCGAGCCCGTCACCTCAGGAAGTTTTAACGACTAGTCGTTCTATCTCTCTGGAGTGAGCGCAGAAGACTTGAGGACAGAACAGTCCACCATCTAGCTCCGCCACAAGTCCGTAAGAGGCCAACGCCTTAACCGCGAGATAGCCAGGAGTGTTACCTGGCGGGCCTACACTCACGCCCTTACTTCCAATTGTGAACAGATTACTCCGGTCTCTCGATTGGTTACGAGTTCGAGGTCGCTTGCGCGGTCCTCTCCCTTACGAAGCGGTGAAACGGTGTTTACCGAATCTATCGCAGACCACTGCATTCTTTGCCCGGCTGTTCACCCAGGATCGGGTAGCCGATAGTCGTTTCGAGAGCAGTCGCCGTAAGGTCCGCAACCACCCCCGCTCTGTAGGAAACAGTACAGCTTCCAGACTCCCCCGACGGCCATTGCTGTGTTAACGATATTTTTTTTTTTTTATCTGGATCCAAACTTTTCTCTGGTCGTAACGGTCTCCGTTCCATCGGGTTCAGAAGAGGGAGGAAGAGAGAGTGCACCCGTGGTCGCGCGCCCACCTGTGCACTATAATATAGCCTGCGCACTTGACTGCTTCCGAACAATGGACTCTGAGAAGACTAAAGAAGTCACTAGAATCTACAATGCAGTCGCTATGGCCGAACACGGCTAGAAGGATATATATTTTTTTATATTAACCCTCTGCGCCTGACGTGGTAGTCTGACAGAAACCGCAAAATTGCGAAATTTTGCCAGAAAGGTAATAGTTTTGCCAGAAAGGTAATAGTTTCTGGTAATAGAAAGGTACTGAGAACACGGAAGTCTGGATTTAAAAATTAACGACGCATGATAGAATATTTTTTTTTAATTTTTTTTTATTTATTAATTTACAATAACTTTATAATTATGTCATATACACACCATTAACATACTATGGTTGAGTTGGGAGAGATTGAGCACATCCTATGGTGAAAATGTCTATCGGCATTCCTAACTAGGTCAGAGACCCGTATCTAGGGATGCTGCTTTTTGTTTAAGGTATCGACATTGATTTTTAAAAATCAATGGTATCGATGAGCTGACTCTTTTGATGTTATGAACTTACGTTGCATTGCATAATACATAAGAATATATACATATATACATACACATACATACACACATACATAAATATATACATACATAAATAAGAATAAGAATAATTTATTTTCAAAAACCCGATCTAGGTATAGAAATTACACATCTAGTTGTATTTCTACAAATAAAATTACATTTCAAATTACTCATAAAATTATAAAAAGTCTAATACTAATAATTGAAAAAAAACATAGAAATTCAAAAATTCAATAACAAAGACATAAAAACTAGAAAAATAAAAAACAACAGAAATAATGAGAAAACATAAAGAATCAGCAATTCAATAACAAAAATATATAAAAACTAGAAAAATAGAAAGCATCCAAAGAGTTCTACATAAACTACATTTAATAAGGATCAAACTATCGATCAACAATCAAGAAATAGAAAAATGTATCGACTCTCCAAAGAACAAAAAATCAACTGGTCTCGATGACATACCTGTTGGTGTAATTAAAATCCATAAACGTGTACTGGCACCCTGTCTAACATATCTTTAAAATGTAAGCTTTTCAGAGGGAATATTTCCAGATTGTCATAAAGTAGCCAAGATAACACCGATATATAAAAGAGGGCGATCCCACGAGCGTAGAAAATTATCGACCCGTAGCCCTACTGAGTAATTTCTCAAAAATTTTGGAGAAGGTCATCGAAAAACGATTAAATGGTTTTACATACATTTCGCAATGTTGCGGAGTCTGTCAGAAAACCACGTAAGGCGCAGAGGGTTAACCATCAAGCTTGTATGATGATGCAGGTGAAAGGTAGTCATAGGAACTCCTCAACGGCTTACAATAAACTCATCAAGTTTGGGCTCTTTTGACATGTCGCAATGAGCCCTTTGTTTTCATATTGTGACTTAAAGTTAGAACCGTGTTTTTTTTAAGTAATTTAAACTATTTATCATTTATTCCAGAAATATCCATTCCTGCTCAAGTACCTGGAGGTCTCTATACAGATCTGATGAAGAATGGCATTATTGGAGACGTATTCTTGGGTGAAGCTGATATCCAAACGAGAAAATATTCTAGACTGGATTGGACCTACAGAGGATTTTTCTCATGTAAGTATAAATTGCGTAGGTAATAGTTATAGTGATAGCATTGATTATATGGTATTAGATGGCGCAACTCTATAGTGCGATTTGGCAACCTTTCTAATACGGCGAAATGCAGGTTGCGCTTATGGCATTGACTGCCAAACTAATAGCAAATTATTTGGCCATCTATATATAATATCATTGATAAGCCGGGCAAAGGATGCCGTGGTCTGCGATAGATTCGGTAGACACCGTTTCGTAATGGAGAGGAACGCGCTAGCGAAATCGATCCTGTAACCAGTCGGGAGGTAAAAGGTATTCTGAAGGATAACACACCAACACATCAACAGTATTGTTAGCAAGGCGTTGAAGACTCTGGGTTTTTTTAATAGAATATGTAAACCATTATCGAACATTAACATCTTTATTATTTATTTTTTTTATTTATTTAGGTACATAGGATTAGGTATACAGTTCATTCATAGGTCATGTAATCTTATAATAATTATATAAATTATTTATTAATTAATATAGGGAGGTTTAACACATCTTACATGACCTTTACTGCCAATAGCACATCTAACTAGGCGATAATTTGGCCCGTCTCTAGATGTGCATATTTTTATGCAATTTTAAGAAATGAAGTGTTTTTTTTTAAATAAATTATTTGGACCCACCACCTGTATATATACATAAATATACCAATTTTATAAAAAATATAGCTATGTAATAAATATATACATTTATAGTTGTAATTTAATAATATTTAATTAAGAAAAATAGATAAGTGATACTAAATAAATTGTCGTGCGTTGCAAAGAAGTTGATCAGATTTTACATATCCCTTGTTAAGTAGCCATCTATTAAGGTTTGCTTTAAATATTTTTATGTTAGGATAATTTTTCATGTCTTCACTAAGGGAATTATATAATTTTGGGGCTATGTAGAATATATGTCTCTGGGCAAATGTTGTCCTGACTGACGGAATTATATAATTGATACTCGCGGACATTCTTGTGTTCAGATTGTTTTGAGTTCGGGCGTGGTCATCTTTAAAAAGCTTTACTTTTCCTATGTTCGTAGCACCTTAGAGTTCGCATCGCTGATTTGGAATCCGCAATATGGCGTGTATAAAAATAGGGTGGAGGGCGTCCAAAGACGTTTTACTAGATACCTGGACTATCGTGAGCTCTTGGGACTTGGAACCTACGAGAGCAGGCTGAACTATTTCAGTATGTCTTTACTGGAAGACCGCCGCACAGCGGCTGATATGACATTATTGCATAAAATAATTCATAACAAAATTGATAGCCCTCATTTGGTAAAGAAACTGTCGTTGTTGGTTCCGCCACGAAGGGTTCGCTCTCCTCGTACGTTCGAAATCCCTCGTGTGAACACTAGTTACGCCCAAAACTCTGTTATGCACCGCTTGATGACCACATACAATAGTCGATTCGAAGATATTGTCATTTTTTACTTGAATCAACCTAAATTCAGCGAGGCTGTCCTTAGCTCACTAGGCGTCTGGGAAGTAATTACATAGTGAGAGTTACAAAGAGTATAATTTGAATACCTATATCCTATCCCACATATATCCCATCCCTCTCCTTTTCTATCCTTGCAATAGTTCAATTGTATTTTAATTTAATTTAGTGCAATGCAACTTTTGATTTACCGTATAAGAAAATAATGTAGGAAACAATTAATCGGCCAGCGAAACACTATATTAGAATAATTAGTCATAATTAATGAAGCGCTGTATGTTTCCCGAAAATAAAATAAATAAATAAAATAAGTAAATAATTCCAGACGGAGATATCCTTCCAAACTAATAGTCAGGGTGCGAGGCTGCTCGCTGGGTACCTTTCTTGTTGCATCGCCGTAGGGCATTGGCCTCTGACGGGCAGGTGGCGTAACTATACAGTGGATTGTTTTTCGTTCGAAGTCTTCTGCCTCACCTCACAGGAGACAGAACGATCAATATCAAAAACTTCCCGAAGTGACGGGTTCGCCCGTTGTAGTCGACAGCCCTAGTTGTAGATTATTGTGAAATACAAATTATATTTCAATTAAATGAGTTTATACACTCGATGAGAAATTTTGAGAAGCTTTGAGAGGTATTAATTATTTTTCGTTTTTTTTTTATTTCAGTACCTAATGATTTTCCGAAACGAGAAGTGACTAACATTGTTTTCTTTGGAGTGGACACTGTTGCCAACATATCAGTCAACAAGAAGATCGTTGGCCATACCGATAACATGTTCACGAGATACGCTTTTCCGGTTCAGTTACAAGTAAGTTTATCGCAATTTGTCATATTGTAGGTACTATAGGTAAATCTGCGGTCATGATCTTGCTCATCTATACTAATATTATAAAGAGGTAAAGTTTGTGACGTTGTAGGAAGTAATCTCTGGATCTACTGAACCAGTTTTGAAAATTCTTTTAACAATAGAAAGCCACGTTATTTGTGAGTGTCATAGGCTATATATTAATTCGAAAAATGAAAAGAGTTTTTCGTGGTAGTCGGATTTGCAAAGTAAGTCGGAGAATAAACGGTCGAACGAAAACGTTTCTAATTAACGGTGCCTTAACGATGAGAGCTATACGATTAAGTTCTATAGAAAAGTTGTAGAGCTTGATAATGCCTATAAAAAAGTCAGCGTCAGCATATATCTAACTTTTATATTATAGTCACAAAAAGTAGTATTTTATATTTAAAAAATAATTTAAATCGTTAGGTCATGTTTATTGGTCATATTATCAACAATTATGAATTATTATCAAAATAAGTAAATTTATCGTCTCAAGTGTTTAAAACAAAAGACTTTTCCCTTTTACTGTATATAATTTCCCTTTTACTGCATACATAGTTTAGGAGATAATACGCACAAATAAGACACTCACAAGAAGACACTCACAAATAACGGTATTATAGTCAAATTGTCATGCAAATACATACATACATAAACTTTTGCTAGTCAGGAAATAAATCATAGCACACAGTACTAACCGAACCACACTGATAATTTCATCACAGGTAAAAAGTTTTACCGCCCAACGAAGTGGGTACGGGTCAGCTAGTTCGTCATAAAACCGCTTGTGGGTGGTGTGGCGTAGAAAGAAAACGTTCCGACGTAGCTCATCTCTCTGGCGCATTGATTTTCAAAGTTGTTGGGCGCACCTCTGCGAAAAGACATTCCAAGGAGGACGTTCCATACCATCACGGAGTATACTGTAAAGTTACAACTTTGGAAAGGTACAATTTTAGCAAAGCCATGCAATTACTCCTGTTTTCTCAAATTATTGGCAATATCAAAAGTCGTCCTCTAAGGTGCTCCCTCACCGGGAGCATTCGCATGTAATGTAACATCCTGTCCACCCTAGAACGGGCTAGTCCCAGTTAGGTGACAGAAACAAATAAGCAAAAGGTTAAGGTTTCGCCATTCGGTTCCTGTTATTTTTGTAAGCTTATCAATGTTTTATAGCAATTAATTCTTAAATAAAATAAAAAAATAAATTTTAGATTCGATTTTGAGCATTACGTTACAATGCTGCCTTCCTGACTGACGAGCAATCGCCTGTATTGTAACATAGATTCCAATAAGCAATAATAATTTATTACGCTTGGCATTACAGGTTGCGCACTGTAATGCTCGGATCTCCTCCCTCACTGATGTAATGCTCGAATCTGTAACGTTACATTACAGGCGAATGCTCCCGGTGAGGGAACATTCGCATGTATGATAACGATATTAAGAGAAACATGGTAAACCATAAGCAGCACCTTATTGATAAGTTCATGCGTTAATGCCCTAGCTCATACGATAATAACAAAAGAGAAAGAGAAATATATATTAGAGAAAGATGCGATCAACTAACAACGATCGAAGAAGAAATACATAAACGTCGACTACGATAGTTCGGTCATGTTTGCCGAATGAACGATAATCGATTGCCACGTAAATTTCTTTAGAGAGACAGTCCGACAGAATGGAGAATTCAGCGTTCGGCATAGAAGAAAACCTGGCTAAAGAATATCAAAGACGACAAAGAATCAACAATTATCGGCTATCGATGCTCGAGACGTCGCCAAAAATTGTCAAAAATGAAAGCGAGTCGTGAATGGAGTACGAGATCCAGTAGCACTGACAGCGGCGTATTGGCTACGAGGGCGACTCCCTGCCCAACCGCTGGCTACGGAATAAATAATAATAATACTAATTTATAATAGAACTAGCTGCGCCCAGCGGTTTCACCCGCGTGGTGATGGAAAATTGTGATAATGATGATAGAAAAGCATATATCTTTATAAATTATAGCCTATGTGTTATTCTGATGTGTAAGCTATATTATTGTAAAGTTTCATCAAAATCCATTCAGTAGTTTTTGCGTGAAAGAGTAACAAACATCCAAACATACAAATTTTCGGGTTTATAATATTATTATTATATTATTATTATTAAAGTAAGATAGTAGGATAGAATTTAAATTTCGAATGTCAATTTCTTAGATTTTTTTCCTACTTACTTGACAGTTATCGTTATATTTTAGATAATTCACGCTATATCTTTATAAATTATAGCCTATGTGTTATTCTGATGTGTAAGCTATATTATTGTAAAGTTTCATCAAAATCCATTCAGTAGGTTTTGCGTGAAATAGTAACAAACATCCATACATACATACAAACTTTCGCGTTTATAATATTAGTAGGATAGTGGGAATTTTATTTTGCCAGCAAGGGGGCTTTCGCTTTCGCTTTCGCCGTCCTGGGAGAACAAAACAACGTGAGCTGTTCGCTTTTATACATTTTTGCGGCTCTTTACAAGGTCTCATTTATTATGACATAATTTCTACTTATTTAAATAAACGGCTGTGTCACCCAAAACTTTTCCAGCATGTAGCCAAAGTATTATAAAAGGATTTTGAGCATGATGTCCCTTCGGAAAGGAAGTTTGACACATCCGCAATGACGACAGCTGGAGTGCAAAGCTTTTAGGTCAGTTTGGTAGTTAATACGGCGGTATGTAAATATTAATAAAGTCGCTTAAATATGAGATATTCCAATCAAAATTTTACAATTTGATTTCAGCGCAACGGGGCATAAGTGTGTGAGGGACCACCCCTCACTAGACTCCAAATTGTTCGGCGTGAGGTGGTGGTATCAACTTACGAGTTATCTCCGTATCGAAAGGCGGTTTTGAATGAAGTAGAAGGAATGTATTGATCGAAGGGTTGATATTGCCAGTTATAACGTTTGCCGAACAGGTTATGTTGTCGCGAATGTATCAATGTGAGGAAACCCGATTAGAAGTTAATTTAAAGTTTGGAGGAACGTATTTGCCAGTGAGTAACGAGTGCTCGAATTACTTTATCGAGACGCGAGGGTTGCGCGACGGAGGTTATGTGGGATATACGGATGAGGATTGTACGTGTGCTCCTAGTATCTTGTACTGGGCACGGCTCGAGTCTGTGGGATTACAGACTGACGCTTCGAGAATAGCGAGGATAAGGAAAGGAAACCAAGGAGCCGGATTTGTTGACACACTTCGTGAGAAGGGTACTGAATATGCCGTCGAAACCTTGGGGACTTTGGTTGCTTTTTCGCCAGTTTATATGAGCCGATAAATGATGCAATCCAAAATATTCCGAGTAAATGTATCGTTTCATCGTGCTGATTCATGGCTGCACGGGTTAAAATAATAGCTGAATTGTGTCAGTGGATTTCACTGGAAATCGATGAATTTGTTGATCGCATGTAATGGACTTAAGGTCCGTTACAAGTGTACCAAATTCTATAACTTCAATCTTTCAAGATTGACATATGACTAGTGCACCCCTTGGTAGACCGATTTTCAACCACAACCTTTTAAACTCTTGCCATGACGAAATGATGCTTGCATGCCAAATTTCAGCTTAATCGGAATAAGCGTTTGGGCGCTATAATGGAGAAATACACACAGACAGATTTCCATCTGGAAATGGTCCTAATCATCTCAGAGGAGCTCCAAATAGATATTTCCGTCTTCATCTCGAAAAAAAGTTTCAAAGCGCGTTCCCAATACTTGTTTTATGGGAGCTCCCTTGCATAAAACAGTAGACCAGTTTTTGTTTATAAAAGAAGTACATAAAAAATAGGTTGTGTCACCCTAGAAGACTTTCCCGGCTAGCAGACAACCCCCCTCTCCACCTTGCGCCCTCCCCCTCCCCTACCCCCCCCCCCCCCACCCCCCAAACCACCCACCCGATACTGATTGTTTCAAGTGACTGTGATAGCAAAAGTAGCATATTTCAGTATTTTGTACCTTCTGCTCAGCTGGTCGGCTGAGAAAGTCAAATCCAGTGGTATTTTGCTAATATTTTTCTAATATTTTGCATAACAATTTTGCATTTTTTGGAAAACGATTTGGCAATTTTTTAAAATGTTTGTAATAGTCCAAATATGATCCTAAGGGAAAGAAAAAATCGAAAAATGCCTGAAAAATTGGAAAATTGGGGAAAAACTGAAAGTGATTTTTTTTCTATTCACGATTCGAACAATGGATATCCCTATTTTTTTTTTTAATAGGAACGACATATTAGGTTGACACTTTTTTAGTTTTGATTGGTTGATGCTTTCGGGATGGCAATATTTCAATCAAATGTATTAAATTGAAAAAAAATCTGGAAGATCTTGAGAAAAATCCAAAAAAACCCATACCAGCCTAAATTAAAAAAAAATATTTTTTTCTACATTTGTATTGTTTTGTGATCTGTCCGACAAATGTAGTTATTTTATTTATATTCCAATTTATTTATTTCGGTATTGATCTGTATTTTGAAATGTGCCAGAATCACGACTTCCCCCCGACGCTGATATACTTCGAAATGCCAAGATATCTTACTTGGAATCAACTGTAATAAAAAAAATACGACGGATAGAATGAAACCCCACTTCACGTTACCCACATGTATTTTCCACCGATGTTTAATGTCGTTCTTTTTTCCGTCCAACTCAGCAACCACAAGTTTGGGGGAGTGGGAATTAAGGGGGTGGAGTTTGTGGGGGGGGGGTTGGGGGGTGGAGTTGGGGGATGGATATTGGGGGTTGGGGGGAATTAGGGATGGGTGGAGTTTGGAGGGGGGTTAGAGTGTTAGTGGATATTGGGGGGGTTGTAATGGGTTTGGCGAGCGCGGGGGGGGGGGGGGGGGGTACGATTGCAGGGAAAGTCCTGGGGTGACACAATTGATTTTTTCCTTTGTATACATAATCCAATAGTTTTCCACAAAATTTGAGCTAGTCAATGAGCCTTGGCCAAGTCCCTTGACTTCTTCCGCTGAGCAATTGCGCTTTACCGGGGCTTATTGACCCGGCTTTTTGAGTGTGCTGTCGCAGGGTTGTACGACCTGCGGCAGGTATCTCGCGCCGCTCCTTTGCACCGGACGCTGCCATCGCAAACAGCCGGTTACCCTCGGCGCTCAAATAATAATAGGGCTTTTTACAAAACATTTGTGGTTTATGTATTTACCTATATAGAAACCTATATATTTTGGAAATGTACGCTATCAGACCTTTCATTTGATACTAAACAAGATATATTTATCTACATTTTTTGTCATTTGGACATGCGGACAATTATTTTTTTTTGACATTAGAACAGTTTAGGTACCCGGGATGACGTAACGATTCTAACAATACCACACACTTCAAAATCGGTTTAAGCATTTAGAAGTTATTGTGGAATAAAAAAAAGACAACATACATACATAAAATCGTTTTTTTTTTGCAGTCGCGTAATTTTATATTTTTTTTATTTAAGAATTAATTACCATAAAATAATGATTATGCTTACAAAAATAACAGGAACCGAATCGCAAAACCGTAACCTTTTTATTATTTGATTCTCTCACCCAACTGGGACTAGCCCGTTCTAGGGTGGACAAGAAATTTTCTCTATTCTGAATATACGTTGTCGGATCACTGCGTTTTTAAAACCCAGGTGTTTAAACTTACTAGGTAATACGCCAATTTAAATTCTATAAAAATGCTAATGCGCTCACAAGGCAAATTCTGCACGAGAAGTAGAAGGTTGACATGTTATTTTATTTTCGTTAAAGGCCGGCCTCAACGAGATTGAAGTCATCCTCCGGTCGCCGATGAAAGTTGCAAATGTCCTGGACTCGATGTACCCGACTTTGCCGCAATGTGTTCCAGATCTGTATCGCGGAGAGTGCCACGCTAATCAGCTCAGAAAGATGCAGGCTTCGTTCGGCTGGGACTGGGGACCCGCTTTTCCTTCAATGGGTCTATGGTAATAATATTTTTCTATAACCATTATTAAAAGTAAGTTTTCTCTCTATAGGGCAAGCAATAAAATGACACTTTATTTCATTAGTGAATAAACTAGTACACCTTTATTCATATCATTTATTTAAAGATAGTAAATACATAATAGGACTAAATAATGATAACAGTAAATACATCATAGGAGGAAATAATAACATTGATTTGCAACGTCCTCGAAATGAGGTTTTCAGACAATGTCCGAATTATATCGGTATTAAACTTTTCAGCGGTTTGCCCACTCAATTCAAAACTCTGGTCAGGGAAGGGAATCCGCGATTATTTAATACAACTCTCTTCGAGGTCTCGGAAACTAGTTTTCGTCTTTAGAGAATTACGCAACGTCCTTTCTAAGAACTCAATAAATAAGGTTTATATGGGCCTGTGTTAGGGTTTATGGGTACACGGAATAATAGCTTTGGGGGGGGGGGGGCATGTGCGAAATCTGTCTTGGATCCTCTAGTGAAAGCCCAAAAGTCTTTGTTGAGAGTAATCAACAGAAGGCCCCCACGATATAATTCCAACATGCCTATTATACCGCCACCGCCACCGTGGCACTATAGGGTTAATGCTGACTGGGACTGTAAAACAGTCAGCGCCTGTTTAGCGCCCACCTGTCTCGAGAACGACAGGTGTGGGCCTGTGACGTAATGAGCAACTCGATGATAGCTTGTTGATATGGATCTAATGTGAATTCGAAGAAATAAAACAAAACGGTTCGCGCACAAAAAAAATCCAAGCACAAATATTAGAACGCGCCAAGCCGGCTGTGTCAAGAGGTCGATCAGACTGACGGGTCGCGCGCGCCCTCGCGCTCCCTTCGCATCGCTCAAGATGCATTTTTTTATCTCAACAGACGCCGCTTCGGCGTCTGTTGCCATCTCTCTCAATAACAGCTGCTACAACTGCCTTACTCTTCCCACCCCTGCTACAGGCATCTACTCGTCATAAGCCGCACAGTACATCTCTCTTAATGCTTGGATTATCGTTTAATTTTATATATAATTGCGTGTGTGTGGACATTCGATTACGACCGCCAGAGAAGAATGCCCAAGAAAACATGAACGGGTTTTTCAACAAAGTTTAAAATATTACTTTAAATTACAAATTTACAAGATATATGAAATTACATTAGATTTTTTTAATTACTTTGTCATCGGCGGCAACAATGCCATTTAAAGAAAGTAAGGTGTTAGATATACGCCAGCTGTTTGTGAAACAGTCACTCATGTTTTTCCATCGAACCTCAGATAAACGACCACGAAACCAGCAACACCGAACTACAACAGCATCTGCAGGTCTGAATTATGCCGTTCCTCGAGTTAATTCTTCATTTTACCAAAGACAATTCAACTATATAGCCCTGAAAATATTCAGCCATCTTGATGTCAAAATAAAAGAAATAGAAAGTACCATTTTATTAAAAAAATATATTAAAAAATGGCTTCTTGACGACATAGGTCGTTCAAGGATAGAGAACGAAAGTCATATCTTAAAAAAATAATATTTCTGCATAACTTTACTATTATACTATATAATATGTTATAATATATTAAAAAAAAGTAATATATTGTAATATAATGCAAAATAATAATACTATAATATATATAGATCGTTATATTTATATGTTTGTGTATATCTGCATATGTATGTGTGTATGTGTATATGTATCTATATGAGCACCTACGTCAGTTAGGCTTCTTCACCCAGGTCAGAAAATAAGTCGTATGCCCAGATAACGGCTATATTCGGCCTAGTTGGTTATGCGCTGAGCATGGTCATGTAAATGTGGGCCGTTGTTTACTTCGCACCATTACTTGGTATGACCTTTTTTATGTGTTATTATTATGTTTGAAATTAAAAAAAAAATAATTTAAAAAAAACATCTCAAGAAGCATCTGATTAGCGAGGAGTACTATAATTTGGATTTCATAAGGTATTTTTATATGAATTCTCATTACCATTTATGATTTTTAGACATTTGTATTATTGCAAGGACCATTTATGTGCCTTTTTGTTAAATAGTTAATTTGATTTGTTGTATTACTTTTGATTATATATAATTTCTGACAATTAAATACCATTTATTACTGATGATGATGTGATGTTCTCCTCATCGTGATCCGACGACGGCGACCTCTTGGTTGACAGGACTTCTTACAAGTCCGGTCCGATGTTCAAAAACTAGAGGTCATCTGGGCGTGAATAGTTTACAGTGAGTAAGCGGTTGCGCTGGTGCAGACTCACTCTCTCGTCCCTGCAACCCGTGCGCCAATGGAGCGGAAATCCGCCACGATTGGAGGAACGAGGGATGCAGTTTCTGGCCGCCGGTTTTTAGCCCTCAACCAGACGCCCTAGGCCTTCCACGATGCCGTGCTGTGCCGCCGCTTCCGCCAACATCCGTCGCTTATAAGCTGTCGAGTTGCCTTCTTCGCCGGGCCAGTCTTCGTACACTATGCAGGAGGTATCCGCAATCAGAGCTGTCCACCGAAGCGTGCAGGCCCCCCTCGACGAGGTTTAGCCCACGAGCCGACGTGGTTTACCGCGGCGTTGCTGCTGCGTGTACAACAGCTACTTGGAGCCACTGGTGAGAGATTTGCAGAACGCCTGTGGACCAGTGTGGTTCTCCACCCTCCGTAACGAGAGCTGGCTGAAGTAACCTGAAAGGTGCTACCACTAGACGCTCTACTACACCGCATTTATTACTATTATTCTAGTGACCATTTTCTAGTACCTTTTAGTTATTTTATTTTTCCTAATATTATTTATTATCATTATATTACAAATTGATTATTAATTGAATAATTTTCATTACTAATTTTTAGATGATTGATAGTACAAGAAATTTATTTTCGTGCGATGCAGCCTGGTATGAATTAGGAAACTGGAATAATATAAAACCGAATGCTATAATATTATTATCATTGTTTTTATTCAGTTATTATCATGTCAGTTAGTTAAATCTTAAGAAATAGGCGTTATACTAGATTCGATCGAGTCATTAATTAAATTATGGAATCATTAAATACGAAATCAATGGTCAGTTTATTGAATGTCTCAAAAATAAAAAGAAACATTTTTATTTTTTTTCATTTTCGGGAAACTTACAGCGCTTCATTAGTGATGACTATTACAGTGTTTATAATATCCCCCTCCTATGGCGGGGTAAAATTTCTGCCCGGGATAGTTTTGCGTATAACTTTTAAAC
Organism: Micropterix aruncella; assembly: GCA_944548615.1. Lineage (NCBI taxonomy): Eukaryota > Metazoa > Arthropoda > Insecta > Lepidoptera > Micropterigidae > Micropterix > Micropterix aruncella. The sequence goes on along the minus strand of OX155971.1, from coordinate 2,926,466 downwards.
TACTATACGGATCGTAAAAAGAATAACTGCAAAATGATCACATTGAAATTTGAAATATGATAACGTTACAACATTATCTCGTAAAACAATTAAGATAATAATGAATAAATATTACAGTTAGCACAGCGCAGAAAGCGTCTAACCAAAAATAGGAAGGGTACAATATCGTATTATAGTGTTTTGCTAGCCGATTAATTGTTTCCTACATTATTTTCTTATAAGGTAAATCAAAAATTGCATCTTACTAAATTCAATTAAATTACTATCGAACTATTGTACCTAAGGATAGGAAAGGAGAGGGATGGGATATATGTAGGATAGGATATAGCTATTCAAATTATAGTCTTTGCTACTTCTTATTTATGTACAAATAATATTTCCTTGGATTTATTCAATTGCGTTGCGGTGCCTTGTTTATTTGGTCTACAACCAAGAAAGTTACCAAGGTTTTAGAGAAATTGGACAACAGAAATCGAAGAGCGACGCGTACGTGTGACAGAAAAGTACTTAAAGAAAAAGAATCGCTCCAATTCAGTTTACTTTAGCAAATATACGTTAGATGGCGTTGAAATGATTGAAATTTTTATGTTACTAAGTTGTGTCACCCCTAGACTTTCCCGACAATCAGACAATCCCCCTTGAGCGCCAAACCCTCCACCTCCCCCTTAACCCCCCCCCCCCCCCCCCCTCTTCCCCCCTCCACTCCCTCCCTCCCCCTCCACCATTTCCGCCCCCCAACCCTCTATTTCTCTCTCTGACCCTTCTCCCCCAACCACCCCTCTCCCTACCCCCCACCCCAACTAACCCCCTCATCCCCAACTACCCTCTCCTCCTGCCCACCCCCCTTGGAAATCCAGCATATAGCACTATCATTTTGTATACGCAAATTTTGTATACGCATTCAATTATAATATTGAGTTCTATATTTGCCCATGACATGACTGCTGCACCCGCGGTTGGCTTCCAACGAGGGAACTCCTCAACGGTCAATAGCACAGACACGAAATTTTGTATAGCATGCAGTATGCATTGGAGTATGCTTTTCTGATTTGGAATCCGTACTTTAGGAAGGATGCAGAACTTTTGGAGCGTGTGCAAAGGCGGGCCACAAAAATGGTCCCACAGCTCAAACAACAAGACTACGAACGCCGACTTGAAGCACTCGGACTTAGCAGCCTAGAGGAGCGTCGACAACGAGGAGATCTTATTGAGACATATAAGATCCTCAATGATTACTATGACGTACCAAAGCTCAAGGAAATATTTATAAGGAATACCAATACACAGCTTAGAGGGCACTGCTTAAAGTTGAATCGTTCAGGATTTAATTCTAACCCGAGGAAACATTTCTTGGTGAACAGAGTTGTGGACTCTTGGAATGAACTACCGCAGGAGGTCATTTGTGCTAAAAGTGTGAACGGATCTAAAAACCAATTGGACAAATATATATTAAAAAAAAAGAAAAAAAGTTAAAAGCATGCATCAGCTTAAGCTGCTAATGCTATAAAATAATAATAATAATAATAATAATGCAATTACGATAGCCCGCTCTAAGTTCCACCATGACATGGCTACTGCATCCAGGGTTGCGAGGGGACCCCTTAACGGTCACCAGCACATATGCAAAATTTGAATACGCATGGTAGCCCGTTCTTTCTTTTTTTCAGCCCATTTTAATAAAAGTTTGTTTTTAAAAATGCTTGTTACTATCATTATTTTTTCAGGGTTCTAAAGGAATACAGTAGTAAATACAATTCAATTCATTACTATATTTAGGAAATCACACAGTATTACAGTGAATAAAAATAATAATAATTATTACATTATTATAGTGACGGCCTGGGGCAGAGTTGTTAGGTCGCTTAATCTTATCTTGTAAGGTACCGGATTCGATTCCAGGCTGTGTCACCATCTTTCGTGGTAATAAAATTAACCCCACAAATGACTGGCGATTAGCTCGGGTTTGCCTACGGCAAAATGTATATAAATTTATATTTACATTTACATTTACATTTACATAGAGCGGGGTTTACTATAGAGCTATAGCGTTACTATAGAGCGGATTACTATAAAGCGGCGCACATTTACATTTATATTTACATTTATATAAATTTAAATACATTTTGTATACATTTTGCCAAGGCATCCATTATTGGACGCCTCACATTTGAGGGTCACAGAATTGTATTTCAATTGAATTGTATTTTGCTCTCTCGAGCAAATGCAATAACAAGACACACACACTTACATACGTGTTACACACATACTTACATATGAAGTTTCTTTCAGGGGTTTCTTGATGCTGTTGCGTTCATCTCTTCATTGAACTGCCATCATTATGCTTCCCCAGAATAGCGCATTGAGTCGTAGTCTTTTATAGACCATGTAACGGTGTGTTCTAGCTGACTGACGATTTTTCAGCCCAGAGATAGAACACGCATTTCTAAACTATTTCCAGTAGTATCCGGCTGGTATGATAAATAAAGAGATATTATGGACTGTATTGGACTTATGGGATAAACGGACGTTTCATAACGATGGAACAAATTCCAACAAATCACCAACCTTTTCGACGGTCGATCAGTGCAACTGACGGAATGACGAGTTGCTTGGCTCCCACACGATTCCACAAACTTCGACCGCGAAGATGCTGGACCGCAAGCGTAATTCTCAAAACAGCACACACCAATTTACACGAGAATCAGCACACACCAATTTGCACGAGAGTTTTTTGACGATTTTGCGACAATGATGCGACGGCGGGTAGCATTCAACTCGACGAACAAAGCGACCGCGCGGTGTTCATGACTCGCTTATATGTGTGGGTGTGTCCTTTATGACGACGCGATACACACGTAATAATTTGTCGGCACTGCGGGATTTTGAATTAGGAGTTTGGTACAGGATTATACAGCCTAAATTAAATTAAATTTAGGTTTCGATAAGGACAATATAATCTTCTTTGCAGGAAATCTGTCCAGATAGAAACGTACAACTCCGCCATCATTCGTGACGTCACTGTGGATATTAAATACGCCGGAACTAGATGGATAGTCAAGATATATCCGTATCTTGAATCTTTCCGATCGAAAGACTTCAGCAGTTGTTCTATAGTTGCCAAGTTGGAGCTTGGGCAAGGGAGGAGCGTTACTGCTGTGAAAAGGCTACTGGATAGAATGCATTTGGATGGGGAACTGGATGTTTACATGGAGATGACAGTTAGCAATGTGAGTATCTATTGACGGCGCTTTTTCAATTAATTGTATCGGATAATTTGAGATAACGCACTGCTATTTCCTTATTTATTTATTTTCTAACACATAATTAACCTCGCATATAATCGAGGCCACCAGAACCAGAGTGGCCCAAATGGAAAAATCATTTTTGTGGATATGGGCCAAAAAAGTTGAAGGGAATTTCTTAAGTGAATATAGCAAAAAAAGTAGGTTGGCACATAGTTTTTATTTTGAGGATTTCTTGACGATTTCAATTTTGAACGACTCTGGAAATTATTGTAAATAATGATTTTTTATATTAATTTGTGCATTAAACTCAAAATCAGCAAATTGTCACTTGGGCCACTTTGGTTCTGGTGGCCTCGATTTTAAATCAATAAATATCATTCTAGACTATGTGACTATATTATACATACATATATCCGATGATTATCTATCCTTCCTTGTTATTACTAGGTACTACTTTTTAACAACATTTATACTACATACTGGGCCTGAAAGCGTTTCTTCGTAAACTAAAATAGGAACTTCAACCGAACGAGACAGAGCAATACTAACGAACGGAAATAAATTGTCGTTGATTTTCCCGCACCAAAACTACCTGTCGTACTTAGAAACGCCCGAATAAGTTTAGAATAAGTGCTATGCCAACCACCGTATCCATATCCACTCGGATAGCAAGGCATCTCTTATGGAACTAGCCTCGAATACTATTAATTTAAAGCTAGTGCAAAACTGCGTATCACTACTGAATTCCCTGGGCGAAAAGAACAGGGTAATTCTAAGATGGGTTCCCGGCCATGCAGGAATCGAGGGAAATGAAAAAGCCGACGAACTTGCTAAGACGGGAGCAAAGGGAACGTTATACGGCCCTGAAAAAGCCTTGCAAACCTAATGCTCAAACAAATATGTTTAGAACAATCCGTCAACCACTGGAGCAAGACTCCAGGGTTGAATCAATCCAAAGCGCTAATTAAGGCTTACGACCCTAAGACGGCCCGTGAGGCCTTATCGCTAAATAGAAAAAATCTACGCATACTGGTGAGGGCGCTTACGGGGTATTGTGGCCTTAACAAACACAAGTACAACCTCAAGATCCGAGACACAAAAATGTGCAGGTTCTGCCAAGGGGCAGAGGAAACTCCCCTGCACCTCATGTGCGAGTGTGGCCCGCTGATGCGTAAAAGATACACCCATTTGGGTGGTCATAACCTCCAACCTGAGGAGGTAAAACAATCTGGCGCCAAAAGCCTGTTACGGTCCTTAAATGACACGAGCCTTAGCGCAGAACTATAGTAGGTGGCGAATACAATAGATCAGCAATAGTCGCAGTGTTACAAGGCTCATAAAGACCTTAAAGAAGTCCTATACAACAAATAGAATAAAGAATAAAAAATATATGATGCATACATATATTTGACGATTATCTAACCTTCCTTGTTATTACTAGGTACTACATTTTAACAACATTTATACTACATACTGGGCCTGAATGCGTTTCTTCGTAAACTAAAACAGGAACTTAGTTCAACCGAACGAGACAAAGCAATACGTTAGAATGGGAATGAACTGTCGTCGATTTTTCCGCACCAAAACTACGTGTCGTACTTAGAAACGCCCGAATAAGTTTGAAAGCATTTCGTGCGGTGATAGATTTCGCTGTTTTATGTTTTGTGGGTAGTTTTAATCCGTAAAAGTGACAACCGTTCATTTCACATTCCGCTCTGACGTACTGCTCTGTCTCGTTCACACGGACTAATTTCGGATTTTAGTTCAAGAGAAAAACAATCGAGCCTTTTATATATTTACCTATTTGCTTGATCGCTAAGAAACGCCATTACCGTACTTTGCTGTTGTGTTAAGTTCACCGTCCAAATATCCATTTCTGGTTCAGCCGCACTTAGTATAGTGTATTTAGGGTACGAAGCGTCCGCACCGTGAAACGGTGTTGAATGATGTTAGTTCGAGCTCGCAATAAAGCGAACAATACGTGAGTCCTAGCACGGTATTAATTGGCGGGTACAAACAGACCGATTCGTCTAAGGATGATCGGATTATCAACGAACCCCTAAGCAGTTTATAAAGGTCCTGGTGCGGCGGCTGATAGTGTAGTCATCGCCTGATGGTTCCAGCGTATGAAGAAACGTATTGTGTCGTTCCAGGGTATCTGGTTAGGATGCCGTGGTCCGCGATGATTCTAACTGAATCGCCGCTTACATTAGGTAGAGGAACACGCAAGCGACCTCGAACGTGAAACCAGTGTAAGGAAGGAGAAATCCGACCATAACTGGTTTGGATTCTCGCGGGCCAGTTGGCGGACCTAAATACTCAACGTCCCATAGTCTTCTATGCCCATTCCAGGCTGAAAGAACAATCGCATGTTGTTATACCAACTTGGAGTGACGGGTTCACCCGTTGTCTACAACATCTCGTCAATGTGATCTTGAATATCTTGGTATTTTACTAACAACAGGTGAGACCGCGCAAGCGACTTTAGACCCGTAATAAGCCGGGAGGACAGGGAAATTCGGCCATATCTTGTAGTAAGGGCGACTGACTGCCCGCTGGTTTCACTACGCGGTGCCTCGCGGTAAAGCGTTGGCCTCTTACGGGTGAGTTGGCGTAGCTAGACGTTGGAATTGTGTTGACCCTAAGTCTTCTACTTTCACTTCAGGTTGAAAGAACGATCACATAGCGATATATCCCCCTGGTGACAGATTCGCCCGTTGTAGATGACACCTCTAAAGTATGCTCTTGAGGAGTCTTGAGGCAACTAGTGCTGTCCCCTACAACGGTCGGCCCATCACCTAAGGAAGTTTTAACGATATTAGATCGTTCTATCTCCCGTGAGGTGAGCGTAGAAATCTTAGGACGAAAACAGTCCACTCTCTAGTTACGCCACTCGCCAGTAAGAAGCCAACGCTATACCGCGAGATAACCAGGTTAATCAAACCGCGGGCCGACACTCGCGTTCTTACTTCTAGTTGCAACCAGATTACTCCGGTCTCCCGACTGTAATACCTAATAAATATAAATCGAATAACAGAAAAGTAATTTTTTAAAAAATATTTAGGATTTAAAGGATATCCGCAAGGAGTGAGACAGGAGACAATGAGATGTGACGTAGGATGCATTTGAAAAGTAGAAACCGTTGGTGCGTTTCTGATATCGGACATGAGCTGGTTCCGTAGTCTAGCTGCATGAACGGTGTATGAATATGTAAAATAATTTGAAAAATAAAAAACACGACTGCCGTTACAAAAAGGAAATATTGTATTTATATTATAAATAGGATAGAAAACGAAATTACCGCGTGAACTATTACATTAATTTACTAGACTCAGTCTACCCTGGACAACGGCGGCTGCAACGTCACCGAAACGTCGGGGCTACAAATTTCACGCGGTAAATTCGTTTTCTATCCTATTTATAATGTCAAACAACCGCGATTGTATTTATAATTATTAAAAACAATTTGTTGACGCTAAAAAGCATGTTTGTTAGAGAATAAAGTTCTTCGTTGAAACAAAATTCAATTAACGGAAGCTCCGCTACTTCCCAGTTGACGCGAGTTTACTGTATAAACATCCAGTGCTTAAACATGATTGCGCATTCTGTGGGTAAGTCTCGACGGCCGTTGTCCAAGGTCCGTCGAGAGGGGCTTCACGCGAGCCGCTCCTATTGACCCGGCTTTCAGAGCGTAACGTCGCATGGCTGCGCGCCCTGCGGCAGGTATCTCAAAACGATTGCGCGCCGTCGTCGCCCCACTCAGTCGGTTGCCTCGGTGCTCAAGTAATAAAACGGGTTTTTTGAAGTATATGTGTTTTTTTCGTATTTATCCATATAGATACATTTGAATTTTCGGAATGTACTCAATCAGACCTTTCATTTGATACTAAATACGATATATTTATCTTAATTTATTGATATTTGGACATTAAGACAAGTATTTATATGACATTTGCACAGTTTAGTACCGCACCACACTCCGGATGGCATAACTATTCTAACAATACTACACACTTCTAAATAGGTTCAAGCGTTTAGAAGTTATGGTGTAATAAAGAAACGGAATACCCTGAACACATTACACTTCATTCTGTTGGCCAGTCGTGTTAAAGAACAATTATGAGTAGAAATCGTTATAGTGATAGAGATAGAGATACGTTTGCACTCGTGATAGAGATACGTTTGATACGTGATAGAGATACGTTTGCACTCCTGATAGAGATAGCGATACGTTTGCACTCCCTCGTGATAGAGATACGTTTGCACTCCTTCGATCAAGGACAAAAAAAGTATTAAAATCCTGCTATAGGACATACGTAAATTCTGTCGAAGAATCACTAAATGCAGGTAATTTGAAAACTTTTTGGACCTTTGTAAAGGCTAAAAGCAAAAAACATGATTCAATTCCGAATATAATGCATCTCGATAGAGCCACAGCATCAAATGGTTTTGATATTTGTAATTTATTTGCTCTACATTTTAAATCAGTTGTAACAAAAACTGCTCATTTTGTTGTCTTGTTTTTCGCACCTTTGTGCAGATTATGTTCGCTGCACCCGTTTTTCCATGTTTTCCCCGTGTTTAGTCATGTTTCCTGTTGGTTTTCGCTGTTTTCATGACTTTCTCCCATATTATGACAATTAAATGAACCTTTTACGAAATTTCGTAAACATCAAATTTTTGACAGATAGAGCTGTGCAGTCGTAATTTTTATCGCTCTAGGCGATTCTGGCGATTAATCGCGGTTGTGCTGGTCTAGCCCTACCTGTTATGGCTGACTTCCGCCGTCCTGCAATCATTCTATTTCGCTTCAACATGGCTAAGAGACAGACAGAGAGATTGGGCTGTGAGAATTGGCGACCGCCGTAAGGAGTAAATCGGAGAGTGACCGCCTGGCGGTCATTTGAAAAAAAAATTGTTATGTGAAGTGTGTGTGATTTATCTGGTAAGCATTTAATCTCTTTTTGGGTAGCTTTTCAAGTAGGATCCTCGCGATTTTAACGGATTTTTTTTTATTGATCGCAGCTTGCGGCATCTATGACCTTCTGACACATGCGTATTTTAATTGCTGCTAATTAAGTAACGAAATCGTCACTAAATGTGACGAGACTTGCCTCCACGTCAGGAAATTTGCCTTCATATCCGGAATTAACCTCTTTATTTGACTGAACACATGTGACGTGCCGATAAGCGGAATTTGAAGAAAAGGGTGCCTGTGGGCGAATAAACACGGATACTTTGCATAACCTTGTGTTTCTTTTTGTGCTGTAGACTTTTGTGTCTGAGGAAAGGGGTTTTCTGTTGGCCAAATTCAGTGCCGATCAATATAACCCACTCTCTGAGATCGATTTTTTTTTAGGTTAACTTTCTTTCGGGTATCTTTCAAAATTTCTTTCGGGTATCTTTTTTTTTAATATAATTAGTTTCCTTCTTTTTCTTTAACCCCTCCTGTTGCGAGGTAAAAACTCACCCATCACTTTTGCGCGCGACATTTTCGCGCGCGAAATCAACGCCAGTCGACGACCTTGATAAAAACGACCATAACTTGTAAACCACTATACGGATCGTAAAAAGAAGAACTGTAAAATGATCGCATTGAAATTTGACATATAAAACATTATAATCTTATCTCGTAAATCAATTAAGATAATAATGGCGACAAATTACAAATTTGGCGAAGTGAAAAAACTCGCCTATTTATCATTTCGATGTTTTTATCACAAAACACGAAAGTCTATGCGGAAATTGTATTTACAGTTATGTTCTTTATTAAATGCTTTACCAAAACCATTATTTTGTTTTACTTCTTTGCATACAAAAATATTTAGTTTTTCAGTCATAATAACCAAGAAAAATTTGATGTCTCCTCGTAAAAATTTTTTTTTTTAATTTTGTATTTCTGACTATTTAGGGACTTTATTTATATGAAATTCTTTCATAATAACTTTTCCACTACACTACACTTCTTATAAAATCATACCAGACTTTTCAACTTTGTCTGATATTACAGAAAAATCCAAACTTTTGCGAGTCGGTGACGAAAATTTGGTATTAATTTTGACAGGTCATAATACAAAAGTGGATAAAGTTTTTCAAATATATTGTGTTATTATGTGCTTATTATATGTCTAATAACTAATTATTATACTCTAAAGAGTCACATTTCATAGAAAAACTATAGGAAATCACACTCAAAATATGGTAATTCTTTCATACTAATTACGTAAACAAATAGGTATGCGCACCCCGCGATTTCGCGAATATCGATAAAATTAGGCAGCGCGCCTGTCTATGCAATATCGCCGCGGTGCGTGCTCATTTGTTTAGGCAAATTCGGAGTGTGATTTTCTAGTTTCTTCTATGAAATGTGACTGGAGTATAATAATTAGTTATTGGACATCTAATAAGCGTCAAGTTTTCAATACATTCGAAAAACTTCTAACCACTTTTGTATGCCTTTGCAATTATTATGAAATCAGACTATCGCGGTTGCTTCACATTATAGCTTTATAAACGAATTTACCGCGTGAAGTGTGTAGCACCCGACGTTTCGGCGACGTTGCCCAGGGTAGACTGGACAGCGGCGGCTGCAACGTCGCCGAAACGTTGGTGTCTAAACTTTACGTGGTAAATTCGTTTTTTAACCACATTTGTATCATGCCTTTGCAATTATTATGAAAAAGATTATCGCGGTTGTTTGACATTATAAATAGCTTTATAAACGAATTTACCGCGTGAACTATGTGGCACCCGACGTTTCGGCGACGTTGCAGCCGCCGTTGTCCAGGGTAGACTGGACAGCGGCCGCTGCAACATCGCCGAAACGTCGGGTGCTACAAACTTCACGCGGTAAATTCGTTTATAAAGCTATTTATAATGTCAAACAAACGCGATAAGTTTTTGATTTTATAATAATGGCAAAGGCATTATACAAAGTGGTTAAAAAACGAATTTACCGCGTGAAGTTTGTAGCACCCGACGTTTCGGCGACGTTGCAGCCGCCGTTATCCAGAGTAGACTGGACAGCGGCCGCTGCAACATCGCCGAAACGTCGGGTGCTACAAACTTCACGCGGTAAATTCGTTTTAAAAGCTATTTATAATAATAATAATTATTATTATTAAAAAATCCTAGAAGAAAACTCAACAAACCATTTTTTTTTTATTTACTAAATTTCCAGTACAAAATTTTATAGTAACAACACTCATTTGATAAAAATAAAACAAACATGTAATACAAAATAAACAAATAAAACAATTGTACCGACTAAAATAAAAACTTTCATCAGTTGGATTAGGTATACATGTATTGGTTTCTTTATATACAAAGGAAACATAGAAAAATTTGACAAAAAAAATCTAAGTGAAAAAAGTTGACAAGATTGGATTTTATCAATTATATTTTATGCGACTTATGCTTTCAATTTTTTTATTGGTACTAAATTTCCAGTACAAAATACATGAACGTTTAAAAATTGCCACATTTGATAAAAACTTATAATGTATCACAAAAAACACATCATGTTACATCACAGCGTGATTACGTATGAATAAAAAAAATAGAATACAAACGAAACATAGAAAAATATAAACAATTAAAAAATTGCGGAGTATCGGCTTATTCAACGGTAGTGAGTAGTGAGCGACGGCGGCAACTTGTGGCTTGCCGATACAAACAAGCTGTACACTGAGAAAAATATAGCGCTGTAATACACGGAAATACGCATGTTTCAACAAGGATTACGTATATTTCATTAGGTGCGACTTGGGATCTCGCTTCTAACATGGCAGCATGTAGTAGTATACGTACGGTTAGTCGGACACATGAATCATGTTAAAATATAATGATACATATAATCGAGTAATGGAGTTTCATCAAAACTCCTTGTAATACAACAAAATTTCGAGTAAAACCTCATAAATAGAATAGAAAACGAATTTACCGCGTGAAATTTGTAGGACCCGACGTTTCGGTGACGTTGCAGCCGCCGTTGTCTAGGGTAGACAACGGCGGCTGCAACGTCACCGAAACGTCGGGTCCTACAAATTTCACGCGGTAAATTCGTTTTCTATCCTATTTATAATGTCAAACAACCGCGATAGTCTTCGATTTTAGAGTAAAACATCGTTATTCTATATAAAACATTATGTAAGAATCAATCTAATATTTTTCTCAGTGTGAGTCATACAGTTTATCAGTTGGTACATAAAATTATACCTAATGATGAAATACAGTTATTACCAAGTATCAGAGATGGATAACTTTTATTTTTTAGGATAGAAAACGAATTTACCGCGAGAAATTTGTAGGACCCCACGTTTCGGTGACGTTGCAGCCGCCTTTGTCTAGGGTAGACAACGTCACCGAAACGTCGGGTCCTACAAATTTCACGTGGTAAATTCGTTTTCTATCCTATTTATAATGTCACAACCGCGATAGTCTTCGATTTTGGATAACTTTTAGTTTGTATCGAGCACCGAGCCAACACCCCCCCCCCCCCCAAATTCTACAGATCCAATCAATCATCACACATCCATCCATCCATCGTACTGAAATAATGATACTATAGGTAAACTAATGTCAACTATTTTTATAAAAATCACTATAAAACAGAGAATCAGCCTACTCCAATGTATGGAATTCCTCGAAACAAGGTGGTTCCAAACACAGTGGCTTTAAGCACTTCTTACACTGGAACCTGGTTCTTGGTCCAATCTTACCTGGTACTCGAGGACGACGTAGTTTGCACCAGATACATTGAATTCGCGGAGTACTACCTGCAGCATTGGCAGGTATTAGCTCTGGGTAATGTCCATGCCCAGAGCCTGAAAAACGTACAGCTGGTAAGCGGACGTCTCTGGTTGGTCGTACATGACTTGCTCGAAGAGGGACATGAGCCAAATGCTGCTCCATAATCTCTTCAATCAAATTTAATCGAAAGTCCTTGTGAGAAATCATTCTCTTCTCGGGAAAACACTTTCTGAAGACAATGCAACTGTTAAATACAGATACATTGAGGAGTCTCTTGAAAAGTTTCTTGTACCACTTCATATTTTTTTTAGTTTCAACCAGGAAAGGCTCTAGCTGTTGATCCTTCTTGTCAACACCACCCATTTTGAGATTGTAGTCCGCAATAAGCGCCGGTCTATAGTGTGATGGACGTCCAGGTCTACCGTCTATTAGTAGAGACTCAGTGGTATGGTATGTTGACGTTACGTAAATCTGGTTCTTATCTTGGTAAGCCATCACAACAACATCCCCGGAATGCCGTGCTAGACAAGTGCCTTGATCAACCTTTGCCAGTTGGAGCAGTGCCGGCACATTTTTGCGCGATCTACGCAAAGTGCCAACACAATCTGTTTTGTTCCGCTTCAGAAACCTTGATAACATAGGCGAATTGAACCAATTATCCATGTACAAAATATAGCCTTTGTTTAGAAGAGGCTTCATGAGGCGTGCGACAATCTCGGTGCTCTTTGGAAGCGGAGATTGATCAGCGTGATTTTTACCCGTATAAATATGAAACGACCACAGGTAACCAGTAGTCGATTCGCAAATTTCAAATGTTTTAATGCCGAATTTGGCGGATTTAGTTTTAATGAACTGCTTGAAGAGCAGGTTACCTTTCCATAACAGCAACGACTCATCCAACGATATGTCTTGTTCCATCACGTAATTAGTTTGAAACTTTTCGTTGAAGTGATCAACCAATGGACCAAGACAGAAAGTCCTGGGTGAGTCGGGCGTGCGGGTAGACTTGTCTACAAAATGAAGGGCTCCGCTTAAATACCAAAAACGGTCTTTTGATATTAGATTTCTAAACACGGGGTTTTTCAACAGGGGATGATTTGAAAATTTATCATTTTGTGATGGCAGCCTAACAATGCCACTCAAAAGGTAAAATGCAAGAAGTATCATTATTTCATGCACATTTGTCTCGTACCAATCTCTAGCAAACCTTTCCGAAGCAGCCGACAGTTCTATAGCATACCGATTAGTTTCCTGCACGATATGCTCCAGAATTTGAACGTCCCAAAAAGAGCGGAACGCCTCATATTCACTTTGGACCTGAACGGTAGGACCAGCGCGACAATGAAATTCTTCCCGGCGGCCCCTAAAAGTATTCATAGGGAACCACTGGAATTGCATTGCCGTTCTATCTCCTTCGAACAGTTCCCGCGATATGATGGATTCCGCATCCACTGACAACTCGTTCTCGTCGCTTTCGTCCGCATTCGTGCCGACGTCCCGCAGCCGCAATAACCTTGCTGTCTCCCTAGCGCGCCGATCACGAGAAACCTTCTCCGCCTTATCCACTAACTCTTTCAATGGCGCGGGGATGTCTTCATCATTCTTACATACTTCAACAATCGGATCACCTCGACACCACACAGTCTCACCGAGCACAGCTCTGTTGGCGGCGTGCCTACCGCCTCTAAACCCCCTCGACCCCGCCGCCGCTCGCCCCCGTCGCCCCCCGCCGGCTGCCCGCCCCCGGCGCCCGGCGCCCGCCGCGCCGCCTCGCCCGCCAGCCACTGCGCCGCCTCCTTCGCCAGCCGCCGCGCCGGCCCGTCCGCTGCCCGCCGCTCCGCCCCGTGCGCCGGCTCTCAAGCGCCGCCCGCCCGCTGCTCTCCCCTGGACTCGCCCCGCCGCCGCCAAAGGGACGCTGAAAATTCAAATTTAAACAATGATGTTAGCTTACTGCAGATGCTGTTTTGAGTTGTGGAACGTTAAGAGAAGCTTTAGATGAAATCACAAAATGGACTCAAGTCTGGGTTATTAAAATCAACCCTAAGAAATGCATCTCGGTATAACGATAACGGACAACTAGAAATGGGCAAACCATATTGAAAACATCGTAAAACGGGCAAACTCACTTCTATATTTGGTAAAGAAAGCTTTTCAAGTATTGACGATACAGACATTTCAAAAAATTAACAAAACCTACAGTCGTCCTCTGATTGAGTATTGTTTTCAAATCTGGAATCCTTATTTTGCCAAGGACATCGACCCGCTTGAAAGTATACAACGTAGAGCGACAAAACTGCCAAAAACCTTAAGAAAAACACCCTATGAACGTAGATTAAAAATCCTCAAACTGACAACTCTGGAGCGACGGAGATGCAGAGGAGATCTCATAGAGACATACAAAATACTGAGGCAACACTATGACTGCCTAGAGTTGGAAAGCATGTTTGTGTTCAATTCAAACCGTCACTTAAGAGGTCACAGCCTGAAACCGCCGAGCGACCGAGATGCCAATGGGGTTCAAAAATCTGGAATACGCAGAACGACTCCGCAGATTGCAGCTGCCTACACTTAAGGATCGTCGGACCAGGGGTGACCTCGTTGAAACATATAAGATCCTCAACGAATGCTACAATTGCCCCTAAATTGCAATTGCCAACATAAATTTCAATAAATTTGTTTGTGATCGTTTTGTGAATTTCTGAAAACTTACTCGATGGTGAAAACAAAGTAAAAATAAGATAACCTTTAACTGGTGACGAGCGTTATAGTGCGCTTATATAGGAGAGATTATGGGAGAACGAAGACACGTGCGACCCCGTCGCACTTACGACGCACAATGGCAAATGTAGTCTGGCCGCTTCGGTTAATTCTCGCGTTTGTACTTTGTCTACTGTCTTGATGTACCTACCCCCACCAATCGATCGATCAAAAAGTCAATATAAAATGAATAAGTTCTAACCTTAGAGCACTCGGCGACCAAACAGAGGCAGGTGATGATGTGCCAGAGCCAGCGGGCGAAGACCGAAGAGCGCGCAACGGAGACCTCTGGAAAGTAAGAATATTCCGCCTTTACTATATTTGCTATATAAGGATTACAAAATATGGTGCGTGTATGTATGTGTGGGTGTGTGTATCTGTAGTGCGAATGTGCTTGTGAGTGCTTGTGCATGCTAATTCAATCCGATCTGATAATCAGCTTTTCACGTACTTCCTTAACAAAGGATCGACTATTCTGATGGTTAAATATGTCAATATCGTTAAAGCATACATTGTATGCATACATAACGCGCGGCAATAACGAATTGGAACCATAGTTAGTGTTGAACCTTGGTACGTAAAAAGTTGAGTGAGCACGTGCGAGTCGGGAAGGCGCTCATATGCTCACCCTACTCCGGAGGTATGAACTGTCCAACCCAGTA
This sequence comes from Micropterix aruncella, assembly GCA_944548615.1. Taxonomy (NCBI): domain Eukaryota; kingdom Metazoa; phylum Arthropoda; class Insecta; order Lepidoptera; family Micropterigidae; genus Micropterix; species Micropterix aruncella. The sequence goes on along the minus strand of OX155971.1, from coordinate 2,911,051 downwards.
TGAACACTTGTAGCAATTTTTTTAATATTATCTTTTATATTACTTGTAATTTCTTCTTATAATGATTATTTTTTATGATTATTTTCTTTAATTATGATTGTTTGCTTTGCTTACTATTGGCCCCACTTTGGGCACCATTTTGTAGCGAATTATTTTTTATTTACATTACTTATTGTTGTTGCTTCTATTGGCCCCACTTTGGGCACGCCATTTTGTAGCAATTTTTTTTAAATTTATCTTTTTATTTTCTTTTATTGTTATATTTAATTTCTTGTTATATTGTTTGAGTCTATGGATTATAATTTTAATATCTATGCTAATCAATCTTCAACCAATCTTCAAACAACCTTCAAACAGCCCCACCAATTGGGAGACATTTGTAGCGTATAACTTTTATTTTTATATTATTACTTACTTAGACGTGCGCGCGATGTGTCATCAGCGATAAGCGCTTGATGAAGAAGATAAAATTGAACGGAGAAGTGACTAAACGAAGAGGAAGATGCTAATATATGTATAAAGATATTCAAAGTATGCAGAGAATAAGATTTCAAGTGGATAGCCCTGTTTCCTCTTGTACGCGCTCCTTCATATGTGAATTTCTCCTGTCCTGACTAAAATGTATTCTCCAAAAGAAGAAGAAGAATAATAAGGAGTATTCTATGTGTCTAGACCAATTTGTTAGACCCTTATGCACTTGGTTTTAGATAGTTTGAATCAATTTGAGGTTTATAAGTTAAGATCGGCTTGTAACCTACACTTTTAAGATCTCGTCTTGATGAGAAATATTGATTTTTGATGTTCTATGACACAATTCTTATCTAGTGGATTATCAAAGGTGTTCTATAGTTAAATACTTCCAGATCAATGTATGCTAATAGTTTTAAGTCACTTTCTCAATATCGGTTGACGATTGCTCCAATCAGCTGAGATTTTTTTATTTTTTAAGGTACTTATAAGTACGATATTTGTCATTACTGAATATCCGACATCGTTTGATTTGTCGATGCACTATTTATCACACTGACGGATGCTACAGTCTTCCGTCAGGGCGTTGTGAACTCAGGAGTTATTTTTTTTATATATTTATTGGATCACGAGATAAATTTATACCAAGGCGCCAATCTCGCATATTCCTTTACTGCGTTCGTTCATCCGTTAGTGCTGCATCTGATCTATCGAATCAATTTCTAATTATGATTTAGCTCAGTCTATTTAGTTTTATTTTATTTAGTGGTTTATTGCTATTACGCTTCATTTTTAACGAATATATAAACGTTTTATTGTTTTATTGAGTTTTAATCTTATTTTAATACATTTTATATTCTCTTGTCGGCATTTTTACAGTTATCTGCTTATCGACGGTAACATTTCTCGCTTTTCTTTTCCGCTAGATGTCGCTACAAGTTTTGAAATTGATTTAAATTTTAGGATAATGAATGAATCGACTAATTACTACTTTTACGCTTTGAAGACCATTCACCTTGCCTTCCCGTTGCTGCGTATAGATGGCAATAGGTGTACTTACTTGGCATGGTATGGTTTAGATATTAAGTATTCTATTTGACAGGAGGCGTTCGATTTTATATCATTACACACTTTTATGTAGAAACGACATATCTGATACTACTCGCCGGTCCTCTAATGTCTCTAAACCGTAGCGTTGCAGACCTTCAGCGTACGACAAGCCGCTGGAAAATAAGCGGTAATTTAGATGACGTATAAATCGTTTTTGAATACGCTCAATCCTCAGCTTGTATGTAGCATACTGTGGAGACCAAATATTAGAAGCAAATTCAAGCAGGCTGCGTACGTATGCAACATAAACCGTTGTCAAAGAATGAGTGTTTTTAAGAGGTCTACAAACTCTCATGATAAAACCGAGGGTGCTGTAAGCCCTGTTGACGACTGAATCAATGTGCTTATTCATAAAAGCTTGCGATCTAAGATGACTCCTAGATCACGCACTCGATCTACTTCCAGAATTTCATCATTGCCAATTGTATATTTAAAGTTAATTATATATAAAAGTCAATTGTCTATGTATATTGTAATTATAATAAAAGCCAATTGTATATAAAAGAGCTATTAGCTCAACATGATTGACACGATCAAAGGCCTTTGAGAAGTCAGTATATATCGCGTCCACCTGAATACGCCGATCCATACGTCCCAAAGTATAATCAGTAAAATGAGCGAGGTTTGTAACAACCGACCGATTTTTAAGAAACCCGTGTTGGTGCTCTGTGAACGAGCTAGCGAGAGCTTGATATAGCTATATAGATAATGCTTTATTTAAGAGAAAGTAGTACAAAAATTATGTCTTAAAAACTACCCAACTAGGTGCACGTACTAGGGTAGATTCTTTTCTTTTAAATTAAGATGCGCACGTAATTTTATACTGCAATTATAGAACTATGGTAATATTTTACTTGTTTATATAATATTTAACATTATACATATAATATTCTCATTTATACATAAATATATACATTTACCTACTTCTATTATTTACATACTATTATTATTTACATACATTTGCATTTACGTACATGTATTTATTAGTAATCGAAGGGGGAGTGAATGGGTGGCAAGGTGAACGCTCACATGTGGCAAGACAGCTGTCCTAAACCTACCACAGCCGGTTCGTAAGTCCGGAATCCACTGCTCACCCCCCAGAAGTGTAAAAAAATAGTATTATGATGGGCCCGACTCCGGTCGGTGAATTCCATGGCAGCTCCGTTTGTATTTATTTATTATAATTGATTAAATTGATAACGTCGTTTTAAACGAGGATATTTTAGTCAGTTTCCCCTGGAAATCTACCTTCTGGCGCTCCTATACGGTCTGCGCACCGTGCGGCATAAGCCAATCGATCGCGCACTCTGACTAACAGTCAGGGGAGTCTGGAAGCAGTACTGTTTCCTATAGAGCGGGGGTGGTTGCGGACCTTACGGCGACTGCTCTTGAAACGACCATCGGCAACCCGATCCTGGGTAAACAGCCTGGCAAAGGATGCCGTGGTCCGCGATAGATTCGGTTTACACCGTCTCACCGCTTCGTAAGGGAGAGGACCGCGCAAGCGACCTCGAACTCTCGAATCTGGTCGCAATTGGAAGTAAGGGCGTGAGTGTAAGCCCGTTGGGTTACACTTCTGGCTATCTCGCGGTTAAGGCGTTGGCCTCTTACGGCTGTTATAAGTTCCACTATGATATAATATTGATATTGGAAAATATTGATATAATATTGATATTGGATAATAATATTGGAAAATAAATAAATATTTGTATTTCTTACCTCTCTGTAGCTTGGAGAGAGGAAATGGTCCGGCCAGTAGTAGGCCGTGCCGGGCGGCGAGCGCTGTTCAGTCCTGGGCGGCGGGCGGCAAATCGTCGGCCTCTTGAACGGCGACGGCGGCTGAGGCTCGGCAGCCGACGCGCCGGCACTGGTCGATGGTTGCGGCTCAGCCGACGCGCCGGCACTTGTGGACGGTTGCGGGTCCGCCGAGGACGGTGACGAGTGACTATCGAAAGATAAAAACACAATAAATAAATTGACTGATACTGTCTGACAGTCTGACTAGAGACTGACATATATACTTACAATTGTCGGAGAGTACCACCTGGGCTCTGCCAATCTATCGGCAAGTCGTTGAGATCGAGATGGCCCTCGATTTCAACGGCTTGCCGATCGATTGGCAGATCTATCGCCTGTGATGTGGCATCGAGATGTTCCTCGATATCAACATCACAGGGAACGTAGGCGTAGTCGTCGTCATCCAATTTATCGTCACCGTCCTCGTAACAAAATACCGGACCCGCTTCCTCGTCCGAATATTCGGACACGGACCCCTCCAGGAGCTCCATGAAGGCACGAGGAGGGGTCCGATCAGGGCTTAGATTGAATCTTCTTGACATCTAAAAAAACAAAAACACATTTTTTAAGAAAAAAGTCAAAATAGTCATCCCAATGCGTCTGTGCTTTTGACCGTTGAGGAGTTCCTCGCCCGTGAGTCAACCATGGGCGCAGCTACAGGCGAGCCCGTCACTTCAGGAAGTTATAAAGATATTAGATCGTTTTGACTGGTCAGGTGAGCATACAGAAGCTTTAGGACGAAACAGTCCAATTTTTTCTCAGTAAATAAGCCCAAATTTTGAAAAAACTTTTATGTTACTGCTGCATTTTTTATTTATTTATGCATGATAAGTTTTATGTTATTTTAGTTTCACTATAAAATCCAATATTCAAATATACAAATTTCTTCAAAAATAAAATATCGAAAAAAAATTTTTCGTCGGCTTTTTTTTTTAGTTCATTATCGATAGAAATACTATGTTTCACTATACACATTGAGAAATATCGCTTTTTGCCGCCAAATTACAAACTCAAAAAAACTGGTGACAGTTTCAAACACTTTGTATTCACAAAATACGTTTAATCCTATGATTATTTTTGATGTAAATGAAGTAATAACTATTTAATTAGCGAAATAAACAAATATTACGTCATATCAAGTGATATTTCGTCGTTTCAAAAGTGTGACGAAAATTACCAGCCATTTTGATAAACAAGGCGCCTGGCCGCACAAAGTTTTTCACTCGAAAACAAATGAAGAAAAGGAAATGGGCTACGCACAATAAGTAATGCTCGTTGATTAAGAGTTTTAGAAAGGAAATCACTCACTTTTAATCACCAAATCACACAAAATCGCACAAAAAATCACTTTTTAGTGTAGCCGGCTCGCGTCGCAGTTCGTCGGTCACACGTCGGTCAGAAATGATGTCATCGATGTTTTTGTAAGGGACGTAGTTATTCATAAAACTATGATCGCATGCGGCAATCGAGCAATTTCACAGTGAGACATATTTGGCTATATTATGGCATCATTCGATAGAATATACAATCGCATTTCGAAATTTAAACGACATTTTCGTAAGAGCCGAGCGCTATATCCAGTAGTGGACGTTTCAGAATTTCGGCGGCCGCCATTCATGTCCCCAAATGGATGTTACGTGCTCAGCGGGTTAAAAGGAGGTGGCGTCCTTTTACTTTGATTCTTTTGGGTTTTGGTAGTTTCTACCGTGTTTCTTCCAAACACGGAAATTAGTATTTTGCGGGTATAAAATTAGCGCTCCAACGTTAGGCCTGTAAATTGGATTTTGGCTTCCAGAATATTCTTTTCCTCAGCCATTGAAGCACGATTTTTTAAGCACTTTGTTTTAAAATTGTATAAAAAAAATTAGAAGCATTTTTTTTTGTTTTTATATAATTTTCATTCATAGCGATTACCGTGAAAGAGGTTTATAAGCACCGTCTTTTTGTTTTTTGTATTGAACATCATCTTTTGTCATTATATAACAGCATTCTTTTTGTGGTTACCGCAAAGAAGTATTTTGTACTTGCCGTTTTTTTTATGGTTACTATATTTTTTTTGTCTGAATCTTAGATTTAAAGGCAATTGTTTAGCAGCAGATTTTGTTATTTTAAGGCGGTTTCCGCGAAAAAGTTTTACGCTTGCCGTTTAAGTTTGTTAATATCATACTAATTATTTTTTGTTAATTTTCAGATGTGAAGGCAACATATCTTGGTGGAGGTAAGCAGCAAATTGTGATCAGAAGTGCCGCAAGCAGTAAAAAAAAAAGTCAGTTTATTCCATTTTATTTTTTTATTATTTTTTATTTATTTTGGTTTTAATTTTTTTGGTGGGATTTAAATTATATATATATATAGACATGATGGCGTCTCCAGCGATAGTGTATTATGCTGCGTCACATTTAGTAAAGGCAGAACTCGATTATGAGTTCACGATTCGTGAGGTCACTCCAACCAATGTTGAAGCGATGAGAAAACAATTTAATTCACTCTTAAGGGAATTTCCCGCAGAATCAATTACCTCAACGGATTTAGATCCGGATTCAGAATTTCAAGAATGTTCGATTAGACTTTCATGTCTCCAAGAACTTATAGAGGAATTTATGAATAGCAAACAGAAACTTTTATATAAACGAATTAGCACTAAAACTGCACATATCTTTCATAGAATTTCACGCATAAATCCTGCTAATTCAGACTCCAAGAAATTATTAGATAATTTAAAGGAGGAAGTTTTGGAAATTGTCGTTTTGTTAGAAAAATATTTAGATATTGTTCGTTCGCCTAGCCCGTTACCAAATCCTGTAGTTCTTCCGATACCTTCTACTTCATTGCACGAGGGTGAGAAGCTTAGTCCTGAGGTGGTTCCTTTGGGCAGGAATTCTGAAGTGACGTCAGCTCCGTATATACAGCATGTTGATACGAAACCAGTTCCTTTGGACAATAACTTTGTCATTTCTGATGAACGCATTCTTAAACCTTTAAATCTTGGTTTCACATTTGACGGCGATTCCTGTGTGGTCGAGTTCTTAGAACGATTGGATGAGATTAGGTTTTCGCGTAATATCTCGGATGCCAGGATGCTGAAATCGGCTTGTGAACTATTCCAGAAACAAGCGCTTAGTTGGTACCGTGCTAGAGCTTCGAGCATTTCCAGTTGGAAGCAGTTAGTTGCTGCACTCCGCTCCGATTTTGGCAGTTTAAATTACGATGCTGAAGTTTTGTCATTTGTACGGGGACGTAAACAAAAGTCGGATGAGAGGATGCATATTTTTGTTTCCGTCATGTTGGGCTATTTCAACAGGTTGTCAAGGCCATTGTCTGGTGAGGAACAATTAGGAATTATCCTTTCAAATATCTCAATTTCTTACCAACGACATTTCATGCTAGTTGATATAAATTCAATCGACGAACTTCTGCGTTTAGGAAAAAAAGTTGAAAATGCACAACAGCGTATCAACGCATCTAATGCAGCCACTCCTGCCCAAGCGAAGGTCAAGCCTTCTGGCTCGAAAGCAGTTTATGCGGTCGACGAGTCTCCTACCAAATGTGCGACGGAGGAAGTGAAAGTTGAACAGAAGTTAAAAGAGTGTAACGTTTCTTCTGCTGGTCCATCCAATCGTGGTGGTTTTAATCGTGGTGGTTCTCATCGCGGTGGTTTTCATCGTGGCGGTTTTAATCGTGGAAATTTTTCCCGTAATGATTTTTCTTATGCTAATTCGTCTTCTGGTAATTACAACCAAGGAGCCAATAATAGTTCGCGTGGTTCACGCGGTGGCACTCATCATGGCTATTCTAAATATTGCTATCGTTGTGGTAGGTTTAACTACACGGTAGCCACTTGTCCGGAATGTTCTAAGAATAACCGGCCTGGTAATTCCCCGGTTTCAGAGCCAAAAAACTCGAAAGGCGGGGCAGAATAGAGGATTTTCTACATTCTGCCTCGATATTGTTTGCAAATGAGAAGGATAACCGTCGCCCTTTCTTAGAAGTTTCACTTGGTGATATAACTGTTTGTGGATTACTCGACACTGGATCGAGTGTAACGATTTTGGGTGCTGATTCACATAAATATTTAGTTGATATCGGTTTTACTCTTAATAAGTCTCCGTTGGTGACTTTATCCACTGCTAATGCAAGTTCGGTTAAGACGATTGGGTCTATGTTTCTTCCTTTTAAATTCAATAATCGATGCCAGGTTATTCGAGCTGTTGTAGCTCCTGATATAGGTACTTCCCTTATTTTGGGAATTGATTTTGTCCGAGAATTTGAGTTGGCTCCGGAAATATTAAAATTCGTCAAGTTTGAGTCCTGCGATGCGATTGTTTGGCATCGAGTCAGTGAAGTGAGGGCCTTGCGGCCTTTTGCTTCATTGACTGGAGACCAACGATCGCTAGCAGACAGAATGATCAATAATTTTGAAAAAATTTCTTCCGAAGTCAAAGGTCTCGGTCGTACTAATTTGTTGTCCCAGGTTATTGATACTGGAGATCATCCTCCAGTGAAACAGCGTTACTATCCTTTGTCTCCAGCTAGATTGGCGCTGTTGAATGAAGAAGTTGATAAGATGTTAGAGTTAGGTGTTGTCGAACCTAGTTCCGGGGGTTGGAATAATCCAACAATTTTTGTTCCAAAGTCAGATGGTACTCTTCGTTTCTGTCTCGATAGCAGGAAGCTGAACTCTATCACGAAACCGGATGCGTATCCCCTGCCGAGAATTACTACTATCTTGGACAGTTTGAGAGATGCGAATTATTTATCTTCTATCGACTTATCCTCTGCCTTTTGGCAAATCCCTTTGGATCCTTCTTCACGAGAGAAGTGTAGCTTCACTGTTCCTGGTCGAGGATTCTTCTGCTTCAGATCTTGCGCCTTCGGCCTAAGAAACTCGCCGGCGTGCATGCAAAGACTGGCTGACAAATTGTTCGATCCCTCTTTCGAAAACAAAGTTTTCTGTTACCTAGATGACATAATTATTGTATCTGCTACTTTTGAAGAACATATAACTTTGTTAAACAAAGTATTAGATCGCTTGTTGTATGCCAACCTTTCTATAAATTTCAAGAAGTGTCAGTTTTTCCGTCAGGAATTGAAGTATTTAGGGTATGTAGTTGATTCTCACGGTCTACATACCGATCCCGAGAAGGTAAAATGTATTCTCGATTTTCCTACTCCAAATTCTCCAAAAATGGTAAAGAGTTTTCTTGGTATGGCCGGTTGGTATCGTCGGTTCATTAAAAATTTTTCTAGTATTGCTGCTCCCTTATCTCGGTTGACAAGTACCCGCAAAGGTGCTCCCCCTTATGAGTGGACGCCCGAGGCGGAAGAGGCATTTCAAAAACTGAAATCGGCCTTAGTTTCTAGTCCGATTTTGGCCTGTCCGGATTATTCAAAACCGTTCGCTCTTCATTGCGATGCATCGTTGTACGGTTTAGGCGGAGTTTTAACCCAGGAAGTGGATGGCGTCGATCATCCTATCGCTTTCACGAGTAGAACACTTTTACCCGCTGAGACGCGATATTCGGCTACCGAACGCGAAGCCCTAAGTGTTATTCATGCTGTCGAGCATTTTCGCGGTTACTTGGAGGGCGGTCCCAAATTCACTATCTTTACAGATCATGCCAGCTTACGTTGGTTTTTGCGCTTAAAAAATCCTACCGGCCGTCTGGCTCGATGGGGTATTCGTCTATCTGCTTTTGATTTCGAGATCGTCCACAAGAAAGGTGTCGATAATGTGGTTCCCGACACGTTATCTCGGTTGCTTCCCGTTTCCTCTCTGTCTGTTGTTTCCGACTCATGGTACAACGATTTGTTTAAGGCAGTGTCTGAAAATCCCGCTGGATATCCAAATTTCCAGATTAAGGACCATGAATTGTTTAGGTACTCTAAAAGCAAGTATCAACTCACCAGTTGTTACGATTGGAAGTTAGTTGTTCCGTTGCAGCTTAGAGAAAAGCTTATTCGAGAAAATCATGAGTCTGATTTGGCTATGCATTTTGGAATTTTTAAGACACACCGTCGTCTTTGTCTTCGTTACTTTTGGCCTAATTTACACGGAGACGTAGTTAACTTTGTTTCTAAATGTGAAACTTGTCAGCAATACAAACATTCAAATATTTCCCCTTTGGGTCAGTTAGGAAATCCTAAGTCCTGTGCCTTCCCGTTCCAAATGGTCTCGGTCGATCTGTTGGGTCCTTATCCGATGACGAGGAACAGAAATATGCATATTCTCGTGGTGACAGATTGTTTTAGCAAATACTGTTTACTTTTTCCGTTAAAACGTGCTACCAGTAAACTTGTAAGTTACGTCGTTGAACATAATGTATTCCTTCGCTATGGTGTTCCGCAGTATTTAATTTCAGACAATGGAAAACAGTTTATCGGAAGGGAGTTCACTGAACTGATTGCGAAATATAAAATTCCAAAAGTATATTTAAACCCGAAATATTGCCCTCAAGTTAATCCAACTGAGCGTCAGAATCGTAGTGTGGTCACTGCGTTATCGTTGTGTGTAAAAGACGATCATCGCAGCTGGGATCTCTACCTTTCTGAGATTCAGATGGCCATTAACGCGGCAGTCTCGGAATCAACAGGGTTCAGTCCATTTTTCCTAGTCCATGGTCGTGAACCAATAATGAATGGTTCTTTTTATGCTCAGGCGCCGGAATCTCAAGCAGAGGTTATTTTTGGTAGTAGGTTGTCTTACGCTCAAAATTTGAGTGAATTATCTAACATTTTTCATGTAGTGCGGCAGAAATTGTTAAAATTACATGCACATAATAAAGTTTACTATGATCGAAAACACCGTCCTGCGGAATTTCAAGTAGGCGATACGATCTATAAAAAGACTTATTATCTAAGTAATGCTGGGAATTATTACATTTCCAAATTTGCCCCAAAATATGAAAAATGTAAAATAATTAAAAAACTCTCTGCGTTAGTGTACGAGTTAGAAAATGCTACAGGGAAGAATATAGGTTCCTGGCATATTAAAGATTTTAAGCTAAATCCGAATAGTTCAGAATAGTAGTATCGGAGTTCTTCGCGTTAACATTCTATTACAAAAATTGTCTATCTTGGGTGAAACTAAAATGAGCCCTTTAAATTGTCTTTACAAAGGCATTGTACCAAGTGGTATCAATAGCTGAAATCATTTTGTTTTGTCAGTCATGCTAGCATTTCTATCTAGCATTATTGTTGTAAGAATGTCTCATGTCCGGGATGAATGAATGGGGATTGGTATGAAAGGTAGTAAATGACAACTACTATAGTCTCTTAGTAAGTAAACGTTTAGTCGAGGTCTAACGCTAGAGTTATTGTTGTTTTCGGTAGGAGTCGGGTATCCGCAATGAGTTGATCCTTCCTTAGTTGTTGGAAGTTGTCGGAGTTCCATAAGTTTTTTTTTGGTTATGTTGGTGTTGGGTTTAATTTCTTGATTTTCTTTTCTTACTCTAGTGATAAGAGTAATGGGTGTAAGTTTTAGTTGGTAAAAGTTTGCCTCTGCTATTGTTACTGAACGGATTAATTGATTATAGTTAACGTGAAGAAGGTTTGTTAAGTTAGGAGTTGTTAGTTGATGCTTTGACGTTTTTGTTATCCTATAGTAGGATAAATTGAATCGGGACGATTCGTCTGAAATCGTCGTTGGCTCTTCCGATTTCTTTTTTTGGAGGGGGCTGTAACAAAAACTGCTCATTTTGTTGTCTTGTTTTTCGCACCTTTGTGCAGATTATGTTCGCTGCACCCGTTTTTCCATGTTTTCCCCGTGTTTAGTCATGTTTCCTGTTGGTTTTCGCTGTTTTCATGACTTTCTCCCATATTATGACAATTAAATGAACCTTTTACGAAATTTCGTAAACATCAAATTTTTGACAGATAGAGCTGTGCAGTCGTAATTTTTATCGCTCTAGGCGATTCTGGCGATTAATCGCGGTTGTGCTGGTCTAGCCCTACCTGTTATGGCTGACTTCCGCCGTCCTGCAATCATTCTATTTCGCTTCAACATGGCTAAGAGACAGACAGAGAGATTGGGCTGTGAGAATTGGCGACCGCCGTAAGGAGTAAATCGGAGAGTGACCGCCTGGCGGTCATTTGAAAAAAAATTTGTTATGTGAAGTGTGTGTGATTTATCTGGTAAGCATTTAATCTCTTTTTGGGTAGCTTTTCAAGTAGGATCCTCGCGATTTTAACGGATTTTTTTTTATTGATCGCAGCTTGCGGCATCTATGACCTTCTGACACATGCGTATTTTAATTGCTGCTAATTAAGTAACGAAATCGTCACTAAATGTGACGAGACTTGCCTCCACGTCAGGAAATTTGCCTTCATATCCGGAATTAACCTCTTTATTTGACTGAACACATGTGACGTGCCGATAAGCGGAATTTGAAGAAAAGGGTGCCTGTGGGCGAATAAACACGGATACTTTGCATAACCTTGTGTTTCTTTTTGTGCTGTAGACTTTTGTGTCTGAGGAAAGGGGTTTTCTGTTGGCCAAATTCAGTGCCGATCAATATAACCCACTCTCTGAGATCGATTTTTTTTTAGGTTAACTTTCTTTCGGGTATCTTTCAAAATTTCTTTCGGGTATCTTTTTTTTTAATATAATTAGTTTCCTTCTTTTTCTTTAAAAGGAGGTGGCGTCCTTTTACTTTGATTCTTTTGGGTTTTGGTAGTTTCTACCGTGTTTCTTCCAAACACGGAAATTAGTATTTTGCGGGTATATATATAAAAATTTTTTACCGCCAGGCGGTCACTCTCCGATTTCTTTTTTTGGAGGGGGCTGTAACAAAAACTGCTTATTTTGTTGTCTTGTTTTTCGCACCTTTGTGCAGATTATGTTCGCTGCACCCGTTTTTCCATGTTTTCCCCGTGTTTAGTCATGTTTCCTGTTGGTTTTCGCTGTTTTCATGACTTTCTCCCATATTATGACAATTAAATGAACCTTTTACGAAATTTCGTAAACATCAAATTTTTGACAGATAGAGCTGTGCAGTCGTAATTTTTATCGCTCTAGGCGATTCTGGCGATTAATCGCGGTTGTGCTGGTCTAGCCCTACCTGTTATGGCTGACTTCCGCCGTCCTGCAATCATTCTATTTCGCTTCAACATGGCTAAGAGACAGACAGAGAGATTGGGCTGTGAGAATTGGCGACCGCCGTAAGGAGTAAATCGGAGAGTGACCGCCTGGCGATAAAAAAATTTGTTATGTGAAGTGTGTGGATTTATCTGGTAAGCATTTAATCTCTTTTTGGGTAGCTTTTCAAGTAGGATCCTCGCGATTTTAACGGATTTTTTTTATTGATCGCAGCTTGCGGCATCTATGACCTTCTGACACATGCGTATTTTAATTGCTGCTAATTAAGTAACGAAATCGTCACTAAATGTGACGAGACTTGCCTCCACGTCAGGAAATTTGCCTTCATATCCGGAATTAACCTCTTTATTTGACTGAACACATGTGACGTGCCGATCAGCGGAATTTGAAGAAAAGGGTGCCTGTGGGCGAATAAACACGGATACTTTGCATAACCTTGTGTTTCTTTTTGTGCTGTAGACTTTTGTGTCTGAGGAAAGGGGTTTTCTGTTGGCCAAATTCAGTGCCGATCAATATAACCCACTCTCTGAGATCGATTTTTTTTTAGGTTAACTTTCTTTCGGGTATCTTTCAAAATTTCTTTCGGGTATCTTTTTTTAATATAATTAGTTTCCTTCTTTTTCTTTAAAAGGAGGTGGCGTCCTTTTTTTTTTGCTTTCATTCTTTTGGGTTTTGGGAGTTTCTACCTTGTTTCTTCCAAACACGGAAATTAGTTTTTTGAGGTTATAAAATTGGCTAATAATTATAATCCGGCTTCTGATTATGTTTGTTCCCCTGAGTAGTCCCAAAATAGTAATTACTGCCTAAATACGGTAAAAATTGATGTAGGCGATATTTATTAAAATTTAAAAAATTTAGACGTAAGCAAAGGTCCGAGGCCGGACTGCATACCTCCTTATTTCATACAAAGGTGTGCTAACGAACTTCTTACTCTATTACAATTTATCTATGCTAAGTCTATCACTGCTGGCGTTTTTCCAGAACTTTGGAAAATTTCTAACATTATACCATTGCACAAATCTGGCGACAAAACTGAAATCAGTAATTATAGGCCAATTAGTTTATTATCTACGTTCGGCAAAGTTTTAGAATCACTTGTTTACAACCAAGTTTTTAACCATGTTAGACATGTCTTATGTCCATAGCAAAATGGTTTTTTTCCAAAAAAATCTGTTAACACAAACCTTATTGAGTATGTAGATTATATTAGTACTTCACTAGATAAACGAACACAAGTAGATGTTATATATACTGACTTCCAAAAGGCCTTTGATAAAGTTGATCACTCCATCCTCATTCGAAAACTTAATGATAATGGAATACATGGGGACTTACTGCGATGGCTAAAGTCATATATTATGAACCGTAGCCAGATAGTTGTCATTACGGGATTCGAGTCTTCGGTATTCGACGTAACATCGGGCGTCCCACAAGGTTCCAACTTAGGACCCCTCTTATTTTTAATTTTCATAAATGATCTTTCCAATAGAATAAAATGTAATTTCTTAATGTATGCGGACGACGTTAAAATTTATAATCAAATTATGAACATATCTGACTGCCATAAAATACAAAACGACCTTGATTCGCTATTCACTTGGTGTTCTGAAAATAAGATGGCTCTCAACATAGGTAAATGTCACTCGATGTCCTTTTTTAGGAACAGGGGTTACGTTAAATACGACTATTCTATAAATGGTCACAACCTAAGCAATGTATCTAACATCCGTGACCTAGGAATAACATTTGACTCAAACCTAAATTTCAAGATACACATTGAGAACATAGTCGAGAAACCAAATAGGATGCTGGGGTTGATCATGCGGATCACTAAGAATTTCAAAAATCACAACAGCATGATCCTGCTTTATAACTCACTAGTGCGCTTTCATCTTGAATTTGGGTCCTCGATAAGGAACCCATATTTTGAAACGTACTCTGATAGATTCGAATCCATTCAAAGAAAATTTCTGAGAATGCTATCATTTAAATGCGGCCTTAAGAATCATCTGACTGGCTACCAGGAAAGACTGACTGCTTTTAAATTTGTCACATTAGAAAAACGCCGGCAGGTTGCAGATTTAGTGTTCCTGTACAAAATTTTAAATAATAAAATCGATACCTCTTGTATAGAAAAAATACAATTTAACATTACTAAAAGAAGCCTTCGATACCCAGACTTATTTAAAACACCTTTAGCAAAAAACTATACCGGAGTTAATAACGTAATCCCACGTATATGTCGTCTGTATAACAAATTTCATCTTGACAATCGCATCGATATATTTCATGATAGTTTATGCTCTTTCAAAGCGACCCTCTTTAAAATACTGTAATTCTGGTATTTTTGTTTTTTATCCTTTATTTATACATATTTTTTTAAAATTAAAAATTCAACCATTGTTCATGCATTGTGCTAATTGTGTACTCATATAAAAAGGATATTGATGTAGTCATGTAACTGTAGTATATATATATATATATATATATATATATATATATATATATATATATATATATATATATATATATATATATATATATATATATATATATATATATATATATATATATATATATATATATATATATATATATATATATATATATATATATATATATATATATATATATATATATATATATATATATATTTAAATTATTTTCAATAATATATAAAATTAGATTCATGAAAAGTTACTTATCTGGGGTCCTGGTGGACCAGAAACATTTAAACGATAGTTAATGTCCTCTTTAAATACTTAGGGCAGCGGCACCTGTTTCCGCAATTGATAACTTATGATGTTCTTAGTTATTGCAGCCGAATTACTGTATGCCCTTGGATGTAATAAGTATAGGAGGATGGTTTCTGTAACAGAAATGGATGTTAGTAACTTATTTTAGAAGAAATTATATGACTGAGAATATTTCGACACTAGTCGTATTCATCTCTATGACATTTCAATATATATATATATATATATATATATATATATATATATATATATATATATATATATATATATATATATATATATATATATATATATATATATATATATATATATATATATATATATATATATATATATATATATATATATATATATATATATATATATATATATATATATATATGACATTGAAATATTTGATAGTTTTGTGTATATATTCTTTTTAGAATTGATCAATAAGATGATTATAAAGTAAATAATTATAAAGGCCACTTACATCGTGACGAAGGATTCCCTTGATCGGATTCGGGAATGCTTTAGGTGTTAACGAGAATGATGAATGCCTCTCACTTGCGGAAAGAGGAGTAGGTTTAAGTTGGGCCCATTTTACAACTAGTAACGCTCACCCTTCATCCAATTATCTCAAAAATTAAGCTACAATCCTTCTTTATACGTAAACTCACTCAATTTCCTATTATTTCAAGGGAAATAACAAGACAAGACGAGCTACTTGACAGATGGAAGAATTTAAAATTTCGAATTTCGTTTTTCTATTTTCTAAAGGTGCGATATAAAGAAGCTGCGATCAATATTCAGCTGAAAACTTAAAACTAAAACAACTGTATGTGTTGTCAATATTCTGTTTGGGTACCAAATAAAATAAAATTAAAAAAAAAATAAAAAAAATCTCATTTTTACTATCCTAACTTGAAAGGAGTGGAAGACTATGATATCCTAACTGAGTTTTTGAATTTTCGGTTAGGTAGGAGGGAGCGGTGGGGTTTTTAAGGATGTTATAAAGCAAGGAAATAATATACAGGTTTTACGTTCACTTAATCGAAGCCAATAAAGTTTGCTTCTATTCTCAGAGACGTGATCAAATTTTCTCGCATTATATAGGGTGGTCCAAAAGGGTGTTGGCGGTTTGAATATGGAATAAAAAAAAACTGTGATGCATATAAAATTTTGGAATGTTCATGTCTTAAAAATAATGTTTTCTAAATGACGACCCTCGGCTGCTTGGCACTCTTAAAACCGAAGTTGCAGATTTTGGAAAACTCGGAAACTTGGAAACTGATTTTGGAAAACTCTAATAAACGTATGCAAAGTAACACATGCGCAGCGCGGATAAATCGAGAAATAAAGCGATGCGATAGAGTGCATAGCACGTCCTTCCCAATTTATCACATAAATCAATGTATATAATCAATGCTATACATAACTTTAATAAATGGAGAAACGTATGGAGAAATTAAAAAACTCAAGCAGCCCTTATATTTTCTTTGTTCTACACGCAGTCTTTTCATTTTCAAAACATACACTTGGTGCCCCTTGAATGCCTTTACCATTTTCAGTATCCTTTGTTAGGCTAGCCTCTAGCATGGTCAGGTGTCTGTTTCCCCTTGTTTTTACTTGAAATTTATCCGTTCAATTCAGGTGCGCCCGAATTCTTTCTTTTATAAATGAGAACAACGGAGAGTTTGTTTCAATTTCCCGAAGGATTTCTATCGACGGTTTGCTTTAGCCTTTTTTATCTTATTAGCCATTTGAAATGGGCTTCCAGAGACCCTACTTTTGTTTGTTTATCTATTCATAAACAGATTTTTACACTACTGCCGAAAAAGGAGTGTAACCTTTACAGTTTTCATGTATGTACAGTGGGTGGTCATATTATTAGGGCCGCTGTGAATTTTGGTACGAATTTGCATAATTCATATTTTTTATTCTCCTAAACAATATGTATTTTTAAGTTTTTAGAGCCGTTCACTTATGGTATGTTAAACCCACATTTAATCACAAATAAGTTTAGTCATCATCATCACAGGAAATGGAACATATCGCGTAAAATAGCGAAATTCTCAATTTTTCTTCGAAGTTACACTTTTTGTCGTTTCGGAGAGAATGTTTACGGTAATGTAAGTTTTTCATAATCATGATGACAACTAACAATGGCGGATTTATAAATATTTTTTAACATCACAGATCACACTCGTCGCGTGTGATCAGTCAGTTGTGTCAGTTGTTGTGTGAACCTATCCTGTGTACTTTCGTGAAAAACTAATAAAAAAGTGTTTCAGTCAATCATTTGTCATTAAGTGGCGGGTCCATAAATGCATCTGTGGAAGTGTAATGAACTGTGGAAGCCACATATTTTTTCTATTAAACCGAAGACAATTGTTGTTCGCATATTAACGCAATAAACAGACTACCCCCAACACTAGTGTCAGATTGGGGAGCTGTCTAGTTGTATTCTGATCCAAGTATCAGTTAAAAGTAGCTACAAATACGAATACCTTCTTCAAACGGCCGTGACCCGCGTCCGCGTCGTTTGCAATTCACGCGCCGCTTGTTATTAATTTAAATAATAAGAATTTCACCGCCTTGCCCCGCGAAGTTTGTAATTCACGCACTAAAGTTTATTGTAATTCAGTCATCAGTGAGCATTAGTTCGGTTCACTCGTAATCATCTTATATCAGGGTTTCATTGATAGGAATCATTTGGATCTCAAAATGCAATGCGTGGCATGCGGTTCAAGTTTCAACGATGGAGTGCAGTGCAGCGTTTGTCGAAGTCACCTCGATTTCGACTGTGCACAATTATCTAAAACCGGCTGGAGGAAGCTAGGTGTAGACAGACGGAACGCCTGGAGGTGCTCTACTTGTAGGGGCCTTTCTATCGTGCCAGCGGCGTCACCTGCATCATTGCCAGAAGCAGCGCCGTTTGACGAAATCATCAAGGAAATTCGCGACATCAAGCTCCAACTTGTTGGACTGCCGACGCTGAGTGAAAACTTCAAAACCTTTAAGAATGAAATGAAAGAGCTGAAAGCTAGTTGCGACTTCATGGGGAATCAGATGGATAACCGCGGTACAAATTTCGCTGAGATGGAGTCAAGGGTTTCCAAAATCGAAGGCTTGCAGTTATCAATCAATGTCCTGGAGAAAGACGGAGGTCCCGTCTCAACAACGAGGAAATCAAAGGAGTTCCAGTGCGTAAAGATGAAAATCTTTTCTCAATAATTGATGCCGTTAGTAAAGTAATCAATTTTAGCCTTCTAAGGACGCAAATCGACTACCTGCACAGAGTTCCAGTATATGGCTCCAACGACAAATCAATAATCGTGAGCTTCACTAACTGGTATGTTAAGGAGGAGTTCGTGGCAGCAGCGAGATTATGCAAGTCCCTCGCGGCCCCCGACATAGGGTTCCGTGACTCTGCTCGTCGCATCTATGTTAACGACCACCTCAACGCGGTTCTAAGTCCTTGCTAAACATGACGAAGACCTTCGGGAACGAGAAAGGGCTCAAGTACGTCTGGGTGAAATACGGGAAAATCCATAACCGGAAAAATGACACTTCGCCAGTGTTCATCGTCAACAATGTGTCTGATTTAAACAAAGTTTCTTAATCTGTCTCTATGCTATTGTATACTTCCCATCGCTATTTAAGATGTACCTCTGTGAAACTATTGCACTTATCAGTGCCGTTCATTTCTTCGTATTGTATGTATTGAATTGCTTAGAAATAGTGTTATATATGTACACCCGCTTCATTCCTTCTCAGTATAAAACATGTTTGTAACCCTTGCTTTCGCCGCTGCCCCGCTCACTCGCCGTTCACACGCGCAGGATGATCACGTCAGATACCGGTTTCCATACTGCATTTTCACTAGCCAGCTATGCCCGCCTATATCGCCTGCCTACCTTGATCGTACTAATTCTATTGTTTTATATTTAATAATTCATTTATAACTCACAATGCTACTTACTACATAAAATTAATCTCCGTGTTCCTTCCAAACTCAATAGATTTAACCCTGCTCTTCATGTTCCTCATGCTGGTACCAACTATAGGCAAAATGCATTTCTGTGGCGAACAAGTGACAATTGTAATTATTTGTACGAGTATTAACTCAGCTAGGCAGCAGCTGAACAGTGAATTTTTTAGCATTAATTGTTGAATAATTTTTGATGTATTTTTAATCGATAGCTTTATTTGAAAGGTCACACATGTTTCTACAACGTTACTTAAACGTGAAAACCTTTAATTGGCTCTCTGTTATCCTACTCCTCTTTTTGTTAAATTATAATTAGCTGTTGGTTTTCCTAAAAATAAATAAATAAATAAACAAATAAATAAACATTAATATTATATGCCCTAACTTTTTGTAAAATAAAAACTCATTCAATATAAAAAAGAAAAGACTTCAGTCGTACCTCCGCTAAATAATCATTAATTTTAACTACGATTGTTACAGGTAGGTACCAACAATATCTGGTTATACTAAACGAAATGTCAGACAAAACATAACCTCAAAATGTACCTAGAAGTATATTTTGAGACATTAAAAATTACTTCTCTAGCTTAGCTTCCAATAGTTTTGTTCATTTTTAACGAAAAATAACGTAAATAGAGAGAATAACTTAATAGAGAGCATTGTACGAAGGTTCAACACTAACTATGGTTCCAATTCGTTATTGCCGCGCGTTATACATGCACACAATGTATGCTTTAACGATATTGATATATTTAACCACTAAAATAGTCGATCCTTTGTTAGGAGATACGTGAAAAGCTGATTATCAGATCGGATTGAATTAGCATGCACATACAAGCACTCACAAGCACACTTGCACTACAGATACACACACCCACACACACATACATACACGCACACACACACATACAAACACACACACACACGCACACATTCTCCATCACACAAACACACACTAACACACCCATACACTCGCACATAGCGATTTTAACCGTTAGTTTTATTTTTTTTTTGGTTTTATTTGTATTGTATTGTTGAGCATATTTGTAATCCTCATATAGCAAAAAAATTAAATCATCATTGGCTTTACTACTGTTATATGTTATGCTTGTATGTTTTTTTTATGCTGTATGTTTTTAACAAAAATAAAATAAAATAAATAACAATTTCATGAACGCAACCAACAGCATACAACTCATCTGACATAAGGGCCGGTGTTGCAACGTCAAATTATTTCCCCCCAGCTTCGAATTATTGTCTACTCTATTTTGCCAAACGGTACAAATGTTCGTTTTTTTATTCCACCATTACTTTTAAATGCTTGAACCGATTTAAAAGTCTGTGGTACTGTTAGAATGTTATATCATCCTAGGTGTCATAGTGTACATAAACTGTCCAATTGTCAAATGAAGGGTTGATTGAGTAGATTCTAAAAATATATAGATATTTATATTGATAAATACATAAACCACAAATATTTAATAAATGCACGTATTGTTGCTTGAACATTGAGGGCAAATGACTGCGTGCGGTGGCAGCGACTGGTGCGAGAATATAGTTATAAAGTGTCATGAGCGGCGTGCAATGCTCGCAAGATACCTGCCGCAGGGCACGACACTCATAAAGCCGGGTCAATGGGCCCCAGCGGATGATGTCCCGGGCCATGGTCAGGGCCCGTCGACTGTCACAGAATGAGCAATCACCTTTAAGCGCTGGATTTTTATAGAGATAACACCTGTCAACAGGGCCGTAATGAAGCTTCTGCAATTTTGTTCAACAAATAACTTTATCCTCTAAAAACGTGATTTTCAGCGCGAACAAATTGCTTGTCCACTATTCCCTCTAGCAATATTTGTCATAAATAAGTAGCGAGTATTATCGTTTAAGAGAGTACTATCTGTGATATAGTAGCAACCGTACCTGCGACAGTCAAATTAGGTGTATTGACAATAATCTCTATCGGTCGATTCAGTGTCATTGTACTCTGCGAATATCGGTTTCAGTGTCATTTTAATCTGCGTATGTTTCCGTTTTACGTAAATATTGATGGTGGGATCAGGCGTAGGGCAGCTCAACTCACAGCAACCATTTGCACGTCAACGAAAATATGTAATTCAGTATTTTCTCGACACTCAAAAGTGCTACAATGCTTTTGGTTTTGGTTTTGATCTCAAAATATAGCTCATTAATTTTTTTACACATTAAAAGCTATTTATAGTAAAATAAATAAAAATAAAATTCATAATATAGGCTAAAACCATTGGAGGTTCTTTCATAGAAACCTTAAAGCCTTGCTTGCCGAATCTGAGAAGAGCCAAAAATAAAAGCATAGCAATATTTACTTCAGGCCATTAATAAACGCCCGTCAAAGCTTCAAGTTTGCGAAATTATTCATAACGCGCCTACGCGTACAATACGGTGCGTCGAAATCCGAAGCATCGACGGAATGAGAGCGAGCAGACAGAAGCTTTGTTTATTTTAAGAATAAATAAGCGATTAAAAGAATGATAGAAAAATGAAAAATGAAAATGAATGAAATGAAATGAAAAAGACAAATGAAAATTGAAAACTGAAAATGACAAATCAAGAATAAAAAAATGAAAGAAAAATGAAAACAAAAGTAAAGTTACTATATTTTTAAAACTATCTTACCAGAACAGACATTCTATCTAGCAGGGAGTTAAAATCCACACAAATATCATCTTTATTGCTTCGTAAAAAGTTGAAAAAATACGATTGTATTATTTATAATTTGTATTTGCCAAAATATTTTTTTTGTGTTTTATTAGGACCTTGCATTGAAAACTTCGATTTCCTAAGAAATACCGTAACGTATACTTCCAGTTATTTACCAAATTGCAAAGTACTCCATGTCAAAGCGTCATCATTAAACTTCAATTATCAGTCAGTGTGATTTAGTTGAAGTGTCAACAACGGTAATTTTATTAGCTTCGAAGATGTCGAAATTTGAGCCGACAAAACGTCATTTGCGGGAAGCAATGCTTTTCTGCTTTCATCTTAAGAAAACTGCCGCAGAATGTCATAGATTGCTGCTGAAGGCTTACGATGAATTTACTCCGACAGAAAGGACTGTTGAGACTTGGTTTCTCCTGTTCAAAAGTGGTGATTTCGACGTGCAAGACAAAGAGCGCCCAGGCCAAGAGCAAAAATTTGAATAAGCCGAATTGGAGTCCATACGTCGTGAAGATTCGAGTCTGACGCCTGAAAAGATAAGTGAAGTGCTTAATGTTCATCCCTCAACCGTTTCGAGACGTTTAAAATTTATGGGAGTCATTCAAAAGGATGTATTGGGTTCCTCGCGAGTTGAAGCCGAGAGACATCCAAAGACGTTTCATGACTTGTGAAGGTTTTCTCCACCGAATAATCACCGGCGACGAAAAATGGATCTTTTACGAGAACCCCAAACGCAAAAAATATCGCTCGTACCCCGGTGAATCATTTCTATCGACCTCAACAGCCACACAGAAGAGAGACATCCACGGATCCAAGGTAATGCTTTGCATTTGGTGGGACCAAAAGGGTGTCATCTATTACGAGCTGCTGAAACCGGGAGAAACCATCACGGGCGATCGCTATCGAGCTCAGGTCAAGAATTTGAGCCATGCGGTGAAGATAAAACGGCCGGAATTTTCCAGCATGACCATGATCGACCACACGTCGCGATGCAGGTCAAGAACTTCCTGGAAACGCTTCGCTGGGACATCCTACCTTACCCGCCGTACTCCCCAGATATTGCGCCATCCGACTACTATTTGTTCCGGTCAATGGCCCATGACCTTTCCGAGCAGCGCTTCCAGTCTTTCGAGGATATTGAAAAATGGCTGGCTTCGTGCATAACCTCCAAGGACGAAGACTTTTTACGCCGGGGAATCTGTCTCTTGCTAGAAAAATGGGAGGACGTCATAGGTAGCGATAGGCAATACATTGAATGAACTGCAGTATCTAATTTTGCTTCGAAATAAATGTTCAATATCACAAAAAAATTGAAGTTTTCAATTCAAAGACCTAATATAATTTTATTATAAAATAAAACATTTTAAAAAATCTCGCTTTCTCTCGTAGGCTTGGGACGCAAGCCTCCTCTCCCATTCTCGTAGCGCATATCACTTCATACGCGGAGCAAGCGAGCGCGCTCTATAGTTCAATAGCATGCCGCCGAAGGGAAATCTGTTTGAGAAGTGCAACACAAATGTATACGCATCAGTCGCTTTATGCTAAACATTTATCCTATTTGAAATTTCCGCCGGCGCAACTGGAAAGGCTCGGGTCGGTTTAATATGTCGATCTCTCGCAAAATGAAGAATGTATGTGTGTACATATGAGTGCACTAGAACCAGAGTGGACCAAGTGACATTTTGGTGATTTTGATCCATATATAAATCATTATTTACAATTCTAGAGTCGCCCAAAATTGATATCTTCAAGAAATCATCAAAATAAAACCTATGTGCCACACTTCTTATTTGTGCTATAATTCCATTTGACTATTTTGACCCATATCCACAAAAAAATATTTTTATATTTAGGCCATTCTGGTTCTGGTGGCCTCATCTGTAATTAGATAGTTTACAAAATAAATATTCTTGGCTTGCATGTCCAACCGATAGGTAGCTAACGGTTCTCGTGTAGTTGGGCTATTAAGACCCGCTCGTTATCTCTGGTCGGCTCAACTCACGGTCCAGCTCATATCCAGTAGCTTCCTCGAATGAAGTTGAACCCGGTAAGGAGTCTGTCTGTTTACCATGCCACTGCAGGTGGATCAGTGTCACTGGTCGGTTTGTGCATCGTGCGGCGTTAGCCAAACGACTGTGCTCTATGACGAATAACCGGAAGAGCCTGGAAACGATTACATTACATTACATTGCATTTTCGTCGTGTCCAATTGACGGCTAAAGACCGCTCTTGGACGTGTCAAAATAATTGGGCTAGGTAGTAAGTCTCGTTACTACTGTTTACTGAACATACATAGGTAGTCAAGAATTAACTACTAGATTGTCAAACTATAAATATAAATAATCAAAATAGAAGCCTAATATTTGAAGTAGTTAGTAATTTGAAAAGATACGTAGTAAAATTATTCATCGTAATATTCAAATTGTCAGTAAAATGTTAAATAATCAAATTAAATTTACGTTATGCATTTTAAACTAAAAGTACAGATATAAGACCATATAAAATAAGCAGACAGTAAGGCTTTACTTTTTTAAGTAATTTAAATGGGCACAATATTTGAAAAGTCATGGCCCTCAAATTCGGCCAGATTATAGAAAGGGTGGCCTATCAGCATCTCCTTGATGTTTTTTTTGAATTTTATATCTTCCAGCTGTTTAAATTTTGTCGGGAGTAGATTATAGAATTTAATGCTAAGGTACAAGTAGCTTTTCTGTACTTTGGCCAGTCGTATTCGGGTTACGCATAAAAGGGAGCTACCGCGGGTATGATGCGAGTGAATGTCTGCATTAATTGCAGTTTCTGCGAGGTGCTGTCTAGCATACATTAATTGTTTGTCGATCTTATACGTTTGTCTAATATTAGCGGGGGTGGATGTTGACCTAATGTCACCCACTCTTAAAACGACCCCGGCTACAAGATCCTGATTAAATAGCCAGGCAAAGGACCTAACGGTCCGCCATAAATTCAAACTGAATTATCGCTAAATTTACATCAGGTAGACGCCACGCAAGCGACTTCGGACCCGTAACCAGACGGGAGCTCAGAGAAATCCTGCCAAATCTGGAAGTGAGGGCGCCAAGCGCCCTGGCGGGTTCGTGGTTTTGCTGGACGCTAGATTTGTATCGTCCCAAAGTCTTCTACGCTCACCCCACTGGAGACAGAACGATCATTATAGTTAAAAATTCCTGGGGTGCAGATTTCGCCCGTTGTAGTATACTTCTCCAAATTTCCACAAGTCCCTACGTCCACCACACGGTTGAAACAACAATCACTAGTTATACCTTCCTGGGGTGGCGGATTCACCAGTCGTATGTAACATCTCCATATGCCTATCCGACCCTAGCTAAAACAAGAGAAAAAGCCTTCCCGAAATATGGTTCTTGTATAGCTAGCGCTGCCAATAAAATCACACAGTTAGTAATATGTTATTTGTTTTTTTTTCAGGCGTACGTTGAGACTTGGTGGCCTAATGGTCTCGGAAAACAACCTCTTTACAACTTGACCGCGACATACTCCTGCGAAATATATCCTGACGAAGTTTCTAAGAAAACTATCCGGGTGGGTTTCAGGCAAATCGACTTTTCCGAAGAGATTGTTTGTGAGTAAATTGTATAAGTATTCAGTCATCTTTTATAATATTACTCGTGTATAATTACTGTAAGAGTCATGCCTTTGCTTGCTTCATGGCATTAAAAGGCAGTAACAACGGCGCACGGATTGGTAAGGATAAGTCAATTCTAGTTTGGGGTCGTTGGGGTTACCACTTTACCGCTGCCGTGTGGTCCGTGTGGTCAGCGTAGACCGTTGACGACCACGGTGTGCGGTGTTTGGGTGTCGGTAAGGATGGCGTTTCAACCGGAAACGCGCGGAAGAGGAAAACACAAAGTAGTTGTCTGGCGGACGGTTTATTTCGGACTAGCGAGCAGCTGAGCTTGTTCAAGCCTGCTCACATTTACAACGATGTTCGTTCGTAAAAGTGACGTGATAATTATATCTGAATCCATTACTTCGCGCAAGGGGCAATACCGCCCGAATTATAAAATGTGAAGTAATCTCTACACTAGTGTTAAAACTCGGTTTTGCTCCTGGTTACAATATATCCCCAGAACATCAATTTGGAGTATCTACCTATTTTGCGTACTATCGCTTATTAATAATAATTCTTTATTGTGAACTGTAAGTAGGTTGTTCAAATGGATAGGTACTATTAGATGTGCTATACAGTTTACCGATCAGGCGTAAAATATGTATTTTTCTATAATTAAATATGTTCACTTCGCAGTTGAAGGAAAACAAATACGAAAATATTACGTTTAAGACATAGGTATTAACAAAATAATAATTAGAACTATTATCTACAAATTTAGTAAATTTCCAATACTAAATATAAATCAAATATCAGTTTGTTTTTAAATTAAAATGTCAATCTGGAGTTATTAGGCTATCTACGGTTTTTCAGATTTAGAGCTAGAATTAAATATAAATGTTTAAAGTTTAAAATGTTGGAGAATTACAATAAAAATATGTTATATTATTTATTTGTCATTATCGTTTAAAAAGTATTTCACGCTGTAATAGCATTTATTTTTGAGCTTAAATCCTACGCCAGTCAATGTGTACAAGATAAACATAAACTTTGAAAAAGGCCACGTAGTTCCATTTTTTAAAAAAATATATTTTTATGACTGTAAGATACCAAATTTGCAACTCTGAAAGACCCGAGGTGAGTTATTTTTGAATCAATAGAGAAACTGAGGCATACGAGATGACGTCACAATGACGTATTTCTCTGTCAATCCTCATTTGGAATTCGAACCCAGAATGCGGAAGTAATAGAGATGTGACGTCATCTATGTAGTATAAGACATTTTCTCTATGTGTTCAAAAATCAAGCCCCTGTGCGAGTTGGGACATGCTTAAAAAGCAGCGAACTTTTTGCACTTTATTCGTTATTCGATCGTCCTCCTAAAGTATAAACTACTAAAAAACTCATTCTATTATTTTTGAAGTAGATTAAACATGCCATAATTTAAGCGTAAAACGTTCGCCCAGGAGTACAGTACGTCTAGAAGTTTCCAATATATAACTATTCGAAAATTAGAACTGTATGACCTTTGAAAGTATAGGTATACCTAATAATATATTTATGAAGCGTATTACAATCGCACAATTGGATTTTTTACTTTGTAGTCTTTTTAGTTTTCTTAACTTTTAATTTATTTGTAAAGAATGACAATATATATT
Organism: Micropterix aruncella; assembly: GCA_944548615.1. Lineage (NCBI taxonomy): Eukaryota > Metazoa > Arthropoda > Insecta > Lepidoptera > Micropterigidae > Micropterix > Micropterix aruncella. Next base: position 2,883,912 of record OX155971.1, on the reverse strand, counting down.
ATATGGCCGGTTATATGTCTAACCTATAAAAGATTTTTTTTCCTTTTTATCCTGATGCTCCTGGTCAGGACATCATTAATTAATAGAAGCATTGACCCCTATTATCTATGCAGATTTGTCATTTTTATGGGGGTGCTTAATTTCTCTGCTGTAAAATTCTCGTGGGCAGGATACAATGAATATTTTGACGGCCTTTTTCACCGACTCTTCAAAGTTATTTTTTCCCTTGTAGAGAGGTATCTAACTTCTGAAAAAAATTTAAACTCTATTGGAGCAAGGTCTGTGGATGGTGGATGACCACAAGTACGGTGGATGACCAAGCGTCTCCAGCAGCAACTCCTGCAACTTTGCTACTGTTTGCAGTGAAATCTGTGGTTATACGTTGTCATGCAGAAGCAGTAGCGATGAACGATTGAGCAGACTCGGTTATTTAATCACGAGCTTCTCCATCATTGTTTGCAGTCCTTAATAGTACACATTTACGGTAAATATATAGCCAGACAGCAAGAAGCTGTAATAGAAAACACCGGCACAGGATCTCATATTTGAAAATAATCCAAATTTTTAACTTTACCATGGTTGCAAAAACGAAAATATTTGAGCGAAAACAAACGACGGAAAGACAAATATACAACTGATTATTAAAAAGGAGTAATATGGCTTGAATTAAAATTTATTAGAAATTGAAATTCCAGCTCAAACCCAAGTTATTCAAGTTCAAAATGGACAGTGTGAAAAAACAGCAATTACATATTTTATTTTTTTATTTTATTTTATTTTATTATTTTTAAGGAAACATACAGCTATTACAATAAATTTGTTACAAAATTATTAAGTTAAAAAAAATAAAGCTAATTACATGTTTCCACTTAAACATTCATAATTTAAACACAACAATATCATTTTTTCGAAGTATTAACACACATAGGGAGAGGTGGGAACTGGGAAGAAAGGAGTAAATAAAATTTTATGTAAATACACGTTCCATAATATAGTCATACATATTATTTAAAGATATTCTTGAATAAGTATTATTTATAATATATTATATATTGCGATTACAATGATAAATCAATATCGTCATTAATAATTGCGTTCTTAAGAGCGAATGATGACGCATTGAATACGGCAATATCGCCGAGCTGCGTATTACACATTTTACATACCCTATACATGAAACAGTTTTGTGCATAATTAATACTAACCTGCGGAAGGTGGAATAACTCCGTTTGGCGAGTGAGTCGCGATGGTACACGAAAAGATACCATTCCAAGAAGATCAGAACATTGAGTTATACTAACTCAATGGATCAGAACAATCAATGTAACCTGCCAATATTTTATGGAAAAACACCACATCTGCGCAATTTCTTCTTGATTGTAAGGATTGAAGCCCATGAAAGGTAGCTGCTTCGTTGTAATACGATAAGGACCCAATATATACAGGTCATGCTAATAAAAGCGTAATAAAAAGGAGTAACGTTCTATCATATTTAGTTGCAAGGTACCTTAAAATAAATTATCATCGCCTTTTTATTTTATTTTACGGCAACATTTACATCACCCTTCAAGGATATTCTTCTATCCGTTTTCACTGCGCTTTGTCTATTGTGAAATAATTATCATCATCATTATAATGTGGCGCCCCACTAATGAAGACGGGCACCCATTATCTAAGCGGTGCACCCTCCCCTTCTGTTATAAAATCACATTGTTCTTAGTAAAGGCAGGCATTCTGTACGCGCTATCTGCGAACACCCCTCCAGGCGTTTTGAGAATGCTCTCGCATTTCAATCGCTATCGCAATCGTTAATTTTGTTATAGGAATCTATCACTTCGATCGCCCCTAGCGGAGAGTAGCCGAAATTCCTCCGATCGCACCGATGCAATGTTAATGTAGAACGATTTTTTTATTACTATCATTGATTATACAGTGTAATAATAATAATAATAATAAACTCTTTATTTCAAATAAAAAAGGCGAGCTTATTGCCTTGCAGCAATATCTATCAGCTAACCTATAGCTTAAGTTTATAATAAATTTAGAACGTTGGCTACGCAAAAGAACAATAAAAACATAAATGATAAAATGAAACAAACAGAAACTAGAAAGAGACAGATAATATTCAAAAAGTAAAACAAATGACTAAAATTAAATAAGGACGCAGAGGTAAGGAAGGAGAGGAAGGAAGGAAAGGGAAGCGAAAAGGAGGAGGGAGAGGTGGATTGGTTAATTTATGGATTTTAGGGTTATATGCTCCTTGAGCCTGGCGTTGAACGAGATGCTGGGGGCTGTTCTAACATCATTTGGTAAAGCATTCCAGAGTCGTGCAGCTTCCACGGAGAAGGAGTATGAAAAAAATCACTGCTATGACCAAGGATGGATAACAGGTTATTGCCCTCTGATCTCAGGGGACGGCCGTGCGCCGATAACGCGGTGAACCTATTGGCAAGATAAAGCGGCACGCCATCCGCGAGGATTATATATATCAATATTACTACATTACTACTAGTGTACAAATAAAACCAATGACTATAAAAATACAATTAAACAATTAGTTCAATTGTATTGTCATAGACATTGCTAATACATGGCAATATGTATATTTAAAAAAATATATATTTTATTAAAAAGATACAGCATAAAGAATAACATATAAGCATAACATATAACGTCGTAAAGTCAATTATGTTTTAAATATATTGCGATATAAGGATTAAAAAATATGCTAAACAATACAAAACAAAGAAAACAAAAAAGAATTTTAAACAGAGTTAAAATCGCTATGTGCGAGTATATGGATGTTGGTGTGTGTTTGTGTGATAGAGAGTGTGTATGTGTGCGTTTGTGTGTGTGTGTGTGTATGTGTGTGTGTGTGGGCTTATATGTCTGCGTCGGTGTATGGGTGCATCTGTAGTGCGTATGTCTCGTGAGTGCTTGTATGTGCATATGAAAATGCGGGATGCTAATTCAATCCGATCTGATCGTCAGTTTTTCACGTACCTTCTTAACAAAATATTGACTATTTTGGTGGTTAAATATGTCAATATCGTTAAAGTCTACATTGTATGCATGCATAACGCGCGGGATAACGAAACGGAACCATAGTTACTGTTGTACCTTGGTACGTAGAAATGTAAGTAACTTACCCTACTCAGGAGGTATGGACTGTCCAACCCAGCATGAAAAATTTTATGTAGAAACGACATACCTGATACTACTCCTTCAATGTCTAAACCATAGCGTTGCAGAACTTCAGAGTATGACAAGCCGATGGATAATAAGCGGAAATTTAGATAACGTATAAACCGTTTTTGAAAACTTTCAATCCTCAGCTTGTGAGTAGCATACTGCTGATACCAAATATTGGAAGCAAATTCAAGCAGGCGGTGTAGGTTATGCGACATAAACCATCCTCAGAGAATGTGTGTTTGAGGTCTACAAACTCTCATAATAAAACCGAGGATGCTGTAAGCCCGTTGACGACTGAATCAATGTGCTTATTCATTCAAAACTTGCGATCTAAGATGATTCCTAGATCACTCACTCGATCTACTTCCAGGATTTCATCATTGCCAATTGTATATTTAAAGTTAATAATATTGACATTTCGCGAAAATGAGATTTTATGGCACTTAGCTACATTTAAAGAAAGTTTACGCTGTTCACAAAAACGAGTGAAACGATTCAGATCTTCCTGGATCAGTTGACAGTCGCCATGGCTCTTCACTCCCATGAAGATTTTCAAATCATCTGATTATAGGAGAGGTCGCAGTGAAGCAAGTGCCGATGTCGTTGATATAAACATTAAAAAGTAAAGGCCCTAAATGGGATCTCCATATAAGATATAATTTTATTTTATTTAAAATCATAATAGTACACTAGTATTAACAATTCTAACTATAAATAAAGAATTGAGTTTTTGGACAGCAAAAAAAGGAAACTAAAATACAGTAATGTATTAAATCATTACTGTATTTAATAGATACTTTTGCAAAAAGTTAAGTAGTTATTAAAATTTCGTCAGGCGCTCGACAAGATTGCCGTAGGTCGTAAGGGTAAGTTAAGCCTTTCATGACCATGGGACAACCGTGCCCTTAATTTCAAAAATCGTGTTATAAATTATCTATTACATAATTCGAATTATTTATAAATTATATTACTTTCCTGACGACCTATCGGAAAGGAAAGTATTGTGATCGCGCTAAAAAAAAATTTTGAGATGAAGATGGGAATATATATTTTGAGACTCCCTGAGACGATTGAGACTATTTCCAGACCGATCTCTGTCTGTATGTATGTCTGTATGTCTGTATGTATGTATTCTTCCACGATAGCGCCCAGACGCTTAATCGGATTGAGCTGAAATTTGGTATATAAGCTTCTGTTAACCGTCGGAGGAACCCATTAGTTTTTGGAGTCCCTACGCCCTACGGTTGTGGTACCTCCCATACAAATTTGGGGTTCCCGGCGAAAAAATTGTTTCCGCGATAGCGCCCAGACGCTTAATCTGTCTAAGTTAAAATTTGGCATAGAAGCTTCTGTTAATCATCGGAAGAACCTATTAGTTTTTGGGGTACTTACGACCAACGTTTGGGGTACCTGCCATACAAATTTGGGGTACTAGAGTAAAAAATGTCGCTGTTTTTTCGCAACTCCCCGGATACTAGTCAGGAAAGTCTTGGGGTGACACAACCGATTTTTTTTCCATGTTACTGAGATATCATAATAAATATTAGCAAAAAAATGAATATTAAAAAAAACATACCGTAATGTTTTTTAAATTATCGCAAATCACAAACGAACTCTGGGGATTTTAAATTAATAAATAAAATAATAATGGAAACGTATTCAATTTGATTTTTTTTTCTTTTAGTACGTTGTTCAGTACGTATGATTTCTAGCTAAATAATAAAATAATGAAATTTTGGTAAAACATATAACTTTGCATATTTATAGACCACAGGGACACTTACGTCCCATCAATTTATACAAAACTAGGTGTTGCCCGCGGCTTCGCTTCGCGTAAAGCTTCGAATCGATTTGTAAATTTAAATAGGGTGGCGTTTTTTGCCTCTTTAGACGCTACCTTTAGATATATCGTGTAAGACTTCCCCCTCAGATGCACGTATCGTATATCGTAGACGGACGTGTCTTGTTCCTCGCCACCAGCGCTGCCTTCCGCTGAACGCTGACCTTGATGGGCCAGTACCCGCCGCCTGCTAGGTATTTCGAGGTGCTTGAACGCGTTAATAATTTCATGATATGTCTATACCTCCTAAAACTTACAGTAAATGGCTAATTTTATCTTTATTAACCACCCGTGATAATGGATAAATTTATTTTGACAAGGATTCTTATTTAGTTGCTAATATCTTCAACAAACCCTGCATACTTATTTTTCTATTTTTTCCAGGCATAAAAGCAGTTATTGTAGCTTAAATATACAAGATAGATATATGCTGTGTTTTACTATTATACAGATCTTTTTAAGGCCAATGTTTTTGACATACACTATTTTCACATATATTAAACCGTTTCGTCAGCGCACGCCGATAAAGCAACTCACCAGCTCATTTTTCTCCCACTTGATTTACAAGTATTATGATTTCGTATTGAAAATCAATATTTATCAAAATATAGCTTATAGCACTCATCGATAATAGAGCTTTCCAATAGCGAAAGAATTTTAAAAATCGGATGAGTAGTTTCGGAGATAACCCCCTACATACAAACTTACAAATGTACAAACTTACAAACATTACTTATTTATAATATTAGTATAGATCTGAACCAATTTCCACAAAACTTGACATACGGGTACATGGCCCTTTAACAGTTTTATATATCGAAAAATTTCATACGCTATCGCAAAGCTTATGGTCCTCAACGGGTTAATTAGCGAATTATTGCGATTGCGTCCAGCGTTGCACTGTTGACGCCAATTAGGAAGGTAGAAAAAGCCACGAGGTTGAAATAGGGGCGCGGGATTGCCTGAACTTTTGCGGGAATGTGCGACGTTGCACAGACGAATGTTTATTTATTTATTTAGTATAATTGGTACACAGGCAATACTCTAATAATACATTGATTATCACTTGTATTTTTACATGATTACTAATTAGAGTATAATATCTTATTCGTACTCCGCATGCTTAATTAATAATTGCCTATGTTACATTTATTTTAAGATTCACAAAGAAAGATCAGTATAAAAATTGATATTTTTAAAAATTATCGAAAAAAAATATAAATAAGTATACAGTAAATTCTGAAAAACAATTGAATAGAAAAAAATGAATTTGATATCAAATACTGTCTGAAATAAAATAATAAAAACATACCGTAAATTATCAATTTGTCTCATAATATGCTATATATAATGGACTTAACTGCTAAGGGTCCCAGGTTAAAAAAATCAATATTATTTTGCTTATAGTATTTTATAAAAGAAAGATTGATATATGTGCGAAGTAAGAAGGTGACATATTAGGTAGCTGCCTCAGTCGTCTGGATGGCACGTTGAAATTTAATCTTCTAATAAATCTGGTGAGTCTATCCCGCCGTTAAGAAGTTTGTGCAGAAACATTAAGTTTCCACACTCTCTCCTCTTTCTAGGAGTAAAAATCTTAAAATAATTTAAATGTTTTCATAAGAGTAGAGAGTGCGTGATAGACCTGTTTTATAGGCGTATACTTCCTCTGCACAGACTCTATCGCTTCCGAGTGGACCTCTTAGTATGGATTCTAAATTATGGAATCAAACTCCAGTTGGCTGCGTACTAGAGAGCATAAAGCATAGAGCAAGTTACAGGAGTTAATATTTTTGAACAGTTTAGAAACCCTATACATAAACCACAGTGTTCTATCGCTCTTACTTACTACATTATTGATATGTTTTCTAAAAGTTTAGTTATCCAACTGTCTAAAATTAAAAAATAAAAACAAAATTTTATTATTTTTGTATTTGAAAGAATTGTACTTTCCGGGCCACCAACAAACGAGGAGGGAAAGTATTGTGCACGCACTATTTTTGACGGAAATATCCTCAGACGATTAAGGCTTAAAACTCACGGAGCGGTTTCACCCGCGCCCGCCGCGGTCGCGGGCCGAAGATTGCTACTGTTCATCATCTTCTTCGGGTACATTTACAATGTCTTTGTTGGAAAGCTATGAATACCAATATTACTAATCCCGAAGTAGACCAGCTACAGCCGATAACGCATAGCCCATAACATGTAATATGCCCAAAACATGTGAAAGGGCACCTGTACCAGATATATTATTAAACATCAGTTGTGTGGTAGTGGTAGATATACGTGTCGAAGCTATGTTGTTACTGTTCTCGTAGAGATTGCAGTAATCCTGTCAAAAGGTCATATTTTATGTTAATACATTTTTAAAATAGAATTACCAAAAAATCGTTGACATTGACATTTATTGCTTATCCCTGGAACCCTTCAATTGCTGTTAGTTTCGTCGGAAATGGTATCAGCGCCACCTAGATGTCACCGGTGTAGAAGTGTTGCCAAAACCTACCATGGTGGCATTGAGCAATCTAATACAATATATAGTAAATGTTCACTAACACCGAGGTGACCTTCCCGTTGCTTTATGATATTCTGGTTTTATTTATTTATTTATTATTCCACAAAAAAAATAATACCGTTAGCACTAAACATAGATTGTGTTGCTCCTGACTAGGCAGAGCCTGTTCTAAGGAGAACACTAATACAAATGATTATAAACTACATAACTTCCAAAATAAAAATAAAAAATCTTAATCAAATTAGGTTAAAAAGTAATTCACACTACATCAAAACAATATTACATCTATAAACAAGTAATACTAAACAATAATTTATAATAATAAATAATAATATATAAAATTATCTAATAATAAATAATCATTTATAATAATAACTAATAATATTTATTACTTAGTAAAAATACGTATATATTAAGTAGGTACTTACTTAAATAAGGTAACTATAAATATGTGTACATAAAAAATAAAAATATATTTATATTTATTTATTTTAAAATTGTGATAAATATTTTTTCTGTCTCTCTCCTACCAAGGTTTATTAACCATAATGTAAGGTGATATTTTCGTTGTTTGCTGCTAATTCCCAATATGTCTTTACTACTCATGATATTAACCATTCTTGGAGCAAGAAAGCTATAGTGACGTTGTCCAAAAGACGTTAGACGATTCGGCACTTCAAAGTCTCCTTTATAACGACCTGTTCTCTCACTATTTTCAGGTGAAACACAATATTTGTCTTCAGAACATGTTTATATAAAATAAGAGAAAAGTGCCATTTAGCATTGAATTTGACTTTTGGCAGGTTCCAGGGAAGTCAAGGATGGTGGCCCACCCGTTCAATATCGGACGGATGAGGCAAAGTGCGATGGCCGGGCGTTTTATTTCAAAGTAAACGATCACGCTGTGTTCATGAAAGGGACAAATTGGATACCGGCCAGTATTCTGCCGGACTTAGGCTACAATACGACAGTTGGTAAGTTATATATTTATTGTTTTTATTTTTTCATCAAGGTGTCATCCTTTAAACGAATTCTTAGAAAAAGAAATTTTCCAAAAAACCAATCAAATATATTATAAATAGGATAGAAAACGAATTTACCGCGTGAAATTTGTAGGACCCGACGTTTCGGTGACGTTGCAGCCGCCGTTGTCTAGGGTAAACTGAAGAGCTGTCAGTCCGTTGTTTTGCGGGTAGGCCGCAAACCGCTGCCGCCACTGCGTAGGTTATAACGGTGGTGGGGGGCCGGGCTCGGAGCGCGGGAATTTTTAAAATCCGTCTTGCACACAACACTCACTGTATCCTGTTTTACGTCTTTGCGTTCGGCGTTCGGCGGCGGGAACATTTTAAGAAGAGGGTTCCACGTAGAAGAGAGTTTGTAGCCGTCATCTCTATTGAAGTTCGGAGTTCTTCTTATTTCAATGGCTTCCCGGATCATGCGAGGAAAGTAGAATTGTTCCTTGGATAGAACAATGGGATTTTGAAACTGCATCCAGTGGTTACTTCCGCTATCCAATATATGTTCGCAGATCGCCGATTTTTCTCGCTGAACGTTTTTAACAGCTTTGATGTGTTCTGTCAGTCGCGTGGCTATGGGCCGTTTCGTTTGTCCAACGTAGGCTAGACCGCAGCTGCATTCGACTTTATACACACCCGGGGTTTGCAGTGGTATTACATCCTTTACAGGCCTCAAAAATCGAGCTATATTTTGGGTCGGTTTGAAGATCGTTTTTATATCGAATCTGTTTAGCATCTTACTTATTCGATCTGTCACGCCCTTGACGTATGGTAAGAATGCTCTTGATCTGCTCGGTTTTTGAGTTTCGTCCGTATTAGATCGTGTGCGTGTCTCGTGATATTTTCCGTATCCATTTTTCCTAAGGACATCATTGACATGTTCCATCTCCTTCGGAAAATGCTCAGTGTCGCATAGATCGCGTGCTCGATTCACGAGCGACGTTTGCACTGAACGTAGATGGTAGGGATGATGGTGTGAGCTTGCATGCAAATATCTGTCCGTATGTGTGGGCTTCCGATATACCGTATGTCCGAGAGTATTGTCACTTCTCCTCGTCACTTTGACATCCAAAAATGGTAAGGAGCCGTCCTTCTCTACTTCATCCGATCTATGTTTCCTTTTTGCAACACAAAATGCCTCCAATTGAGGCTAATTAAAACGAAAAAACAGTTATACAATTTTATACAAGTTTACCTTATTTTGATATTATTATATAGTCTTTAGTATAAACTTCTCTGCCAGAAATTAAGATTGAAGTATCTTCTTTCATTTCATTGTGCATTGGAGGTTTTTTATTTTTATTTCGATTCAATGGCTCGTTGATAACTAACGCAGCCTATTAATGTCATATTTTAAATGTTGGAAACGTTCGAAATTTTGAATTATTTCGAAACGTCATCCTCCATTTATGAAACGGCCTTTGCCGATGTGATCAAAGTGTTTTATTTTAGTTTTTTCGCTTTAATTAGCCTCAATTGGAGGCATTTTGTGTTGCAAAAACGAAAAAGCTCGATTTTTGAGATATATGGATGATGAGTGATCGTTCGTCGACGGTAAAGGGACCCATAAACTAACATGCACAATCGAAAGTCGTGCACATCCGTAAGTATATCTCATTCAAACATAAGCGTTTCCCAATCCAAGCTGGGATTTCCTTCGCTGCTATTCAAGTGGCGTTTACTAATTTTATTTTACTGCGAATCATCATATATATTTATATATATATATATATATATATATATATATATATATATATATATATATATATATATATATATATATATATATATATATATATATATATATATATATATATATATATATATATATATATATATATATATATATATATATATATATATATATATATATATATATATATATATATATATATATATATATATATATATATATATATATATATATATATATATATATATATATATATATATATATATATATATATATATATATATATATATATATATACATATATATATATATATATTGATATTTTAAGGGTGTAATTTTTTAATTTTTTTATTTTTTTTTTAAAATTATTTTCAATAATATATAAAATTAGATTCATGAAAAGTTACTTATCTGGGGTCCTGGTGGACCAGAAACATTTTACCGATAGTTAATGTCCTCTTTAAATACTTAGGGCAGCAGCACCTGGTTCCGCAATTGATAACTTATGATGTTCTTAGTTATTGCAGCCGAATTATTGTATGCCCTTGGATGTAATAAGTATAGGAGGATGGTTTCTGTAACAGAAATGGATGTTAGTAACTTATTTTAGAAGAAATTATATGACTGAGAATATTTCGACACTAGTCGTATTCATCTCTATCTGAATATGTATATATATATATATATATATATATATATATATATATATATATATATATATATATATATATATATATATATATATATATATATATATATATATATATATATATATATATATATATATATATATATATATATATATATATATATATATATATATATATATATATACATATACAAACATATATATATATATATATATATATATATATATATATATATATATATATATATATATATATATATATATATATATATATATATATATATATATATATATATATATATATATATATATATATATATATATATATATATATATATATATATATATATATATATATATATATATATATATATATATATATATATATATATATATATACACATATATATATATATATATATATATATATATATATATATATATATATATATATATATATATATATATATATATATATATATATATATATATATATATATATATATATATATGTGTGTGTGTGTATATATATGTATGTGTGTATATATATATATATATATTATATTATGTATGTTTATGTTATTACATATATTATATGTATGTATATATTTATGTATGTTTGTATATATTTATCTAATATATATATATTTATATATATTATAGCTAGTAAATATTTTTTGTTTAGTTATATGTAGTTACCTGATATGACGTGCTTATTATTGTCATTATACGTATTGTAATTAGCTCATCTAGATACAGGCCTTAGTTGACCTAGTTAGATGTGTTTTAGGCAGGTGCCAAACACGATGTGACGGTTTCTCTGAACTGTTTTTAAATGATTCTTAAACTTGTTTGGTATAATTAGCCGTAGCCATTGTAATAAGTACTTATAAATACTTATACTTATATACCGATTTGGAATAAAATTGTAATGTTATAAAACTATTTTTGACTGTATAAACTGTGTAAGGACTGTAAAAAAGCTTGAAATGACAGATGACACTACTAGATGACAGTGGCAGTAATTATTACGAAGTAGCGCACAAAACTTTATTATATAACATAAATTACCATTTTCAACGGCACGAAATGATCACATCTTTCCAAAATTGTATTTTGCGACATCAGCGGCAGAAAGGAATCGCACGATATTGCAACAACTCCATGGTCGAATGTTATCACAATGTTTTTCATTTTCCCTCCTATTCAAAAGGTTAAGAAACAACCCGAAGGCACCGAGTTTTCCTCAAAAACATTCACAGCGCGAGCCCTCGCGCTGCGAATTTGCCCAAACACAATATTGCTAATATGCAAAAGGACGAATGTGAAATCACATACTCGTATTTATAGAAGTCGGCCAACAAAAAAAGATCTAAAAGCATTAAACTCAATTTTACAGGAGAGGCAAAAAACTAAATGGCATACCTTCATTGGTTTATTTTGTTTTTTTTTTTAAATTGATACCTCATCTGATTTGTATAGGATCTAGCATTCGCAAGTAATTTTTCATTGCTTAATGGGACCTAATAAGAAACAAATTTTCGTTTAGATCGTTTTGATTGAAACCGAAGTATTTAGATCGTTTTGACCGCAACTGTATTCATAAGTTATACACTGTTTGATTGCTACGTGTTATAAAACGAGGAAATTTAATTAAAACGTTCAGGCATTTTTTTTATCTCTACATCGTTAATATTAATCTATTGAATCGAAGACTATCGCGGTTGTTTGACATTATAAATAGGATAGAAACGAATTTACAACGGCGGCTGCAACGTCACCGAAACGTCGGGTCCTACAAATTTCACGCGGTAAATTCGTTTTCTATCCTATTTATAATTAATCTATTGAATCCTTAATTAATGAATATGCAAACATTTCTCAAAATAATTAAGAAATATATGAACATGTCTTCTAAGAACCGGAGTTGAGTGCCGCAACCGTACCAGATAATATTTCTTTCACCATTTACACCGATCCAATTTGCACAGTAACTCACTTTACCGAAGATATGCTCAAATGTGAATGTTGTCATATGTAAATTAGGGATAACACAACAAAAACAAGGAAATGTGGCAAAAAAACTATATTTCGACTGTTTTGAAAGATAATTAGTATGAGATTAGTATGAGATAATAGTATGAGATTTAGATCATTTTGAAGGAAATTAAAATTAATTCCAAATAAATGCTTCATTATTTTAACTAGCGATACATCGTTTTGAACGAAATTGGTGATTTCTGCTTTATTTTTCTAAGGTTTCTAGGTCGTGTTGGTAGTAAATAGTTTTAGCAATCGATAGAACGGTCCAAGGCGTACCGTTTAAAAAAAAACATTTTCGAGTCCAAAACTGATTTAGATCGTTTTGTTCACCGACTCTTCATTTATCATTATTATTATTATTATTATTATTTATTCCGTAGCCGGCGATTGGGGAGGGGGTCGCCCTCGCAGCCAATACGCAGCTGTCGGTGCCGCTGGATCTCGTACTCCATTCACGATTCCCTTCCATTCTTGACGATTTTTTGCCACGTCTCGAGCATCCCTAGCCGATAATCGTTGATTCTTAAGGTCGTCTTTGATGTTATTTAGCCAGGTTTTCTTTGGTGCCGATCGCTGAATTCTCCATTCTGTCGGACGGTCTCGCCAAAGAAGTTTACGTGGCAAGCGATTATCGTTCATTCGGCAAACATGGCCGAACCATCGTAGTCGACGTTTTTGTACTTCTTCTTCGATCGTTGTTAGTAGTTATTATTGTTATTCATTTATCGTTATGGTCGCGAGACGCAGGGCTTGCGTCATGGAAAGTACTGGTACAATTCAAGTTACTACTAGTTTTTTACTATTTCTTCTAGTCGACTATCTTCTGGAATCAGCAAAAAAGGCCCACATGAACATGATCAGAGTGTGGGGAGGAGGCGTATACGAGTCAGATTACTTTTACCAGAAGTGTGATGAGCTGGGAATACTCGTCTGGCAGGACCTGATGTTCGCTTGCTCCATGTATCCGGACTATGAACGTTTCCTTTCGTAAGTAGAATTAAATATTATTATGATATAATGCAAGAAAAAATATTCAGCAATATTAAATAAATTGTAAAACTCGAACCGCCGTACTAGGGCAGATATCCTACTATTTCATAGACTTATCCACAACAATGTAGACAACCAGTATTTCACAGAGAACATCCACCGTCATGCTCCGCCACGTGCCCGTAAGAGGCCAACGCCTTATTCGAGAGATAGCCAGGTATGTTACCCAGCGGGCTTATACTCACGCCCTTACTTCCAGTTGCGATCAGATTACTTCGGTCTCTCGACTGGTTACGAGTTCAAGGTCGATTGCGCGGTCCTCTCCCTTACGTAGCGGTAAAATGGTGTCAACCGTATCTATCGCATACCACGGCATCCTTTGCCCGGCTGTTCACCCGGAATCGGGTAGTCGATGATCGTTTCAAGAGCTGTCGCCGTAAGGTCAGCAACCACCCCCGCTCTATAGAAAACAGTATTGTTTCCAGACTCCCCCGACTGTTAGTCAGAATGCCCAATCGATTGGGTTACGCTGCATGGTGCTCAGACCGTCCAGGAGCGCCAGAAGATTGACTATCCTTCAGGCCAGAGTCCTACCCGGGCTCGCGCTTCATGCGTGGAGGCCGCCGGATGGGTGTTGACCCGTTAGTGTGACCGATTCTGAACAAATGGGTCTTCGTGCCCAACTCAGCAAGGGCGCATTAGCTCTGAAGCAATCACAATTCACTATCCCCTATTTATTCCTCAGATCCGTCATGGAGGAAGTAAAACAAAATGTGAGAAGACTCCAGCATCATCCAAGCGTGGCCATCTGGGCTGGCAACAATGAGAATGAGGCGGCGCTGAGAGGCAACTGGTATGACACTGTTACCGAATTCGACCGCTACAAAGCCCAGTATATTAATCTCTACGTCAACGCTATAAGGCCTATAGTCACCGTCAACGATCCGACCAGACACTACTTGGTATCCAGTCCTACAAATGGGATTGAATCGGAGAAGGAGGGCTACATCGCGAATGACCCTTACGATCCAAAATATGGTGATACCCATTATTACAACTATCAGGGTCCGCTGTGGTCTATGTCAACTTATCCGCATACCAGGTAGGTCAAGTACAATATTCATTTCCCCGCCCACTAACCGACAAGGAGAGAGAGTATTGTGAACGCGCATATCTAGACTGAAATATCCGTTTTGAGACCATCGATATATGATCCCCTAGATGGGCCTTTCGCGCTCGGAAATGACCAACTAGAGCTGTCAAATACAACGGGCGAACCGGTCACCTTAGAAAGTTTAAACGATATTGTTCATTCTACACTCCCGTGAAGTGAGCTCAGAAGACTTGTGATGAAAAACAATACGCTGTCTAGCTACGACACCTGCCCGTCAGAAGCTAACGCCTTACGGCGAGGCACCGGTAAAGGTACCAACGGGCAGGCTCACCCCCTGACTACCAGTTTGGAAGGATATCTCCGTGTCGAACTAACCTTCATGATACCTTCTACCTCCTGACTGGTTACAGGATCGAGGTCGCTTGCGCGGTCCTCTCCCTTATGGAACGGTGACTCGGTGTCAACCGAATCTATCGCGGAGCACTGCATTCTTTGCCCGGCTTATTCACCCGGTGGTCGAATGGTCGTTTCAAGAGCAGTTGCCATAAGGTTAACAACCACCCCCGCTCTATAGGAAACATTACTGTTCCTAAACTCCTCCGGCTGCTAGACGGAATGCATAATCGATTGGCTGACGACGCACAGTGCCCAAACCGTCCAGGAGCGCCCGAAGGTTGACTCCTAGGAGACATCGGTCTGCAGGAATTCATAAAGACCTATATGGCGGTAGGTTGAGTTAGTTTTTTTAAACCATAATAAAAACTAATTTAAAATTTTAAAAAAAGTGCTGACGCTATTTTCTATCAGATTGCATTAAAATTATCTAATTTAATATGTGTTTTTTTTATTACCTGTGGGTTTTCATTTCAAAAAAAATAGCGCTTTCATAACACTTTCCCTTCTCGTCGGTTGGTGGGCCGGGAAAGTAATAATGAAGGCAGCGCATTGCCTAAACTTCTTCGTTAATTCACAGATTTGGTTCGGAGTACGGGTTCCAGTCTTATCCATCTGCTCAGACTATCAGCACAGCTGGCGCCGTTACACCATCGGAAGCCTTCGATTTGATGAAGTACAGGCAGCACAGTCCGTCCGGAGATTTGTCCATGAAGTTACAGATAAACAGTTATTTGAAATCAGAGACGGAACTGCCCACCGACGAGTTGACCAAGGAGATCATTTACTATTCTCAGGTCGGTACGTTTTTTTCTTTCAAAACTACCTCCACTTGTCTGTGAGGGACCACCCCCCACAAGACTCCAAATTGTTCGGTGTGAGGTGGTGGTGTCAACTTACGAGTTATATTCGTAATGAAAGGCGGTCTTGAACGAAGTAGAAGGAATTTATCGATCGAAGATTTGATATTGCCAGCTATAACGCTTTCCGAACAGTTTACGTGGACGCGAGTATATAGATGTGCGACTGCGGTTACGAGGATATACGGATGAGGATTGTATGTGTGCTTCTAGTATCTTCTACTGGGCGCGGCTCGAGTCTGTGGGATTACAGACTGATGTTTCGAGACTCAGGGAGAATAAGGAAAGGAAACCAAGGAGCCGGATCCGTTGAGCGACCTCGTAACAGGGGTTACCGGATATGCCGTCGCAACCTTGGGGGAAGGTGAATGATAATTTGGTTGCTTTTTCGCCGGTTTAAATAGGACGTGAAATGATGCAATCCGAAAATATTCCTAGTAAAAGTATTGTTTCATCGTGCTGATTCATAGCTACACGAGTCAAAGTAATAGCTGAATTGTGTCTGTGGCTTTCACTTGAAACCGATGCATTTGTTGATCGCATGTAATGGACTTAAGGTACGTTACATGTCTAAAGGCGGGGTCGAAGTCGTACTTTGAGGGACTTAGGATCCAACTTTCTTTTTCGCTGTTTTCTATGCTGAAAGTTAGAACTTATTAACCTTAATGATAGTTGACCTTTGAGTTTCCTAAACTTTATACTTTAGGCAGAAAAAAATAATTATCTGATTTTTTGTATGGGACGGATCAAAATGAACTGAATTGCTGCTTTGTCCTGTTCGATCCAGCTTCGAAACATTTTTAAAAGGTTTTATTGACCTTGCGATGTTTGCTAGTTTGTTTAAGTCAAATCTTGCAAGCTGAATTAGAACCACTTCCTCTTATCCTATATAGTTGAAATTTTACATGTTGGTTCAGTACCGATGACAATGCATTTTTATGGTGAGCATAACCTGATTCTATACCCAGGATTGGATCCCGACGAGGATACTTTTACACTGTCAAAAGCACAGACACAATTTTGTATACGCATTCAATTATGATATTCCGTTCTAAATTTCACCATGACATGGCTTCTGCTCCCAGGGTTGGCTCCGGACGAGAAGACTCCTCAACAGTAAACAGCACAGATACTAAATTTTGTATATGCATTCAATTATGATAGATCGTTCTAAGTTTCACCGCGATAGGGCTGCTGCACCCAGGATTGGCTTCCAACGAGGGGATTTCTCAACGGTCAACAGCACAAACACGAAATTCTGTATAATATTCAATTATGATAGCCCGTTTTAAGTTCCACTATGGCATGACTGCTGCACCCTGGGTTGACTCGGGACAGAGCATTTAAATAAAAGCCTGTTTTTAGAAATGTGTTTTAATTATTTATTTATTTCTCTTAATCCTTGTCTACTCTACATATTGAACGTGTGCATAAAACTGCCAGTCTGCCAGATAAATGGATCGGAAAATGATACAAATTACATACCTATTTCAAAGAATTTTTTTCAAAGAGACAAATTTAACACGGAGTAGTATGTAAAAGTACATATTAATATCCTAACAAAAGTAGATTTTAAATGTAGATAACTAATTATTACGCTAATTAGAGAACTACGCCAACCACCGTATCAATATCCACTCGGATAGCAAGGCAGCTCTTAGGCAAAAGCCTCGAATACCATTAATTCAAAGCTGGTACAAAACTGCGAATCACTACTGAATTCCATGGGTGAAAAGAACAGGATGATTCTATGATGGGTTGTCGGCCATGCAGGAATCGAGGGATATAAAAAGTCGACGAACTTGCTACGAGGGGAGCAAAGGGACGTTATACGGCCCTGAACCTTGTTGTGGCGTACCAAAAAGCCTTGCAAACCTAATGCTCAAAAAATATGTTTACAACAATCCGTCAACCACTGGAACAACACGCCAGGTTTAAATCATTCCAAAGCGCTAATTAAGGCTTACGACCGTAAGACTGCCCATGAGGATCGCTAAATAGGAATAATCTACGGATACTGGTGAGGGCGCTCACGGGACATTGTGGCCTGAACAAACACATGTACAACCTCAAGCTCCGGGACACGAAAATGTGCAGGTTCTGCCAAGAGGCGGAGGAAACTCCTCTGCACCTCATGTGCGAGTGTGGCCCGCTTATGCGTAAAAGATACACCCTCTTGGGTGGTCAGTTCCTCCAACCTGAGGAGGTAAAACAATCTGGCGCCAAACACCTGTTTCGGTTCTTAAATGACACGAGGCTTAGCGCAGAACTATAGTAGATGGCGAACAAAATAGGTCAGCAATGGTCGCTGTGTTACAAGGCTCATAAGGACCCTAATAAATCCCTAAACAACAAATAATAAAAAAAAGTGATTAGCAAATTGTCTTGTGTTTTCTGATTCCAACATAAACATTTGGGTGGTATGGTTGTAAGATATTGCCACTTGGCAATAGCCCAACCGTGTTGTACTTTATTGTGTGTGCAATAAAACAATCAAACAATTAAACACACTCCTAGGTAGCCATGATAATGGTACATTGAAAATAAAAGTCTTATTTTACAGGTTATCCAATCGGAGGCTATGAGGACAGAAACGGAGTTTTATAGACAATCGAGATACGACTGGTGGACAATGGGCGCCCTCTATTGGCAACTCAACGACGTTTGGCAGACGCCGTCCTGGTCGAGTATTGGTAAGCTTTATTGCTTACCATTTATAAAATATGGTATTAAGGCGATATGAGACCTCAGATCCGAAATGGACGGTTACACGAAGAAATAGGCGAGGTCAATTTTGTAGGGTTCGACCAATAAAAATCCAGCTTTGACGAAGCGTCAGGCAGGCGAATGCGACCTGGCGCATACCAAACTTTCTATTGCAGCGCTAGCACAGAATAACTATCTTTGCGCAGTGGTGTTAAAAGGGTGTTTATGGCAAAGCATATTTAGCATAACCCTCAGAGCGCTTTAACGTTTTAATTAATTGCAATTAATTTAGGGCCTAAATCAAAAATGTGGCTAAGCGCGACGATAAAGAATTAACCAGTCAATTAATGCAATTAAAATAAAACACACGTACCGCTTACATTGCAGGAGTAATTGCGTCTGAAAGGTTTCGAAATCAGTTTAAAGCCTTAATGTCCAGGGCAATGAGCAACTTTTTTGTGTCCAGATTATAAAGTGGTTCCTTATCGAGGGATTCGCTTAAAAACTTTTCTATATTAATGATTAAATTTTTCAAAAAAAAACATAAAATTAAAATTCCTCGGATATGGTCGTTCCCAGGTATCATGTCACGTTAAATTGCTCAACTATACTATAGTACGATTTGATAACCCTTGGAAAATTAGAAATGCAGGTGGCGCTGATAGCATTGACGTAATAGCAATTTATTTGTACATCAATAATATCATTGATAATGAATATTTTTTTATAAAGGATTGATTGATTATAAACACCCAAGAATTTAAATAATGATAAAATAATATTAGTCCTATCTATCTCATTTTTATATAGTCTGATTACATAACAGACATTTTGAGCAGGATTTTAAATCCACTAATAATGTGTTGTCTTTTCAGATTTCTCAGGGCGTTGGAAGATGCTCCACCATGCCTCAGTCAAATTCTTTGCCCCTGTTTTGATATCACCGCGCCTTAATCCAGATAGAACCATAGAAATCTACTTGATCAATGATGAACTTACGAAAGTAGACGGGACTGTCATCGTGAAAACTTTTATTTGGGGAAATATCAAACCTTGGAATGTGGAGAGGTATAATATTTCAATTAAGCTTTCATTGTATACTTAGAAGACATATCTAAATTGATACAAATTATCTTTCAGGCAGAATGTGACTCTTAATCCATCTTCGGTTGGTCTTTTTTCTTTGAAAAGCCAAGTTCCCCTTGACGCTGGTTTAACATTCTACAAATACCAAATAGTGGATCAAAAAACTGACAGCAAGCTGTCACCTGATAACTACATATTTGCTTTTGATCCCAAGGAAGTGAATAACGAAGATTACAACGAAAATGGAATAGAGGTATAACAACTATTATCTTTATATCTTGTTGTTTCTGCTATGGTCGGATTCTGGCGTTGCTGTTGTTAGTTGGCTATGATGCGTTGTATGACCGAGCCTTAAAGCGCTCAGGGTGGCCTGGAAGGTTCTTGATTGGAAACAGCTCGAGAGGATCTGGATAAGGGTTTCTTGCAGTTTTAACTTTAAATTAGAGAAAATATAACACCCAAAACATGAACAACGAGGGCATCCTGTTATTAATAATGATTAATTTCTTAGTTAGGATTTTAAGAGGGCTACGCGGAAAAGTAGAAAAAGTTCCTGGCCTATCAGTGAAAAACAATGTTTAAATTGAAATTTTATTTTAGATTTCATTAAGATGTTTATTAAACTTCTAATAAGATAATACCATTTATTATATATGGGATTAGGTTACTCAATTCCATAGAACGTTTTGGCAACCCTTCTGCGCCGGCGAAATGCACGTGGCGCTGACAGCATTGAAAACGAGACTTGTTGCAATTTATTTGGCCATCTATATTCAAATTCAAATCCAAATTCAAAATTCTTTGTTTATCTATAATATTACATATATTTTTAAAATTCAAAGCCATCCTAACTAGGCCTCGCCTGTACTAAGGTAGGCTTAACATAAAAGTATAGACTTAATATAAAATATAATAACATTGATAATGAATGCTTTTTTATAAATGATTGATCGATCATAAAAACCCAATAAATTTAACCAATGATACCAATAATAACGTTCATTTATTAGTGCACTCTAGTTCATTTAATGTAGGATGATTACATCATAGAAATAATACGGAAAGATAAAACGTCATCTGTTAGTCTATCTGAACTTTAAACTACGTAATTATTACGCATTGAATCCTGTATACCAAATAAAATCCTGTAAACCATCTTTATGTAAACAATATTAGAATAATACTAGCTATAATTTAAACATTTGTTTGTTATTATATTAAAAAAAATATATACAGCGCCATCTGAAGTGCAACGCTACACTGTTATACCACGAACGCCGCCATATTAAACATAGGAGAATATTAATTAATTTTTGGAACTATGACTGCAATCTACACGTTGCGTTTCGTAATAAAATCCAAGCTGCCAAATCGTAGCTGCCACACTTGGGACCTAATGGGCCCTGTTGGAGTTGGCCACGAAGACCCATTTGTTCAGGGTCGCTCACACTCACGGGTCAACACCCATCCGGTGGCCTTCACGTATCAAGTGTGAACCCGGGCAGGACTCTGGCCAGAGGGATAGTTTCCCCCATGAGTTAATCTTCTGGCGCTCCTGGACGGTTTGCGCACCATGTGGCGTCATACAATCGATTGTGCATTCTGACTAAGAGTCGGGGGAGTCAGGAAACAGTACTGTCTCCTTTAGAGCGGGGGTAGTTGTTTACCTTACGGTGACTGCTCTTGAAACGACCTTCGGCTACCCGATTCCGGTTGCAGTCGCACAAAGAATGCCGTGGTCCGCCATATATACCGTTTAATCGCTACGTAAGGGAGAGCCCCGCGCAAGCGACCTCGAACTCGTAATCAGTCAGAAGACCGGAGTAATTTGGTTGCAACTGGTAGTAAGGGCGTGAGTGTCGGTTTTTACCCAGGGAAGTACAAAGGAAAGGATAAGTTGGGGGTTGGGGGGTATTTGGTTATTGGCTGTGTGAAAGCAAATGTTTAACAACTTTTTGGAAGTGAGCAACGTAGGTGCATGCCTGACAGAACGTGGTAGCGGATTCCATAAACGAGCAAAATGGACCGTAAAAGAGTACCTGTAAACGGAAGAGTGATGTAATGGAATGGCGAGTGTGTTATCCCGACTTGATCGAAGTGGAAGACCGTGGCATCCCAAAGGGTGTAATTTCTCATTGAGATAGGAGGGCGAAGTGGGGTTATTGAGGATGTTGTAGAGTAGCGACAGCTGCAATCAATCAATCAATCAGGCAAACGAATATCGGCACATGATTGAATTATGGTATAAAGGAATCACAATTACTATTATATCGTTAACTGACTGATTTTATTAGTGTCGATGTGACCCTTTAGTCACTTTGTCGTGATACAAGGCAATAAAAGTTACTGATTTAAAAACTAAAACATACCAAAGACGCAGATATATGAGAAAAATGTATCGGGCTCGTTTTAAGCGGAGCAACAATATATCCATTTTATCACTAAAACAAATGAGAGGTGCTTTCCGTTTGGTATACACGCTTCTAACAAACACATAGGGCGAATTATGAATTCCATTTAATTTGGACCTATAGCCGGTCCTAGGCCTAGAAAGAAGTACGATGGTACTGCTAAGCCAGGGATTTATGCCCTTATTTCCTTTTTTACAAGCTTTTATTTCCCTTGAAATGTATGTTATATGTATGTTTAGGTCAAATCTTGCAAACTGAATTAGAACCACTTCCTCTTTTCCTATGAAATTGAAATTTTACACGTTTGTTCAGTTTCGATGACAATGCATTTTTATGGTGATCACGACCTTCTCTACAACCAAGATCGTCTGCCGACGAGGCTACTCTTCCACGGTCAACAGCACAGACGCACAATTTTGTATACGCATTAAATTATGATAGCCCGTTATACGTTTCATCATGACATGGCTGCTGAGCCCAGGGTTGGCTCCCGATGAGGGGACTCCTCAACGGTCAACTGCACAGTATCGAAATTTTGTATACGCATGCAATTATGATAGCCTGTTCTAAATGTCACCGCGA
Organism: Micropterix aruncella; assembly: GCA_944548615.1. Taxonomy (NCBI): domain Eukaryota; kingdom Metazoa; phylum Arthropoda; class Insecta; order Lepidoptera; family Micropterigidae; genus Micropterix; species Micropterix aruncella. Next base: position 2,860,822 of record OX155971.1, on the reverse strand, counting down.
CAGGGCTGTTGCAGCGAGGGTTGGCTTCCAACGAGGGGACTCCTCAATCATCATCATCATCATTTATTCATTCCATAAAAGCATTTCACAATACTGAGGAACATGTCAAATTTTACAATTATAATTTACCGGATGATAAAACCGCTTTGATTAATTAAAAGGAAAAAAAATAATTGTAATCAGAGGTGATTACTTAAAAATAGTCAAATTTACAAAATAATCAATAATCAAACAAATAATAATCAATACCATAAAAAGAAAAATTCTTAAACATGCGTAATTAAAAACAATGTCAATAAAATCTAAAACTTAGTTCGAAAGTATAGTCATAATATGGTTATTTATAATCAAGCAATTGTGGACGCAATATCATAAAAGTCGTCCAGTTTGTAAAAGGCATGTTTGACTAACTGATTTTTCAAGCAGATTTTATATGTTGCCATCTCAAGTCTTTTCGTTGATGATGGCAAAGCATTGAACAATTTAAAACTAATATATAAAAATGTTTTTTGATATTTAGTCAAGCGTACTTTAGGCAATAACACATTGTTCTTATGTCGCGTATTATGGCTATGCCGAGTGGAGTGAAGCTCGCAATTTAAAACATTCACTTTGGCGTATAAAAGGCACTGATATATGTACATAGACGACATGGTAAGGATACCAGCTTTAATAAAAAAAGGGCGCAATGTGTTTCTCTGCTTACACCAAAAATTGTCCTAACGGCTTGCTTTTGTAGCACAAAAACGCGATGGGTATCGGTTGCATTACACCATAGTAGTATCGCATAAGACATCTTTGAATGGAAGCAGGAGTGATACACACTGATCGCTGCACGTTCGCCAGCCAGAAATTTCACCTTTCTTATAGCATAGACTGCCGATGACAAAGTTGCACACAAATTATCGATATGTTGATTCCAGTTTAAATTTTCATATAAAGTGATCCCTAAGAATTTAGTATTTCTGTCAATATTTATATTTTCTGATTCCATTTTAATCGTAATATTTTTGTCACTCTTTTTAGTAGTTGAAAATTTCATCGCTACCGTTTTTGATGGGTTTATGAAATGGTTAATAGCACAGAAACGAAATTTTATATACGCATTCAATTGTGATAGTCCGTTGTAAGTTTCACCGCGACAGGGCTGCTGCGCCAATGGTTGGCTCGGGACAGAGCATTTTAATAAAATATTGTTTTTCAAAATGTGTTTATACTATTACCTTATATGTGATAATAAGTTAGTGATGATAATTTCAGATTGCCGTGAAGCTCAAGAGCGTAGTCAGCAAATCGCACATCTTTGAATTCACGCTAAGTTCCAGCAGCATGCACCTCTTTGTGTTTCTCGAGCTGGAGTATCCAGGGCAGTTCACCAACAACGGTTTCCATATGATAGACGAGCCTGTAGTCCTGGAGTTCACAACGCCGAGTGACGTAGACCTTGAGGAGTTGAAGAAAGCCCTTGTCGTAAACACAGTACCATATGGTCAACCGATTATTTTTGTGTAGAATATTATAACAAATAAATTATTATATTTATAGTTTTTAAACATAGTGACGAGCTTCACTTACAGGTTAACAAAAAATAAATAATAAAATCATATTTATCTTTTTAATCTTCCAATATCTGCTATTTCCTATGATCGATCAAATTGGCAGCATAAACTATCTCATAACTCGTCAACAAAAAAAAACCTTTTAACTGGGGGTCTATTTTCCTACCTTGTAGATGTATAAGGTTTTGGACTATAATTCTCAAAATTTTCAATTGCCCAAAATATAGGACTGTACTTTAAAATTGGTTTATTGAAAGTGTTAGTAGTAGTAGATAGAGTGGAGAGCTTGTTTTCAGCCCTTGATGTCACCTAGATCTGTAAGGTCTTTTGTAACAACCCACAATGTGGTTGGGTCAGTGGTCAGCTAGTAGCCCGGTACTTCTTACCAGTCCAAGTAGATCACTGACCTTCAAGTTGGGCAGATCGCTAGGTTCGAGAAAGGCTCGTCCCAGTAAACTGTGTCTTTTAGCGGCGAGCCCTGGGCAGCGACCAACGATGTGTATGCTGTCTTCAGATTCTTCGCCACATATTCGGTAGTCCTTGGTCTCGGTCAGCCAAGGTTGAATAGATGAGATCTAAGGGTCATGTGTCCGGTGAGGAGACCGATAGGGGTTCTAAAATTCTTCTTGCTCATGTCAAGTAGGGTCTTGGTTTTCTTTTGTAGTGGTTGCTCCATCATGGCTTTCGCCTGGCGACATCCCTGGCTCTGTTTCCAGGATACCCTATGTTCCTGCTTCAAGCAGTCCCTGATGATTTTCTTACATGTGGCGTAGGGGACCCCTACGACTGGCTCCACTGGGCATTCCAGTGTGCCCAGTTTTGCCAGTCTATCGCCCTCTTCGTTGCCGGGTATGCCTTGGTGACCCGGTATATATCCATATTAGGGTGATTTTATTGGCTTTTCCCAGTTTGTTGAGCTCCTGCATGCAGTCCCAGACCACAGAAGATTCTGTGGTGGGTTTAGCCAGAGCGTCCAGTGCTGCTCTGCTGTCAGAGCAGATAAGGATTTGTTTGTTTTTTTTCCTCAAGTCGACTTGAAAGTGTTACCTAACAAATGTTTATGTAGCGTCGATACTGTCGATAATACAAATAAAACACCAAAAAAAAAAACAAAAATTCAAATAGTTAAAGGTTAGTGAATTGGAGGCTAAAAAAAAGGTGCGTCCTGGTGGACATGTTTCCAACCCTTGTAGTGTTATTAAATAAAGAACAACAAAAAAAAACTTCATAAATAAGGACGTCGCTATGGCCTGGACCTGGAAAGCAAAATTGCGACAATTTTTTTTCGGCATTTTTTAATTTTTCCATTTTCATTAATTATTGCATTAAAAAAAAACATGGTCCTGGATATAGAGGGGTAAGCAAAAATGATTTCCACCAAATTTCAAATAGGTCGCTTAAGTAAAACTTGAGATATCATGTCAACTAGGTCGAAAAAAGTAGTATCGACAAAAAGCGTTTATAGTTTGAGACAAAGTTTCGGGAGCGTAACTAAGAGAGTGGTAGTTATTTCTCACATTTAATTCTAATTCAAAATTAACATTTTCTGAAGTTCTTAAAGCTAAGCAAGCTGTTCTAGCTTGAAGTCGGGGGTCTAATGATCGATTCGTTCCGGCACGATCGTTTTATTTACCACGTCACAGAAGTCGATGTAATTCTGAAAATAATTCTAATTTTGATAATCCTTTAGAGGACTTATTTCTAATGGTCTAAAATTTGCAAAGGAAACAAAAACAATTATTTCAAATTCCTAGATCAGAATACCCTCTAATAAAATTGTTTATTTTAATTTAATATTTTTATGGCCACAATTCAAACAATTGATTAAAATGTTTTGCACAGAGTATAAAGCAGAAAATCATATTAGCATTCAAAGTGTTATTTTTTATAGCTGGACAATCAATGTAAAATTGAATACAATGGAAAGAGAGTTATATTATGTATTTTAACTGCCTACTTCAGGTATTGTACTATTATTTTCATTATTTGCTCTCAAAACTTTCTGAGTGACCTCAACGGATAGCAGCGGACGCTGCGAGGTTTCCCCGAAGTGTCCTCTATTTTCGTCTGTCTATTTACCTTTCCGATGCATTCGCCGGCAATCCATTCACCTAACGATAAGCAACCTGCCCAACGAGGTGCTTACGTCTTCTGACGTGCATCCACTACCACCGAAACACCACAATCCACACACACAGCTGCACCTCTGCGGCTATATACGTACACATCCTTTTGTATTATTTATTATGCGCTCTTTCGCTCCGTCTCGCTAATGCCGACGAACAGAGCGTTTCTCAAACTGTGATTACAACGAGTAAGATTTTACATTTGATTTTATTTGGTACGTTGTATGTATGTGAAGTGCTTTTTCAATGATTGCTTAAAGGTGGACAGCGAGCTAGCGCCTTTAATAGTTGAAGGAAGCTGATTCCACAGTCGAGCTGCATGTAAGGAGAAGGAGTAGGAAAAAAAGTGGTATTGTGTTTTGGGATACGTAGGATATTATTCTGACATCGTGTAAGTACATAGGTACATCGTGTAAGTACATAAGTATCTAGTTTGAATGGAAATCTTCTTTCCTCCATTGGATCAACGATGCGCTGTCTTTGACGAAGGTAAACACAATATTTCTTCAATATCTTCGCCGTCCTAAGAAATATACATTTTTTGAACTTTTTGTAACAGCAGTCACGTTTTTGTGTGAAACTGGAGGAATATCCTTATTTTTTAAGAGTTACACAGTTGTGCCCAAGAAAACTGGAACCAAAATGGAAAAAGATCGAACTGAATCATGGCGATCGCGAAAGCATTTCAACAAAAAAAGAAGAAATAAAACTCACCTGTGTTTCACGGCTGATTTACTTTACATATTTTATTCTGCACTATCGGTGGGCTGTTACCCTGCCTTCCTTCACAGTTTTAAAAGACTTTTGTCCTGCCCCGGCGAAGGCGGAGCACCTCCCCCGCCCCGGCCATCTTCAAAACAGAAAGTGAGTACCGGCAGGAACTCGTTTAGCCAACTCATCAATACCAAAAACACGAATGTCTCTACTCTATGATGGCATAAATGGCAGATTTATTTCCAAAAATTCCAATAAAAGTAAAATTTTACGTAGTGTTTTCTTTTTAATTAGGATTATAATTTAATACTTGAAATTTATTTATTTAGTTATTCATTTTTAATAAGGTTATTTCAATAATGGCAACACTAATGTTATTTATTGACATCTGACAGCTGTCAATGAAAATTTGAGAATTTCGCAAAATCAAAAATAAACAACGTTTCGGGACATGAAAAGGTTATAGAAAACCCTGAACACTAACCCTTTTTTATAATTCGTGACACAAGCGTGAAAAAAAAGGAATTTCTGTTACAATTTACAACATTTTACAACATAATACAGTAAACCAGTGTTGTAAACCTAACACTGGTTACTGTATTTTCAGCCCGGTTGAAGTTTTAAATTAATTAACTAGAAATTGCATTAAAATTCATATTGAATCGCATGAATATTTCGTTCGCCGTTTGCGAACTCGAAAATAATTAATTTAGCCATCGCCCAGCAGATTTCGCTCGCATATAATTGACTTTGGCCTACACGAATATAGACATACCCATGACGTAATAAATTCCGTAACTATCACCTACTAGCGAGTCTGTTCGATAAGGACAGATTTCAAATTCGTTATAAATTCAGTACTTGTGATATATATTGAATATTTCGTAACTTATAAAAGATTGTAAAACTGAGGTGGTTATGTAATGAGAAAAATGGAAACTGAAACTTGTGGGAAATTGAAAGCAAATGCCAGGAACTCCCGTACGAAACTGTTATTATTCTCTGTCTAAAATAGCGTCGTAGAATATTATACTTGCGACATTACTGTCATGATGTTAGTTAAATATGATGATTTTCTAATACTTTCGCGTACTGTTAAACATACTTAAAGTCCCCTATTTTATCAGTCGCGCTCGAGCCGCCATCTTGCAAAAATCGCGCTCCGATTTAGTTTTTCGCTTATAACTTGCTAACTAAATTATATCAATATCGAAATAATGCATGATATAAAAATAAGTTTAAAAAAATACGTAGTTTTAAGAATAACTTTTAATTTTCCCCGCACCTTCCCCTGCCACCCGCGCGGTGGCCAACGATGGCTCCTGAGCTAAATCCACCCAGGACTACCTAAGAAATAATTGTGTCAAGCCTTTAATCACAAAATGCAGGGTGGTTGCCCGCAAAGTATCTTTTGCATAAGCATTTGATTAGTGTATGTGGATGTTCGCCTTCACTGACAGATGTTGATTCCGAAGAAGAAGAAGAACGACTTGAACGCTGCCAGTACTGCGTTTGCTCGAAAATGCCTACCCCCCGCTGATTTTTATAATGATCCGCCGCGCCTTCAGAACGACAGCATATATAATTTTCAGAGGTTTTGAATACTCTCGCGACTCTGTACCGCTTTTATTTATCTCCTTCTTAAACCGCTCCGCAAAATCAGAATAAAACTCCGCGAAAGAACTAATCCGCGTCGAGTGGGTCGTGTGTGAGACATTTTCGAAGATACTTGCGCGGGAAATCCACCAGCAGGCACCTCGAGGGCCCGTAGCAGTGCTGGGACTTCCAGATAGGCGAGGATCATCATCACAGGTCAGTCGGTGTTTTACAGACATGTATCGGATTACGTGTTGATGTTTGAGGGATTTGCGCGCATCGATTGCGTCTCATTTTGTAAAGTACCCACATATTAGAATCTATTTATTTATTTTAGTATAATTTATTTACGGTTATGATCTCGCCGTTGTTCAACTATTTAGACGTTGAACAACCACAGGGTTTCCCATACAAAATGTAGTACTAAACTTCCAGTCAGATTGTTAATTGTCAGTTGAGTAGATTATTTTTATATTAATAATAGATTATATAAAAAAATGTTTAGGACGTTTTTATAAAGAATTTTATAAGCTTTATTTTACTTGAAGTATAATACCTATATCACTAGTAGTTACCGAGATTTACTTAATATGTAGTTACTTTAATATGAAAAAAGCCGTACATTTTCCGACTACAATAAATAAAGTCTCTAGCACGTGTAATGATAAAACGTTTACAAATATTAGTGATTTAACTGCCAATGAGATAACGTGCAGTATTTCAGACCATGGCGGACAACAATTAAGTTGGTCCCATAAATGTAAAGCGACTGCATCTACGAGCATAGCTAATGAATAATTACGACTTCTAATCTGGAGCATCTCCAAAAAGCCTTTATGAACACACCCCTACATTGTAATATTATTACTGACTCTAATGCTTCTTTTGATAGGTTTCTTAACAAATATATAACTTTACTAACCCATATAATGCCCGTAAAGCAGGTAACACAAAAGAGAAAAAAGAATTTCAATGACTGGGCAACAAAGGGTATAAAGATATCAAAACAACGAATGCTAATCCTCCATGGAAACTTATTAAATAGTAATGATGCCAAATTAAAAAAAATATGTTAAAAAATACAAGAAGATCACAAAAATGTGGTTTGGATGGCCAAACAAATGTATTTAGAGGGAGTTATTAAAACATCTACAAATAAAACTAAGGCTTCTTGGGATGTGATTAGGTCAGAGACCTCGCAACAGATGTCGGTGGCCTCCAGCGTCTCTTTGAATGTAAATAATTACCATTATGACAATCCCAATACAGTTGCTGAATTGTTTAACAATTATTTTGAGGCTATCGGTGGTAGCACATTGTCTAATCAATCAACGGGTCCGACTTCAGCCATTAAAATTTTGGAAAAATTCCGACCCAGAACCGCTGAGTGTTGTCTCTTGACTTCGGTGACACTTAAGCCCAAGTCGTCAACTGACATGTGGTATGTGTCCAGCCGGTTACTAAAGTCATCAATGCCTGCACTTGCAGATTGTCTTTGCGCTCTCTTCAATTCATGTATAGCAGAAGGCTCCTTTCCGGATAAATTAAAAATGGCTAAAATAATACCTGTGTTCAAAAAAGGGTGTCGTGAAAACATAGATAACTATAGACCGATATCCATATTACCGGCTTTCAGCAAAAAATAATATTAAACCGGCTCACAAAATTTTTCGACACTCGTGACGTTATAAACAGTTTGGTTTTCGGGCAGGACTATCGGCTATTAATGTATCGAAACTACTCAATAAGTTATTAAATGGGTTGGATGATTCAAAAATAGTAATTGGTCTATTTTGTGACTTATCAAAAGCATTTGATTCCGTTAATCACAATATTCTCCTGAATAAATTAGAACACTATGGAATTAGAGGCAAAGGGCAAAATGTAATTCAATCATACCTTCAAAATAGGTATCAAACGACAGAGGTAAATGGAACAAGAATCAAACCTTGTATCAAAGGGTGTACCTCAAGGCTCCATATTAGGTCCATTTTTATTTTTAGTGTACACCAATGACTTGCCGGGATGTGTGTCATTCGAGAATGATGACATTACACTGTTTGCAGATGACACATCCCTTATCTTCTGTGACAAGAATAAGATATCATTAGTAAGTAGAATTAGATATACAATTAACCCGACAAATGACAGGCGTCCTTTTGGGGATGCAAGTTTTAATACACTGGAATGACAGGCGTCCACTTGGTCCAGTGATGACAACAGGATGGAGGCCGTTTGCGAAAAGGCAATTATTATCTTAATTGATTTACGAGATAAGGTTATAATGTTTTATATGTCAAATTTCAATGCGATCATTTTACAGTTCTTCTTTTTATGATCCGTATAGTGGTTTTTATCAAGGTCGTCGATTTTGCGCGCGAAAAGGTCGCGCGCGAATGGGACAGCTGAATTTTTACTCCGCGTGGAGAGGGGTTAAACAACTCTTAATTTGGTTTAATGCTAATGAATTACGTCTAAATATTACAAAGTCAAAATTAATTCCCTTTCGCTTAAGACCGACCAATTTCGACTATTTAAATGAATTATATGACTATTTCAAAATTCACATCACAGAAGATAAAAATTTTTTAGGTTTAAGAATTGACAGCAAATTAAAATGGAATACCCATATTGATGAATTAGCTAGTAAGTTTGTAGTTCTATATACTCAATAAAAAAATCAGAAGTCTTTGTGGCTTCGCGGCAGCCAAATCAGTGTATTTTGCGTATTTCGGCTCATTAATGACTTATGGACTATTTTGGGGAAATGCCGCAAACAGTAAAAGAATCTTCCTATTGCAAAAAAGAGCACTGCGCAGCATGTATCAGCTAACGCCCAGAACCTCATGCAGAGCATACTTCAGTAAGGCAAAAATAATGACCATAGGTAGAAGTATTCGGCGTTCATATACCAGTACAGCACCTAACAGACAGCACCTAACAGAAACCGCAACTAGAGCGGACATTCACTCTTACCATACACGCGGTAATTCCCTTTTATGCATGCCCCTAACAAGACTGGCATAAGTACAGAAGAGCTACATACCTGAGCATTAAATTCTACAATTTACTCCCTACCACTATCAAACAACTGGAGGACAAACAATTTAAAAGAAACATTAAGGAGATGCTGATAGGCCACCCTTTCTATAATCTGACCGAATTCGAGGGCCATGACTTTGCAAATATTGTACCAATTTGAATGATAATTATATATGTACTTCTAGTATTTAAATTTAAGATTTAGCTTTAGTTGATTACTTAACAAATTACTTATTACTTTGGATGTTACTATGTACTGTTTTTAGTACGTATATATTTGATTTATTGACTATTTCAATTGTTCGGCTTCTGCTTTGATTATTCAACTTTTTAACTGACTATTGTAATTATTGTGTGTTTAGTAGGTAGCCATTAGAATTATTGACTATTTTTTTTAATTTGTTTGTAATACGATTCTACGACGAATAACTTTTAGTAGGTTCCAAAGTTTCTTAGATACTATATATTAAAAAAATTAATATATGTGTGTACCGTAAAGATTAAAGTAGTAATGACACTTACTACTTAAAACACAAATATTTTGACACGTCCAAGAGCGGTTTTTAGCCGCCAATTGGACACGACGTAAATGTAAATGTAAATGTAAGATATAAGCGAAACACTGAATCGGAACGCCGTTTTTCAAAGATGGCGGCTCGAGCGCAACAGAGAGAGTAGGGGACTTTAAGTATGTTTAATAGTACGCCTAAATGAACATTTATGCTAAGTTTCAAATTATTACCAGTCATATCCATCAAACGTCGAAATTTATTCCTATTTGACTGGGCTACAAGATTATAATTACATCCTATTAGACGACCTTGTAGTTTTGCAACTGTTGATATTTTCTGTCAGAAATAGACTAGTATCATAGAATTATAAATATAATAGAAACGAATTTACAGCGTGAAATTTGTAGCACCCGAGGCTTCGGCGACGTTGCAGCCGCCGTTGTCTGGGGTAGACTGATCCAGCTGTCAATCCGTTGTTCCGCGGGTAGGCCGCATACTGCTGCCGACACTGAGAATTTCGAAAATCCGTCTTGCATACAACACTCACTGTGACCTGTCTCACGTCCTTGCGTTCGGCGTTTGGCAGTATGAACATTTCAAAAAGAGGGTTCCACGTAGAAGAGAGTTTGTAACCGTCGTCTCTATTGAAGTTCGGGGTTATTCTTATTTCAATGGCTTCCCGGATCATGCGAAGAAAGTAGAATTGTTCCTTGGATAGCACAATTGGATTTTCAAACTGCACCCAGTGGTTACTTCCGATATCCAATATACGTATGTACGCAGATCGCCGACTATTCTCGCAGAACGTTTTTAACAGCTTTGATGTGTGATTGACAGCTCGTTCAGTCTACCGTATTCAACGGCGGCTGCAAATCACCGAAACGTCGGGTACTATAAATTTCACGCGGTAAATTCGTTTCCATCCTATTTATAATGTCAAACAACCGCGATAGTCTTCGATTTCAGTGTCATAGAATGTTCTACTTGCGATACATTAGTTAAATGTTCATGATATTAGTTGAATGTGATGGCTTTCTCATAATGTCTCCCTGTCTCTAAAGTTTGAGAGGCGCTGAATCCAATATGGCGTGTACTTAAGTGCGCGCTTCGATATTGAAGCTCCGATCGTCGCAAGTCGCAAGCTTTTAATGGTGTTTTTCTTGAGAGCAACTTCATGTTGATCTACCCTCGACTCGCAAACGGAATCGACTACAAATTCCGTTACCAGTAATTGAATTGAAATTAAGTCGCCGTTTGAAATCGATTCGAATAAGATACTTTTATTTCGACTAAGGTATAGTGAACGAATTTGGAAGGCGGTTGATGATAGCTATGATTTCAAGGGGGAGTACGGATTGAAGTGGTTAAAAGGATTATAAACTGCAGAATAAGAAGAAGTTAAGACCCTTAAGTATATGCATTGATTTCCAGTGAAATGCACTGACACAAATTTAGCTATTATTCTACCAGCGATGTATCAGCGTGATGAAATAATACTTTTACTCGGAATAATTTGGATTGCATCATTCAAAGTATCATTCCTCGAGTGATCACGCCCCCCAAGACAGCGACGGCATACCCGGTACCCCTCTCACGAGGCGAGTTAACGGGTCCGGCTTCTTGGTTACCTTTTCCTTCCTTTCCTTATCGAGGCGACACGCATCAGTCTGTATTCCCACAGACTCGAACCGTGCCCAGTACGAGATACTCGGAGCACAAGTACAATCGTCATCCATACATCCTCGTAACTTCAGGCAGATAGCCACTACATTCGCGTCAATATATCCTATTCGGGAAGCGTTACAAACTGGCAATACCTAATCTCAATAAATACCTTCTGATACACTTTAAATCGACTTTTAATTCGGAGATAACCCGCAAGTTGATATGTATATGTATGTATGTTTGGATGTATGTATATGTATATTTATGTGTATATGTTTATGTATGTGATCTGTATCGTTACTTTTATTTAATATTACACGGTTGGCTGTAAGAAATCGCGAAACGATAAGCCCACCGTTTGTCCTAAGTTAAAATAGAATTTAAGTTTTCTTTACCAATGTAATTATTTTTGTTAGTACAATAAAGGCATTTTTCATTTCATTTCATTTCATTTCAAGTTGACACCACCACCTCACACCGAATAATTTGGAGTCTAGGGAGGGGTGGTCCCTCACAAGTTTAAGACATTGTTTAGATAGGGTATTCGACTGCTCAGCGCTGTACTACGATTTGTTAGCTAGGATTTTACTACAAAACGCAACGTGTAGTTAATACAAAACGATTTTAATACAAAATTACCTATATACCTATATACGATTTTAATTTAACCCCTCAAATGAATGGCGATTAGCTCGGGTTGCCTACGGCAAAATGTATATAAATTTATATTTACATTTACATTTACATTTACATAGAGCGGGGTTTACTATAGAGCTATAGCATTACTATAGAGCGGATTACTATAAAACGGCGCACATTTACATTTATATTTACATTTATATAAATTTATATACATTTTGTATACAGTTTGCCAAGGCATCCCTTAAGGGACGCCTCACATTTGAGGGGTTAATACCTATATACGATTTTAATTTAATACCTATATACGATTTTAATTTAATACCTATATACGATCTTAATTTAATACCTATACACGATTTTAATTTAATACCTATATACGATTTTAATTTAATACCTATATACGATCTTAATTTAATACCTATATACGATTTTAATTTAATACCTATATACGATTTTAATTTAATACCTATATACGATTTTAATTTAATACCTATATACGATTTTAATTTAATACCTATATACGATTTTAATACAAAACGCCTGTCCAAACTCAAAGCTCCAAACATTAATTAATCTTCAATAATTAGGTTCTTATATGTTGAACATGGCGGTGTTCGTAGTATGGCATTATGGTGGCTCACTATATATGGGGATCTATACACGCTTATACGGAATTATACCTCGTAATAAAATAATATTATAAAAACATGCGAATTTTTAATTTGTAGCTGTTATTATTTTGATATTATTTACATAAATATGTCGGTGGATGTATACTATTGATGTATGTATATTTGCCAGTATTCAATGTATGTATTCAGTATTCAGTATTCAGTATTCAATTTATTCATTAAGAATATACAATAAAAGCATGAATTATGAATTAAATCTAATTATCGCATATTAGAATTAGTCAGTATATTAGCCAGTTGGTAAGAATCCCAGCTCTTGGTGTAGTGAAATAGATTTGACATAAATATAATATAGTAATTTAGATTAAAAAACAATAATAAACATATAAAATATTTCTAAAATAATTTGAATTGCTAAAATACCTAAGTAGGTAACTATAAATGAAAAATACATAGGTTCAAAATAAAATAGATAAAATAGATTCAGATGGTCAGTTAAAAAATAGTTCAATTAGAAATATTACAAATATAAAATTACACCCATCAAAATGGCATAAAATAAACAGAGAAGAGCAATTTTAATGACGTATTTTAATGCTCAGATAAACTAATATATATATACAGCATCTATATGCTGTATATAAATAAAATAATGTATAAATAATATAATTAATATAATAATATAATAAAATATAATAATATAATAATATATATATAATAATATAATATAATAATAAAATAAAATAAAATAAATAAAATAAAAAAAGCAAATAATAAAATAAAAAAAAAAAAATATCTCCGAATTATTTCTGTGATGTAGTCAGCCTATAAATAAATGCGATAGATGGCACTACTAAGTGTTATTATTTTTATCGTTGGTTTAATTATTAGGTTGTTATACAATCAGTCTTTTATAAAAAAATATTAGTAATCAGTATTTTTACAGATGGCCAAATAAATTGCTATTAGTTTCGCCGGACAGCGCCACCTGCGTGTCGCCGGCGTAGAAGGGTTACCAAGACGACCTACGCCATTGAGTAATGTAATTCCTATATATATAATCAATGACGAGAGTGATGATTTCCAGGGAGGCGTACGCTTTAACCACTTAAGGACTACGCCCGAGTATACACAGGTGGATATGCGAAAATACTTTTGTATATTGAATCTAGTCATAATTTGAACCCAAAGAAAAAAAAAATAATTTTGAAATTTGAAAAATATACTGGTTTTCAAATAGTAGTACGTCCTTGAGTAGTCTATTATACTAAATAATCAATGGTAGCGACTACCTATCCGTGCGACTACCAACCCCAGTCTTAGCTATATCAGTGTATCTGCCATTGCGGTATTGTTTTGACGGGTGATATTTAACTAAGTGGACATAGCAATGCCGTCCAGAGTCTGTTTCGGTAGTAAAATTCCCAACAAATGTTATCCCGGCCTCATCCACTCCATCCGCCATCTAGGTCACGGAGGTCACTTCGACTTAGTGACACGGTATCGAATAGAAAATATCGATACTGTACTCATGAGTAGTATCGAAAATAAAGTACCTATCGTAATCGTAATAGTATCGACACAAATGTATCGATCTGTTTAAATGAATGAAAAACCCTTTATTGCACAATTAAAAGAAGGTACAATGGCGTAATTATTGCTACATAAATATTCCAGTGAACCACCATGATGATGTGAAAAGCATGTGTTTGGTTTTATTATTTTGGATTTGTAGACATGGACTATTTAAATGAGCACACGAATTGGTCAAGCAAATGTTGGGTATTTTTAACAATAAAATAAAAAAATATATGGACACATCAACGTTTATTAATTATTTCTTCAAGCGTTATTAAATTTCCCGTTCTTCCTCTGTGCAATCAACTAAAATAGAAGTTTATATACTTAGCCGCTTTTGGCGCTAATCAGTATCGTGTTTTTGTTATTGTACTGCCTACCTTTGAAATTAACGTTCGGAGGGGACCGATGTAGCTGGTATTGGTAATTAAAAATGTAAAATGATAATCGAACTACCATATCAAAAAGGCCCTAAAAAAGTCACTAGTTTTTTTGTTGCTAAATTAAAATAAAAAGTCGTTTTAAGTGTCAACATGTCGCCTAATCTAACGACTAAGTCGCTAAATTGGCAACACTGGTGGGAGTTGAGTTGGGTGAACGAGCCTCAACGTAATGACAATAACATAATGAACTTTATTTTCAACCAATAAAGGTAAAATTTATGTGTACCATAATGAATGAATGAAGCAAAATATCTTGTTATTTTTTAACCGGCAGTCATAAAGCGTAGTTTTAAAAAAACATTCAAAAGTTTTATTCGATAGGATACTTGCCAAAAAGTACTCATTGAGTAAAAGTATCGAGTACAAAAGTATGGGTATCGAAACAAAAGTACTCGATACCAAAAAGTATCGAAAAAATCCGTCTCCCTACTTCCACTTCCCTACTGGTACTAATGTTTAGAGCTCGGGTAAAAGCGTTGCTAATGCGGCCGATATTAACGTCGAAATTATGTCAGTGCACTATTTATTTAAGTCAGGTGCGTGTAGTGCCCCCATATAGGCGCTCTAAAACGAGCCGATAAGAAAAATGGCGTCAACTCAACCTATTGTAATTTATTCGAGGCCTACGTGCTACGCTTACGATAAGTGAACGCGGCCGTATTGCCGGCTAATGCTACGGTTGACAGCTTTTATTGGGAACGACAACGTTGACGCTAATCCCTGCCAGTTAACTAGCCCCTAAGGCGACATGAATGCAGGAATCCATTATAATTATTAAAATATTGTTTCAATTCAACCACTCTGTGTCGAGAAATTGACTGAAATGCATCCTGTCTAGAGGCACTCAGCCAGATTCTGGGAAATTCAACCCCCGAGGGGTTGAATTTCCGATTCTGGGAAATTCAACCCCTGTGTGTCGAATGTAGCCAAACCCTCCTCAAATGTGACCCATGTGTAGATGTGTGAAACTGCGGTAAAGATTGACTATCGTAGTTAGAATATTGACGTAAGATTAGGCTATGCATAGTTGTAAGCGTTGAATAATAAAGTTTTGTATCGTATTTAAGTTAGAAAAAACATTATATAAATTAATGAAGTAAGCGCCTGCTGTATCTGCATATTCTGAGGTTTTTAAGGCTTGTAGATGTAAGTAAATAAGTGCGAATATCGTATGTGAAGTTAGCGGAAAGACAGGTACCTACGTCACTGGGCGGTCGCGATGCAGTAGGCGACAGATTAGAAAATAAGTTAGTGTAATTTCGTAGCTCGAACCCAGACAGCGGGTTCCGGGTGCTCGTCATATTTTTTAATTAAAGCGTCTTCGCATCTTAAAAGTTGCGTTCGCATCGCGTTTTAATTGAGAGTGGACGGGCGAAGAGACTTTGCATTCAAGGAAGTATGTCTTCGAGTCGTCTTCTTGCGAGGCAACGAAAAGTATCCCACAAGTAAAAGAAATTGGTGAGCGCAAATCAAGACCGTGAGTTAGCATCAGAGCAAATCACTGCAGTTGTGCAACACACTCGATAATTTCTTTGTATGATCATTAGACAACTGCCTAATGCACGGTGATAGGAGATACAACACTGCAGAAACTACGTCTAACATAAAGGACAAAATTTTAACAGAAATAAAACCGACTCCCAAATTGCTTACAAGTGCAGAAGCCATGTCATGGTGATACTTACGACGGGCTATCATAATTAAATGCGTATACAAAATTTTGCTTCTGTGCTGTTGACAGTTAAGGAATTCCTTCGTCGTAAGCCAACACTGGTTGCCGCAGTTCTGTCTTGGTGAAACAGAACGAGCTGTCGTAATTGAATGCATATTAAAAAGTTCGTGTCTGTGCTGTTGACCGTCTAGTAGTACCCTCGTCGGGAGCCATCCCTGGGTGCAGCAGCCATGTCATGGTGAAACTTAGAACGGACGGGCTATCATAACTGAATGAGTATACAACATTTCGTGTCTGTGCTGTTGACCGTTAAGGAGTCCCCTCATCGAGAGCCAACCCAGGGTGTAGAATCAGGTGTAGAATCAGGGGGTTAATGGGCCCTTGCTGAGTTGGCCACGAAGACCCATTGTGTTCAGGGTTGGTCATACTCACGGGTCAACACCTATCCGAGCCTCCACGTATCAATTGCGAGCCTGGGTAGGACTCTGGCCCTATGGTTAGTTTCCCCTGGGAATCAACCTTCTGACGGTCTGCGCACCGTGCGGCATTAGCCAATCGATTGCGCACTCTGACTAACAGTCGGGGGAGTCTGGAAGCAGTACTGTTTCCTATAGAGCGGGGGTGGTTGCGGACCTTACGGCGACTGCTCTAGAAACGACCATCGGCTACCCGATCCTGGGTGAACAGCCGTGCAAAGGATGCCGTGGTCCGCGATAGATTCGGTGTACACCGTTTCACCGCTTCGTAAGGGAGAGGACCGCGCAAGCGACCTCGAACTCGTAACCAATCGAGAGACTGGAGTAATCTGGTCGCAATTGGAAGTAAGGGCGTAAGTGTAAGCCCGCTGGGTAACACTCCTGGCTATCTCGCGGTTAAGGCGATGGCCTCTTACAGGTTTGTGGCGGAGCTAGACGGTGGACTGTTTTTGTCCTTAGTCTTCTGCGCTCACTCCAGGGAGAAGTTTTAACGACTAATCGTTAAAACTTCCTGAGGTGACGGGCTCGCCTGCTGTAGTCGACAACTCTAGTTGTAGAATCAGGTCATATTTACCATAAAAAAATGCATTGACATCGAAATCGAACCAACATGTAAATGTTTAAATCCATGTTTAGACCTGATTCTAAACCCAGGGTTGGCTTCCGACAAGGGGACTCATTAATGGTCAACAGCACAGACACGAAATTTTGTATATGAATTCAATTACAACAGCCCGTTTTAAGTTTCACTAAGACAGGACTACGGCACCCAGGGTTGGCTTCTAACGAGGGAACTCCTAAATGATCAACAGCACAGAAACGAAGTTTTGAAATTGCATTTAATTATGATAGCTCTTTCTAAGTTTCACCATGACATGGCTGCTGGACCTTTAAAAAAAATGGAGTCGGTTTCTTTTTGGGAAAAATTTTGTAATATATTTTCTCACAGAAATTCGTATTTTCTAACAATACGAATTTCTTACCGGAGCGTGTTTGAGGTTCCAATAAATTTCAAAGCCGCAAAGAGGATGAGATGGGCACCTACCACCTGCCTCCCAAATGCACCTGTGCATAAACCGACACAGACCCCGACACACTTCGCCTCTGAGACGTGAGAGTGAAATGACCTGTCACGGTAGATTATTGGCATGCAACGAGTTGGCTCTTAGCTTTATAGTGATCTTACAATATTATCTTTTATAAAAGATCTGCTTAGTAGTTCTAACAAAAAAATATTTGATCATCAAGTACTTAAGTGGAACAAAGCATAACATTTACTATTATGGGAAATTACTAATTATGGGGAAAACTAATTACTTAAATTTTCACACTATTATACTTTATATGCCTGTTGTGCATTAAAATTAAATAAAATTTGGCCAAGCCAGTAAATGCTAGTCGTTTTCTGATTTTCCACGTTGGTTTCAATCGAATGTTCTGGTTCCACATGAAGAGAAGTTTCGCTGATATGTGTAACTTCTAATGCATTATAAGATATAATTGATGTCTTTAGGCAAATAAAAGGAACCGTGACTTTAAAATTCATTTCTTATTATATTATTATTTTACCTCAAGATACGATAGACGTGTTAGAGCGCCATCTACAGTGCGCCGGCGTAGTGTTAATACCAAGAAATTCACCATACTTAACATAAATATAGAAGAAGGTTGGAATTATGGGTGACATCTACGCGTTGCGTTATGCAGTAAAACTCGAGTTACCAGATCGCGGTACGACGATGAACAACCTAATACGCTATATAATCTATACTAATATTATAAAGAGGTAAAGTTTGTGAGGTTGTAGCAAGTAATCTCTGGATCTACTAAACCGATTAAAAAAAATTACGAATAGAAAGCCACGTTATTTGTGAGTGCCATATGCTATATATTATTTCGAAAAATGAAAGGACTTTTTCGTGGTAGGCGGATTTGCAAAGTAAGTCGGAGAATAAGCGGTCGAACGAAAATGTTTTTAACTAACGCTGCCTTAAAGATGAGAGATATATGATTAAGTTATAGACCAAAGTTGTAGAGCTTGATAATGCCTACAAAAAATTCAATGACAGCATATGTCTAACTTTTATATTTAAGTCACAAAAAGTAATATTTTATATTTAAAAAAAATATTTAAATCGTTAGGTCATGTTCATATCAACTGGTAGCGCGGGGATTTTAATTTGGGAATAAAAGGGTTAGTGAACTGTATTTTGCGGTACTTTGGTATAGAATAGTTTGGAAAAATGGGATCTCGTTTACCTTATTAAATGTCCGTTTGTAGCTTCGTAAATCAGCTTCTCAAGTCACTTCACAGCGCGGCGGTGATTTAATTGTCAAATATATATATATATTTCACGAGCACTAAATGTTCTTATTTGCGGGTTTTAAAAGCGGGTTACAACACAGGTGCGCGGCGGCGGACGTCTCGCGGGCGGTATCGAAGCGAACACAATCGGTGATAGACTGACCGGCCGGCGACGTTCTTCCTCTTCTTTACTTCAGTTAACGAGAGGGGATAGGAAAAGGAGATGCACTATCGGAATGAGAATTTAGAAACCAATTCAGTAAATCGCGCAGGCATATTTAATATCGATACAGCAGCCGTTTTACTAAATGCGAAATTTATATATATTTAAATCCGGCGTATCCATTCCCCCCCGGCATGAAGGCTCGCCTTCAAAGAGTGCGACAAATGAGTTTAAAATAAATGCGGATATGATGCGGAATATAAAATAAATATACTTATTTAACATTAGAATATACATACTTAAACTACATAGTTATAGATTAGTAATTGATAAATAAGTTAGTTTGGCAAAGGACACACTCGTACGACTGGACGCAGATAAGATCCAGTTGCGGTCCTTACTTTAACAACGCGGATAACACCATCAGACGCCGGGAATACCTCGTCTACAATGCCAAGTGGCCAATGAAGCGGTGGTGAGTTATCGTTTATAAGAACGACGATATTGCCGACTGCGATGGGGTTCACAGAAGTGTTCCACTTCTGGCGTGTTTGTAGCGTATGTAAATAGTCCGTTCTCCATCGTTTCCAAAACGACTGGACTAGCTTATCGAGCAAAACGTGACGAGAGAGAACGTGAAGCCTGTCTTCCTCAATGTCAGGTGCGGGTAAATATTTCAGCGGAGTATAATTTAAAAAATGTGCGGGTGTTAGCGCTAGCGGTTCAGATGGATCACTAGTAGTCCCTTCCCTTAACATCGAAAAGTGACCAAATAGTTCACTTTGTGATAACAGCACCAACTTTTAGTATGTTATTAAACATGTCCTTTTCTCTACAAAACCGTCGGGACCCCAGCTGTATAGTGCCTGGATCCGCAGATATGACGTCATCAAAATGGCGGCCGCCGCATTTTGAAAACCCCGAATTATATCGAAACTCTTAGCCCTATGTTCATATGCAAGGTGTCAAATGAAAGGTAATTAAATGTTCTACAATAACTTCTTAACATAAAATAACCTGACTATCCCAGTTAAGACAATAATTCAAAAAATGTGAAAAATAAATTTTTAAATACTCCATATTTTGATTATAGTCTGTAAATTATTCATTTTAGACAAAAACTATGTATAACAAAAATATCAAAAGGTTCATCAGCTTTCCAAAAAAAAAAATCAGTAAACTAATCGGTTGGAAAATGCCTTAGTTAAGCCGCTTTTAGCAAGGCGCTCTCTCTCGCGCGTCGCGAAGTCGCCGCGTGTCGTCTTGCATTGTTGCCGTCGTTATAACGGCCGCCCGCGCTGCATCGCACGTGTTACTTGCACGTAGTTGCCAATTTTACTTCACCTATGATATTCTAAATCAGTTCCACTGCAAATGCCCTCAGAGAAAGTTATTCGAATCCCCTTATTTGTGGATTAATTACATTACTAAGGAATTGTTATTGTTGTCAATTGTTGGTGTTATTGTTAATAGTTTTTTAATGGTGTTATTGTTTTTAGTTTTTTCTATTAATATTAAATATACCGTGATTTATTGAATCTGCACGAGTTGGTAGGTAGGTGACCATGAATCTGTCATTTTGCATGAGCTTTAGATACAATGTAGGTACAAAATCTAACGCTATCGTGGTTTTTTGACATTATAAATAAATAAGATCCGCACCCGACGTTTCGTCGATGTTGCAACCGCCGCTGGACTGACAGGCTAGACACTGTCAGTCTAGCCTAGACAACGGTGGTTGCAAAATCGCCGAAACGTCGGGTGCTCCAAAAAACTTCTCGCGGTAAATCCATTTTTATGTTATTTATTTATAATGTAAGTACGTTTTGTAATTCCTGTAAAAAAATATGGTGTTTATTATTTACCGATTTCTTTTTATTATTTGACTTTTATAATTAGTTAATAGTTAAGGATTATGTCTGTTATTTTTAATAAACATTTTGTTATCCCCTTTTTTCACTGGGATTAAAGAAACGTACTTCGACAATAATAGTCACCAATTATGTAGCTATACCTTAATTTTTATGACGATCCGGTATTTTTTCATTATAAAGTTTGGATATTAGGTATCTACCTGTCAGTAAATCTGTTTACAGTGGTATGACAATTTCTAATATATAGTAGCATAAAATGATGACTACCTAGGTAAGTATTTGGTGTTTTAGTAGGCACCAAAGTAGTAAGGTACTTTCTTTTACTAACCAACTCCTTTATTTTTAGGTGACAAACGAAATCAATATGTCAGCTCCGTTGCGATCTATGAAAATAATAGAAACGACTCCAGTTAATCCTACATTAAAATGGGAAGAATGCGTAATTTGTCAAAAGGACGACAACCAGCCCTTAATTATTCCAACGGCTCGCGGGTATCAGTCGCTAAGCGATAATTTAATTGAATATGCGAAGTATGATTCTATTCCATTTCATATGCATTTTGAGAATATTTACAAAACGCTTCAAGATAACACAGCTAAATACCATAAAACATGGTGGTTAAAATACGATGCCCTAAAAATTTCCAGGCTGAAAGCAAAGTCGAGCAAACTGCCGAATATAGAAATAATACAACAACCAGACACTGAAACGAGTATGAATACGAGGTCTAAAAAACCACAATGTTCGGACATCTATCAACAGTGTTTATTCTGCGATAAACCTGAAACAGTTAAATAGAACTTTATTTCAGTGTCAACCCTTAGAATTGGACCCGATATTCATCGCTATGCGGTACTGTTACAAGATGAAGTACTTATGAAAACATTACATTCTACCGATTTAGTTGCCATGGAGGCAAAGTATCATAAAGTATGCTACGTTAAGCTTCTGAATAAAGAACAAAAGATGACAAACAGGCAATCATCTGAATCAGAAAGCTCAACCAATCAAACAGCATATTATGGCTCCATATTCTCCGAACTCGTCTCTCATATACAGGAAATCTACCTATATAGCGCTGAAGCTCCGGTTTTTCGTCTTGCTGACCTGGTCACGAAATTCCAGCATAGGAATCAACAGTTAGGTTTAGAAAAAATCAACCTCAACCGCACCCGATTGAAAGAACAGCTACTGCAATTTATCCCAGGCCTTCGCGAAGACAAAGTAGGCAGAGATATTTTGCTGTTTTTTGAAGGTGATGTGCGATATGCAATTGAAAGTGCTTGTCAGTATAGTGCGATGAGCGATGGCATGTGTCTAGCTCGTGCTGCAAATAATATTCGCAAACAAATGTTTGAAGAGTATCCCAAATTCAACGGTTCTTTTAAAGACAAATTTTCTGGCGAAAATTGCGTTCCTAAGCAATGCATTTTGTTTTGTCGAATGGTATTTGAGGGTGCACTTACTGAATCTTTAGAGAAGTTTACTACCGAAGAATCCCAAATAGATAGACACTTGGTTGCAACGAACATTGCTCAGTTGATGAGGTTTAATTGTAAAAAGACAGTTACGCAAAGCGACAATAAACGGCACTTTTCCGATCGAGAAACGCCGCTACCATTATATGTTGGTATGAAACTATATAACGCTCATGCACGAAAAGACGTAATCGACAAGATGTTTGAGTTAGGTTTAAGCGTTTCCTACCGAAGAATAATCCAGGTTACAGAAATGGTAGCAAGTAGTGCCTGTGACCAATACAAGCAGCAAGGATTTGTTTGCCCTCAAAACATGGAGAAAAATGTATTTACATGTGCAGCAATAGACAATATTGACCACAACACGTCTTCAAACACCTCTCTTGACTCTTTTCATGGTACATCCATATCTCTAATTGTACATCCTGAAGAAGAAACCAGTCAAGTGAAAATTACTCCATTGTACCTGAGTAAAAAAGATAAATACGAAGTATCACTTCCCGATTCATATACTAATATACCTCCAACGCAAAAACAACAATCGGACGTTCCTATGCAAACAATAAACTACGTAACTCATGACCAAAATAGATTAAGCTCTGTTGCGAATACCAAGGATTGGTTAGACCACGTTACGATGGCTCTTAAAAATAATGAAGAATTTCTGCCTTGGGCAGCTTATAATTCCCGCAAAGAAAATCCAAAATTTATTTTTCACTTTTTTGTTATTATTTTCTTAACTGGGCTAGTTGGGTGGTTCTATGTTAAAGTGTTACTATAGAACCCTTAATTACCTTTCGTTTGACACCTTGCATATGTACATAGGGCTAAGAGTTTCGAAATAATTCGGGGTTTTCAAAATGCGGCGGCAGCCATTTTGATGACGTCATATCTGCGGATCCAGGTACTATACAGCTTGGGTCCCGATGATTTTGTAGATAGAATAATATGTTCAATAACATACTAAAAGTTGGTGCTGGTATCATAAAGTTAACTATTTTTATGCTAAGAGAAGGGACCAGCGCGAGCGGCCGCGAATACGACAGCAACAACGCGAGACGACGAGCGGTGAGAGATCGACTTGCTAAAAGCGGCTTAACTAAGGGAGTTTCCATCCGATTAATTTTCTGTTTTTTTTAATGGAAAGCTGATAAACCTTTTGATATTTTTGTCATACATAGTTATTGTCTAAAATCAGTAATTTACAGAGTATAATCAAAATATGGAATTTTTCAAAATTCAATTTTCACATTTTTTAAAAATATTTTCTTAACTGGGCTAGTCTGGTGGGCATAGTCTAAGGCTTTATTGTAGAACTTTTAATTACCATTCATTTGACATCTTGCACATCTATATAGGGCTAAGAGTTTCAAAATAATTCGGGGTTTTCAAAATGCGGCGGCCGCCATTTTGATGACGTCATATCTGCGGATCCAGGCACTATAGAGCTGGGGTCCCGACGGTTTTTTAGAGGGAACAATATGTTTAATAACATATTAAAAGTTGGTGCTGGTATCACAAAGTGAACTATTTTCATGTTAAGGGAAGGGACTATAGTGAGCGTCCTACATAACGGCCGCGTATTCATCACAGCTTCGACTTGCGCGAGGACGGTGCTGAGCTCCTCGAAAGAGAGAATCTGTTCCCCAATAATTCTAAACAAATGAGTCTTTAGACTCTTTATGTTGCTTTCCCAATTACCACCAAAATGGCTTGCGGCTGGCGTGTTAAGAACCCAGCTAATTCGATTCTCTGACAATACGTGGGAAAAGTCAGTGTTGAAATATTTAGACTTTAAGAACGTATGCAACTCAGAAATAGTGCGTTTAGCGCCAACGTAATTGGTTCCGTTGTCTGAGTACACACGACTCACAGGGCCGCGTCTAGCTAAGAAACGTTTGAAAGCTGACATAAAACTAGCAGTACTAAGATCACCGGCAAGTTCAATATGTACAGCGCGCGTCGTCATACATACGAACAGGCATATGTATGCTTTCGTGGAACGAATACCGCGTCCACGAGACATTGTCACCTTCAAAGGGCCAGCGAAATCCGTGCCTGTATGAGCGAAGGGCTTTGCGGATTGCTTTACACGAAATTACTTATGATCAGCCATTTCCGGATAGTTCGGCTTAGGGTGAAGCCGGAAGCAGGGCATGCATTTGTGCACCCTGCTACGTATTAAACTGCGGGCGGACAGAATCCAGTATTTCTGTCGTAGAATAGACATCAACAAGTCAGGACCAGCATGACAGTTGAACTTGTGATGATAATCAACTAATAAATCCAATATATGATCCTTTCGTGGTAAAATGACAGGATGTTTATGTGAGAAATCGAGATCAGAATGGCATAAGCGACCACCGACCTTTAAAAGCCCATCATGCAAGAACGGCTTTAACTGCTGGAAGATGCGACTACAAGCCTTGCCAGCTCGCAAATATGCGATTTCATTCGAAAAATAAAATGACTGAACCTCGCGGAGAACCCTATTCTCTGCAAAGTCTAGGTCAGAAGCGGTTATATGATTGCGAAGCGGTAATATTTTGAGAAAGCGGTAAATATGCACAACAATGCGTAAACATTTACTCCAAGATGAAACACGTTTAGACAGAGCTATGATGACCGGAGTTTCTTGCTCAAAAGTAGCAAGAGTGATAGTCTTCTCCTCAGGGGGGTCAGACAAAGCGGTAGACGCATTGAACGTAGCAATAGGCCAATTCGAGGGGTGTGCGTTGCTCCACGGTGGACCATTATACCACAGCGGATGGTTTAATATTTGAGCAGGCATGAGCCCGCGCGAGAGACAATCAGCGGGATTGTCCACTCCTGGTATGTGATAAAAACAATTAGGAGGCAATTCAGAGTGTATCTTTGAAACCCTATTGGCAACGAAGGTGTCCCAACGGTGTGGCGAAGAGTGAATCCAACATAGTGTCACTGTCGAGTCTGAGAACGCGTAAATTTCACCAATGGGGTGGCGAGCTGAGCAAACATTAATAACGATGCGCATGAGCTTTGAAAGTATCAATGCGGCGCAGAGTTCGAGCCGAGCGAGAGAAACCACCTTTCTCATAGGAGCCACCTTGGACTTAGCACAGACTATATGGACCGAGTTTGGTTGTCCCTCATTGTGAACGTGTAGGTATACAACGCCCCCGTACGCCTTCTCGCTGGCGTCCGCGAACCCCAAAACAGTGACAACACTACCGACCGTGATACCTACGTGGCGCGGTATATTTATTTTATTGAGCATTGGAAGCTCGGTGCGGAATCGATTCCATATCTTAATTATGTGAGCGGGAGGTTGATCGTCCCATCCAAGCTTTTCGAGCCAAAGCTGTTTAATAAGGAGCTTAGCGAATAGCACAACAGGAGCCACGAAGCCCATAATATCCCATAATTTAGCGACACAAGATAGCATGGCGCGTATAACCCGTTGTCTATGGTCTGTGTGGCCTGACTGAAGGCCTCAGAAGCACCTTCATCAGAGACGAGTTGCCTGATAGTGCGCAATGCGTGAAAGGGACTGGATTTTAGCCCAAAGCAAACGCGGTTAAACTGGTATACTTCAAGCGGTTCTGCGGGCGAAAAACGGTAAAATATACGCTGACACCTGCGATCGCGCTCGTGTACCCCGATACACAAAAACATTTGTCGTATGTCTGCTGAAAGAGCGACAGAAAACAAGCGGAAATTTAAAATTATGTTAAAGAGGTTGCCTTGTAAATTTTGGCCGTTATATAAAATATCGTTAAGCGAAACAGACGTACTTGTTTTGGCGCTCGCGTCGAGCACGATGCGTAACTTCGATGTCACTTTGTCTTCTCGAATGACGCCGTGATGCGGGATAATATAAGCGGGATGGTCTTTGTTCACCTCCGTGTCAGGAGGGGCGGGTGATAAATAACCTTTTTCTAGGTACTCTCTTATGACGTCATCATAGGCCTGTCTCAAGGTAGGAGAAGCTTGTAATTTGCGCTCCAGACAGAGAAATCGCCTCTCGGCGGTACGCGCGGAGTCCGCCAAAGAGAATATGTCTCCTTTGAACGGTAGAGCGACGGAATACCTACCAGTCTCGTCACGAGTCGTAGTACGAGAATAAATCTCCTCAGAGTCTCTGTCATCTGGGCTGAGAATGGGCAGTCCATTTATTTCTTCCATTTCCCAGAATTTTTTGACCAAACTGTCCAGAGGATCTACGGCGCAGCACGAAACGGTAACACACGAGTTCACCAGTGCGGGTGCGGTTCCTAGAATAACGTAGCCTAAAACTGTCTCTAACGCGTATGGAGAAATACCTGTGGTTTGGCCTTGATCCTTGCTAGGTAACAAGAGGTGCGGAAACAAAGAAGCTCCTATTAACATATCGATGTCACCAGGAGTTGCGTATGAATCGTCGGCCAGCGGTAAATGATTAAAATTACATAGTGCGGAACTGTCGACCGAGGCGGAGGGCAAGCGTTCAGTCACTTTGTCTACAACCAAAGTGTCGACATCGTAACTGACGTCATTATTAAAGCGGGAAGAAAATTTTATTCGGACTGAGCTTTGTATAGGCTTCACCGATCCTCCTATACCTTTAACGAGAGTACATGCGGGTAGATTAAAAGATGTCAGACCAAGACGTGTACAGCAGTCGCGGGTAATAAAATTGCTTTGCGAAGCGCTATCTAATAGCGTGCGAACATAACATTTGTTGCCGCATGCGTCAACCACTATGACGCGGGCGGTCGCGAGAAAAACAGTTGTGAAAGCGGGAGTGATAAAGTTACTGACATTATTGTCAGCTGACAACGTACACAAAGCTACGTCGTCCGCTCGAGACGGTAAGGCTGCGTCCACGCCGCGCGAAACGGCTGTCGCTGTTGCAGTGTACGCTCTGTTTCCAACATTGGGAGCGGTATTTTCGAAATGAAGCATTGTGTGATGTTTGCGTTGACATTTCCGACAATGACTATCTGAATTGCAATTATAAGTTTGATGTTTGGCACTGAGACAATTAATGCAACAGTGATTCATCTTAACGTGTCGTTAGGTGATAATTTTTTAAATCCCGAACACTTATATAGATGTTCGTGACGCGTAGTACATAATGAACACTGAGATTGAGAAGACTCAAGCGAAGTCTCAGTATTAATGTAAGAATGCGTAAATTTATTAATTTTATTTTTATTTGCCACATCTGGTTTTTTATATATTTGTGATGGCGATGTGGTAGTGGGTGTTCTATGCATTATTTTAATTTGGTCGCGCAAAAATAAAACGAGATCATTAAAGGTCGGTAACTCTAAACGACGTTTCTCCATTTCAAATGCGCGAGCTGTATGCGAATCTAATTTTTTAAGCGCTGTATATAATAAAATAAAATCGCTTAAATCACTGAATTTAAGATTTTTAATAGCGGCTACCGACGAAGCAAACTTATCAATAAAATTTTCAAGATCGTTTGCCGACGCGTTAATAAGCGGTTTAAAATTAAATATTTGATCTAAATATGACGTAGCGAGAAGTCTTTTATCCTCGTATTTTTCAATAAGAGCATTTAATATTAAAGAATAATTTTCAGGGGACGGATTTATTCCTGCACAGACCAGACGGGCCTTATTCAGTATTCAGTATTCAGTATTCAATTTATTTATTCAGAATATACAATAAAAGCATGAATTATGAATTAAAGCTAATTATCGCATATTAGAATTCGTCAGTTTAAAGTTTATCGGTCAATTTACCGATTAAATAATAGAGTTTTTCAGAATCAGCCAAACCCGGGTTTTCGTGTATAGTATTTTTAAAACTAGCATAAAACAATGGCCAGTTTTTAACTTCACCATTAAACTCTGGTATTTCTATGGCCGGTAATCTCGGTCTATCGCGTTGAGGTATTTGTGGCTTTATTTCCTTAAAAGATAAAGTTTTTGCGACTCGTTTTATACGACAATATAAATCATCGAATGATGAAAGCGGTTGGTAGTTAATAGCGTATTTAGGGTTCAATTCTAATTCGATGCTATTTATTTCATCTAAAATTAGCTCAAATTTACTCTTCAATTCTTCGAGTGACTCTAACTCGTTCAAAAAACTTTCCTTTGAAAGGTCCGATGTGTCAACTTCGTTTGCATGATTTGCAATACTACTTAAGCGAAAGTACAATTCTTCCTTCTTTGCGATTAATAATTTTAACCTTCTCTCCGACATTGCAGAAGACAGATCACAGAAAAACTGATTAGATAAACTGTTATTATAGTGAAACAAGGAATTTTATGTTTATTTATATGCCAAATAAAATAATACAGTAGTATAGTGTACGGTTACCTTTATATAGTTTCAATTAATAATTAAAACCTATATACAGGCTAGCGGCGCGAGTAAATAAAATACCTAAATATATTCAAGCAATATATACTCAAATAATATTTTAGTACAAATTAATAAATTATTAAATATACCTATACGCAAGTAATATTTTATTATAACGAAATAAATTGTACCTACATATTGATTCGATAAATAATTACCAAACAGACATACAGGCAATTAGCGCGGTTGTCAAGCAAGATATGAGCGGTTTATAATAAGAAACGGCTGAATAAAGCAGTTAAATTATTACTTTTTTATAAATATACGTATATAAATATATTAAATAATATATATAATATATTTTTATAAATTTACAATAAATTAATATGTGAGAACGAACTGCGAAATCAGTACAATTATTTATATGAAACGAAACCCCGTTTGAAACGATTTTGATATAAACTGAAACTTTACACAAATAATATGATAATATACTGAATTGGCTTTTATCCGGATCGTAGGGCCATCAAATGGTAGCGCGGGGATTTTAATTTGGGAATAAAAGGGTTAGTGAACTGTATTTTGCGGTACTTTGGTATAGAATAGTTTGGAAAAATGGGATCTCGTTTACCTTATTAAATGTCCGTTTGTAGCTTCGTAAATCAGCTTCTCAAGTCACTTCACAGCGCGGCGGTGATTTAATTGTCAAATATATATATATATTTCACGAGCACTAAATGTTCTTATTTGCGGGTTTTAAAAGCGGGTTACAACACAGGTGCGCGGCGGCGGACGTCTCGCGGGCGGTATCGAAGCGAACACAATCGGTGATAGACTGACCGGCCGGCGATGTTCTTCCTCTTCTTTACTTCAGTTAACGAGAGGGGATAGGAAAAGGAGATGCACTATCGGAATGAGAATTTAGAAACCAATTCAGTAAATCGCGCAGGCATATTTAATATCGATACAGCAGCCGTTTTACTAAATGCGAAATTTATATATATTTAAATCCGGCGTATCCATCAACAATTATGAATTCTTATCAAAATAAGTAAATTTATCATCTTAACCCCTCACGTTGCGAGGTAAAAACTCACCTATCACTTTTGCGCGCGACATATTCGCGCAAAAAATCGACGCGAGTCAACGGCCTTGAGAAAAACGATCATAACTTATAAACCACTAATCGTATTAAAAAAATATAAATAGAAAAATGATCGCATTGAAATTTGACATATAAAACATTATAACCTTATCTCGTAAAACAATTAAGATAATAATGAATAAATATTACAAAATTGGCAAACTGAAAAAACTCGCCTATAAAATCATTTCGATTTTTTTGTAAATACAGTTTTTGTAAATATCAAAAATTGTAAATACAGTTATGTTCTTTATTAAATGCTTTACCAAAACGATATTTTTTTTTTACTTATTTGCATACAAAAATACGGAAAAAATATTTATTTATTCAGCCAAGAAAAATTGTATGTATTCTCGTAAAAAAAAATTTTTTTAATTTTTAATTTGTGACTACTTATGGTATTTTTTTATATGAAATTCTTTCAAAATAACTTTATTACTACATCACTTCTTCTTAGAAATCACACCAGAACTTTGAGCTTTGTCTGATATTATAGAAAAATCTAAAGTTTTGAGAGTTTCCGACTTCCGAACCTAATAATAAACTTTGAATGCCCATAATATAAAATTCGTTAGATTTTTTCAATTATATTGTCTTATCATAGACTTATTATATGTCTAATAACTAATTACTATACTCCAAAGAGTCACATTTCATCGAAAAACTACGGAAAATCGCACTTTTTTCTCTCATAGTAATTATCAAAACAAGTTTTATTTTCGGGAGCCATATTAGAAAACAACATATAATGTTCAAAATACGTCTAATTATGTGATAACTTAGGATGTAAATGAAGCAATACCTATTTTATTAGTAAATTAAAGCGACATTACGTCATGTTTCGCGATATAACGGAACATTTCACAAACATTACAAAATAAATACGGCCATATTTCGCTCGCCGTTTGGTTTCGCCAAAGTGTTTTCTTCGAAAATTCGTGAAAAACAGCAAATGGGCTGTGTAAATTGTTTAATCCTAAGGCCTAAACTACTTAAAAATGGAAATTACTTACTTTTATCCGGTATACACTTCACTTATATACACAAAACAATTCACAACACAAACACATCGCGGAATTATACGCCGGCAGCGGTGGGCAGTTCGCGACTGTTGTCAGAAATGAGGTCACCGATTTTGTAAGGGATGTAGTAATTCATATTTCTAACATCGCATGCGGCAATCGAGCAATTTCATAGTGTTGCATATTTGGCTATATTATGGCATCATTCGATAGAATATACAATCGCATTTCGAAATTTAAACGACATTTTCTTGAGCGGCGAGCGCGATATCCCGTATGGGATAGTTTGGATTTCAGCCGGCCGCCATACATATCCCGCAAAGGATGTTAAGTGCCTAGCGGGTTAAGTGTTTAAAACAAAAGACTTTTCTCTTTTACTGGATATAATGTCCCTTTACTGCATACATAGTTAAAGAAATAATACGCTCACAAATAAGACACTCACAAATAACGGTTTTATAGTCAAATTGGCATGTAAATACATACATACATATGCAGTAAAAATATAACCCTTCTTTTGGCAGTCAGGAAATAAATCATAGTACTCAGTACTAACCAAGCCACACTCATAATTTCATCACAGGTAAAAAGTTTTACCGCCCAACGAAGTGGGCACGGGTCAGCTAGTCAATGATAAATGTCGTTTTTTCGACACTAAGCCTGGGTCGTATAGGAAGAGTTGTATGGGAGTCCCTGACGCCTACTTTCGCTTTTGCACAAAATTTGGTTTCCTTTTCTCCACATGATATCTTCTTTCGCTTTCCCACAAAATTCGAATTCCTTTTCTCCACATGATATAACCACCTCACTAAACGAATCTTCAGTAAGTTACGTTACATTTAATCAATATCACGAGGATTTTATAGATATTATTTTAAATCTGCCCTGATCAAACAGACTCGCTAATAGGTGATAGAATTAATCATCAATAATAATATCCATTAAATAGCCGGCTGGCGGATTGAATTCTTCGTGCCTACCTACACCTAGATACCAGACTCTTGATACGATATGTGCACAGCTTCCTACTGTTCGTCGCATCGTTAGACAATTGCAATAATAATGTGATGCTCCCATGCCAACAACGTCTCTATTAATCAATATGTAACAACAATATTTTTTTCGCTCTTATATGCCCTGATTGCATACGCCCAAGCTTAATAGGTATATTATGAGGTATATTATACAATTGCAAATCCTTGAGTACATGTTCTCTATATACCTCAATAATATACAGTCCATTTTGCACATGTTCGGCACAGTAAGGCTCTCCCCTCCCCTGCCATTTACCTGAGGTCTCGCCTCGCTTTCCGTATTGTAGAAACAACTCAGATCATGCTCCCGCGCTGCGCCGCTTATCTGCGGTTTTGCACATAATGGATATTCTTATTAATGAACCGGAGCTTAAAAATAAAAAGTTTTATTCTTATAAAATGGACTTTCGGACAGGTAGCCTCTGCACCGATTACGCAGAGAGAGTAACAACACACAAAATGCATTTTCTGTATTCAAGACGAAAATTCTTAGACAGCATTTTCTTATATAAAATTATTCATAACCACATCAACTCTGCACCCCTTTTGGAAAAAAATCTTTTTAAAATCCCGCGGTCTTCCTCCTCACGTTCAAAAGATACTTTCTATATTCCCTCTTTTCATTCAAACTACGCAAAAAATACCTTCTTCAGACGCTCTTGCATGTGTTATAATGAAGTTTTGAACGACATAGATATATTCTCAAGGTCATTAATTACTTTTAGGAAACAATTGAGTGATTTGTTGTTGCATTAGTTTTAGTTTACAGCCAATAATTTAGGTACTCGTACTAAATGAAAACAGTTCGATCCGACTAGACATTTACATTGTTGTGGCTACATTTACAAGTTTTGTTAAAATTAATGGTAATGTAGGTCTATTTGTTTAAGTGTATTTGTAAAAACATTTGTTTATGACTGTTTTTTACCTAAATATAAAAAATAAAAAAAAATCATAACAATAATTATTGTTTTTCTAAGAGTATTTAAATAGGTATTATTAAGGATATTAAAAACTTTTCCTTTGCCTTGATATTGTTTATCATGTATAACATCCAAAGGCGATAAAAAGTATTTATATTTTATTTCTTTCCCACCGCGATTTGAGATTTCCCTCCATAAAAAAGTTGTAAAACAAATAAAAACCTTTCCGATGACGTATCACTCATCGTTATTGGTCTCTAGGCCAAACAGGCCCGTCCTCCTTTGTCTGCGTATCACAATTTTCACACTTTATAATTATGTATTTTGTTTATTTTCTTTCTCAGAATAACTGCAAACATATTGTCGTTTCCAAGGCTATCATAAAATACCACAGCGGTAGCAAGAGCAGCGCGTGAAGTATGTCAGACATCAAGAGTAACATTAGAATGGTTTATTATCAAGGCTGACACTTCAATTCCAGTAAATGTCTGCAACTATGTACATTATATTAGTAAACTTCTCTATTTCACCTGCGTCAATCCAACTTCTATTTCACACTTCCAGCTCAAATGCAGAACTGTTTTACCTACTATGAATTCTTGCAGTTTCTATATTTTTATTCATTTATTTATTTAAGAATTAATTACTATAAAACATTGAATTGCTTACAAAAATAACAAGAACCGAATGGCAAAACCTTAACCTTTTGCTTATTTGTTTCTGTTAACTGGGACTAGCCCGTTCTAGGGTGGACAGGACTCTAATATTACAATCAAGTTTGCTTGATTGCTTGATTGCTTACAAATGAAGTTTTAGTAAAAATCTTATAACACTAAATTGCCCTAAAATGTGGTCTTCATAATAAAATAAAAAAATATATAATGAAAAAAATATTTAAAGATTATATAATAAATAAAATGCAATTTCGTTATATAATTCGCAATAAATATAATTTAAAATTCGATTAAATAATATAAATGAAGTTATATCTGAGAAAAGATAGAAAGTCAATAATATTTAATATATGTTGAGTAATATAGTATTTAATATAAAAATACCTAGTTAAAAAAGTACAATTCATTGTCAAAATAATATACAACAACAAAGACAAATAATTTTTGGTAGTTAGTTCAATGTTAAAATAAACTCAATATACATGTTTTTAAAACATGTTAATAATTTGTGCACCTAAGTTTTATTAAACTATTATTTCTAACATTTGATGTATGGTTAGTCTGTCATGATTCGATAACCATTTCTTTAATTTATTTTTGAATTCCCTAAATGTCAAATTAATTTTTATTTCCATATTGATCAGATTGTCAAATCTCGGCGCAATGACAGAATAATGTCTTTGTCCAAATGATGTTTTCATTCTGGGTATTATTAGGCTATTTTCTAAAACTTGTCCCGCTGGTCGCCGGTTCTGAATTATTCCTAAATTTGAGTTATTATCCAAAAATAGCTTTAAGAAGAAAGTTTTTAGAAAAAGTTGATACAATCAGGAACTTTAGATTTCTTATAAAGTTCATTAGTGGGATGGCGATATGGTCTACGTAGAATAATTTTTAATATAAATTTCTGCTCAACTTGCAATGGCTCTGCATTTTGCAATGGCATTGCAATTTTGTATACGCATTCAATTATGATTTCCTGTTATAAACTTCACCGCGACAGGGTTGCTGCACCAATGTTTGGCTTTCAACGAGGAGACTCCTCAACGGTCGACAGCACAGAAGCGAAATTTTGTGTACGCATTCAATTATGATAGCCCGTTCGAAGTTACACTATGACATGGCTGCTGGACGCAGGGTTGGCATGAGACAAAGCATTTTAATAAAAGCTTGTTTTTAAAAATGTGTTTTTACTATTAACCCTTCGGCTACGTAACGACAAATTTGGATACACATCAGAACACCGTTGACTACGTAACGACCAATATTGGCGGCTTGCTCCCGGAGCGCACAGTAATATTATGTTCTTTTTCGAACGCATCCTAAAATCCATACCAAATATCTCAGTATTACCATATATATATAGACGGCCGATAGAATAATTTCGCGCGTCATTTCGCTGATATTTCTGGTAAAATTTCATTGTCAAACATTTTTTTTTTCGTGAAATCATCAAAAATTTTATTCTTTTTTATGAGTTAATATCTAAATATTTTTGTATGTAAATAAGCAAAAGAAATATTACCTTTGGCAGGGAATCTAATAAAGATTACGATAGTATTCACTTTTTTTAAATAGGATTTCGTATTTTTCCGTAAGACGAGTATAAGTTAGAAATGCCGAGTTTTTTTCACTTTTTCAAATTTCTCATATTTATTTATAATTACCTAATTGTTTAACAAAATAAGATTTCAATATTATATATACGAAATTTTAATGCGATCATTGAACAGTTGTTCTTTTTATGATTGCTATAGTAGTTACATAGTTATAGTACTTTTTATCGAGCGCAGCGATATTGCAAGAAATTTCAATAAATTGCCGCGGTCTGCCATGAAATTATGCTGCTACTCGAAGGGTTAACTTATTATTCTTTTAAATATATTTTTTGTTTTCTCCTCGTGTAGGTCTTGGTATGAGATGGGGTTTGACAGCTGCCACAGGATCGGAGGTGGTCTTCATTTTGCAGAGTTCCACAGTCGCATATTGGTTTCTCTGTGTAGCCCCAGCGAACGAGATTTGTCACCCTCAGTCTCTTCTCACTCCGCCAGGTGGTGAGATGGGACCCCGATGCAATCTCCTTCTTAACATATTCGCTAAATGTTGCCCTTCCATTGATTATTGACTGACTCGGAGTGGTTGTGTATTGGAGCGGTTGTTGACAAAATATTATAAACGGCATAAGCTGCCAAATATTTCTTCCAGTACAATTTCTGAATTGTTGCTCTTGATACTATAGATTTTTAAGAACGGTTTTATCTATAACAGTGATTTTAGAGGTCATTGTGCAAAAATTATAAAGTATTTGTTCGAAGAGAGAGAGATGTCGTCTGAAAGGGTAATTTTTCAGGTTAGCCGCATTGCCATTAGCGGTGTGCTCGGGCTGCGCGTGACCAAATCGTTTATCGCAGTCTTGGTAGAGTAGAACAGTTGAAACTGTTAGATTCAATCGTGTCAGTTCTATCCTATTATTACATATCCCATTAAAGTCTGCCTTTATGCCTGTAACGGACCTTAAGTCCATTACATGCGATCAACAAATGCTTCAATTTCCAGTGAAATACAGTGACACAATTCAGCTATTATTTTAACCCGTGCAGCCTTGAATCAGCACGATGAAACAATACGTGTACTCGGAATATTTTGGATTGCATCATTTATCGGCCTACATAAAACGGCGAAAAAGCAACCAAATTATCATTTACCCGAGTGATCACCTTCCCCCAAGGTTGCGACGGCATATTCGGTACCATTCTCACGAGGTGTGTCAACGAATCCGGCTCCATGGTTTCCTTTCCTTATCCTCCCTAGTCTCGAAGCGTCAGTCTGTAATCCCACAGACTCGAGCCGTGCCCAGTACAAGATACTAGGAGCACACATACAATCCTCATCCGTATATCTTCGTAACAGCAGTCGCGCATCTATACACTCGCGTCAACATAACTTGTTCGGGAAGCGTTATAACTAGCAATATCAAACTTTCAATCAATAAATACCTTCTACTTCATTCGAAACCGCCTTTCAATACGGAGATAACTCGTAAGTTGATACCGCCACCTCACACCGAACAATTTGGAGTCTAGTGAGGGGTGGTCCTTCACATGCCTATCTCCTATGGTCAAAACCCGTTCATAAAATAAATAATCCACGTCAAATTAAATAGCTGTAATGGTTTAAAATAAAACATAATCTGATACTTTTTTTAAACAGTTTTTGAGAATGTTGATATAGTATTTTGGAAAAAATCATATATTATTTACTTAACTGACACATTGGTTTTCAGCAAACATATACCGAAGTGCTATGAATATATGGATCAAAATCTTCTCTACGTCACTTTGTCAAGACATTTTAATCAATTGTTTGAATTGTGGAAATAAAAGTTATATTTAGTTTTGTTTTTGACGTGACAACGTCTTATAATTCGATGGAGCCGGCTGCACGCACGAAAAAACATGACTCATGCGGCGTTACCTCGCTCTGACGCGTTCCATTTAAGGCTCGAAGTGCAAGCGAGAGCGCGGAACGAGCGACAAAGAGGAACAATCGGCCTCCGCGTTCGGCAGCGTTCGACATCTGTCTCTCTCCTACTTGAATGAGCGATGCGTCCGCGTGGACAGCTGCTATACAATAATACATTTATATGTTTTCGTCAAGTATGAAGTGCAGTGAAAAGTGAATGTGGTGCCAATTGTTTATAGCAACGATAATTGCGGCGATAAAGGTAATGATTCTTTCGATATTAAATATATGTTCAGTGATATATTGTCGAATATTCGTGCTTTCATCATTAAAATAAATAGCATCGGTCCGCTAGTGCAGCGATTGTAGGTTATGCTATAATTGACAAAACAATAACAATAAGTTAACAGAACTATTTCACGATGAGTAAAAAATCAATGGCTTTACTATTCGATCGAAATAATTATCGAGCGTAGCTATGATTTCAAAAAATTAAAACATAAATGTTAAATCTTCCACATATCATAACAACGTGTCTGAAATGACAGGTTGGATCAGCCAGCCGTCAAAGGGAACAATTTTCTCCTATATCACACACATTGAGGCGGGCTTTCTTATGACGTTGTCACGTTCAACTATCGTCAGTAAACCGACTTTACAGACAACCGATTTTTTAAAAAAATTTTAAGTTGTCATATTTTATCATTTTTTATTATTTTGGCAGCGAATCTACTGTATATTCACCCTCTTTTGTAACCAATTCCGTCAATATAAACGATATATTTATTTTGCGAAAACGGACAGTGATAGCCATGAGGTGTTTAAATCAAAAACAATCTTGCAAACTTTTATTTTTATATAACTACGTAAATCCACGATATACGAAATTTTTGTTCTTAAATGTATATGTGAATTCGACAAGAAAAAGCAAGCATGTTTAACGCAATCGCATATACGAGTCCACACGCACGATACAAGAAACAAAACACTTTATATGCATTCGTCGCAGGCTGCCACTTCATAATTGGTCGTGCGTTGGCACAACGATATATAGAAGCGAACATTATTATAACAAGCTGTCACAAAATTTTAAAGATAACAATAATTACATTAAAATTTTAAAAAACGAACGAGACAATATTTTTTATCTTAATGTTTGTAAAATTTGAGTTTGTATTAATTAAGGGATTTATTTTATATTATGTAATTGTCTGTTTTGTATATTTTGTATATTTTAAACAATCTAAACGTTTTTTTCTTGTAAATAAACATGGAAAAAGGCACTATATCCCAATGGCAGTCATTGTTTGTTCCATCTATATAAATGAAAATATATATAGTTACCGGTCATTGTTTGTTCCATCTACATAAATGAAAATAAAATGCTGTTCGTTGACAACCGCATATTAGGTTGAACGACTAAAACGATTTAGCATTTTTTAAAAAATTTTCGTAATAGTATAAATAAGGTCCTAAAGGAAAGGAAAATTGGAAAAGTTCCGTAGAAAGTTGCAAAATTAGAAAAAAACTGAAATTGCTTTTTTTCTCACGATTCGAACGATGGATAGCCGTAATTATTTTTATAATAGGAACGACATATTAGGTTGATTCTTTTTTTTTTATTTGATCGCTATGCTAATTTACTTGATTGAAATATTTCCACACTCTGTAAAGAAATATTTTCATTAATTCAATGCATTTATTAAAAAAAAAAACGAAAAATCCAGACAAACCCATTGTGCGACATCCCGCCTCGTAACTATGCCGTCTGACGGGGATATCAAGCGGGTTGCTGGTGGATCATTTGGTTGCTTGTGCAAAGTTAAGTTGACAGTGGAAGCGTTTGAAAACTTATGATGAGTATTGAAAGGTGAATTATCGATATGGCGATCGCTAATCAAAACTCACGTACCTTGACGGTCATGTAGCTGCAGCAGTGGGATGCGCGCTGCTGATTCCGCTTCTGTGTAGCGCGCACGGCACGATCGAGGGATTCGTGCGGCGTGTCCGGCACGACGCGTGCGCTGATCCAAGTGTATGTCGCGTGCGACGCGCTGTTTTCTGTGGGGTGCAGTCGTAACACTCCCGTAGGATCGCTGTGCCTTTACAACGAATCCGAGTCCGCGATTCTGAGACAACAAACGAGGTTTTTGCCTAATTCGGCGAGGCCGTGACCGCGGTCGAAAATCGTTGCTACCGTTCGAATGACAGACTAACTCGCCGCCCGTTCGAAAGCGGGCGATGTTGCCAACTGTCAGGTTTTTGTGAGTTGACAGCTCTCACCAATCGATAATTGATTTATGCAAAATATAATATTAAAGTTGAATTAGAATTATCCACAACAATATCGAACACCCATTCTAACCTAAATTAAAATAAAATTACATTTTTATACTCCTGTATTGTTTCACGATCTGTCCAAGAAATGTAGTTATTTTATTTATATTCCAATTTATTTATTTCGGTATTGATCCCTATTTTGAAATGTGCCAGAAAGATGACCCCCAATGGTGGGGGGAGTTTGGATGGGTGGGAGAGTTTGGAAGGGGGGTTGGGATTTAGGTATTTTGGGGTGGGGAGGAGTTAAAGGGGGGAGTTTGGAAGGGGGGTTGGGGGCGGAGAGTTAAAGGGGCTGGAGTTGGGGGTTGAGGGGTTTAGCGGGGGGTGGGGGGGGGGGGGTATAATTGCCGGGAAAGTCTTGGGGGGTAACAACCGATTTTTTACTTTACATATTCCAATATTACTAACTGACTAGCTGACTCCACTTCTGTCGGGAGAGCTAGTAATATAATAAAAAGGTATCTTAGACTTTCTGTATCTAGCTATATATTGTATACTAAAGTGATTAATGTATCGTTATTAATCATAAAATATGTTTATTATTGTGTTCCTACGTATAGTTAAATAAAGGGCCCCTAGGTCAATTGGCTACGGGTAGAAGACGTTTCTTTGCTTTGTCGCTAAGTCCCTAATCCTTAGTAAATAAAATAACCTAAAATTGATTTAAATCGATTGGATATGAAGTTAATTTTGTTTATTAGGCCCAGAAATTTCACATGCTCCTAAAATATGTATGAAAGCCATTTCCTATGATTTTACATCGCGCTCTTTAGCAGGCATATTAGGCATCTATATATTTCATGATTTTACTTCAAAATACTGTTCAAATTATATATAAATAACTAGCTGTTGCCCGCGGCTTCGCTTCGCATAAAGTTTCGAATCGATTTGTTAATTTTAGTAGGGTGGCGTTTATTTGCCTTTATAGATGCTACCTTTAAATACATATATAGTGCAAGACGTCTCCCCCTCAGATGCACGCTACCTATCTGGTAGACGTACGCGTCTTGTTCCTCGCCAGGCGTTACTAATTTCATGATATCTCTATCACTATACCACCTAAACACTTACAGTGTATGGCTAATTTTATCTGTATTTAACACCCGTGATAATAGATAGATTTTTTTATAAAGATTCTTATTTTATTGCTAATGCCTTCAACAAACACTGCCTACGCGTGTTCCATGTCGTAAACGTACTCGTCTTGTTCCTCGACACCCGTCGCCTTCAGCTAAACGCTGACCTTTCTTAACCAGCAGCCGCTGCCGCTTGCTAGGTATTTCGAGGTGCTTGCAGGCGTTATTAATTACATAAAATCTCTAAAACTATACCATCTAAAAACTTACAGTATATGGCTAATTTTATTTCTATTTAACACCCGTGCTGATGGACCAATTTATGTTGAAAATGATTCTCATTTTATTGCTAATGTCTTCAACAAACACTGCACAAACACAACAATAACAAGTAGGCAGTGATTGTTGAAGACATTATTTTTTTCTGAGACATAAAAGCAGTTATTGTAGCTTTAATATAAAAGTTAGGTATATGATGT
Organism: Micropterix aruncella; assembly: GCA_944548615.1. Lineage (NCBI taxonomy): Eukaryota > Metazoa > Arthropoda > Insecta > Lepidoptera > Micropterigidae > Micropterix > Micropterix aruncella. The sequence continues at coordinate 2,819,890 of OX155971.1, read as the reverse complement.
TGCCGATTTCTTATAGATCTGTTTGAGGCCGATGTTTTTGTTATATTATATTGCTTTTACACCGTTTCGCCAGCTCACGCCGATGAAGCAACTCACCAGCTCGTTTTTCTCCAACTGGATATACAAACATCATGATTTCGTATTGAAAACCAATATTTATCACAGTAAAATATAGCCTATAGCACTCGACAATAATAGAGCTTTCCAATACTGAAAGCATCTTTGAAATTGGATAAGTAGTTTCGCAGATTACCCCCTACATACTATGTACAAACTTACAAACATTACTTTTTTTATAATATTAGTATAGATATGCTATAGATATTAGTATAGATATGACATGCCTCGATAAATGGACAAGCGACTGGAACGAGGGATGCCCGACTGATGTTGTTTATTTAGATTACGAGAAGGCATTTGACCGTGTACCTATAAAGCGTCTGACTCACAAGATGGAACACTTTGGAATCAGTGGAAAGCTACTGGCGTGGATGCAAGACTTTTTAACTGGTAGGACGTTCACAGTGAGAGTTGGAGAATGTCATTCTGAACCGTATAAAGTCCTCAGTGGAGTCCCCAAAGGTTCAGTGCTGGGTCCTATTGCATTTGGTATATTCCTGACTGACCTAAAAGCAATTATGGAATTAGATTTTGCTCTATTTGCCGACGACACCAAGTTTTTCGCGAACCCACTCATAGCTCACCAGAACATCCAGGACAGCCTTAACTCTACAGTGCAGTGGACCAAGGAATGGCTGCTTTCTCTCAATGCAGATAAATGCACTGTCCTACATAGCGGATCTCGAAATCCACTGCTAGCATATACGATTGAGGGGAAAACAGTACAGCCAGTTATGACCCAGAAAGATCTCGGCATCACTATCTCCTGGGACCTCAAATGGGAAACCCACATAATCGAAATAGTTAAGAGAGCAAACTCACTTCTATATTTAATAAGAAAAGCTCTTTCTACTATCACCAGTGAACTTTTCCTCAAGCTCTATAAAACCTACATTCGCCCGCCCCTCGAATACTCCTACCAGGTATGGAATCCTTACTTTCGGAAAGATATAGAGCACCTGGAAAGAGTTCAGAGAAGAGCAACAAAGTTGGTGAAATCGCCGAGGAACAAACCATACGAAGTACGACTGAAAGAACTTCGCCTGACAACATTAGAGGAACGTAGGCAGCGAGGAGACTTAATAGAAAGCTACAAAATGCTTCACGGTTATTACAGTGTGCCCAACCTCGAGAGCATGTATACCCTGAACACCAATAAGCAACTGCGTGGACACTCGTTGAAGCTAAATAAGACAATTGCAGCATCGAACCCCAGGAAATATTTTTTGACAAATCGTGTAGTGGATGCTTGGAATGCGTTGCCAGAGGATGTGATCAGTGCTATCTCTGTCAATAGCTTTAAAAACAAACTGGACATTTTTCTTAGTGCAAAACAGTCACAAGTTTAAAAACAAGTGCATGTGATATACACGCATCAGCCTTAAGCTGCTAGTGTATAATATAATAATAATATTATTAATAATAATAATAATAATAATGCTCTTGCATGCAAAGCGACGGGTAACTGGCTTCTATTACATACCTGATTGAATTATTATTCCCACTAGCTCGTGTAAATCCTCCCCGATTGGTGTGATTTATTACATGCGATTCTTGCGAGTGCATAGCAGCTCTAGCTATATATTATACGGAATTATATAGAATTATATGGAATTGGATTGGTCGACTTGGTCGTTTGATGTCTGACTTTAGAGAAAGAGTGATGTTAACAGTACGATTGCTCTGAAATGTACTAGCGCCCTGAAATGCTACTCAGCTCTAGAACGCATCTTATAAATGAATAGAGTTTGGGGTGAGTCACCTTACTCATATATAAGTTGCCATTGATTATGTAGTGTAGTAGATTGCTCAATGCCGTAATATAATTTGGCAGCTAGGATTTCATCATGAAACGCAAGGTGTAGATGGCATCATTTCTAATATGGCGGCGTTCGTGGTGTAACAGTATAGGGGCGCAGTTAAGATATACAATTCTAAACACGCCTATACGGTATCCTATCCAAAATAAAATATTAATATAATCACAAACGAATTCTAAAATGATACTCTTACTTTTTTAATACTTGTTTCGTACTTAGCCTAAACCGTTCTAGCGTGGCAACTTTACATCGAGCGATGCCGCTGAACGCAACCAACGAGTGAAGGGAAGACTCTCGAACGCCGCCACTAAAACGTCAGATTACCATACGATCGGAGCGGACGGTCGATATCGTCGCCACCACTGGTCGCCACCGCAATCCTGCTCTGTTTAATAATTATATTTCGCTCGCGTGCACCATATTGTACCAAATCGACAATAAATCTGTGCCACCACCACAACAAGGCGTTTATCTGGAATCCTGCCATCCTGCACCAGCGACATTTAGAGGTTGTCCGAGGAGACCGCACCTCATTACATGGACCATGTAATGAGGTACGGTCTCCTCGGACAACCTCTAAATGTCGCTGGTGCAGGATGGCAGGATTCCAGATAAACGCCGGCTCGAAGGACCATGTAATGAGGTGCGGTCTCCTCGGACAACCTCTAAATGTCGCTGGTGCAGGATGGCAGGATTCCAGATAAACGCCTTGTTGTGGTGGTGGCACAGATTTATTGTCGATTTGGTACAATATGGTGCACGCGAGCGAAATATAATTATTAAACAGAGCAGGATTGCGGTGGCGACCAGTGGTGGCGACGATATCGACCGTCCGCTCCGATCGTATGGTAATCTGACGTTTTAGTGGCGGCGTTCGAGAGTCTTCCCTTCACTCGTTGGTTGCGTTCAGCGGCATCGCTCGATGTAAAGTTGCCACGCTAGAACGGTTTAGGCTAAGTACGAAACAATACTATTTCATTAAAGATGTTAATTTTTGATATACAGGATTCAATACATAATAATTACACACTTTAAAGTTCAGATAGACTAATAGGTGACATATGGCGTGTATATGTGTATATGACGTTGTGCCAAAGCCTGTGGTCCTATGGCACAATCGCATGGGCTGGTTGCACCACACAAGTCTCCTTCCTCTGATCAATGCGCAGAAGCTGATTCTGAAGGTCATCAATAAAAAAACACCTAGATACCCCTCAGCAAAACTCTATACAGAATATGGAGTGCTTGATGTGAGGCAATTATTCATAAAACAGTTACTAATTCAGTTTCACAGAATTAAGGATCAACAGACAAGAAGCCAACAAATTAAAAACACAAGGCAAGCTACTGGGTCAAATTATAATATTCCGATTGTAAAGTTTTCATTTGCCCAAAGGCATTTTTACTTCCTTGCGCCGAGATTTTATAATAATTTAAATGAGAGTTATAAGAATGCAAACAACTTAAATTCATTCAAAATACTTATAAAGAAGTACCTGCTTGAAAGGGGTCCATTGTATGCCGAGTCTCAATTGCTCTCGCTAATAATTTAAGTTGTTTTATTAAATTATGTATTACTAACTAATATCAAATCTCGTGTATTATTTGCTTATGTACATATATGTGTAGGTATGTATGTATATATATTTATGTATGTGTGTATGTATATGTATTATGTGTATTATGTATTATGCAATGCAACTTAAGTTCATAATATCAAAAGAGTCAGCTCGTCGATACCATTAAACAAAAATCAGCATCCTTAGATACGGGTCTCTGACCTAGTTAGGAATGCGAATAAACATTTTCACCATAGGATGTGCTCAATCTATCCCAACTCAACCATAGTATGTTAATGGTGGGTTATTGACATCTATAAAGTTATTGTAAATGAATAAATAAATAAAAATAAATTATATCTCACATTATATCCCTGTGACATTATATCCCTATTATATCTGAGATGTAATCAGCCTTAGAAATTGCGATAAATGGTACTAATAATTTAATGTTTTTATGGTTATCATTGGTTAAATCACTGGGTTATTATAATCAATCAATCTTATATAGAAAAAAACATTCATTATCGTTTATACTCTTTATTGTGAAATTTCGCAATGGCGGGATTATCGTCCTACGACAATATTTTCCAACCAACCCTGCTTTGAAGTATTTTTATGTAGGTATGTGTGCGTGAAATATGCGTCTAAGTGTGTGTGTCCACACACTTACATACAACAATTCCGATAATTTTATCCCAATGGAAAATGGTATTCCAACCAAGAATCGAGCTCGGGACCTTAAATGGAAAATCAGGATACCTAGCCACTATGCCACCGATGATATTATAGCTGGTAAAATTAATTTACTTTGAGTTTCGTTGTCAATGGTATCAGCGACACCTGCATTTTGCCGCCGTAGAAATGTTTCCAAAATATACTATGTAGTTTAGCAATCTTATACCATATTATGTAATCAATTATAATCAATTACATTTCACAAGAATATCGCAAAAGAGGTCGTTATGTTATCAGTATTCCAGACGTTTTCAATTGCAGTTAACCAATTTCACTTTGCTACCGAAAGAAAACGATTTCAAGAAATCGAGTCGTTTTGCAGTCATCTAGAAAGCACTCTTGCCATTTCAATCGGCGGCCGCATCCTAAAGCATCAAAACGGACTTTGCGGAATAAAACGTGAAATACTACAATTATTTAATTTTCTCCACAGTTCTCTAACTGTAAGAATTAGGGAGCTAATGGGCCCTTGCTGAGTTGGCCACGAAGACCCATTCTGTTTCAGGGTCGGTCACACTCACGGATCAACACCTATCCGATGGCCTCCACGCAGGGGGTGCGAGCCTGGGTAGGACACTGGGTCAACCAGTCTCCCCTGGGAATCAATCCTCTGGCGCTCCTGGACGGTCTGCGCACCGAGCGGCGCAAGCCAATCGATTGTGCTCTCCGACTAAGAATCGGGGGAGTCTCGGAACTGTATTGTTTCCTATAGATCGGGGGTAGTTGTCTACCTTACGGCGACTGCTCTTGAAATGACCATTGGCCATCCGATCCCGGTTCAGAGTCGGGCAAAGGACGCCTTGGTCCGCGATAGATTCGGTGCACTCCGTTTCACCGCTTCGTAAGGGAGAGGACCGCGCAAGCGACCTCGAACTCGGAACCAATCGAGAGACCGGAGAAATCTGGTCACAATTGGTAGTTAGGGCCCGAGTGCCGCTCGCCAGGTAATTAAGCCAATCGATTTTGCTCTCCGACTAACAGTCGGGGGAGTCTGGGAACTGTATTGTTTCCTACAGAGCGGGGGTGGTTGTCTACCTTACGGCGACTGCTCTTGAAATGACCATTGGCCATCCGATCCCGGTTCAGAGTCGGGCAAAGGACGCCTTGGTCCGCGATAGATTCGGTTCACTCCGTTTCACCGCTTCGTAAGGGAGAGGACCGCGCAAGCGACCTCGAACTCGGAACCAATCGAGAGACCGGAGAAATCTGGTCACAATTGGAAGTGAGGGCGCGAGTATCTCGAGCCCGCCGGGTTTATTCCTGGCTAACTCGCGGTAAGTCGTTGGACTCTCACGGGTTGTGACGTAGCTGGACGTAGAATTGTACTGTCCAAAGTCTTCTACGGTCACTGCAGGGCGACAGAACGACTAATCGTTAAATCGTCCTGTGGTGACGGGCTCGCCCGTTGTAGTCGACACCGCAAGATGTCTCGCGGTTAAGGCGTTGGCCTCTTACGGGCTTGTGGCGTAGCTAGACGGTGGACTGTCTCGTCCCCAAGTCTTCTACGTTCACTTCCAGGGAGATAGAACGACCAATCGTTAAAACTTCCTGAGGTGACGGGCTCGCCCGCTGTAGTCGACAACCCAAGTTGGAAGAATTAGGTGGTAGCGAACGATTTCATGCAGCTTGGGCCATAATATCCATTTTGTTCTCGGATTGGTCCAATCACAACTCAACTCGTATTCAGAAGCCTCTCGCATCTCAGGCCTCACGGCTGCGACGTCGAACGTCGAACCCGTAACCAGTCGAGAGGCCGGAGGAATCTGGCTGTAACTGGAAGTAAGGGCGCGAGTGTCGGTTCGCTGTGTGCACATCCGGTTTCTCGCGGTAAGGCGTTGGTTTCTTACGGGCGAGTGGCGTAACTAGAGAGTGTACTGTTTCATCCCAAGTCTTTTACTATCACCTCACGTGAGACAGAACGATCAAATATCGTTAAAACTTCCTGAGGTATGGAGCTAATGGGTCCTATTGAAGTTGGAGCTTAGGAAGGACTCTGGCCTGAGGGCTAGTTTCCCCCAGGAGTTAATCTTCTAGCGCTCCTGGACGGTTTGCGCACCGTGCGGCGTCAGCCAATCGATTGTGCATTCTGACTAACATCGGGGGTTCTGGAAACAGTACTCTCTCCTATAGAGTATAGTAGTTGTTCACCTTACAACGAATGCGCTTTAAACGACCATCGCTTACCCGATTCCGGGTGGACAGCTGGGCAAATGAACACCGTGGTCCGCGATAGATTCGGTAGACACCGTTTCACCGCTACATAAGGGAGAGGACCGCGCAAGCGACATCAAACTCGTAAATAGTCGGGAGACCGGAGTAATCTGGTTGCAACTGGTAGTAAGGGCGCGAGTGTCGGCCCGCCGGGTAACATACCTGGCTATCTCGCGGTAAGGTATTGGCCTCTTAAGGGCATGAGGCAGAGTTTAACGGTGGACTGTTTTGTCCTAAGTCTTCTGCGCTCACCTCACGGGAGACAGAATGATCGAATTTCATTAAGACATTGTGAGGTGACGGGTTCGCCCGTTGTAGTTGACAACCCAAGTTGTATGAATTACTGTAAGACAGCAAATGGTTCTCGTGCAGTTAGGCCGCTAAGATCGCTCGTTAAGTTGGGTCGTCCCAACTCACAGTTCAGCCCCCATCCGGTAGCCTCCCGTAGAAAGGTGAATCTGGTGAGGACTCCGTTTTCCTGCAACGACAGGTGGATCAGTTTACCCGGGTGATGTCCTATGGGTGCTGTTAGGCGTTTTGCGCATCGTGCGGCATCAGCCAATCGACTGTGAACTCTGACGAATAATCGTGGGGAAGGGAGGGGGGGGGGGGCTGGAAACGTCATATGTTTCTTAACCAGCGGGGGTGATTGTTGACCTAATGTCAGCTAGTCTTGAAACGAATTCCACCCAATCCCGAGTTGTAGACTGGCAAAGGACGCCACGGTTCTCGTTAAATTCGAACTGAATTACCGCCAACGACCAGAGGATGAAGAAATACTTCCAAATCTGGTAGTAAGGGCGTGAGGTCGGGCCGCTGGATTCGCATCAAAGTGCCTCATGGTAAGGCGTTGGACGCTTATGGACGTAGTTACACTGTGGACTGTATTAGTCCCTAAGTCTCTGCGTTCACTCCATGGGAGAATGAATGAAAGTATACTACTTTTGCTATCGTAGTCACTTGACACAATCGCTATCGAGTGGGGAAGGGGGAAGTTGGCGGGGGTGAGGGTGCGAGGATTGAAAGGGTTGGAGGGGCGATGTGAGGGGAGGGGGATTGTGGGTTGAGGGCGTTGGCGCGGGAGGGGCTGGGGGGGGGGGGGGGGTTGGGTCTGCTTAGCCAGAAAGTCTTGGGCGGACATACCGATTTTTATTTATGGTTTAGATTATGTACATTGGGATCACTGTGTACGCCCTTAGTTAAAAATTATATTTTTGTAGAGTTTCGTTTAAAATCAATAAATAACATAACAAGCAAATTTTATTCATAACTTTGTTCTTGAGTTTGAAGTCCAATAAATACTCTAAAATGATGCAATTTTTTTTAGACCATTATAAGAGTTCTTTCTTGAAGGGACTATTTTCTTAACTCATCAGAATTTGTCTTTTATCTTCATGGGCGTTCGTTTTAATAAAACATCGCTTAAAAAAATAATAAAGTCGTGAAATTAATCGTGTACTACAAACTGTAAGTAAACAAACGAACTATGAGTTATAGTATCAGATAAACATAGTACCATTGGTCGCTTCAACGACACGCTGTAACGAGTCAGCAAACCTATTACGAACGCTCTCGCGATATGAGGATAATGTCGCTAATATGCGTCATTAGGCGAACAAAAAATACCTTTTCACTTGAGCGAAAGTGAGGCGGTACCACGCTTGGAGTCGTCAACACTAGAATGTTCGATGTAAAGGGTTTCCTAGACGGTCAAAATAACTTGACAAGTACGCTGCTGGTCGAGCACGTAAATGTTTGACAAGTAATTTCGATCATCTAGGGAGCTCTTTGGGGATATTCGAGTGAATAAAGATGAAAACGTCTCAGTAATCGCGGGCCGTTAACGCGGTTATTATGGAATAGCTGTTGGCGAAGGATGCCAGATCTAATGCAAGTATGATATAATTCAGTAGCATTATAACAATTTGAATATGCTAGTAATGACGTAAGAGGTGCAAAAACCCACCATATTCATATTCATATTCATTTTATTAGTATACTGGTATACAAGACAGATACAGATTAACCCCTCCAATCGCGAAGTAAAAATTCAGCTGTCACTTACGCCGGCGACATTTTCGCGCGTAAATTCGGCGCAAGTAAATGACCTTGAGTAAAACGACTATAACTTGTAAACCACTATACGGATCATAAAAAGAATAACTGTAAAATGATCGCATTGAAATTTGAAATAAAAAACATTGTAAGATTATCTCGTGAAACAATTAAGATAATAATGAATAAATATTACAAAGTTGGCGAACTGAAAAGAAGTCGCCTATTCAATTAATTTAGATGTTTTTATCACAAAATACGTAAAATATGCAAAAATTGTAAATACAGTTATGTTCTTTATTAAATACTTTACCAAAACTTATATTTTGTTTTACTTATTTGCATACAAAAACATTTAGTTACTCAGCCAAGAAAAAATCGATGTATTCTCGTAAAATAAAAATTTTTCATTTTATTTTTGTGATTACTTGAAGTTGTTTTTTATATGAAATTCTTTCACAATAACTTTTCCACTATATCATTCTTCTTAGAAAACACACCAAAACTTTCAGCTTTGTCTGATATTACAGAAAAATCTAAACTTTTTTGAGTTAGCATTGTAAACTTGGTAACTTTGACGGAAACTTTGATAATACAAAAATGGTTAAGGATTTTCAAATAATATGTCTTATTATATGCTTATTACAGATCTAGTAACTAAATATTATACTCCAGAGAGTCACATTTCATAGAAAAACAATAAAAAAACCCAATCAAAATGTGGTAACGAGGAGCGGCGGATAAATGTCAAATTAGAAATCAAGTTGAATTGAGCAAAATATAGCCAATTTTGTGATTATATACGATGTAAATCAAATAATAGCTATTTCATAAGAGAATTAAACGAATATTACGTCATAATTCGCGATTTTTCGTCATAATTCGCGAAAAACAAACGAACATTTTTTGCAACGCTAAGTATGTCAAACTATTTTACTCGATAATTCGTGAAAAAAAGCAGATGAGCTGTCCCAAATCAGAAATTCTCTTTCGGAAACCTTCCTAGAATGCACATTACTTACGGTTTTGCAGGAAATAGCACAAAAATAACACAAAAATCACAAAATCACAGAACACGGACGATGAACAAACGCTCTGCGGCCACGCGGCAATGGCGCCGACCGCTGCGCCGGCGCGGCTTCGCCATACTGATGTTTATAAAATATTTATCGCCCGAGAGTCGTCGATTAGAGTTGGACCGTTTCATGTATTCGATATCGGTTACTTTAAATATGCGGAGAGGATCGCAATTCGAGTAATAAATCGCATTTTACGCAGCGCGGAGCGCCCTAACCAAAATTGATTAGCTCAAGTCTTAGCGTTTGTAAGCGTCAAACCAAAAATGATTAACTCAAATAGGAAGGGTTAACAAACATTCATACATATTAGCAAACAAACTTTTTTTTTATCGTAAAGAAAAGCTAAAATAAACAAAACAAAACGAAGGAAAAAACACAAGAATAATGTAAAAGGAAGAAATACAAGACAAAATTCAAAGAGATCATTAAATATTTTTGCCACCAAAGCATTTTAGACTTCACTCGAGTAATATTCCTCCAGTGAGTAAAACGCCTTATCTGTAATGTATCTCTTAAGGCGTCTCTTAAACACGTCAAGAGATTGCGCCTGCCTAATGTGCTCGCTGAGTTTGTTGTAAACCGCTGGGCCGGCGATATAGGCTAGCCTCTCCGACTTGGATAATGCATGACTTACCGAACGTAGCATGCTACGGGATCTTATTGGATACTGATGATGCACACCATTCACTTCAAAATCGGCTAGATTTCTGCGAACGAACAGCGCTACTTCCATTATATAAATGGACGGCAGCGTCATGATGCAGAGATCTCTAAACAGAGGCCTAGCTGGCGTATCAAGCGCCACACGCGCTATCGTGCGGACTGCATGCTTCTGCATAACGAAAGCCCTCTGCCGGTCGGCTGCTCGCCCCCATAACTCCGCGCCGTACGTTAACAGTGAATGAACGTATGCAAAGTAACACATGCGCAGCGCGGATAAATCGAGAAATGAAGCGATGCGATAGAGTGCATAGCACGCTCTTCCCAATTTATCACATAAAGCATCAATATGTAGGTGCCATCGTAAATCATTATCGATTACGAATCCCAAAAACTTTGTTGAAGATACCTGAGTTAATTCTTCGTTATTGACGGTCACATGTATTTCGGTTTTAGTAGGTCTAAGGCTGAAATACATTTAATTTTGTTAATGTTGAGTACCAGGCCATCAAAATAGTAAACAAAATAAATGCTGGAAAGGTTAACTACACTATCCGAAACCTCTCGAATCGCTAGGCATACAACACCCCTAATTTTGGCCAAAGGTTAAAAAGGCGAGAGGCTCCCGGGAAAATTTGTTCTCTTGACCATAGCAATATGGGGATGAGATTCGAACTGAAATGTAAGTGATTTTCGTCGATGTAGTTCTTTGTTGATTTAACGAGATATATTTTCGTGGGGATTTGAATATCGGCCCATAAGTCCCACCGGGATCGGGCGGATATAGCTACAGGCTGTTCGTTTTTTTTTGTAGGGAAATTGAAATCGATGTACGGCCAGACGCTAGCAACTTGGGCATATTTAATTTATTCTAGGTAGTCTTAGAATTTATAAAATCAGTCATAACTGCAAGATTACTTATTTCCATAAGTAGACCTCTGTAAATAAAAATGGCTCATCTATGACCCAGATCCTTAATAATGTTATAATGAAATTAGCTGACCTGTGCCCACTTCGTTGGGCGGTAAAACTTTTTACCTGTGATGAAATTATGAGTGTGGTTCGGTTAGTACTGAGTGCTATGATTTATTTCCTGACTGCCAAAAGAAGGGTTATATTTTTACTGCATATGTATGTATGTATTTGCATGCCAATTTGACTATAATACCGTTATTTGTGAGTGTCTTCTTGTTAGTGTCTTATTTGTGAGCGTATTATCTCTTTAACTATTTATGCAGTAAAAGGGAAAAGTCTTTTGTTTTAAACACTTAAGACGATAAATTTACTTATTTTGATAATAATTCATAATTATTGATAATATGACCAATAAACATGACCTAAATATTTAAATTATTTTTTTAATATAAAATACTATTTTTTGTGACATAAATATAAAAGTTAGACATATGCTGTCGCTGACTTTTTTGTAGGCATTATCAAGCTCTACAACTTTTCTCTAAATCTTATATCTCTCATCGTTAAAGCAGCGTTAGTTAGAAACGTTTTCGTTCGACCGCTTATTCTCCGACTTACTTTGCAAATCCGACTACCACGAAAAAGTCTTTTAATTTTTCGAATTAATATATAGCATATGACACTCACAAATAACGTGGCTTCCTATTGGTAAAAGAATTTTCAAAATCGGTTCTGTAGATTCAGAGATTACTTCCTACAACGTCACAAACTTTACCTCTTTATAGTATTAGTGTAGATAAATATATTTATCTAAATGAAAAAAAAGGCATTCATTGTTGCGTATCATTGGTTACATATGGCTGCGCTGCGGGTCATACATATGGGCTGCGGCTGAGATTTTTTTTTTAACAAATATTCACGCTCATTTTGAGTCCTCCACTGAGAAATACTATTCAAGTGCAGTTACTATAACTTAAGTGGATTGAGTTTTCAGAATATATACACAGATACTCGAATCACTGCGCTACCTCATCTGGGTTGTGAGTTACATTGAATGGAATGAACCGAAAGTATTATTTCTGTGATCAACCTATAAAAAATGCGATAGATGGCACTAATTATTTAATGTTTTTGTTGTTGTCGTTGGTTAAATGATGTTTATTTACCAATCAGTCTTTTACAAAAAAACATTCATTATCAATGTATTTCATAACGATTCATTAATTATTATCCATCATTATTATGTTAATAATATCATGACACGAAAATTTGCAGGTTCTACTAAAGGGCAGAGGAAACTTCCCTGCACCTCATGCGCGAGGCCCGCTGATGCGTAAAAGCTACACCCACTTGGGTGATCATTACATCCAACCTGAAGAGGTAAAACAATCTGGCGCCAAAAGCCTATTGCGGTTCTTAAATGACACGAGGCTTAGCACAGAACTAGAGTAGGTGGCGAACACAATAGGTCAGCAATGGTGGCAGTGTTACAAGGCTCATAAAGACCTTAGAAAAGCCCTACACAACAAATATATTTTTTAAATTATCATTATGATTATCAATGCATTATATCATCATTAACATTGTCAATGTATTTTATCAATCATTATCAGTGTATTTTATAACCATTTCTTAACAATTATACATATCCAAATAAGTTGCTATTTGTTTCGGCGGACAATGCTATCAGCGCCACCTGTCGCATATCGCCGGCGCAGAAGGGTTGCCAAATATACTAAGACATGAAGCAATCTAACATCTACATAATCAATAGTAATGAGTTATTAAGACAAGACGATGTATACGTTGTCAATATCAGCGAAATTTATATTCTGGTACACGTATATTTCTGTCTGATTTTTAAAGATATTTCACACGAATAATAGACAAAATTTTAACAAACAGAAAACCGACTACATTTAAATAATATTTGCAGCAGCCATGTCATGGTGAAATTTATAACGGGCTATCATAATTGAATACGTATACGAAATTTCGTGTCTGTGCTGTTAACCGTTGAGGAGTAGCCTCGTTGGAAGTCAACCCTGGATGCCGCAGTCCTGTCTTTGTGAAACTTAAAACGGGCGGTCGTAATTGAATAAATATTATACAAAATTTCGTGTCTGTGTTGTTGAGCGTTGAGGAGTCCTCTCGTTGGGATCCGACCCTGGGTGCAGCAGCCATGTCATGGTAAAACGTAGAACGAACTATTAGAATTGAATGCGTATACAAAATTTCTTGTCTGTGCTGTACACTGTTGAGGATTTCCCTCGTCGGGAGCCAACCCTGGGTGTGGAATCAGTTCATGCTGACTATAAAAATGCATTGTCATGAGAATTCAACCAACATGTACATGTTCCGATTTTCAACTTCATATGATAATATTTGAGGAGTTACCTCAATTTCTCATGGATCCCATCATCGGAACAAGATTTTGATAAAAATGTGACCAATCTGGAAGTATATCCTTTCGAAAAAAAATGCAAATCGGTTCATAAAAGACGGAGTGCTGAGGTAACAAACATTAACAAAAATATGCAACAGCACTAATATCCTCCTCCTTTTTTCGAAGTCGGTTAAAAAGAACATAAAATTGGTCCCTACGAATCTCCGTTTTTATAATAACGATCGCGAATAACGAGTATGCGGCGGAAACACAATATAGATCCTCAGATATATATATATATATATATATATATATATATATATATATATATATATATATATATATATATATATATATATATATATATATATATATATATATATATATATATATATATATATATATATATATATATATATATATTGTAACACGAGCCCCGTGTTTTCCTGCGGGTTTTCACTATTTTCACGCATTTTCTCACATTCGTATCGAAGCCGGCGCGCACGCATAGTTTTGACAGCTGAAGCGCCGAGTTCAGAAGCGAGCAACATTGCGGCGAGTGACGTAAAGAAGGACATCGCGTTGCCAGTACGACTATTGGATACGATTGCGAATCAAAATCATGAAAATGAAAAAGTCATAATTAGAGATTGAAGATGAGTCAATAAATCGTAGTTATTTGAGTAGTCGCCGAGTAAATTAATTCGTGCCTTTATACACTCAATTTCAGCATGATGCAGGAGGGAGCCGCTGCCTTCTAACGTTGGTTATCAAATATTAATGAATTCAGGGAATGACCGGGATAAATAAGATATGTTTTCAATAGTGGTAAAATTCCTTTATTTTAATAAAATACATACACGCAATATTAAGCGCTATTAATAATTCCGGAAATTAGCGTTGAGATGTACGCGGGAAAATCCGATAGGCAAACCCTCATCTAGGCGGAATATTCTCGAAATCGACCGCCCTTGCTAGAACTCCGCCCATTCGAATTCGAGAAATCGTGCGAGCCAGACAAAGTCCCGGAGAAGTCCAGAACTTATAGATAGGACCTCAATATTTTCTCCGGGACTTTTGCAGGCGCGAATATCAGTCGCCCTACTTGCGGTGAATCCTGTAGCGCCGCCCATATTCTCCATCGAACCGCCCTCAAGCAGGAACGGCGCTCGGGAGATCCTTCAGCCCCGACTCCACATCAGCCGCGGCAGAGCTCCAGGCAGTCGTCGGGGGGAATTGTACGATCGCGCGGCCGGCAATACTACCGTACGATAGCCGGCGCATCGTACCACCAGCCTACCTGCTCGACACCGGTGTGCCGTCGCGACCAGCCGTCCGCCGAAGACGATCGAGCGATCCCGAAGCCATTCGCGTGATCCAGGCTGTCCAACCATACCCGATCCGGAGTGATGCCAACCGTCCCAAGCCAACCGCGAATATCGGCGGGGTTCTATAATTATAGTTCAAGCTAGGGGCCGACCCGAGATAAAGTCTCATTGCTATTCGTATAAATTTGCTACATTGATATTTCTGACTATTTGATAATTTTCCTCACATTTGACTATTTGATTATATGATTCTTATTATTCTACGTATTTGTATTTTTGAATGTTTTCGATTTAATAAATTATAATTCAGGGTAATTAACCAATAGTATAGGTGATAATAACTGAATAATAAAGGCCCTTGTTGGTAATTGAAAATTTATATCTCTTTCTCTCTTTTTAATAACACAAAAACCTGTAACCCTATATCTTTCAAATATTTCCCAAGACTATATAAAGCCACATAAAATATAGGTTACAATATATATATATATATCGACAAAAAAAAGGAATGGGCTCTCTTAGTTACTTTCAAAAATACGACACTCGTTTATTTTGTGGGTAACTGTTCGAAGACTTTTTCATAGTAGTGTATATATATATATATATATATATATATATATATATATATATATATATATATATATATATATATATATATATATATATATATATATATATATATATATATATATATATATATATATATATATATATATATATATATATATATATATATATATATATATATATATATATATATATATATATATATAAAATTTATTTTTCAGAAAACTTACAGCATTTTAAACATATTATTAAGACATATTATGCAAAAGTAACTCCAATAAAAAGTCTTCATAATTAGACTAGACTTATTGTTACAGCGCAAGACGACATGTGAACAAAATACAGTTTTTACGTAATAGGTAGATTTCGAGGAATGAGTAAGATGTAAGTCTAAGGGCTCTATATTTTGATTTTAAGTACGACTATGTCGTCTATAATATTTATGACTATGTCGTCTAAGAAATCCTACCACAGAAGGCACGAGAAATGTTTCGCATTAACGCACACCCTAGGAGGTATGCGGAAAAATGCGAAATAAATCATAACAGCCTGTATTTGTACGCCCACGGGTAAGCAATTTACGTGTTGATAAAAGATGCCCCCTACATATACAAACACCCTGAATATACAGATGGGGCCGGTCGAGGAGTATTTTCCAGGAAATATGGCACTGCGCCCCCTTCTCACTTTTACCCAACGGACCCGACTATCCGGTATGAATGTCAATGATAAATCTTGATACAAACGACGCCCTAAGATATATTTCCCAATAGCCAATACATGGCGGGTGTGCATGTGGATCTGTGAGCGTACAGTTATTAATGTGTATGCTGTTATCAATAAAGTACTACTGTTTTGCCCACCGCTGGCCGGTTGTTTCGCACCCCGGACTGTAAATAGGGTGCATCGGCACACAACCCCGGGTGGATCTACGATTTTTCCGAGCCAGGCAAAAGCTTGACATTATCACCTCCCTATAGCATTTGAGATAAATGATAAGAAAAAAACATACAAAACAAATATACTGGATGGATTCTTTGTAACCGTGGACAATAACCTTTAAATAAATTTGTACTCTTCATTACCTATTTGCAAAATGTTTGTAAGAGAAGTCCTACAAAATTCTAATCCTCACAAGGTAAGACTGGAAGAATCCGCATTGGCTATAAAGCCACAATACAGACGCCTGGTTCACCGACAGATCAGGAACAAATAGACGTTTTGGGGCAGGCGTGAACGGACCCAAAACCAACCACAAAATCAGCATCCCTCTTGGACAATATCCCACGGTTTTCCAAGCCAAGGTGTTTGCCATTTGGAATGCATAAAACTCCAAAGTCGACTTGAGGTAAAAAATTGAAAAATCCGTTTCTGATCTGACAGCAGAGCAGCATTGAACGCTCTGGATTAAGCAACCACAGAATCTTCTGTGGTCTGGAACTGTATGGAAGAGCTCAACAAATTGGGAAAACCAACAAAATCAATTTAATATGGACACCGGGCAATCAAGGCATACCCGGCAACGAAGAGGCCGACAGACTGGCAAAACTGGGCACACTGGAATGCCCGGCGGAGCCAGTTGTTAGGGTCCTTTCCGTCATAGGTAAGAAAATCATCTGGGATTGCTTGGAGCAGGAACATCAGGAATCCTGAAAACTGACCCAAGAATGTCGCTAGGCTAAAACTATCATAGAGTAACCACTTACTAAGAAAACCAAGGCCATACTTGACATAAGCAAGAAGAAACTTAAAACCACTATCAGTCGTCTCACCGGACACACGACCCAATTTATTTATTTGTTGTGTGGGGCTTTTCTAAGGTCTTTATGAGCCTTGTAACACTGCGAACATTACTGATCTATTGTGTTCGCCACCTACTATATTTCTGCGCTAAGCCTCGTGTCATTTAAGAACCACAACAGATTGTTTTACCTCCTCAGTTTGGAGGTAATGACCACCCAAGTGGGTGTATCGTTTACGTATTAGCGGGCCACACTCGCACATGAGATGCTAGGGATTTTCCTCTGCCTCTTGGCAGAACCTGTACTTTATCGTATCCCGGAGCTTAAGGTTGTACATATGTCTGTTCAGGCCCCAACGCCTCGTGAGCGCCCTCATCAGTATGCGTAGATTGTTCCTATTTAGCGATAAGGCCTCACGGGCAGTCTTACGGTCGTAAGCCTTAATTATCGTTTTGGAATGATTCAACCCTGGCGTGTTGTTCCAGTGGTTGACTAATTGTTCTAAACATATTTTTTTGAGAATTAGGTTTGCAATACTTTTTGGTACGCCACAGCTAGGTTCAGGGCCGTATGAGGTTCCCTTTGCTCCCGTCTTAGCAATTTCGTCAGATTATTCACACACGACCTTTAGAGCACATCTTTTCAACATTTGTTTGACCGAGAGCAAGGACTGCCGAATATGTGGCGAAGAACCTGAGGGACAGCATACACATCGTTGGTCGCTGCCCAGGCCTCGCCGCAAAAAGACACAGTTTACTGGGACGATCCTTTCTCGAACCCAGTGAGTTACCAAACTTGAAGATCAGTGATCTGCTTGGACTGGTAAGCAGTATCGGGATACTAGCAGACCAATGACCCAACCACAAAATGGGTAGTTACAAAAGATCTTATAGATCCAGGTGACATCAAGGGCTGGAAACAGTCCCCCACTCCGTTTACTACAACTACTACATATTGGCTAATAACGTTCCTTATATGTGGCATACACAATATATACATCAAATATTACTATTTATATTTGTTGCAGAATTAAACGTCGGGCTTTTCTTTCCGTTAAAGAATCTTTTCCAAATCAACGAATAATTATCGTGACACTTTTGACAGAGTAGCTGTTATTAAAGAAATCTAAGGCTTATTACTCGTACGCCTAATCAGTCACCTAGCAGCTCTTATGGCACTAGCCTCGAATACCATTAATTCAAAGCTAGTGCAAAACTGCATATCACTACTGAATTCCCTGGGCGAAAAGAACAGGGTAATTCTACGTTGGGTTCTCGCCCATGCAGGGTTCGAGGAAAATGAAAAAGCCGACGAACTTGCTAAGACGGGAGCAAAGGGAACGTTATACGGCCCCGAACCTTGCTGTGGCGTACCAAAAAGCCTTGCAAACCTGAACGCTCAAACAAATGTGTTTAGAGCAATCCGTCAACCACAGGAACAACACGCCAGGGTTAAATCATTCCAAAGCGCTTATTAAGGCTTACGACCGTAAGACAACCTGTGAGGCCTTATCGCTAAATAGGAACAATCAACGCATACTGGTGAGGGCGCTTACGGGGCATTGTGGCCTGAACAGACATATGTAAAACCTTAAGCTCCGGGATACGATAAAGTACAGGTTCTGCCAAGAGGCAAAGGAAACTCCCCAGCACCTTATGTGCGAGTGTGGCCCGCTGATGCGTAAAACATAAACCCACTTGGGTAGTCATTACCTCCGACCTGAGGAGGTAAAACAATCTGGCGCTAAAAGCCTGCTGCGGTTCTTAAATGACACGAGACTTAGCGTAGAACTATAGTAGGTGGCGAACACAATAGATCAGCAATGGTCGCAGTATTACAAGCTCATAAAGACTTTAGAAAAGCCCCACTTAACAAATAAAAAATAAAAAAAACAGTCACCTAAATACTGACCGTTTGCTTGACCTTCGGCCGTTCGGGTATATTCGGCTCCGCTCATGTAGCCCCGTCCCCTTGTGTCTATGGGGAGGAATTTTTCTAGGCGCGATAGGAATCCTTCTGGAACAGACATCACACAAACTGCACACACGTCCAAAAATCAACTTACGATTCGTTCTGTAAGCAAATAACCAATTGATAATACGACGCTTTAGTGATTAGGCATTTTTTATTTTTTATATGAGATCTTATTATATGAGAGCAAGGGATCATCGCGCGTACTCTTTGACACTCGGGATGACATAGCGATTTTAACATTACACTTCTTCTGTGTGGACAGTCATGATAAGCCAGTGTTTATCTCTATATTCGAATATTTTTGGTTTTAAATCTCATCTTGTTATTGGCAGGTTATTATGAGGCCAATTACACAAATGAATTTTGAACCAGAGTCAAACGGATTTCAATATTTATTTATTTCTGTTTTATTATTTATTTTTTATATTATTGTCATCATGTAAAGCCAGCTTTAATTACCGTTAAAATCTGGTGTCGCCGATGAAATTTAATGCCACAACAGTAATTACCTCTTAAATCCAGTATGTAGTACATCTAAAGCCGGGTGTGCGTAAACAGTGGCCCATTCCAGCCTATTGAGCTAACTCCCCTAATCAAAGGGCTTAGCCCCAGGAATGTAATGGAGCGTTCGTTTTCCAAATCGGCCTACAAAGCGACGCAACGCTCGCGTTTAATTAACTTTTTACGAGAACTTGTGTCGAATACATTCATGCGATAATTATGTTTCAGCATTTGTTTGTTTTTCCAGGGGATCAGCGAATTTGTGAATTGATACAAAGGAGAGAACGACTAGGTGGAGTTTGATTACAGTTTTGTTTGCTTTCGATCTTAAGGGAAATCGTATTTTTAACTGTAGCATTATCGGAATTGCCGCGCTTGGATTAAAAGCTGGGGATTTAGTGCGATCTGGGGATTTAGGCGCGGTAACAGAGTTAGTACCTCGTCTGGAAAGCTCCAGATCCCGGGTCTGTATTCAGTATCCAGTATTCAATTTATTCATTCCGAATCCTACTACTATTATAAACGCGAGAGTTTGTAAGAATGTATGTATGGATGTTTGTTACTCTTTCACGCAAAAACTACTGAATGAATTTTGATGAAACTTTACAACAATATAGCTTACACATCAGAATAACACATAGGCTATAATTTATAAAGATTTAGTGTGAATTATCCAAAATATAACGATAAGTGTCAAGTAAGTAGGAAAAAAATCTGCCATCTGCGAGCTATTCTGGCGTGCGCCGCAAAAACCGTTGGAGTTACACATATATAATGTATAATGATATAGTTACACATATATAATGTAGGATGGACCGATTTTCATGATTTTTAATTTGTTGTATTTGTCTCTGTCCTGAATAGCATAATAATATAAAAACATTGAAAAATTGACGAAAATATAAAATACTTTCTATTATCATTATCACAATTTTCCATCACCACGCGGGTGAAACCGTGGGGCGCAGCTAGCCTACTACTATATAAACGCGAAAGTTTGTAAGAATGTATGTATGGATGTTTGTTACTCTTTCACGCAAAAACTACTGAAGAGATTTTGATGAAACTTTACAATAATATAGCTTACACATCAGAATAACATATAGGCTAGAATTTATAAAGATATATAGTTTTCTATCATCATTATCACAATTTTCGATCACCACGTGGGTGAAACCGCGGGGGCGCAGCTAGTATACAATAAAAGCAAAAATAATCAATTAAAGCTAGTTATTGCATATTAGAATTCGTCAGTTGCTAGTAATTTATTGATATAAATATAAAACTAATCAAACAGAAATATTATTTTAGCAGTAGCGTTGACTAAAGTCGGCTTTACACGGTAGGCAAATAATAAATTGAAAAAGCAGAACTGATTCCATATACATGGGTAAATCATATACAATAAATAATTACTATAAAATATTATTAGTCATCTTAGGCAATCTATACAAAAATAATCACACAATAGAAAATATCAAAACAATATTGGAAAACAACGAATGTAGATGGTTAGGTATGTTACGGTAAACATTGAAATCTACACACATAATCAATATTAAATTCATAATATTACCATTTTCTTTGTTGTTGTTGACAAATGACGTATTTTGTTTTTTTATAAAATTAAGCAACAAACCGTAAATGATGTAGCAGAAAGTTACATATTAATGTTTATCCCATTTAAAAGAATTGGCATGCTCAAAAAAGTCATCCAGCCTATAGAAAGCATGTGTGGATTGCAGCTTTTGTAAAATAAACCTTTCAAAGGCCTTTGTTTCCATCTTTCTTGTGGAGAGTGGTAGCTGGTTATAGAGCTTGAAGCTCAAATATCCAAAGGACTTTTGTGTTTGCGTAAGGCGTACTTTAGGCAGGACAACATCATCACGTCGGCGTGTATTCTGGGAGTTCATATTCCCGTTTACTCCTTGGTCGTTTATATTAGACTAGCTGACCCGACAGACGTTGTCCTGTCCAAATTTCAATATTTTTTCTCAACAAAAGTAGGCGAGTAGTACTCTCAAATTCCTACAGAGAGCGCTCGATATGTAATCCTTAATTTTAACCCAAAAAATGCAGTAAATGGCTAATGTTATCTCGATTTAACATTCGTGATGATGGAATAATTTATTTTGATAATGATTCATATTTTATTGCTAATAAATTTTCTTAAACAAAAGCCGGCATACGAAGTTGTACTCGCGAATTCCAACAGAGAGTGCTTAATTTTTGATATAATGTGCAAAGGAAAAATATCGAACAATATCCCTTATACTAGGCTCAGACAAACAGAAAGCGAACTGTCCGCGCGGACTGTCCGCGGGCGAAATGTCCGCAGTCCGCCGCGGACTAAGTGGTCAAATAGAACGCGAAAAATAACAGCGAACCAGTGCGAATTCTTTCTTCATCAAGTAATTATCATGTCTAGCGGTTCGTCTGACGAAGAAGAATTGCTTCTTTTGTTAGCTGTGAGTTTAGCAACAAGACGAAAAAGGAAATGGGTATGTCATAGTAATAGTGGATTTTTTTACGGGCATTATATGGTTATATTATAATGACTTATTTTACACATTGACTTAACAGGTACACGAGATAAATGAAAAAAGAAAGGAGTGCGGTGAATTTCATCGACTCTGCTGTGAATTAAGTTCATTCGAAGACCGCTTCTTCACGTATTTTCGAATGTCTCAAGAACTGTTTGAAAATTTACACACTCTTCTTCGACCGAAGATAACAAAATTGACCACTAACTGGAGGAAACCCATTCCGACTAAGGAAAGATTAGCGATCTGCTTGAGGTAAGTGAAAATATTTTTTCTCAAAATAATTGTTATTGTTCGTTTGGATTTTTTAAATTAATATTTTACACTAGTAAGAACAACATATAAATTTAAATTTTTTTTTTAATTGACACAAAATGTTTTCTCAATTTGTTCACAAGGAATGTTTTTTTTTATTTCTCGCTGCTCTCCTGTTGTTCCATTTCTCTTCCTAAGAATGTTTCGAACCAACTTGCTGATGTCATTGCTGATTCAGGGAGAGCAACACTTCGTGGCTGGTTTGCGCTTTGCAGATGAGTGTAATTCACTTCTTCGGAGGAATGATCAGAGTCGCTGGAATTTTGCCACGATACATTTCTGGGAGAAAATAGAGCTGGATTTTGACGTATATCAGCAAGTTCAGCGCGACCAAACATTTGGGCCAACTCCATTTTCAAAACGGCTTGTGTTGTAGGTGACAACTTTTTAAACGTAACTGCGTAACCCAAAAAAAGATGGTCAATATGGTCGAGGTGGGTTTTATTAGTTTTGTTGTCCGTTTTATTCTGTAGATAATGTAAAATTTTATCCACACCGCCTTCGTGTTGGTTTTTACGAGTCTTGAGTTTTTTGGTAGGCGGTGGCATTAAAGAATCGTCGTCGGTCACAGAGCCACTATTGTCTGTGTCCTCGTCTACTTCAACAACATCCGTTTCAATTGACTCAGGTACATTTGACATAGTTTGCCGTGGAGTAACACTATCTTTTAGGAACTCCAAATGTGTAGCCCAGGGCCAATTTTTGAACTTCTTCTCTGAACCAGTAGCTCCCTTTAAATACTTGAGATACTTTACATACGAATCCCTGAAGTTTTTCCATTTGAGTTTTACGGCATCAACTGTAACAAACAATATAAGTCATTCATCTATAATCTATATGAATACATTTTAGAATTTTGAAGGAAACATTTTTTAAAAAGTAAACAAAAAATAGTAATACAACAACACCCCAGCAACTTTTATGCATAAATGATTGTTACTATGGTTTTTAATGTAATTGTTATATGTTGTCATTGTTTCAGGTATTTGGCAACAGGCGATTCCCATCACACTATTGCCTTCTCCTTCAGAGTTGGACGAACTACTGTTTCCAGCATAATTAAACAAGTTTGTATGGAGATTTGGAATACTCTACAGCCACTATATTTGCCCAACCCAACGGAGGAAGTTTGGAGGAAATCCGAAATTGGATTTCGAGAACGATGGAACTATCCGAACTGCATTGGGAGCATAGATGGAAAACACGTGCGAATTAAATGCCCTAATAATAGTGGTTCAAATTACTTTTGTTATAAAAACTATTTCTCGATTGTTCTGTTAGCAATAGTGGACCCTTACTACAACTTTACTGTTGTTGATATTGGTAGTTATGGGCGGCACAGTGATAGTGCTATCTTCCAAAATTCATCCTTCTATCGCGATTTTGTTGATAAGGAAACAATTTGTCTGCCTCCAAAGCCATTACCTGGGACAGATACCCCCGTCCCTCATGTGTTTATAGGTGATGAAGGGTTCAAGCTAGAAACCTATTTAATGCGTCCTTTTCCAAGAAGTACAGTCGTTGATAATATAGAAAAATTGACGTACAATAAACGACATTGCAGAGCTCGACGTGTCGTTGAAAATGCCTTCGGCATTTTAGCTCAAAAGTGGCGTATATTTTTTAGACCTATCGAGGGTGATGTTGATACTACTGTACACATTGTAAAGGCTACTTGCTGTCTCCATAATTATATTAGAGCACATCAGAACGCAACAGCAAACGAGGAACAAGACGAAGGCCCTCCAAATCACCTTATCAATGCTTTCTCAACCACTGCTCGATCGAGAGAAAGGTCAAATACAGATGCCTATGCAGTACGAAACCATTTCGTTCGTTACTTCAACAATGTAAATTAAAAATAAGTGAAAGGTAAAGGTAAATTCATTAATTATGATTTAGCCTTTATCTTTAACATACTTATTAATGTACTGTTTTCATATCTGAATACTTTTTATTTGAATTTTTAATAAAAATGGCACACACAAAATAATTATTTTATTAATAAATTCTTTGAAAAAATACTTACTGCTTTGATCAAGTTTATCCGCAATATTTTTCCACGCTTCTGCTTTCTTAACACTATCTTTGTAATCAGGATGACGCAAGTCATACAAGAAACTGCACTCCCTCACTAGATCAATCAATTTTTCATTAGTTTCGTTCATTTTTATTACCAATCCGCGCGCGAACTCTGTAAAAATTGCAACCGGTTCGCTGTCCGCCGCGAACTGAAGTAATCCGCTGCGGTAGGCCGCCTTCTATTTGACTAGGATGATGCAATATTACGCAATACAAAGTTCGCGGCCGTAGCGCGGCCCAGTCCGCGCGGACAGTCCGCTTTCTGTTTGTAAGGGCCTTAACACCTAAAAACGCAGTAATTGGCTAATTTTAACAACATTTAAGAGGGTGCTGCACGAAATTTCTCAAATTAGGGTCTAGCGTTTTAGTTATTGCGCTAAAACTACGCTAATAAAAGCAGTGACAAAAAACACTCGTTTTTATCAATAAGTCATTTATAAGGTGAGATAATAAATTTGGCAATAGTTTGCGTAGTTTTTTCTAAAAACACCCGAGAAAATATACAAAAATGGACGCGGGGTTTTAGTCCTCACTGGGAAAATAATAACTAATTTGAATTACAAATTATTATAACAGAAAGTTAAATGACATATCTTCACTATAAAATATTTAAATTTCAATTATTGTAATAGGATTTTATACAATAAATCCCAGAACATCAGGTATCAGATTCTCCATACATTTTTTGTATGGGCGAGCCGCGTTAATAAATACACAGGCGCGCTATAAAATAGATTCACTTCCCTGCTGCTATTCGAAGTGAGAGCACGTCTTTATCGGTTAGCTCTTATCAGTTCCCGCTCACGTAATATTTTATTCTTCTACACCGCAGTCCGCGTCGTCACGCATCGTCACGAAAAGCAAACAGCAGTAAGTATTTTATTTTTTATATTTGTTTTTTTTTAATGGATGTTTATGGCATCTTTGTTATAACTTATTATATTACTGTACATGTATTTTAGTTAATGGGGAACCGCAAGAAAACATATTTCGTTTTTTGAGAAATGCTATAGAATCAGCGTGAAATTTCAGTCTAAAGACATGAGAAAGCGATGTTGTTTTCAGTTCGAGATATAAGAAAATGAGATAGTTTTAAACGCCAAGATTCGATCAGCGCTCATTATATAAAAAATAGATCGACTCCAATAAGCGTAAAACAATTGAAAATATTTTCTGAAGGGACCACTATTCGAAACTTGTAATCTCGAATAGTTTAGTTAATTTGCGCGAAAAACCTGAAATTCAATAAAAAAATACTGAAAGACGCATAAAACATGTACAGGTAGAATATTGATTTTGAATATTGATTTTGAAAAGCAGTTTCGCCATCAGGAGTGAGCAACGAAGGACATTTCGGCATGCAGATGTAACATTTTCGTAAGTTGAAAATAAGGGGTTGGCTGTAAGATATATAGCTTACAAAGAGCATTGATAGGATATGCACTGATTTAAGGTTGCGACACGTCATTTAAACCAGAAAAAGCACGGGAATTTTAAAATCAAATAGTCTTTGAAAATATTCAAAACTATAGAATACTTAGAAATATTTTGAAACCATAGAAAATTAAAATAATTTGAAAATCAATTTAAAATCTAATAGTTTTTGAAAATATTCAAAACTATAGAATACTTTGAAATATTTTGAAACCAAAGAAAAATAAAATAATTTAAAATCATTTTAAAATCAAATAGTCTTTGAAAATATTCAAAACAACAAAATACTTAGAAATATTTTAAAACCATAGAAAAATCAAATCCTTTGAAAAACATTTTAAAATCAAATAGGCTTTGAAAATGTTCAATATCATAGATATTCAATAGTATATTGTTGAATAGATATTCAATAATTCAATATCATAGATATTCAATAGTATGTTCAAGAGTTTAAAAAAAATTGAAACTTGAGATTTTTTATTTTTCTTTTATTTTAACTTCATCTCATACATTGTTCACCTTGATCGATCAGTAGAAAATTTACATCTCATCATTGCGTCACATCACAAAAAACAATTTTCAATCACATTAATTTTCAATCGCTACGTTACATTATTTAAAATATTAAATTTAAAATTATCGCAGAGTTCGGAAGACCACCAAGGGGCCGCGAAACCACAGCGGGGTTTCTTCCGCCCTACTACGGCATCACACGACACACAAGTCCTCTGCGGTACTACTAGAAGGCGATGGAAAGGCCTCAAGATTCTCGCAGAGGACTTCACCAAACCGGTCCCAGTTAATGTCGCCGGTTCGGTATCGCCACTCGGATTGTGGCGTGGGGGGAACGCGACGGCCGATGCCAAATGTCACCAGTCTGCGGTCCGAAGAAGAAAGGTGCTCGTGAACTTTCCAATTGTTCATCCAACGGGCGAATCCCGGGGAGCACAGAGTCAAATCCACAAAACTCCTCTTCGAGACTGTTTAAAAGTGGCATTCATTAATTTATTTCTTTATTAATTTTAATTACATATTTGAAGTTGTTCAAAAATATATAATCACATTAAGCCGCGAAATCTATCTGTACCTCCTTTCCGTCGGAAGTAGTTTATTTATAAAGGTTACTGCTTTTTGAAATAATAAAATTTTTGGTGTAGCTATTTATACCTATAATAATTACTTTTTTTTTATCCTTCTCGACATACATTTTATCCTCGTACTGATGAGAATAACAATGATATAATTGTTTTAAGCATTATCCATTTGTATTTCTTTACTCAGAATCATGAAGTATCTGCTAAACTGATAGTGGAAGCGGTTCGTTTCATATTTTGAAAGAATACTGTAAATTGTGATAAAAGCAAATCCTTTTGCACACGTGTGTTCATTAGACTAAAATAGTCGATTTGACCTGCCGCTCCGACAATTTGGCCCAGCGGACTCGAAATGGCGGCAATTTTCCAAGATGGCCGGTAATAAACCAAAATGATTATTCTCGTGCTGATTTTTAAGACCCAAGGGTCATTTTCGGTTATTTTGGCGTCGTACATTTCAAATATGATGCTGAAAATATAAACATAAATAAATATAAATAAATAATTCCTTACAAACAAGGTAGAATGTGTACAATCATTTATATATAGTGTAGTATAAAACGGCCACGGTACGTTTATTTTGACCAGTTCTGATGATGATACCAAGTACAAAAGTTTAAGTTTTCTGGCCAAATATGTTCAAATCGGTTCAAAATACGTTCAAAGGTTGTTCAAAACACATGTAGTCGTCATATTTGAGCCAGCGACTACAAATTCGAAGTCAAAGATCCATTCACATATTCTATATATAGTTCAAATTTTCCATATTTTTTCGGTAGCAAATTTCAGAAATTACTTACAGCATACACAAAAATATTCTTTCGTTTGACTTTTTTGACAGTTTTGACTTTAGATTCGTCTTTTCCAGTGAGCAAGTACTCGAAAAAGACGCGTATAACATAACGGTAACGTGAAAGTAAATACTCGTTAAAAATGTTTATAATCCTGTTCAAAATTAACTAAAGTTATTGCCATATTTGAAATATACGACCCCAAAATAGCCGAATAGGCCCATGGGTCATTAAAATCAGCATGAGAAAAATCATTTTGGTTTATTATCGACCATCTTAAAAAACGGCCGCTATTTTGAGTCCGCTGGGCCAAATATCGGCGAACGGCGGGTCAAATCGACTATTTTGGTCTAATAAATACGTGTGCAAAAGGATTTGCTTTTATCACAATTTGCAGTTTTTGTTATTTGCAATTTGCTATGAGCAATAAAATGATAAAATGCGTTTTACTTCGCTTTGGCGGGCGACCGTCTGTTCAGCATTATCAATGTATGCGATTTACTCATGCGTGGCCGCTGCCGGCAAGCGTAAATTACCTACATTTGTGTAACGGCATAGGCTCAGGACCCTCTTAAATTATGATTGTAAAATTTGACATTTTCCTCAGTATTGTGAAATGCTTTTATGGAATGAATAAATGATGATGATGATGATGATGATGATGATATATTATTATTTTTTTTAATAAAAATATAAATGATTTTTTAGTGCGCTTTTTCTTTGATTTCTCGCTCCTTCTTTTTTTGTTTCCTGTAAACAGAACTCATTAAATAGCAGCGGAAAAACCAAGTCCAAATATAAGCTGCCGATATAACACGGCCGTCAGCGAATGACGAAATGTGTCATTTATACTCGCCAAATGTGTTCATAATATATTTTATATTATCGGAGCGCCATATTCGCCATTTCACGAATAATGAACACAAAATATTCTTTTTCCAAAGCAATTTATGACGCATTTATTGAAAGATATAAATATTAAAATGGCGGAAGGTAAAAAGGAATGATTTACTGGCCCTGTTCGGCTTGAATATTTTACTTGCAATTTATCATAGATCGTCGGCGGAAAATCGGCGATGATAACGGGTACAAATTAGGGTTACAAAGTACCCGCGACCTTTTTCAGATGACAATCATAATTTACCCTAACAAATTTGGCCCTCAACAGGGCAACACCTTCCATGAGGTGTGCTTGTACGATGTCATTAGTATAATAATTTAAATAAACCTAAAGTTTATATTATATATAGGCAAAAAATATATAGTTTAAGCACGTCATTTCTAATAACTCCCTAAAAATGGTTTACATGGCCATATGTCAGGGTTTATGGGTGCACGGAATAATAGCGTGGTGAGCATGTGCAAAATCTGTCTTGGATCCTCTAGTAAAGCCCAAAAGCTTTATTGAGGGTAATCAATAGAAGGCCCCCAAGATATGATTCTAACATGCTTTTCCAAGAAAGTAAGGTGATAGATATACGCCAGCTGTTTGTGAAACAGACACTTATGTTTTACCATCGAACCCTAGATAAACGACCACGAAGCCAGCAACACAGAACTACAAGAGCATCTGCAAGCTTGAATTATGCCGTTCCCCGAGTTAATTCATCATTTGCCTAAAGGCAACTAAACTTTATCGCACCCAAATATTCAACCGTCTTGATGACGACACAAAAAAATTGAAAGTACCTTTTTATTCAATAAAAAAATAAAAAAATAGCTTCTTGACGATATAGGTCGTTCAAGGACAGAGAATGATCTTCAGCAAATCATCTCTTAGAAATAATATACCTGCATAAATGTGATATAAGATAATAAACATAATGTAACATATATGTGTATGTGTGTATGTATGTGTATGTATATGTATATATGTGTATATTTATATGTGTGTGTATAAGTGTACGTGTCCTAAGTCAGTTATGCTTCTCCACCCAAGTCTGAAAATAAATCGTATGCCCAGATACAGGCTATACTCGGCCTAGTTGGGCATGCGCTGCGCATGGTCATGTGAATGTGGGTCGTCGTTTACTTCGCACCATTACTTAGTATGACCATTTTATGAATTTCGCATGTTATATTTAAAATAAATAAATAAATCAGTCAAATAAATAAATCTAAAAACATTATTTAATGCAAAGATTAGGATAAGGTTTACATGAATGAAAATAAAAAATCAATTAATAATTAGTTTTTGTCCGAGTTATTAACATATTCATATCGTTGGTGAACTGGTAATATGTCTTTACGAAGGTTTCCGCCATGTCTTTTTAAATCGCTTTCACAGGAAATAAGCATTTTAGAATTCTGAAAAAAAAAGAAAGTAATGAGTGGCTTTATCAAAAAATATATTTTATTCGCAATAAAATAAATACGATAATATCACCTCACTTTCTTTTCCGACTTTCTCGACAAGTAGCCAAGGACTAATTACATCTAAATATTAGTTTCATAAAGAAAATCGATTACCGCCATTTCTCGGCCGGCTGACGAACCTGGTTGGGTTTCGTTGCGTCTTGGGCGTAGGGGTTCGCTTTCTTGGCTAAGCGCCCATAGACGGAGTTTATATTTGTGGAAAATGTATGGCGGAATTTAAATATTATTAGAGTAGCTTTTATAAGAGGTATTTCAACCTTTCGAGATTGAAATATGAGTACTGCGCAAATTGGTGGAACGATTCAACTACGACCTTTTCAACTCTTGCCATTACGAAATGACGCCTGTATGCCAAATTACAGTTCAATCGGATGACGCGTTTGGACGGGCCATCGTGGAGGAATACATAAACTTATAGACGCACAGCCAGACAGACGCACAGACAGGGAGAGTCAAAATCGATATGTCCGTCTCCACCGGAAAAAAAATTACCGCGTTCACAATACTTTTCTTTCTCGTCGGTTGGTGGGACGGGAAATTAAAAAAATTGTGCAATTGGAAAAAAATGAGGGAAATTGAAAAATTACCAAAGTCTTGTCAAATTACCAAAACCTCAAAAATATGAAATCCCTGAGAGTCTTTATATGTAAGCCTCTCTAAAAAGTTTAAAACCCGGTTCAGCTGCAATATTTTTCACTGTGCTAACATTTTATAGAAGCATAATTAGTAAATAAAGAATTACATTTATGATATCAATACATTATTCTTGCTAAAACTTCTACACTCTAGCCCAGGAGTTCCCAAACTTATTGACCCCGCGACCCACTTTTTAAAATCACAGCATTTAGCGACCCAGCGAGAACTTTTTCGGAAAAGTTAGTGAGTGTTTTGATTTAAAAAATAAACATTTCATTTGTAAGTATCATAAGTAAGTCTTTATTTTGTAAGAAATTGTAATGTACGACAACATAAAAAATGGAAACTATGAAATACGTTTACATACCTACCTACTTACTTTGAAAATCATAGGGCGACCCAACGACGAAATAATTAAGCTTGCTTTCGATTTTTCAAAATTACTGCTTCTTTTTCAACTTTAATGCGAGATATTTTTAAGCCCAGAGAATTTGACCAATCTAGCTTTTTCCTGTACTTTGTCTTTATTTTTGTCATAGCAGAAAAACCTACTTCACACAAATACGACGTTGTGAATGGGAGTAGAACTTTTACTACCTCAGCATAAATGTGCGGATGTGTAGCGTTGGCAATTGTGTCAAGCGTTGGCAATTGAATGTACTCTTCAAGTAGGTATCTTCTAACAAGTCAAATAACTCTTCATCGGCATTAGTTGACAGTCCAGTTTCAAGGTTGCAAGTTTTATATTCTATTATTTTCAAGTGTTATCTTTATTTTATTTATTTATTTAATTTTATTATATTGTCTGTAGGTATCCTAAATACACTTAGACACCTCAATCTATCTCGTCGTCTATCTACCATATTATACCCTACGTTCATACGTTGTGTTCGCGACCCACCTGGAATCGGCTCGCGACCCACCAGTGGGTCGCGACCCACACTTTGGGAACCGCTGCTCTAGCCAAATTTTGTATTTCCTTCTACTCAGTCATTTTAAAATGATCACCTTTGGTTTCTACAATTATCAAGATCTTCATTAGTTTGCTTAATTTTTGTTTTAATTTAAAAAGCATATCTTACGTGTAAACGAAGTTTTAAGAAGATACTGTAGAAACCTCATTGGGCCCAAAATAAGCCCCTTATTTTTTTTATTAAATCAGATCATTTTTATATTAAGACAAAACCATATTATCGAAACACTGCGTAGAAAAACTTACTAAATTTAAGGTTTATAATCTACGCGTTTACAAATACTTTTTTACATATTATTATTATGTAATGACAATGCAATATATAACGACAATAATATATAATGACAAGCTCGTACCCGCAGGGCAGGGCACATATTAATATATAATTTTGGTATTCGTTTGTCGTTTGTACTTTTATTCAACTGAAGATGATATTTTCTGAATTTTATTGATACACGCCGTTTACTTGACCCCCCAGGAGTCAGTATATAGAATTCAAGGTTTAGCCCGTATTCGCAGGGCATATAACAATGAAAAGCTTTAATATTCGTTTGTACTTTTCAACCAACTTCTAAAAAATGAGGAAGTTATCAATTCGGTTTTTTCTCTTTTTTAATGTTTGTTACCTCAGAACTCCATTTATAAACCGATTTAGAAAATTCTTTTTTTTTAATCGAAAGGATATACTTAGAGATTGGTCCATTTTTTATCAAAATTCTGTTCTAATAATGGGATGCATGAGGAATTTAGGGAACTCCCTAAATATTATCATAGGAAGTTGAAAATTTACACGTTGGTTCAATTCCGATGACAATGCGTTTTTTATGGTAAACATAACCTGTTTTTACACCCTGGGTTGGCTCTGGCGTGGGGACTCATCAACAGTCTACAGCAGAGACACAAAATTTTGTATATGCATTCAATTACGACAGCCCGTTCTAAGTTTCACCAAAGCAGGACCGCGGCAACTAAGGTTGGCTCCCGACAAGGGAACTCCACAACGGTCAACAGCACAGAAACAAAATTTTGTATACGCATTAAATTATGATAGACACTTCAAAGTATCACCATGACATGGCTGCTGCACGTAAAAAAAATGTAGTCGGTTTTTTTTTTGGGTAAATTTTTTGCCTATTATACTTTCTTTTATGTGAAAATTGAGTGATTTTTTAAAATCATACCGCTTACTCAACCCCTTAGAAGTCTATATCCAAAATTCAAGCTTAATTTCTTGTCCTTAGAGGACATATAAATGTAATAGTTTTGGTATTCGTTTGTTGTTGTATTTTTTTGAACAGAAAATATTTTTTTTAACCACATGAATCACTCTTCTTACGTGACGCCTCAGTAATTTATGTTTCAAGTTTTATAATTTAACGTTTCAAGGCTTAGCCAGTGCCCGCAGTGAATATATCAATATAATAATTTTGGTATTCGTTTGTCGTTTGAACTTTTATTAAACTAAAAATATTTTGTTTTTTTTTTTTTACTTTTTATGATTTACATAGCTCACTTGAACCCTCAGGAGTCTATGTTTAAATTTCACGTCAATCATATTTATAATTTAAAATAATATCATATAAAATTGGCGTTTTCCTTGGAACAGGCATTGCCCAGTAGTGACGCAAAATCATTCTGTAAAAATAATTCCTAAATATTTGTATTGTTGGTAAATAAATAAAAAAATAACACATTTATAAAATAAATCGGTTAACCTGAAAGTCAGTAAAGAGAGAGATCTAGAATCCCAAAACTATTGTTTTGATTGGACGAAATAAATAATATTATATTAGGCAAAATCGTTGTCATGGAAACTGTTTTTATGACGTACATTCACACGTTCCGGTCCGATAAAGCGTGCAAGCGTGAAATCCAGACATATTACCTGGGAATAAATTTAGCGTCAGCCCTGAGAAGTGTTTGATAAATAGCCGCGCGGATTCCCTTATTATACGGGTTTCATGAAAATTCACACATCTCGTCTGGCGTCCGCGTCCCAACAGCGGAGAGAGCAGCGTCCTGGCTTCTTAGAGGATTACCTTGAATGCGAAATGCTTTGCACCTTTCATAACAGTGGCGTCGAAGGATGAATTTACGTTCGCCTCTGAAACTTCCGGGCGGATCACATACTTCCGGGCGGATCACATAAGGCCGAATAACTAAATTACGACGATAAAAATAAAAAAAATATATTTTTAACTAACCACAAATACATTCAAAACGTTCTGTACAAACCAGTCCACAATACAGAGAAAAAAATATTTTCTTATTAATTCAATACAACAGCCTATGCGTGCTAGGTGTTAGGTGTTAGGTGTGTACTTTAATCTGCAGTTATTGATAACATAATAGTTGTTCGTAGTATAGTTATAATGTAACTTTTACGAAACACTATTTTGGTTTCAAAAAAAAACAATAAGTTTTACTTTAGCTAGAGTTACAAGAAAAGTTCCGCAAAGTACCATGACTTATTTTAACTAGTTCGAAAATATACCTTAATGATAATATGAAATAGTAAAATACACGTTCCCCTGTGCCCCCCCTTTGATTGAGCGCGTGCTTTGCAGGTAGTCGTGGCGACCCCGCTCTTTAGAGCGTTCTTTAGAAATGAAGATTAGGAGGAAAAAAATATTTACAATGTTAAAAATAAGCAATTTTAGAAGTTATTGTTATATCAATATATAATAAAAATCATATAAAATATATAAAAAAATATAACAGAGACTCTTTGTATTTGAAAAATATTACGTAACTCAAAAAATCCTAAATCGAGATTTGTAACATAGCATAACTCACTAAAACTAGTTAAATATAAATAAAATTTCATTTTAAATCATTTTAAATATGTATCTAATTGAAATTAAACAGATCTGCACTAAAAAAATCAACCTTACTTTACTATTAAAAGAAAAAGTTGTTTTTTCAATCTTCGGAAAAAATATCAAAAATGATTTTCGCTATGTCAATTCTTAAGCAACTATAATTAAAAAAAATAAATACCTTGATGAAAATAGATATAATAATATTTTCATTCTCTTGTAGCCTTTATTTCTCTTGTAGCCTTTATTCAACGTCTTTATCAAACGTCCTACTTAGCACATGTCACCATCTCATACCTCATGTGAGTTGTGATCGGAGATTTGGTTTCACTAAAAACTGACTTTTTCATTACTTTAACACTTACCTCCGTTGTTACATCCGTTGCTTGGTTGTTTGACCTGAACAAAGCGGCATTTTCTTGAGTAAAGCCTGCACGATTAATATCCTTTAAATGTTTAAGGAAGTAGTAGGCAGGGCTATCGATTTTGCTGACCTCTTTTCCCTAACAAAAGGCAAAGGTTTGCATGAGTTTCGTGAATAATGATGGCAATGTCTCGCATTTGTCGTCTTTTATCAAGATTGAGCATTTCACAGTTGTATTCATTTCTCGTGTTTAAATTCTCCCGTAATGACTTAACCGGAATTGGTTTTATGGTTCTTCCTAAGACGAACTTATAGAATTTATTTGGATAATTGTGATGAAATGTATTTAGGGCCGTGGTAAGGAATTGTAAAATAATTATAAATAATAAATTGATTATTCAAATATTCAATAAATTAATAATCAATTAATTAATAAATATCAAAATATTATGAAATACTAATAAATAATGATAACAATAATAATAAACCTAAGAAAACGTAATGATAACTTAAAGAATCGTCGATTATCGGCTATCGAAGATCGAGACGTCCCCAAAAATCGTCAAGAATGGAAACGAATCGTGAATGGATTACGAGATCCTTCCACGGTAACTAACGGCACGCCAACACAATTACGCGTCATGTTAATTCATACGTATGGACCACAGACCGAGTTATATATGTAATCGTTGTTGAAACATACTTATTTCCGTGGATTACATAGTTATATTTTTTCTCAGTGGATAAGATCATTTCCAGACCACCCTCCGGTTATTCGCAGGCGTACACAGTCTATTGGCTAACGTCACACGATGCGTAAATCACGCAGCAGCCCCCGAAGTCGTGCCTCAGAAGATCCGAACCCATTTCACGACACAGCTGTTACAGGGGAAACATAGTCCATTCCATGCTGCTATTGAGGACTGTATCTCTATAGCGGGCGAGATAGCGATAGGCATACCACAGTGATCTTGTTTGGATAACACTCTGTTGCTATTATATATGAATGATTTTACATCTGCCACATCGCGAGCTGAGCTGATACTATACGCAGATGACACATGTAATAGAGATCGAGAGTGTACCATCGTTAACTAGCAATACCCAACTTGTGTTGAATGAGTTAGGTGCATGGTTTGACGCTAATGGCCTGATACTCAACATTAACTAAACTAATGTTATGTTTTTTAGCCTTAGACCCACTAAAACCGAAATACATGTGACCGTCAATAACGAAGAATTAACTCAAGTATTCTCAAAAAAGTTCTTGGGATTTGTAATCGATAATGAGTTACCATGGCACCTATATATGCTTTATGAATGATGCTTTATGTCAGGGGTCTAAAAACAAAAGTAGGCAAGTCCCACGGATGTCATTTTACACAAACTGAAAAAAACACTTCACAAAATTGTTTTCATGCTATAGCCAAGAAAAAAACCATGAAATAAAAGAAAGGCATATTTTGATTATTTTCAGAACATATTTAGCACGGTATCTTTTTAATAA
The DNA here is from genome assembly GCA_944548615.1 of Micropterix aruncella. Taxonomy (NCBI): domain Eukaryota; kingdom Metazoa; phylum Arthropoda; class Insecta; order Lepidoptera; family Micropterigidae; genus Micropterix; species Micropterix aruncella. Next base: position 2,783,301 of record OX155971.1, on the reverse strand, counting down.
TAAGGGTTATTTTAATTAAATGAATGAACATATGTAACTCTGTTTCCAAATGGCGGACATATCTAGTTTCATTTGTAAAGCTAATAGGACATAACCAAGTTTGTTGCTAACATGAAGGACATGCACTAACCAGGGATGTATTTAGTAAAGTAATAACCAGTGAAATAATATTAATTATCATTATTTATAAAAACGCAATTTTAATCTTTATATTAGTTTAATGAATAGCTGTTTTGACTCTTCTCGGGTTCACACAATTCGGGTTCCAAATGAATGTTCGCTGTAATTTCTTCTTCTTGTGCGTTAGAGTCTTGATTTACTTCAATGATATTTTTATAAAAAGCTTTACAAATTTATAAAAATTGTGGGAGTAAAAGGGTTGCCATGAAAATTTCAAAAATTCCAAAATGTGTCTTGTCTACTTTTGTTTGCAGACCCCTGATGTGATAAATTGGCAAGAGCGTACTATGCACTCTATCGCATCGCTTCATTTCTCGATTTATCCGCGCTGCGCATGTCTTACTTTGCATGTCTTTAATTTCATAGTCTACGAAAAAGGGCTGCGAAAAGCGTAAATGTCGCAAGCAAAAAAAAACTTCATGGAAAAACTGATGACAACACCACTGCAAATGAACCGGAAACATCTGCAAACGCCACGTCAAATAGCCAAAGTAACACTACTCTCAGCCCGCCCTCTACTAGTCAAGCCGCAAATAACTCTGGACCTCATTCCATATTATACGAAGTATCTACTCTAAAAAACTAAGTAATGAACAAAAAAACAGCGCCCTGATAATTGCTCACGGAAATATACGAAGCATAATTAACAAATTGGACCATCTGCAATTATTCTTATCAACACTTCAAGAACAACCGGATTTCCTGTGTATTACAGAGACCTGGCTGAACAAACATAATGCATCATTGGCGCAGTTACCCGGCTACTACATCGCTGCAAGCCAAATCAGACAACAACGGGAACATGGCGGCACAATGATCTTCGCTAAAAACAAATACGTCACAGAAACGATTGATTTGTCACTTCTCGTAGACGAAATCCATTTTGAAGCAGTAGCAGTAAAAGTAAAGTCGTTAAATCTTGTAATTATCTGCGTGTATCGTTCGGGTGGATCCTTTGAAAATTTCATCGATAAATTCCATACGCTTCTAAATCAAACTTACAAAAATAGACAGGTATGTAGGTATTTGTGGCGACTACAACGTTAATTTTCTAACCAAATCAAAGGATAAAAATAAATTTACCAACATTTGTAAAGAATTTAATTTCTGCCATTTATTCAAAAACGAACCCACCAGAATAGATCCGGTCACTGGCAATGAATCCCTACTTGATAACATAATTGTAAATATACCTAAATCGAATATACGCCTAAAGACCATAGATCCCGGGTTATCGGATCATGCATTTCATGTTATTGAGATTGATGATGTTTTTAAGCGTACTCAAAATTATGTATTTAAAACAAGGAGGAACTTTGCTAAAAGTAATCACACCGTGTTTAGAAAATGGGTTGAATCGTTAAACTGGGACTATCTTCAGACAATAGATGACACTAATATGGCCTATACGTGGTTTCACAATCGGATAAATGACTGCTTTTCGAAATCATTTCCAATAATAAGGAAAAAAGTTTATCTTCAACCTACCAACAAGCAATGGATTACTCCAGTTCTTGTATATCGCTGTAGGTTGAAGAGAAACACATTGAAAAACAAAATGTTCAAATATAACCCTTTATATCGAAAACTCTTCAATAAAATGTATTCGAGGTTAAGAAATGATATTCGCGCAGCTAAAAGAAAATTCTACTCTCAAAAAATATTTTCCTCACGAAATAAAGTAAAAACAGCATGGTCCATTATAAACGATGAAACCGGAAAATTGAGAAAAGGATTTAGCGCATCATTATCCATTGAAATAAATAAAAAACTCGAAACAAATGCTCTGATTTTGAGCAACGTATTCAATAACTTCTTTATCAATAAACCTTTAAGTCTGGCATCTGCAATTCAGACCCCAATTACAACAGCATATGAAAAGTTGAAATTAATGAAAAAAAATTATAATTCGATATTCCTGAAACCCACATCTGAGATGGAAATAGCCAAATTTATAAACTCATTGAAAAATAAAAAATCCACTGGGATAGACAATTTTCCAGTTGATATACTAAAGAAATCCAGTGATATTTTATCTAAACCCCTCAGTATATTATTTAATATGTCGTTAAGTAATGGTGTCTTTCCTGAATGCTATAAAATGGCAAAAATAGTACCGGTCTTTAAAAAAGGTGATATACATAATATCGAAAACTATCGACCCATATCTTTATTGACCGTATTCTCTAAGGTTCTAGAAAAAATAATAGAAGTCAGGATACGTGAGTTTTTGAAGAAAAATAATATTTTGAGCAACACACAATTTGGTTTTATGAAAAAGAAATCGACCCAACAGGCAATGTTGAAGTGTTGCAATCAAATACATACATGTCTAAATATGAAAAGGTATTCGGCTGCCATTTTTTGTGACCTCAGTCGAGCCTTTGATTGCGTCCAAACCGATCTTCTACTTGCAAAATTAGACTATTATGGCATCCGAGGTACGGCAAATAACCTATTCAAGACTTATCTGCAAAACAGAATGCAAAAAGTGGAAATAGCCAATATTGGCAGAGATCTAATCGAGTCCGTAGCAACTTCCGAAATACTTACTGTCAATATTGGAGTACCCCAAGGCTCAATTCTTGGACCGTTGCTTTTCATTATTTACATAAATGACCTGAGTCCAAATCTATCTAAATGTGAAGTCACCCAATTTGCAGACGATACTAGCGCTGTAGTTGAAGCTGACAACATAAATACGCTCACTGCCAATCTCAATACATCTCTTGGTGAACTTGATGATTGGTTTAATGCGAACAAGATGTCTCTAAATATGTCTAAAACTGTTATTTTAAATTTTAATAGCAAGACATCATCTATAAAAGTTAACTACCCGGTTGAACTTGCGGAAACAGTTAAATTCCTCGGACTACATCTGGATGCAAAGATGTCATGGAATCTACATATAGAGCATGTTAAGTCAAAACTTTCGTCAGCCTGCTATGCTCTATTACGCATCAGAAATTGTTTGGAGAGAACTGAAGTAATATCGGCCTATTACGCGCTAGTTGAGTCACACCTGCGCTATGGTATTCTTTTATGGGGTAATGCAGCACACATCAACAGTGTATTCACTCTCCAGAAAAGAGCCATACGTGCGATAGTAGGTATTGGTCCACGGCAGTCATGTCGTGAACACTTCCAAAAACTAGGGATATTGACCGTATATGCAATTTTTGCTCAAGAAGCTCTTTGCGAATTCTATTGCAATAAGAGCTCGGCCATATCCCACGAGGAAGTACATCGGCATGACACCAGGAATAAAACCCTATATCTCCAACCGTTCGTAGCACGTACTGCCAAGTTCCAGGCGACTAGTCGATACTTAGGCCTCAAACTTTTCAATAAATTGCCCAAAAGATTAAAAGAAATTAAAAACATCGATATTTTCAAGAGATCCATCCGAGTCTATCTGCTTAAAATCAACATGTATGCCCATAACGACTTCTTAAAATATTTTGAAAATACATAGCATCGTATCTACCCATTTAATCTAATACATATTATTTACCGTTAATTGTTTTGTTGTAAACTGTTATCATATAGTCTATGTCTTTGTAAATTGGTAAGTTTAAAACTATATATTGTATATCATCTCTTGTCTAAATTGAGTAACTAATTTAAGATTAATTACTGTCATTCCTACACAATTGTATGGTTGTATTGGAAATAAATACCTTTTACTTTACTTTTACTTTACTTTACATATGTTCATTCACTGCTAACGTACGGCGCGGAGTTATAGGGGCGAGCAGCCGACAGGCAGAGGGCCTTCGTTATGCAGAAGCGTGCAGTCCGCACAATAGCGCGTGTGGCGCTTGATACGCCAGCTATGTCTCTGTTTAGAGATCTCTGCATCATGACGCTGCCGTCCATTTATATAATGGAAGTAGCGCTGTTCCTTCGCAGAAATCTAGCCGATTTTGAAGTGAATGGTGTGCATCACCACTATCCAACAAGATCCCGTAGCATGCTACGTTAGGTAAGTCGTACATAATCCAAGTCGGAGAGGCTAGCCTATATCGCTGGCCCAGCGGTTTACAACACACTCAGCGAGCACATTAGGCAGGCGCAATCTCTTGACGTGTTTAAGAGACGCATTAAGAGGTACCTCACAGATGAGGCGTTTTACTCACTGGAGAAATATTACTCGAGTGAAGTCTAAAATGCTTTGGTGGCTAAAAAGTTTAATGATCTCTTTGTTCTTTGTCCTCTATTTCCTCTTTTTACATTATTCTTGTGTTTTCTTTCGTTTTTATGTTTATTTTTATTTTTTTCATTACGATAAAAAAATGTTTGTTTGCTAATGTGTATAAACTAATCTGTAAGGTATATTAATAAAATAATTATGACTATGAATATAAATACATGTGCGTCCCTCTTCGGGGAGTCTACCGGATGGGAAATAAACCGTAATTCGGGCCGATCTAAGATAACCAGAAGGTCATATTGGCCCAAACTACACGGAACCGTAAGCTGTCTAAGATATCCGACAGTGCTGATACCACAAACGTCTTCAACGCCAAAGAATTTAGGTCGAAAATGCATCACTAATGGTGTTTCTGTTGGTTTAGACATCCCCCTTAAAGATTATTTTGTTTCTCAGAGATTGATTGATATTTTTAGAATTTTATATCGTTAATACCCAAACTATTGTTAAAAAGTTTGTCGTGCTCAAAGTTAAAAATTTAATTTTAAACGTGGAATTAAGCGCTTATGCGGCTTTCCGAAGGTTAAATTTTACCCGGCATGATGCCGATCGTTCAATTTCCGATGGCTCACATAGTTTACAGATTTTAATGATTCCACGGATTAAAAACTAATACACCGTGTCACCACTGGCAGACACACAAATTAATTAATTCTTTCATATAATTGAGAGATGTTTACTCAGACGATGATGCTTATTTACTAGGAATCGGCATGTGAAAGACCGGCAAAGGGAACATGTTCCGCGATAATTTCGAACTGAATTATCGCTAAAATCAACTACTAAAACTTTCAACTACAACGGGCAAACTCGTCACCTCAGGAAGTTTTAACGATATTTGATCGTTCTATCTATCGTGAGGTGACCGTAGACTTGGGACGAAAAGAGTCCACTGTCTAGTTACGCCACTCGCCCGTAAGAGACCAACGCCTTACCGCGAGATAATCAGGTTAATCACCCAGCGAACCGACATTCGCGTCCTTACTTCCAGTGGCAACCAGATTACTCTGGCCTCCCGACTGGTTACAGGTTCAAGGTCGCTTGCGCGGGTCTCTCTCTTACGTAGCGGTGATACGGTGTCTACCGAATCTATCGCGGACCCCGGCATCCTTTGACCGGCTGTTCGTCCGGTATCGGATAGCCGATTGGTCGTTTCAAGAGCTACCCCCGCTCTATAGGAGACAGTACTGTTTCCAGACTTCTTCGGCTATCGGTCGGAATGCACAACCGATTGGCTGACGCCGCACGGTGCGTAAACCGTCCAGGAGCGTACGAAGGTTGACTCTTACGGATACTGGCCCGCAGGCCAGAGTCCTACCCGGCAGAAAGGCGAGCCTGTTCAAGTTTCTAAGTCCAATATTTTGTAACTGATATATGACTAGTGCGCCGGTGGACCGATTTCAACCACAATTTTTTCAACCCTTGCCATGACTAAACCCTTGCCTGTATCCCAAATTTTAGCGCAATCGGATTAAGCATTGGGCGCTATCGTGGAGAATTACTTACATACAGACAGACCGACATACAGACGCGATATACATTCCTGCATGGCCGGGAACCCATCTTAGATATACCCTGTTCTTTTCGCCCAGGGAATTCAGTAGTGATACGCAGTTTCGAATTAATGGTATTCGAGGCTAGAACCATAAGAACTGCTTTGCTATCCGAGTGGATATAGATAAGGTGGTTGGCGTAGTCATTATGAAGGTTGATATCCACAAGGCTTGTGCATATTTCATACTTCATAATTTAAAAAATAAAATAATGTATCCAATAATATATTTCTTTTCGCACAAGGCATGTGTTTTTGTTGTAGAACCCGCTTTGCTGCCTATTGGTACCATCTTCTAGGTGGCCATTTATAGCATCACGCAGTCAAACACTCAGGCGATCACCTATCCAAGTATTGACCGCGCGCAACGCTGCTTAACTTCGGTAACAACGACGAGAACCGGTGTAAAGGTGGCTACGGACACTACGAATCTGTTAATACAATTTTAACCTACTTCTATATCCTACATATCCGACCAAGTAAAAATTAGAGGACAATATATATTTACAATGTACAGGGCTCCCCGGACGGTCAAAATTGCTTGTCAAGTATTTATGTGAAAGACAGGCATGAATGACGTGTCTTAACGAAACTTCAAGCATGCTTGTCAAGCATTTACGCTCATTTGCATTTTAGTCAGCACAGAGCGTGACTGTGAGTTGTTTGACAATCATATCTAGATAGTCAAACGTGCTTGACAAGCATTGAAAAACTATAAATGTTAATTAAGGATTGTGAACAGCACGTTTTTTGCTTGACAAGCCATCGAGCTTAGTTCAAAAAGGTTAAAATTGCTTGTAAATTTCGTAAATTTCGCGTTAATTGCTCGTAAATTTCGCGTTGACAAGCAATTCTAGTCTATCGCGCGAGTAACAGAGAGCGCAATAGTCCTGCCATAGTTGCTAATTGATAATGGCTTTTCCTCAGGATTGACATCAGTACCATATGACGGGTAGAAAATACCCTGCTTGAGAATATATGATCTAAAGAACACTAATACGTGGCTAATTTGAATATATTACATATTCATTGGTCTCTCAAACTGCCAGTAATCCGTTTCAAGCATTAAAAAGCTTCCCGGTCGCCTGTCAGAATATGCAGGAACTGGTACTGCATATTTTAAAAAGTTTCTAATGTTTTGTTAGGAAGGCCGAGGGTAACTCTAGCCTGAAATATCGCGATATGAGCAAAATTAACGAGCTCGTTAAGGTGGGTTAAATACATGTTGGCGTATTTATCATTAGGATTTCGAAACCCATTTCAAATCTATCGCGATTGACTTACATATCTGACATGATTAAACTAAACCGTCTTGATTCAAGTAGAAAATATTAAATGTTCCTATGTGATCCATTAAATATTAAATACGAACATTTGTATTTGTCGACTGCAACGGGCAAAACTGTCAGCCCAGGAAATTTTAACGATAATTATCGTTCTCCCGTGAGGTGAGCGTAAAAGACTTTGTGAACGATACAAATCTACGTCCGGCAAAATCCACGAACCCGCCAGAGTCCACCGCCTTACGGCGAGACACTAGGAAAGTAACCCATTGGGGCTACTAAGCCCCCTGTCTACCAGTTTCGCCCAGATTTCTCCGACCTCCAGACTGGTTATGGGTTTGAGGTCGCTTGCGCGGTCCTGTCCCTTACGTAGCGGTGATTCGTTATCTATCGAATCTATCGCGGACCACTGCATCCTTTGCCGAGCTCTTCACCCGGTATCGGGTGGCCGATTGGTCGTTTCAAGAGCAGTTAGTTAACAATTACCCCCTCTCTATAGGAAACAATACTGTTTTCAGACTCCCTCGGCAATCAGTCTGAATGCACATTCGATTGCCTTCACATACCTTCGGAAACCATGCAGGAGCGCTCTAATGTTGATTCCTGATAGGGAAACTGGCCCTTAGGCCAGAATCCTGCCCGGGCTCGCACTTCTGCGTGTAGGCTGCCTGTTGACCAGTGAGTTTGGCCGATTTATACACGCATGGGTCTTAGTGGCCTAACTGCAATAGGGCCCATTAGCTCCCATTAAATACGAACACTAAAATTAAATCTTCTTCAGCATCGGCCAATGATATTCAATTTATTTTATTATGTGATTGTGGTGTAGTAACATGGAGTTTCACAATTTATTCAGTGCCGTACAACTTGCCTTTTAGGCGTACAGTATATTTATTTAACAACACTATTGCATAGACATTCAACAGCAATTTAAAATGAGTTAGGTTATGAACTATAAAGGTAAATTAAGTAGGTATAAAAAACATTTTACTAATATAATTGAAATTTAGCGGGAAAATAATCAATCGCTATATACAATAAATATAGCTGATATTGTTATTATTTTACGGCTAGTTAAACATTTTCATTTGTATCATCCGCTGATTCACTTGTTGTTTCTTTGTTTATTTGTAACCCTTCGGATACGTAACGACCAAATTTGGTTGCACATCAGAACACCGTTGACTACGTAACGACCAATATTGGCGGCTTGCTCCCGGAGCGCACAGTAATATTATTTTCTAATTCGAACGCATCCTAAAATCCATAACAAATATTTTATTATTACCATAGATACATAGACGGCCGCTAGAATAATTTCGCGTGTCATATCGCGAATATTTCTGGTAAAATTCCATTGTCTAACATCATCATTTTTTCTTCGAGAAATCATCAAAAATTTTATTGGTTTTTATGAGCTAATATCTAAATATTTTTGTATGTAAATGAGCAAAACGAAATATTACCTTTGATAGAGAATCTAATAAAAATTACGATAGTATTTACAATTTTTAAATAGGTTTCCGTATTCTTCCGTAAGGCAATTACAAGTTAGAAATTCCGAGTTGTTTCACTTTTTCGACTTTCTCATATTTATTCATAATTATCTAATAGTTTTACAAAATAGGATTTCAATATAACTTTAACTTTATTTATATTATTTAGTAGAATTTTATATTATATTTATTGCCGATTATTTTTTTTATTATTATTATTATTTTGAAGACCACATTTTAGGGCAATTTTGTGTTATTAGCTTTTTACTAACACTTGTAAATTTGTAAACAATCCAACAATCAAGCAAACTTGATTGTAATATTAGAGTTCTGTCCAGTCTAAAACGGGCTAGTCCCAGTTGGGTGACAGAAACAAATAAGCAAAAGGTTAAGGTTTTGCCATCCGGTTCCTGTTATTTTTTTAAGCAAATCAATGTGTTATAGTAATTAATTCTTAAATAAATAAATACAATAAATAAATAAAAAATATTCTATATATAAATCATTGCACAGTTTTTCTTTTAATGATTGCAATAGTAGTTCCATAGTTATAGTACTTTTTGTCGAGCTCGGCAATATTGCAAGAAATTCCAATAAATTTCCGCGGTCTGCGATGAAATTATTCCGCTACTCGAAAGGTTAAGGCCCGTTCTTAAAAATTTGAAAACTCAATACCAAAATAACAAGAATACAACTTAACTTCTTATATTAACTAAGATTAGGCTTGAGAGAAACGGAATAGGGCAATGGCTTCAAAATGTTGGTCTGTTAGATTTGTCTACTGTTGCGAATGTTGTACTTTGCGATAACCAAAATTGCCCTTAATAGCAAAGTTTGACTGGCATATGTACAAAACCTCAATAAGCAAATTTGCGTTTGACATATTAAAAGAGGGCTCTTATTTTCCCTTTATTATTGCGTTAGCTTGAATGCAAAATCTGGTTTTGACAACAGATGAAATGTTTTTATTGCTTTCACATGCAGCTGGAAGCTGGTTACGATACAGTTTTACAAATGATACACCAATATTAGTTTGATTCTGATATATACAGGTTGTTCGGGATATGAAACCTGTTTTTTAATATTTTATCATGTGCATCTGAACAACAAAAATCGAAAAAAATATGTTTTAAAGCTATTTTTAGACAAAAAATTATGGAGAATTTATTTTACTGCACATTCTACATACAAAACTAAACTGAAAATAATGTATTATATATCTATTTTTGATTTAGGTTTTGGTTAACTAGGAAAATGTATTTTTTTAACTTTAAGATATATTTTTCCTACAGTAACATATTATATTATAACCTTAATAATGTTATGCTTGTCATAGGGAACTTATATTTATACTCCAAAAGAGAGCAGTGCGAATAATTGCAAAGGTGAAAAGGGAAGAGTCGTGTCGACCCATTTTTAAAAGGCTAAGAATCCTCACCTTAACCTCACTCTATCTCTTTAAGTTACTAACTGAGTTTTTTAAAAATAAAGAAACACATTATAAAAAGTTTTCAGATACACATACTAAAAATACGAGAAATAAATTAAACATTTTTATACCATGTATTAAACTAAACACAGCAAGGCAAGACACAAAATACTCAGGGCCATATTACTTTAACAGGCTACCAGAAAGTTTAAAAACTATTCAAGTGGAAAGCTTATTCAAAAAGTTACTTAAAGAATTCTTATTAGACAAAGCTTTTTACTCGATCGATGAGTTTGTTAATTTTAAATAATTTTTCAATTTTTTTGGTCATTTTTTTTGACAATTTTAAGTAGTATTTTTTAATTATTCTGACTTTTTCTGATTTTAATTTCTTGATTATTTTTATCAATTATTTTAATTTGTGGTTTTAGTAAATAAATCTTAAAAATGATTTGGATGCCCTAAAAGCAATAAAGAAGTAACTGTATGTACGTGGTGATAAATTTAAATATTGTAAAAACGAACTAATATACTGTATTAATTACTGAACTAATATACTAAAAGCAATAAAGAAGTAACTGTATGTACGTGGTGATAAATTTAAATATTGTAAAAACGAACTAATAAACTGTAATTTAAATGTACCTAAATATTAAGTTTCTACAATCTGTTAAGATTTTTTGGAAATAAATTGAAATTGAAAAAAATTGAAATTGAAATCACATCATATTATGATTGATAGTAAAAAAACAATTTCTCGCTTCAAATTTTATTTTATGATAAAAATTAAGATGTTCTATGGTTTCAAAACAAACAAATATTTCGAAACGTTTTCTTTATCGTTATAAAGGGACAAATCAATCAGCCGATATATAAAAAATAACGTGGAGGAATGTTATTATTTCGGTTTTTCCAATTTTCTTCCTAGGAGGCCTACATCCTGGAGTGGACCAAACCAGGCTGAGGAAGAAGATGAAGAAGAAGAATAGACGGATTGAATCGCGAATGTTTGTATAGCATTGTTGTTATTGTTTACTCGCTTCAAGGTCTTTTATTAATATAAGTATATGCGTGTAAGAAATATGTTGTCTCTTATGTTTTGCCTATACCTCCTCGACACCATATCACCCCATTTTTCAAAAGAGCAACTTTACTAAATATAAGGCAGAGGATGAAAATACCCCTATCCTCTTACGCGTTGAAGATAAGGGAATTCAATAAACCTATGTATTTCATATGATAATATTTTAGGAGTTTCTCATGGATCCCATCATCAGAACAGGATTTTGATAAAAAAAATCCAAATCGGTTCGTAAATGACAGAGTTCTGAGGTTGCAAACAATAAAAAAATACAACCGAATTGATAACCTCCTCCTTTTTTTGAAGTTGGTTAAAAACAAGTAGTTACTGAGAAACGGATATATATGTCCCTTCGGCTACGTATCGACCAAATTTGGTTGCATATCAGAAGACCGTTGACTACGTAATGACCAATATTGGCGGCTTGCTCCCAGAGCGCACAGTAATATTATTTTCTAATTCGAACGCATCCTAAAATCTATACCAAATATCTTAATATTACGATAGATACATAGACGGCTGCTAGAATAATTTCGCGGGTCATTTCGCGGATATTTCTGGTAAAATTGCCATTGTCGAACATATTTTTTTTTTTCTCGAGAAATCATCAAATTTTTTATTGGTTTTTATGAGCTAAAATCTAAATATTTCTGTATGTAAATAAGCAAAACGAAATATTACCTTTCAAAATATTACCTTTATAGATTACGATAGTATTTACAATTTCTAAATGGGTTCTGTATTTTTCCGAGTTTTTGTCACTTTTTCGATTTTCCCATATTTATTCATAATTATTTAATTGTTTTACAAAATGAGATTTTAATATACTATATACGCAATTTTAATGCAATCATTGTACAGTTATTCTATGATTGCTATAGTAGTTCCATAGTTATAGCACTTTTTGTCGAGCGCGGCGATATTGCAAGAATTCCAATAAATTGCCGCGGTCTGCCACGAAATTATGTCGCTACTCGAAGGGTTAATAGTTGCTGATTATTGCCGTCTTTATCCGCGCGGTGTCACGGTAACACAACCTCATCAATAAAAGGTTAAATATAATGGGTTAGCATCTGTAAACGAATATTCAGGCCGCTTCGTGTTTTATTTGGGGAGAGAGATCTGTATTGAAAATCAGCAACACATGGGCGGCTCGTAGCTAATAAAAAAGAATGCCAGCTAGAGCTTTACTACTGCGAATCGAGTAGGTTTCGTAAAAATAGTGGTTTGCCGACCTATTTAATTAACAATGAAGTAGAACGGTAACTATGGGGGGAATTTCTTAGGTCACCCAAAAAATTTCCCGGCAAGTAGACAGATCCCCTCGCCATTTCCTTTGCCCCATTCCCTCGCCACCCCCTCTTCTCCCCCGCCCCTTCCTTATTATTATTATTTTGTTGTGTGGGTCTTTTCTAAGGTCTTTATGAGCCTTGTAACACTGCGACCATTGCTGATCTATTGTGTTCGCCACCTACTATAGTTCTGCGCTAAGCCTTGTGTCATTTAAGAACCGCAACAGGCTTTTGGCGCCAGATTGTTTTACCTCCTCAGGTTGGAGGTAATGACCACCCAAGTGGGTGTATCTTTTACGCATCAGCGGGCCACACTCGCACATGAGGTGCAGGGAGTTTCCTCTGCCCGTTGGCAGAACCTGCACATTTTTGTGTCTCGGAGCTTGAGGTTGAACATGTGTTTGTTCAGGCCACATTGCCCCGTGAGCGCCCTCACCAGTATTGCGTACCAACGTAGATTGTTCCTATTTAGCGATAAGACCTCACAGGCCGTCTTAGGGTCGTAGGCCCTAATTAGCGCTTTGGATTGATTCAAACCTGGCGTGTTTTTCCAGTGGTTGACGGATTGTTCTTAATTAACATATTTGTTTGGGAATTAGGTTTGCAAGGATTTTTGGCACGCCACAGCAAGGTTCAGGGCCGTATAACGTTCCCTTTGCTCCCGTTTTAGCAAGTTCGTCGGCTTTTTCATTTCGCTCGATTCCTGCATAGCGAGGAACCCTTAGAATTACGCTGTTCTTTTCGCCCAGGGAATTCAGTAGTGATACACAGTTTTGCACTAGCTTTGAATTAATAGTATTCGAGGCTAGTGCCATAAGAGCTGCCTTGCTGTCCGAGTGGATATACATAGATACGGTGGTTGGAGTAGTTCTAATGGAGCCCCCGCCCTATCACCGCAATCCCTACCCCAGCAACCCCCGTCCTCCCCCCGCGTGTCAACCTTAAACCCCTCCCCCACCCGCAGTATATTTTTCGTAGCATTTTCGTACTCTATTTGTAGTATTTTCCGTGGTATTTGATATTTTTCCAATATTTTTATTTTATTTATTTGTTTATGAGTACTTATTACAATGGTTACGACTAATTATACCAAACAAGTTCAAGAATCAAACATAAACAATTCAGAGAAACCGTCACATCGTGTTTCGCACCTGCCTAAAACTCATCTAACTAGGTCAACTAAGGCCTGTATCTAGATGAGCTAATTACAATACGTATAATGACAATGATAAGCACGTCATATCAGGTAACTACATATAACTAAACAAAATATTTACCAGCTATAATATATATAAATATATATATATATATATATATATATATATATATATATATATATATATATATATATATATATATATATATATATATATATATATATATATATATATATATATATATATATATATATATATATATATATATATATATATATATATATATATATATATATATATATATATATATATATATATATATATATATATATAATTTTCATTAAAAAAGTATATATATATATATATATATATATATATATATATATATATATATATATATATATATATATATATATATATATATATATATATATATATATATATATATATATATATATATATATATATATATATATATATACATAAAAATACGTACCTAACCTTTCAAATAGCAATGATCAGTAATTCGTCATTTAATTTTGATGGGCCCAACTCTAATAACCAGGAATTAAATTTCTGTTTAAACGTATTTATTATCTTTATGTTTTCAATCTTTTCATCAATACAGTTGTAAATTTTAGGTCCCAGAAAATAAATTTTTCGTTGAGCAAACGTCGTTTTTACATGTGGAATTAGATAGTTCTGTTTTTCTTCATTTCTTATATTACGCGTTTGCTGGCTTCTAGGTTTTAGGTGTTTGTTTCTATGGAAATTAAGCAGTATATTCTTCACAAAAAGTTGTTGGATATTTAGGACTTTAGCTTCAGTAAACAGTAGCCCCGATTTGTATCGCCTGGGCTTCTTGTGAATAATGCGAAGCAGAAGCTTTTGAACCTTCTGTACTGTGTCAAGTAGTTTTTTGGTGCATGTTCCCCAGGCAGTTATGCCGTAAATCCACAAACTTTGGCATAGGGCCATATATACCATTCTAATAATTTTTTTGGTAAAATATTTCGGAGATCACAAAAAACGTGAACTAGTTTCCTGCTTCTGTCAGTAATAGACATTACTTGATTTGACCAATTTAGATTTGAATCAATAATGATTCCTAAATACTTCATGTCGTTCACTTTCTCAAGTGTAGGGCACAGGCAAGGCACACCCCCTCCGACACATGTGGGATTATGAGTTATTAGTAAGTGTAAACTTGTGTCGATGTGTCGTAGACTGAAGTTGATATATTTCGTTTTAGAGGAATTAAGAGTAAGGAGGTTATTGTCAAGCCAATTTTTAACCAAATTTATGTTGTTTTGCGATTTATTTATTACTTGATGCCATGTATCTGCCTCGGCTAATAAAACTGTGTCATCGGCGAATGTTATTATTCTTCCGTCTAATCGAATATTGCACAGGTCATTGATATATACGAGGAATAGAAGTGGTCCCAGTACGCTGCCTTGGGGTACACCATAAACAGTGCTGCGTTCAGTACTTAGATGACCATTTATGGAAATGACTTGCGGTCTCATCTCCAAGTAACTTTGGAACCACAACAGTGAGGGTCCTTCAATTCCAATCATTTCTAGTTTTTTTACTAGTATGGCGTGAGAAACGGTGTCAAAGGCTTTAGCTAAGTCCAGAAATACCGCCGTCACCTTTTTTGATTTGATGTAGTATTTGATGTAATATGATGTAGTATTTTCTTAAATATGGCGGAGTTTGAATAAATTCCAACCAAAATTTCACAATGTGGTTTTAGTCTATCAACACATTCGTGTACCGATTTTTAAGTCTTCAAGTCCAATATTTCGAGGTTGAAGTAAGACTTGCGCGCCCCGTGGTGGACCGATTTCCACCACAACCTTTTCAATTCTTGCCATGACCAAATGATGCTTGTAATTTCCATGCCGAATTTCAGCTTAATCGAATGATTGGGCGGTATCGTAGAGGAATACACACACACACATTACACACACAGACACACAGAAGTGCGTTTACAATACTTTCCCTCTGCCGTAAAAGTGGTTCAAGAGTTGAAATTGTGGTTGAAATCGATACAACAGGGGGCGCGCTAGTCGTACTTCAATCTCAAAATATTGTACTTAGAGACTTGAAATTCTTTACACAGATGCGTCGAAAGTCGAAACCACATATATAAATTTTGGTTTCAATATTTCTTATACAAGCGACACAAAAAAAACCGACATATATTTTAATCAAATAATAACGTCGAGCCGCTCGAGGCTAGCCGAGAAACAAATTACATTGAAAAATATATATTTTAATACCACGGTAATAGTACAAGAATACTAGATTTGCTATCGTGGGAGAGGTGGTGAGGGGAGTCGTTGGGGTGAGGGAGAGGGGCGAAAATATTCCTCCTCCTTCGATATTCTTCTTCCTCCGTGGGTTCTTTTTCTTCCTATTCCGCCTTATTTAGAATGCTTAAACATAGAAGAAAATAAACCTAGAAGTAATCAGGGTGTATAAAGTTCCATACGAAAATACTCTTCTTCTTCCGTGGTTTCCTATCCCGCCTTATCTAGCCCCTTGAGTATGATACGACCAAATCTGGTTCTGAAACAATTATCCGTTGAGTATGATACGACCAGATCTGGTTCCGCGTTTTTTTCACTTCTTTGACGTTCTCATATTTATTCATAATTATCTAATTGTTTTACAAAATGATATTTCAATATTCTATATTCGAAATTTCAATGCAATCATTGTGCAGTTGTTCTTTTTATGATTGGTGTAGTAGTTTCGTAGTTATAGTACTTTAAGTCGATGTCGCCGAAAATCCTGCAAAAGAGACAGATGCATCCATGAAAATACCCATTTACTCCAAGGGCTAGAGTGCTTTAATAGAGGGTTTTGGAGGGGGGTTGGTGTTGGAGGGGGTAGCACTGGGGGTAGCGTTGGGTGGGGGGTTCAGGGGGGTTAAGGTAGGGGGTTAAGAAGAAATGAGGTTGTAGAAGGGGGGGGCTTGGGAAGTTAGGAGGGGCATTGTAGAGGGAGGGAAGGGAGATGGGGGATGGAGAGGGGATATAAAGTAAGGTGAGGGGGAAAGAAGAAGAAAAAGAAGAATCTTTCAACTCTTCCTCTTCCTCTTCCTCTTCCTCTTCCTCTTGCTATAATAGATACATGTACTCGTATGTACTCAGAATGAATAAAGTTTCAAACGAAAATATTCTTCTTATTATATTCTACTTCTTCAGTCGATTATTATTCGGCTTTATCTAGAGTGATTAAATAGTGACCCAAGTTCTATAGAGATATAAAGTTTCGGATGAAAACACATTCACTATCGGGAAGGAAGAGTTGGGGGGAGAATGTAATGATATTCGGATGAAACAGTCCTTGGCTACTTGCCGGGAAAGTCTTGGGGTGACAGAACCATTTTTTTATTGGCATCAACATGAGATGAATACTGAATACAATCTGATGGCGCTTAGCGACAAAATGATAATACATTTATTTGCAATAATTAATTTAAGTAGCAGTGGGTCTGCCACTGGCGTGCACGCAGTCGAGAGTGTTAGAAGTCTGTTTGCCAGAGCCTAATTAGTGCATGGCGAAGACGAGATGTGCCTAAGTGAGTTTAAACCGCTTAATTTGTGAAAGCAAACGCCGACGACACACGGTGTACGAATGCACACCGCTCTAAATGCATTTAACTGCCTAACCTGCTTCATGTCAACGTTTGAAATGAGCAGGTAGAGCGAGACTTTTCAAGGCTCCTCTACACAATGGCCCATGATGGGCGATTAAAAAATTTGCCACCATCGCTGCAGTTGCTTACCTCATTTATTTACTATCGTCCGGTAAAGATGGACGTCGAAGTGATAGCAGATGCTGCGTTATATTTGCTCAGTACTATAATCGTTAGCGCCAAAACATCGTAATAGGACCTATTAATATGGACCGTATTGGCTTGAAGATTTCAAATTTGCCAGCGCCAGATTTACGAGATGCAATGTCTTTCTTATGGTTTAATCGAAAAGCCGACAAGAGAATTTTATTTTTGATTTCAGCCAAAGGTACTCCCATAGCATTGGTAATGCAGAGCCATGTATCCATTAACCTGTAATAAAAACTGTAATTAGGTACTTATAGCAACGTAACGTAATCGAGCTACAATAATAATTGAATTTCGAATTGCAGACTAGGCAGATCACAGAAACAGGGAACATAATCGGTCGCCGGAATTTATGATTATTATTGTTTATTCAAACGTTCTAATCTTTTTATACTACTATAAAGCTGTAACACAGTCTTGTCTGTGCATCGAAGATATTCTAAAAAAAAGCAGTTTATTTTGTTACGATTTAAACAAAAGATATATAATTATTTACTTTAGTTTAATTTACACTAGCTGACCCGGCGAACTTCGTACCGCCTAACAGTCAATGAATGTCGTGTTACAGATTAGCTGAACTTAATTTATGATTTTATGAATGTAATACAATGAATACAAAATAAATATTAAGTTCACTACTTTATTAGGATAATAACACAAAAAGAAAATTAAAGTACAAATAATAAGTATATCAATCGCGTGTCAGCAAGACATGATTAAATTAAACTATTTATATATTGTGCAGCATGGGATGCACTCGGTTTAATTCTCTTCATTGAAGCACCTTGTGATATACGACATTTTTTGTTTTTTTTTATCAGGCGCAAGAACAAATAAAGCGAATGATTTACCGACACGTGAACATGCCACGTACAACTCACCATGAGTAAAACGCGGATTTACATTTTGCATGAGTAAAACGCGGATTTACATTTTTGTGTTTTATTTTAATTTTTCGTCAATTTTCCAATTTTTGTTTTTAATAGTTATTCTGCTATTTAGACCGAAGACAAATACAACAAATCAAAAACCATGAAAATCGGTCGAGCCGTTCTCGAGTTATAATTGTTCGAACAAACCCGACTTTGTTTTATATATATAGATTTGTGATGATTATGTTTTGGATTCCAAATGCAAGGCTTATTTTTGTTCCATAAATTTAAAAGTTTTTGTGTTCATCCACCCAGCCATTGTCGTCACGTCAACAGAATGATGGACAATTGTATGTACACGCGCACAATCATCGGCAGGCATTCCTTTGATGTGCCGACAATTAGCCGATTACTCACGATTACAGGCGATGATGGCCGCTCACAGACGATTATGCTGTATTCAGCCATCATTGTGAGAAGTAGATTAGAAACGAATGCAGTTATATGGAATACACATCAGGATCATTATATCACTACGTTGGAAAAAAAATCAAAAATGTTTTCTACGCTTTATATATTTCAAGCAGTACGGATATTATCCATACTTATACCCTACTAGTTTTCTACTAGGCATGGTGGGCGATAACTCTCTTAAGTTGCGTAGAGAAATGCTCGCCATGGCCTAAGTTTTTAAGCTGATCCGGGGAAGAGTTGATAATTCTAACATGCTAGCGAAGGGTTGTCTCTTTGTTCCTGACAATTATAATCGTGCTCGCACTCATAATCTATTTGCGGAGCTGTCCTCGCGCACCAACCTAAGTCGATGGAGTCTGCTTACCCGTGCTTTGCTTCACATAAATGAGCTATGTTCGAGAGCGTCAGACTTTGATATTTTTACAGCGAGCCCGCATCTCTTCAAGGTGTGGGCATTGCGCTACTTGTTTATGTCAGAATAAAATAAATTGTTTCCACTCTTTATATACCGTAAGTTTGTAAGTTTTTTTTATTATTAACCCCCCTGATGTGATCATACCAAATTTTGTTGCAAGCCTAACTACGGCAAAATGTGAGTCTACCAAAATCGGTTGCAACGCTCACCGTTTGCGAAACTATTCATTTAACAATCGAACGCGCGTCTTTATTTTATCGTATGATGCCAGATTATAGCCAAATAACCTCTCTGTTATATTTTCTATCGTCGGCTGGGCCCGTCTGACAATGCAGTTAATGCCTGTATTTGTATTTATATAATTCTTATTTAAAAATGTTTTGTATGTACTTGTAAGAATTCTATTTTTAAGCTATTGCATAGCTTTTATCGCGGGCCTAGGCCAGCCCGGCGACCGAATGAAGAAATTTCTTAACGAAAATTAATGATTTTAAACTGATAATTACGTCTAAACGAGTGATGCTTACGATTCGAAAAAAATATATGTTAAACAAGAACATTTTCCTAATATTCTTAACTTCGAATATTTTAGACTTTGTTTATATTACATAGTGTAATAAATTTGTGAAATTAGGTCTAACCGAACACAAAAAACGACTATTATGCAAATACTATATGGCGTATTATTATGAAACCTGCACCATTTTAAAGATAATTTAATTATCTATCTTTTTATTTACGATTTTTTTCGAATAATTCATTTTTTTGCTTTATCGAATAAAAAATTCGTTTAAATTATTCCGAATCATTTGCTACCGCAGCCGCAAATGATTCGGAATAATTTCAACGCATAGCATTTTTGCATAGCAAGTTGTTAAAAATGCTATGCAATAGCTTTACCGCGGCAGTCCCCGAGTGCCACACGTATTTTTTTTATATTTATGTGTATATTGCATATCAACGGAACGGTATAAACGGTCAAGTTGATTTGCTAATGAAATAAATAAATCATGGGCCATTGTGAAGAGGGGCCTTCAAATATGACTTGTGCACTCTGTCAAGTATAAATCCACTATTATTGCATTATAATTTCCAGCCCAGAAGAAAAAGTATTGCGAACGTGCAATTTTTTTTCGAGATGAAGACGGGAATATTCATTTTGAGCCCCCCTGAGATGATTAAGAACATTTCCATATTGAAGTCTGTCTGTGTGATCCTCCACGATTGCGCCCAAATGCTTAATCGGGTTTAGTTGATATTTGGTAAACAGGTTTTATTTGGTCATGACAAGAGTTCAAGATATTGAAGATGAAATCGGTCCCACGAGGGGCGTATTAGATATATAATATTAATCTAGAACAGTGGTGAGAAAACTTTTTCCACGAGGAGCCAGAAAAATAAAATAAATTTCACGGAGGGGCGGCTGAAGTGGATTACAAATAAAATGCATTTTTTTTTAAATTTTCCTAATTATTTATTACTAGCTGACCCGTGCCCGCTTCGTTGGGCGGTAAAACTTTTTACTTGTGATGAAATTATGAGTGTGGTTTGTTAGTACTGAGTGCTATGATTTATTTCCTGACTGCCAAAAGAAGGGTTATATTTTTACTGCATATGTATGTGTTTATTCGCATACCAATTTGACTATATTACCGTTATTTGTGAGTGTCTTTTGTGAGTGTCATATTTGTGAGTGTCTTATCTCTTTAACCATTTATGCAGTAAAAGGGAAATTATATGCAGTAAAAGGGAAAAGCCTTTTGTTTTAAACACTTGAGATGATAAATTTACTTATTTTGATAATGACACTCACAAATAACGTGGCTTTCTAATGGTAAAATAATTTTCAAAATCAGTTCAGTAGATCCACAGATTACTTCATACGTCACAAACTTTACCTCTGTATAATATTAGTATAGATAGTATAGATAGACGACACAGTCGCGGTTCCATACCTATGTCGTATTAAATCTTTAACTATTTATGCAGTAAAAGGGAAAAGTCTTTTGTTTTTAACACTTGAGACGATAAATTTACTTATTTTGATAATGATTCATAATTGTTGATAATATGACCAAAAACATGATCTAACGATTTAAATTATTTTTTAAATATAAAATACTACTTTTTGTTACTTAAATATAAAGTTAGACATATGCTGTCGCTGACTTTTTTGTAGGCATTATCAAGCTCTACAACTTTTCCCTAGGACTTAATCATATATCTCTCATAGTTATGGCAGCGTTAGTTAGAAACGTTTTCGTTTGACCGTTTTTTCCGACTTACTTGGAAATCCGACTACCACGAAAAAGGTTTTTAATTTTTCGGATTAATAGATAGTCTATAACACTCACAAATAACGTGGCTTTCTATTGGTAAAAGAACTTTCAAAATCGGTTCAGTAGATCCAGAGATTACTTCCTACAACGTCACAAAACTTTTCCTCTTTATAATATTAGTATAGATGAAAGTTGCAGATAGGTGTACTATTAAAAAGAAAACGGCTTAATTCAGTAGCCTGAAGTTGAAGGCCCTGGCATGGTAGGTATATGTGAAACATTAAACTGATTTTGAATGGTCTTCGTAAGTGGGTTCGAGCTGAGACGATGATGTTTATAACAGTGAAAAAAGGTGTTAGCCTGTTCCGAAAACTGTTTTTTTCGCATCTTCATGGTGGAGAACGTTTGTTCGCAAACGAACCACGATGCAAACATTGTCATAACTTTCTGGGCATTAGCAATAAGCTTTGGAAATTGTGCTTTGGGCAAATAGAGTTGTCGAGTAGCGAACCCGTCACCTCAGAAAGTTTTAACGATTAGTCGTTCTATCTCCCGTGAAGTGAACGCAGAAGACTTGTATAAAACAGTCCATCGTTAAGCTCCGCCACATGCCCGTAAGAGGCCAACGCCTTAACCGCGAGATAACTAGGTGTGTTACCCAGCGGGCTTACACTCACGCCCTTACTTCGAATTGCGACCAGATTACTCCGGTCTCTCGATTGGTTACGAGGTCGAGGTCGCTTGCACGGTCCTCTCCCTTACGAAGCGGTGAAACGGTGTATACCGAATTTATCGCAAAACAACGGCATCCTTTGCCTGGCTGTTCACCCAGGATCGGGTAGCCGATGGTCGTTTTAACCCCTCAGGCCCCGATTGGCCGATATCGGCCACAAAACGATTCAGTGTGTAGACCCCGTTTTAATTTTATTTAAATTTAATTTGTGTTATTTTAATATGTTTTATTATGTTAATATGTTTTATTTTAATTATGGGTACAGTGGTTTGGCTGTAATTAATGTTTTGGTGAGACAGTGTCATAATTCAATTTTTTTATTAATTTTTAAAAAAAAATTTTCGGGACATCAACTTGTCAATCGGCTGAGGGGCTGAGGCCTGAAGGGTTCAGCCGCTCCCGCCGCAACCACCCCCGCTTTATAGGAAACAGTGCCGCTTCCAGACCCCCCCCCATGTCATGGTGGAACATGGAAGAAGCTATCATAATTGAATGCGTATACTTAATTTCGGGTCTCTGCTGTTAGCCGTTAAGGAGTTCCAATGTCGGGAGCCAACCCTGGGTGGACGGATTTTAACCACAACTTTTCAGCTCATTCCATGACCAAATGATGCCTGCATGCTAAATTTCAGCTCAATCGGATGAAGCGTTTCAGCGCTGTCGTTGAAGAATACACACAGCAGACACACAGAAGTGCGACCACAATACTTTCCTTAAATAGGAAAGTAATAAAAATTGATCACAGGTTATCATTTGAAAAAAGTCTGGCTACTTCAAAAAGTCGTTGAATGCGTCTGGCGTGATTGGCTTGATTGGCGTGATTGGCGTGAATCAGACAAAAATACGAACTCATTGCTATCATTTTCATAGTTGAAAATGATAGCAATGAGCATTTTTTGTACAGGATAATTGATCATATAATTCCACGATAAAAACACATCTGCCTAATGTTAATAGCAACTAAATCCTCGCCAGATTTCACTGAAATTTGTGACAGTGCGCAGTGTTTTTTTTATTTTTATTTTATTTTATTCCAACAAAAGAGAAAAACAGCGTTTGGGTCTTAAGTTAATGAATAATAATAACAATATTACGGCCAAAATAGTATCCTGATAATATACAGTTTATGTGCGTGATGTGTAATAATATTTATATATTATGTTATATAATCATGTTCTCTCGGTTTGTTAGTATGTATGATAGAGTAGGATGAGTGTGTTGGAGACTCGGTCCAACATACCCACAACAAAAAAGTAATTTCTATAGAATCGCAAACACGCTCGAATATACACGAGTCAGCTGCAATTGATTTCCAACTAAATTCGGCATTTTATACACAGTCAAACGATGACTAATGTCATTTCTTCTGATCGATACGAATTGACACACTTATTTCTCACCCCACTCGTAACTATTGCATCACTACATACCATATAAAAAGCAGTACATTCGACACATATTTTATCATTCCCTGGCGGACAGTAACCGCTCATCTGCAAGTACTCGCGCTCTTCATTACCTTCGAGTCAACCACACTACGCATAGTATACGCGATCATCATTATCTTCGAATCTATCGCGGCGCTTCACACTTCGGACACACAACAACGACATCACCTCGAGCCCACACTACCTACACACCGGCGAAATATCAAACAAGGCGTTACGAACTGGCAACCTACTACAGACCTTCTGAATAAATACTTCAACTTAAACGACTTCGACTTTCAATAACGGAGAAAACTTACTGATGAGAACCACCCTTCGCCCACAAATAATTGGAGTATAGTGAAGGGTGGCCACTCTCACAGTGGTGACCCCGACGGTGTGTTTATATGTGTGATTGTGATGTGTGTTTAATGTTTGTGTGTAAGTACATCTACGTGTATGTGTCATAGAGTGGGCCCATGATGAGGGAGCTAATGGGCCCATGATGAGGTGGCCACGATGACCCATGTGTTCAGGGTCGGTCACACTCACGGGTCAACACCCATCCGATGGCCTCCACGCATGGGGTGCGAACCTGGGTAGGACACTGGGTCAACCAGTCTCCCCTGGGAATCAAACCTCTGGCGCTCCTGGACGGTCTGCGCACCGAGCGGCGCAAGCCAATCGACTGTGCTCTCCGACTAACAATCGGGGGAGTCTGGGAACTGTATTGTTTCCTATAGAGCGGGGGTAGTTGTCTACCTTACGGCGACTGCTCTTGAAATGACCATTGGCCATCCGATCCCGGTTCAGAGTCGGGCAAGGACGCCTTGGTCCGCGATAGATTCGGTGCACACCGTTTCACCGCTTCGTAAGGGAGAGGACCGCGCAAGCGACCTCGAACTCGGAACCAATCGAGAGACCGGAGAAATCTGGTCACAATTGGAAGTGAGGGCGCGAGTATCTCGAGCCCGCCGGGTTTATTCCTGGCTCACTCGCGGTAAGGCGTTGGACTCTCACGGGTTGTGACGTAGCTGGACGTAGGATTGTACTGTCCAAAGTCTTCTACGTTCACTGCAGGGCGACAGAACGAGTAATCGTTAAAACGTCCTGTGGTGACGGGCTCGCCCGTTGTAGTCGACACCGCAAGATGTATGTGTCATAGTTGTGTATATATGTATGAGAGTATGTGATTCTGCGCAGGTATGTATCTGTTCAAACTTTTATGATCTGGCCTATTACCGCTCTGATAAACTCGTTTTTGCTCATTGAGAATACGTCTAGTTCCTGAAACAATTCATCGTAGGCTTCCATAATTCGATGCAGAGTTGAATTCCTTGCTTGTTTTGTATGAAGTCTGGGTACATTGTATACCCTTGGGTGACGAGTTCGGCGCGATGGGACATTTAAGGCTATTCTGCTTAGAATTTGTGGGCTGTCGATATGATGCGAAAGTATATTGTGGAAGAACGTCAGATTAGTCACATTACGTCACTGCTGAAGACTCAGCATTTCGAACCTTGCCAAGCCGTCAGAATATGAGGTAAATTCAGCGAGGGTTCGATGACACAAGTGACTTACGAAGGTTTTACGCGCGTAATTCGTTTAATGCGCGTCAGCATCGTTTAATGCGTGTCACCCTGACGAAAATTAAACAAGTCTGGCAAGGCTTTAGCGTTTATAAAATCCCAGCCAGAGGTTGTCCTAAGCTATTATTACAATGCTAAGTATTATTAGACCATTTTTCAAGACTGCAAAAATATGGCCACCATTGTAGGGTTTTCAGGTTTGTCGTACCAATAGATCAACGTTTGTCATACTAATAGATCAGCCAGATTATTATTTTATAATCAATGCTGCATTCGACTTGACAGAAAATGATTTTTATTAGTGTATAATAACTGCAGCACATTCAAATATTCAAAAGCATTTTCCAGCTCAACGCACCGGAAAACCCCCTGAAAACTAAATGTTCGCTAATTACAATTAGCCACTGAATAATCCCATCGTTTGACATCTGGTGACTGGGAAAATCAGTACCGAAAAAAATACCTGAAAGAACGATAGATATCGTTATACCTTCCTGGGGTGCCGGGTTCGCCCGTAGTAGGTGACCTTTCTTAAGTGCTCATAAAACCTTAACGATACTGTTTTCATCGATAAATGATCATATTAAACTAGCCTAATTAGTTGAAAGAACGATCAATATCGTTATACCTTTCTCGGGTGGCGGGTTCGGCCTTAGTAGGTGTCCTTTCCAAAGTGCTCATAAAACCTTAATGATATTGTTTACATTGATAAGTGATCATATTAAATATTGTATACCATGCTAATTAATGTACCCGCAATATATGTATTGCTGCTCCCCAGCTAGATTAATTACAAAACGAGTGTCTGGCCGCACACAGCTGGGAGGTGCGACACGTGACGTCATCAAACCACAAAATGTGCCAAAGCGGCTTCACCCACAAGCTGCAAAGCTATTTATAACTACCCACATTCTGACGCCTGCGTGTCACTTCCTACGAATATACACTGAACATATGCTGCATTTATGTGCATATAATGAGTACCTATCTAGCGTTACTACTATACCTACTCGTATATTGTCATAGTGAAACTATAATTATAAATTTAAAAAAATCGGTGGTGTCACCCTAAGACTCCCGGCAAGCAGACAAGCTCCCTACACGCAAGCCAAACCCTTACTACCCCCCTCCCCTCCGCGCCAAACCTTTAACGCCAAATCCCCAGCTCCCGATAGTTATTGATTATGACAGCAAATCTAGTACATTTATAGTATTTTGTAGTAATATAAAGAAGAAGATGACAGTCGCCTTGCTGTTGCTAAAATCTCCAGCCAGAGGGCGAGTGAGCCAGCAAGCTTGTGTCAGCGTCGCCATAAGTACAATTTAAATCCTATTGTTACAAATATTCTAGCAGCTGTAAGATGTAAAATGGGAAGATAGTATAACTTCTAAAGTATGAATGATGGAATGAATGAAAATCTCTTTATTGCAAAATAAAACATTTAAAACAGTTTAGGGATCTCCGCAACATATTAGACCGACGTACTATTAAATTGACATATTATGCGCTATGTGAGTCCATTTTATACTACGGCATTATTGGTTGGGGAGGATGTGCGAAAACGGTTCTTCAACCACTTCTTGTCGCGCAAAAGGTTTGATCAAAATAATATTAAGAAAACCGTTCACGTATGCATCAGATCTCACATTTAAGGAAATGCATGTTTTAGAAGTGCGCATGTTATATGTGAAAATGATTTTAGGTCGGATCGTTCTTAAGGAAAAAATTAAATCCCAGCAAACTAAACACACAAGACGTGCCACTAGTGACTACGTTGCAGTTCCCCGAAGAAGTACATCATTTGGCCAAAGAAATTTCACTTATCTAGGTCCTAGGATATATAACATCCTGCCTGCAGGTATAAAGATTAGCCCGAGCATTCCAATTTTTAAGAAACAACTGGTGTCGTGGATGCTTGGGCCAGGAAGGTACAGAATACACCAAGAACTCTCAACTATCTAGCTTTGTTTGGCTGCACTTTGTGACTATTTCTATTATTTTAATTTTTCTTTGTGACTATTTAATTTTTTTAGAAACTTTACTATTAATGGTATTATAATTTTATTGTGACTTTTTATTTTTCTTACAAATATTACAAATTTTATTTATAATTTAAATTATGACTATATAGTTTATTATTAACTGAAGGATATGTGTATATAATTATATATTTACATATTTTATTTTTATGCATATTTACATATATTTAATTCAATGTTTTTTTTCCATTTTCGCTTTTTTTCTTTTTGTTTAAATTACTTTTTTTTTCTTTTGATTATGTTTTCTTTTAAAACTAGTATTTGTTTAATATGTCTGCCCTAGAACAAGTGTTCATACTTAGTTGGGCGACATGGGACCGATCTTCACTATAAGCGTGACACAACTTGCTGTGGGTTTTAGTGCAGTGTAGATATTAAATATAATTTGTTACGCTTGTCGCTTATTATGTGCATTGCTTTAAATAAATAAAAAAAAATAAAAATAAATAAAATACAATGGCGTACTTATTGCTAGATAAACAATATATTCCAGTGAACTAACATATTAAATTGAAAAGATGAAGAGTAGTCAACAATGAGTGCTATAATTTATGATGGAATATAAAACGAAATGTTAAATTATAGGGAATGTTGCGTATTTTATAGGTATCTAAAACCAAGAGTAAAACAATAAATAAATAGATAAATATGCGATAAGATATAAATGCATATATACCTACATACATTAATATATAAATAAATAAATAAGCTGCCAAAATACGGTAATGAAAAGGAAGGGATAAGGGAAAGCGAGAAGGGATAAAGTAGGGCTACTTTAAAATATTTAAATAGTAGTAAAGAGCAGGCTTTTATCATTCTTTCGACAACAGCTCGGTAATATTCGCTGCAAGATGACTTGAAAATTAAGTAAAAGGTAATAAAACAGTTTTTATTTTAAAATACTTTTAAAAACATTCAATAAATTTTCGAGTGTTAGTTTGTATTTTATTCAAAATCAATATAGCAAATTAATTTGATTTTGGATTATTCATTAAACGGTTTGTAATTACAGAGATTGAGCCGCATTATCCGCGTCATTTTCGCTAATATGAAGTGGCTATATTTAGTAAACGAATACAGTAAATTTAAAAAGACGGACATGTCGTAGTTAGTTCATGTTGTAGTTATGTTGTCATGTTGTCAGTTGTTAGTTATTTGTGTAGTGTAGTTATATTGTTGTAGTTTGTCATGTTGTAGTTAGTCGTACAAACAATAATGTACAGCGCAATCGCGTATTTAGACAATACTTCTGTCATCCTAAATTAGAAAGTAGAGCAAAAAGGTATATAGAGCAAAATATTTTATTCTATGTTTTGGATTTATCATTTTTATATCCACACTTGGAGGTGTCTAATACAACAGGCAAGCCGCCACCTCAGGTATTTTTAACGATATTGATCATTCTGTATCCCGTGAGGTGAACGTAGAATACTTGGGACGAAACAGACTAGTGTTTAGCTACGCCAACTCGCCCGTAAAAAGCCAACGCCTTACATCGAGGTACTGGTCATATGTACCCAGCGGGCAAACCTCGCGCCCTTACTACCAGTTCTCCGGCCTCCCTTGCTTGTTACGGGTTCGAGGTCGCTTACGCGGTCCTCTCCCTAACGTTAGCGGTGATTAACCGTTATTAACCGAATCTATCACGGACCACGGCGTCTTTTGCCCGGCTGTCACAAGAGCTGTAGCAGTAACGTTAACAACCACCCCCGCTCTATAGGAAACAACGCCGTTTCCATACTACCCCGGGAGCTAACGGGCCCATGATGAGTTGGCCACGATGACCCATGTGTTCAGGGTCGGTCACACTCATGGGTCAACACCCATCCGACGGCCTCCACTCACGGGGTGCGAACCTGGGTAGGACACTGGGTCAACCAGTCTCCCCTGGGAATCAAACCTCTGGCGCTCCTGGACGGTCTGCGCACCGAGCGGCGCAAGCCAATCGATTGTGCTCTCCGACTAACAGTCGGGGGAGTCTGGGAACTGTATTGTTTCCTATAGAGCGGGGGTGGTTGTGTACCTTATGGCGACTGCTCTTGAATTGACCATTGGCCATCCGATCCTGGGTGAACAGCCGGGCAAAGGACGCCTTGGTCAGCGATAGATTCGGTATACTCCGTTTCACCGCTTCATAAGGTAGAGGACCGCGCAAGCGACCTCGAACTCGGAACCAATCGAGAGACCGGAGAAATCTGGTCACAATTGGTAGTTAGGGCGCGAGTGCCGCCCGCCAGGTAACATACCTGGCTACTCGCGGTGAGGCGGTGGCTTCTAACGGGTTGTGGCGTGGCTAGACGTCGGATTTGTTATGTCCAAAGTCTTCTACGCTCACTGCACGGTCGATAGAACGATGAATCGTTAAAACGTCCTGCGGTGACGGGTTCGCCCGTTGTGGTTGACATCTCAATACCCCGGCTATCAGTCGAAATGCACAGTCGATTGGCTGACGCCCCACGGTACACAAACCGTCCAGGAGCGGTACGACCCGAAGGACGATTCCCAGTGGAACTGGCCCGCTAGCACAGAGCCCTACCCGGGCTCGCACTTCTTCTCAGGATACCGGATGGATGCTGATCTGTGAAGTTGGGCCGAGTCTAACACATGGATCATAATTTCCCAACTGTACTAGGCCCATTAGCTCCCACCAGCTCCCATCAGCTCCCACCAGCTCCCATCAGCTTTATAGCCACAATTCAACAAACTCATTAACATCTCTTGACAAAGTAAAATAGTCCAAACTTCTGTTCATAGTAGTTTGATAAATATTCGTCGAGAAATAACGTAGGTATCATATTAGTAAAAACTAACAAGATTTTTTTTCAAGATAAATTTCAAAATCTTACAAACCTAAAAATAAAAAAATACGTGTGTCACTCGGGGACTGCCGCGGTAATGCTATTGCATAGAATTTTTAACAAATTAGGCAATTATAATTATTTATGTATTTTATTTTTAAGCTATTGCATAGCTTTTATCGCGGGCCTAGGCCAGCGCGGCGACCGAATGAAGAAATTTCTTAACGAAAATTAATGATTTTAAACTGATAATTACGTCTAAACGAGTACTGCTTACGATTCGAAAAAAATATATGTTAAACGAGAACATTTTCCTAATATTCTTAGCTTTGAATATTTTAGATTTTGTTTATATTACATAGTGTAATTAATTTGTGAAATTAGGTCTAACCGAACACAAAAACGACTACTACGCAAATACTATCTGGCGTATTATTATGAAACCTGCACCATTTTAAAGATAATTTAATTATCTATCTTTTTATCTACGATTTTTTTTGAATAATCCGTTTTTTTTGCTTTATCGAAAAAAAATTCGTGCGCGGCGCTCTATCGGAAGACGTTTAAATTATTCCGAATCATTTTACTCTGACCCGCCTAGATACAGGACATTACAGTCCTAGTTAGGTGGGCACTGACCATTTGCTACATTTGCGTGTTAAATTTTTCCGACTCACTTTATAACATTGGTAGTAATGTGGCTATGTGTATAAAAAAAATAAAGAATAAAGTACCTACTAAATAAATAAATTTGCTTTCGCAGCCGCAAATGATTCGGAATAATTTCAACGTTTTCCGATAAAGCGCAGTTATCTGATATCAGAAAAAATAAAATAAATAAATAATTATAATTGCATAAGTTGTTAAAAATGCTATGCAATAGCTTTACCGCGGCAGTCCCCGAGTGCCACACGTATTTTTTTATTTTTTCTGATATCAGATAACTGCACTCTATCGGAAAACGTTGAAATTATTCCGAATCATTTGCGGCTGCAAAAGCAAATGATTCGGAATAATTTAAACGTCTTGCGATAGAGCGCCGCGCACGAATTTATCAAAAATTAATTAGGCAAAAAAACGGATTATTCAAAAAAATCGTAGATAAAAAGATAGATAATTAAATTATCTTTAAAATGGTGCAGGTTTCATAATAATACGCCAGATAGTATTTGCGTAGTAGTCGTTTTTGTGTTCGGTTAGACCTAATTTCACAAATTAATTACAGTATGTAATATAAACAAAATCTAAAATATTCAAAGCTAAGAATATTAGGAAAACGTTCTTGTTTAACATATATTTTTTTCGAATCGTAAGCAGTACTTGTTTAGACGTAATTATCAGTTTAAAATCATTAATTTTCGTTAAGAAATTTCTTCATTCGGTCGCCGCGCTGGCCTACTAGGCCCGCGATAAAAGCTATGCAATAGCTTAAAAAAACGACTTACAAGTAAGAAGTTTTGTCGATGGTTTTATACCTTGTTTATGCTGACAGAATTTTAGCGATTTTGAGAAAGTGGGTACATAATCTAAATCCTAATATAACTTGCCATTTCTGTATATTTTCTCATATTAAAGAGTACGGAAAAGTTGGATTCTTTGAATAGTTTTGACGATATACCCTCTTTAATGCTTAGTAATTTGTCATGGGACCTCTGAAATAATTGGTAATCAACATATAATTACAATCCCCTCTAACGATAACTCATTTGATATGACTAGCTACAAACGATGCACGATGATTACTACTCCAAACGAGCAGCGTTCGTTCCTTTGAATCTTATTTACCGGGTATCCTAAGATTAAGCAGTATCGTTCGCAATTAAGCGATCCGAAAGCGATAATAAATTTTCGATAACGGATTCTTTGAATAATTTCGCGAAACGGCGAAACCGAAGTTCATTAAGAGACCCATTTACGAATTGGATTTCACTCACTTTTGCGTTAGAGTGAGAGGTCCAAGCGGTGGGGAGGGATGGGTGTTACTTAAGAGGGTTATCGTCCGAGTCATTTCCATTTGGCGAGATAAAAGGAAAACTTTATCCATCTCCGTTTCTGCTTATTTCATTTCGATGGAGTTCTCCCTAGAGTCTATATATTTTTAACATTGCACCCGGGTGCCGCGATGGGGATATAAATTACATAGAAAAATAGAAATTCCTTATTGCACATGTTAAAAATAAAACATACAACAGAACTTATTGCTTCAATGTTATTCTCTTACAGATCTGGTCTCAGATGATCTGGCCGAATTTGACTTTCAAATATTGTGCCCATTTAAATGACTTAAAAAAGTAGATCCTTATTGTCTGGTTATTTGGTGGTGATAATTTCCTGAAACATGTTAAAGTGTTCAATCAAAAATTTAAAACTGTTTCGTCGAAATTGAACACTTCCCACCTGCAACTCTCTGGAGAAATAAAACCCATATATATTTCCGAGCATTTAACACAACGAACGAAATTTATTTACGCCATTACCCGGAAATTTGCTAAGGAGAACGGCTTCGCTTATGTCTGGTGTAAGAGTGGAAAGATTTTTCTGAAAAAACAAGAGAACGCTAAAACATTTCGTGTCAGAAACGAGGCAATGCTTTCTCAACTCTGCTAAAATATTCCACTCTATAATAAAATCGCATCTGGAATTCCAGAACACCCATAAAAAAGACATGCAATATAAACTCTATAACGACTTCACAAGTAAACAAACTTCATTTATTCTTATACTAACTATTTATAAATGTAATATATATAAGAAAACTAATATAAGAAAACTAGAATATTATATGATATATTGCTATTTCCGATATAATCAAAATATATTATCTACTATTAACTTACTATTAGACCGCCCCTTTTCAAATAATAACAATATAACATATTCGTACTATTATGTAATAATATTGTCATGTACCGCAAAATACAACGTGAAAAACGCAACATGCTCTCTTATCCAAGTACACGCACACCATAAAAAGACTCAGTGTATGCACGAAGACTTATGCCGCTCTCAATTAACAGTATGTCAACAAAAACTAAATAATAGAATAGAGCAGCCGCTGCGATACCATGTATCATTCCCGCTAAACAAATATCTCAACGGGCTCGAATATTTGTGAGAACATCGATGAGTTGAATGAAGTTAGTACACTTATAATGGAGTGCCCATCCGAATGTAAGAAAATAGTCTATCAAAACAAACTATATACGATACTTTCATTAAATATACGAAGCATCTCAAAAAACATATACCAAGTGTATTGTTTACTTCACCAGCTATCCTTTGATGTTGACATAGTCATTTTAAGTGAGTGTTGGATACGTGACATTCCTTATTTACCACGACTACAAAACTACGATTGCAGAGGGACTAAACATAATATAAATAGATCCGATGGAGTGGTAATTTACACAAAATCGACTTTAAATGCATCTGTAGAGGATCTAGATATTACAGACGCGACCGGTCTAAATGTCTTAATTGGAGAAACAAGAATCATTGCCCTTTATAGGTCACCCTCGTTCCCCAACCCGAATAGATTTTTAAAATCACTAGATGATGCAATACGTACGCTTTCAAATGATAAGATCAAACACTTCATAGTGGCAGGGGATATCAACATATCCATACATGGCAACAAACACACTTATTCCGATGAATACCAGAACCTAATGAGTGAACTAGGATTCAAATCGACTATAAATACAACTACCCGTCCTGAAAATAATACTTGTATTGACCACATCTACATAAAAACTAAAAACAAGTTCCAGTCTGCTATCATACAGTCGACTATTACTGATCACTACAGCACATTCCTCGTTATATATGGTCCTTACCGAAAACAGACCTATAATAATGAAAAGCTTACAAAAACTATAAATTACGACGGTCTACAAATTGACTTAAATAACGAAACGTGGCAAAATATTTACACGGATAAGGTAGATACAGCTACTGAAGAATTCGTGAACACACTGAAAATTCACATTGAAAATAACACCACGACGAAAGTGAAAAAACGTAAGCACAGAATACTGAAACCATGGATAAATGCAGGTATTATAAGCTGCATCAAAAAACGAGACAAGCTCCACAAACAAACTAGAACTTTTCCAGAAAACTTTACACTGTTGAACTATTATAAACGATATAGAAATATATGTGTAAGCATAATTAAAAAAACAAAAGAAAAATACTACAAGGAAATGATCGAAAGAGACAAATATCATCCAAAGGTAATATGGAAGGCAGTCAAGGAACTGAGCTCCAATACAGAAATAAAAAGTAAAGTTACCGAACTAATCTCAAACAATGAAATTATATCCGACAAACTGAAAATTGCAAATACATTAAATGGTTACTTCACAAACGTTGGTGTAAATTTATCTAACGACATCATGCATAGGAGGAACTCCTGTGTAGGCAATAACACTATCACAAATAATATAACTACAATAAATAATATTCCGATATTTAAATTTAAATTAATTACAGAATCTGATATATGTAAAACTTTACTCGATCTTAAAAGTGACTCAGCCCCGGGACCTGACGCTATTAGCGGCAGCTCACTCCGAACTATCCACCGCTACATAATAAAACCCCTAACATACTTGGTAAATTTATCAATTCAAAATGGCGAATTTCCAAAACAATTTAAGGTGGCTAATGTAACTCCGATATATAAAACAGGTGTCAGAACAGATCCCAAAAATTACCGACCTATATCTGTGCTCAATAGTTTAAGCAAAGTCATGGAAAAAATTGTAGCCAAACAACTGACACACCATCTTGAACAAAACGGTATTCTATCAGACGGTCAGTACGGCTTTAGACCAGGTCGAGGAACGTCTGAAGCAATCTTGGCTATCACAAAGTATGTGACAGAAAATATTGATGCAAATAAGCGATGTCTAGGAATTTTTCTTGACCTGGCTAAAGCATTCGATACAGTTCCACATGACAAACTATTAGAAAAGTTAACACAACTTGGTTTTGGTGACACCGAGATAAGTTGGTTTACTAGCTACATTACGGGAAGATCACAAAGAGTGAAAATTGACGATGTCATAAGTGATGACTTGCCATGCAACTACGGTGTTCCCCAGGGAAGTACGTTGGGGCCTTTACTTTTTCTCATGTACATCAACAACTTTTGTCAACTGGAAATAACTGGCTGTGTTCTGTCATTCGCTGATGATACGGTGTTACTTTTCCAAGCAGACACATGGGAGTTAGTATTCGGCCAGGCAGAGACTGGATTAAAAGCAGCCCATCAATGGCTAGACAAAAACTTGCTAACACTCAATAGGGAAAAGACGAAGTATTTGACCTTTAGTATCGACAGGAGGCAGCAGCCATCACCTGAATTGCAACTAATACTGCACGAATGCAATTATGATAACTACTGCAACTGCCACCCATTGGAAAAAGCATGTCAAATAAAATACCTAGGAATCACTATCGACAATAACCTAAAATGGTATGACCATGTTGACATAACAGCGTCAAGAATGAGAAAACTAATGTATGTCTTTAAAAATATTCGAAATGTCTTTGAAATCAATGTCTTGAGGACGATATATTACGCGTTAGCTCAATCTCTGCTAATATACGGACAACTAGGCTGGGGTGGTATGGCCAAAACAAATCTGGATCCTCTGATAAAGGCCCAAAAGGCCTTGATTAGGGTTATAGCCAGGAAGCCATATCGCTACTCCAGTGACCAGCTCTACAGGGATTTTATGGTGTTGGATGCAAGACAGCTATACGTACGACAGGTCTTGATATGCTACAGGAAAGAACTCCAACGGGACAACAGCAAGCCGACCAGTAACGCCCATAGACACGACACTAGACATAAAGACAGACATATACAACCAAAAATGAGAACGACCTTTGGACAAAGACACTATATTTACCTAGCGAAAAAACTCCATAACATATTTACCACGCAATTAGGCCAAGCTACAATCATTCAAAATGACGCTCACTACAAAAGACTGGTAACATTATGGTTGTTACACTCGACGAGGGAGCACTGTGAGTCGTTAGTAACTAACGTTATTAAATAGGTGCACAGATGACTTATATTATTATTGTTATTATTATCTCATTAGCCTCATAACTGTATTCATATATCTCCCATATATATTATATCTCATTAATTTAATAAAGATTTTTTGTGTTATACAATATACACTTGTAGGATTTCCCAAGATTACATAAATTACCTATACACCCGGCAGATGAACGCAGTACTAAATATCACCTCAATACAGGCTCTGCCTAGTGAGGTGATAAAATCCCGCCGAAGCCGCACCTTTAATAAATTTCCAGGGTTCACATTTTGTATGTACGACTAAATCATGTAAAATATACTATAGGAAATTAATTCATGTAATACTAGGGATAAAAAAAATAAATAAATAAATAAAATTTTTATTTGGTTATTTTATTTGATCTTATATTTTTACTTTTAGTTTTAAATATATGGCGTCGTTTTAATTTGATTATTTAACATTTTACTAACAATTTGTATATTACGATGAAGATTTTACGTATCAATTCGATTTATTGACTGTTCCAAATATTTTTGGGAGCTAATGGGCCCTTGCTGGTTTGGCCACGAAGACCTATTCTGTTCAGGGTCGGTCACACTCACGGGTCAACACCCATCCGACGGCCTCCACGCACGAGGTGCGAACCTGGGTAGGACTCCCCTGGGAATCAAACCTCTGGCGCTCCTGGACGGTCTGCGCACCGTGCGGCGCAAGCCAATCGATTGTGCACTCTGACCAACATCTTGCGGTGTCGACTACAACGGGAGAGCCCGTCACCATAGGACGTTTTAACGATTAGTCGTTCTATCGCCCTGCAGTGAGCGTAGAAGACTTTGGACAATAACAATCCAACGTCTAGCTACGCCACAACCCGTGAGAGTCCAACGCCTTACCGCGAGTTAGCCAGGAATAAACCCGGCGGGCTCGAGGGAACTGTATTGTTTCCTATAGAGCGGGGGGTGGTTGTGTACCTTACGGCGACTGCTCTTGAATTGACCATTGGCCATCCGATCCTGGGTGAACAGCCGGGCAAAGGACGCCTTGGTCAGCGATAGATTCGGTATACTCCGTTTCACCGCTTCACAAGGGAGAGGACCGCGCAAGTTACTTCGAACTCGGAACCAATCGAGAGACCGGAGAAATCTGGTCACAATTGGTAGTTAGGGCGCGAGTGTCGCCCGCCAGGTAATATTACTGGCTATCTCGAGGTAAGGCGTTGGTCTCTAACGGGTTGTGGCGTAACTAGATGGTGGACTGTTTTTGTCCCAAGTCTTCTACGCTCACTCCAGGGAGATAGAACGGCTAATCGTTAAAACTTCCTGTGGTGACGGGCTCGCCCGCTGTAGTCGACAACCCAAGTTGTTTCAAACATTATGCTTCTATATTAATTCTTTATATTTACATTTAAAGTTTCACAATCTAGTAGTTAAATTCTTGACTACCTATGTATGCTTAGTAAAGAGTAGTAACGGGACTTACTACCTAACACGATTATTTTGACACGTCCAAGAGGGGTTTTTGGCCGTCAAATGGAC
Source organism: Micropterix aruncella (assembly GCA_944548615.1). Lineage (NCBI taxonomy): Eukaryota > Metazoa > Arthropoda > Insecta > Lepidoptera > Micropterigidae > Micropterix > Micropterix aruncella. Next base: position 2,745,535 of record OX155971.1, on the reverse strand, counting down.
ACGACGAAAATGTAATGTAATGTATTAAAATGTAATTTAACAGACAACCTTCGTGGTAATGTAAGAATTTAGGTACCAGTAGAGTAAAATCAACAAAAAACTTAATACTTAACACAACTTGATCAAATAACAAAAATGTAAAAAAAATATATATATAATTAGGATTTAGAGAATATCAGAGGACATGTGAGGATAGGATGAGACGTAGGATAACTAGGAATTTAGGGATATGATAGGCTTTTTAGACACTTGAAAAGTAGAAACCGTTGGTGCGTTTCTGGTATTGTACGGGAGCTGCTTCGATAGTCTGCTTAGATGAACGCTGAATGAATATGTAAAAAAAGATGAATTATTAGTAGAAATCGCAATTTTACTATTCTGATTGGAACGGAGTGGAAAATCATGATTAGTTAAATGAGTGAATTTTTCAGTTAGGTAAAGGATGTTATGAAGAAGGAAAATAATATGCTGGTATAAACCATATTATTTTCCTCGAATGGTGGATTATATTATTTTCCTCGAATGCACGTATAAATGTGCACCAATTCGATGCAAATGTAGCCTGCTTCTATACCCGGGCACGTGATCAAATTTTCTCGCATTGTAGACATAATTAATGCACAGATTTTACAACCGCTCCAACTTATCAAACATCTGCATAGTATAATATAATAAATAACAGTGTTTGAACTATGGCCGTCTTAACTTACACTGGTAAAAATCTTTGTAATCGCCGGAGACTATGAAAGCCAGCAAAGATGCGTTTGCTGATTTCATGGAACTTTTGTGACCGCTAAGAGAGATACTGATGAAGATGACTAGACTTCCAAACCAGCAATCGAGATATCTTGCTGTAATGCATTCGAATCCCTAATGTCCGTTAGATAATATTTTTTTTCTCTAATTAGCATGTCAATTGTTGTTAATACCGTTATAGTATTTTACTTAAACTAGCTGTTCGCTAAAATTCATATAAAAACCATAAATTTCAAAAAATCGGCAAAATCTTTCTGAACCTATAATCAAACTAGTCGATTCTGGAAGGTTTTTAAATGTATTACATTGAATTATCAGTTAAAAACCGCGCTTAATTTTTGGATTTCTTTGATATTTTGTTCTGAAGTTAGTTATTACTCCAGTTATTTCAAATTCTCATTAAGATTCTCATAAATCCTTAATAGTATTTTGCTACAATCATCATAGATAGTTGATTTATTTAAAAATAGGATTGTGTTACTCAATTTTTTCCCCTGGCAAGTATCTAAGAACATATGGAAGAATTTGATCGTGATGTAAATTTTTATAGAGAGGAACTCACATAATCATCATTATATCCTACGGCGATAAAACGTCGAACATATCGCTACTCAACGACGACAATCATTTGTCGGCGACGAGCGCGGATAGTGAGAATGCAATGCATTAAACAAGTTCGTTTTAATCGTTTACGCAAATACACCGTAAAATTTGAATTGCGCTCAAAATTTTAAGGAGTCATTCTACTCATTAAATAAATGTACACGAAAATATTTTTTATTGTGTTTTGTATTCTTAAAAAAAAGCTCAAAAAAAGTCAAATAAAATAATAAAGTATGGCACAAGAATAGAATAAAATTATTTAAGGACTGTTTTTTAACAAATTAAAAAATATATATTTTCATTATGTATTTAATCGGTAAAATCACCCCTTATTTTTTGCGCTTTTAAAAGTCTACGGTGTATACGGACCGGCGAAAAATAAATGTCATTTCGGCCTAAAAAAGCATCTGTGTACCAAGATTTCAAATCTGAAAGTCCAATATTTCGAAATTGAAATATTACTAGTCCTACCCTGGTGAACCTATCTCAGCCACAATCTTTTGAACTCTTGCCATGACTAAATTATTCCAGCATGCCAGATTTCAGCTCAATCGAATTAAGCATGTGGGTACTATTGTGGAGCAATACACACTTCTACAGACTTCCACTGGAAATGGTGTTAATGGACTCAGGGGACATCAAATGGATATTTCTATCTTCATCTCGAAAAAAAATTGCGCTTTCACAATACTTTCCCTTGTCGTTGGTTGGTGGGCCGGAAAAAAATCGAAATGATATTTCCTGAGTACGCTTAAAAAAATATATTGTAGTCGAAATCTACTTTTTAAACAAATTCTCTCTAGTACGGGTCATCCGGAGTTAATGGGCCCGGAAGTTAATGGGCCCTTCACTGGTCACACTCACGGATCAACAACTATCCCACGGCCTCCACGCATGAAGTGCGAGCCTGGGTAGGACTTTGGCCTTATGGTTAGTTTCCCCTGGGAATCAACCTTCTGGCGCTCCTGGACGGTCTGCGCACCGTGCGGCATAAACCAATCGTCTGTGCACTCTGACTAACAGTCGGGGGAGTCTGAAAGCAGTACTGTTTCCTATAGAGCGGGGGTGGTCGCGGACCTTAAGGCGACTGCTCTTGAAACGACCATCGGCTATCCGATTCTGGGTGAACAGCCTGGCAAAGGACGCTGTGGTCCGCGATAGATTCGGTAAACACCGTTTCGTCGCTTCGTAAGGGAGAGAACCGTGCAAGCGACCTCGAACTCGTAACCAATCGAGAGACTGGAGTAATCTGGTCACAATTGGAAGTAAGGGCGTGAGTGTAAGCCCGCTGGGTAACACTCCTGGCTATTCGCGGTTAAGGCGTTGGCCTCTTACAGGTTTGTATCGGAGCTAGATGGTGGACTGTTTTGTATAAGTCTTCTGCGCTCACTCCAGGGAGATAGAACGACTAATCGTTAAAACTTCCTGAGGTGACGGGCTCGCCCGCTGTAGTCGACAACCCTAGTATGGGTCATCCAGAAAGTAATGTTACAAGGTCTCCTGAGGCCGATGGATTTTTTTAATTTCAAAGTTGGTGCACCTGGCGTATAATAGGTATCCTAACGGTAAGTTATTTAGGTCTCGCGTTTTTGTCGGCCATTTCGTTCAATCACAGTAAATTATTTGATGGAGAGGTAGTCGCGCGTTCCCGCCACTTCCCGTCCGTGCGAGATTCTCGCGGTCATCCATTTTTTGATTTTGCAGAACTATACCGCAGCGAATATCCATCGGATGACTGCGGATGAGACATGGGTGTGTGACTGCATGCCAAAATCCAAAAGACAATCACTTCAGTGGCGTCATTCATCTTCCCCAGCCACCAAAACTTTCAAGACGACCCATTCAGCCGGAGAAGTGATGACATCTGTTTTATGGGCCCGTAAGGGGATGCTGTAGGTGGATTATATACCAAAAGGTACAACTATTAATACAGAGGCTTAGTGTAACACCCTATCCTAGCAATTCAAAACCCCAGAAGGGAATGCTGACCCATGGAGTCATCCTTTTGCATGACAACGTTAGACCCCACACCGCGCGAGTTTTAAAGGAGCTGCTGACATTGTTTGGATGGGATTTAGTCACCCATTCCCCTTATTAATCCAAGTGTTCACCTTCGGACTATAACCTTTTTACTAAACTAAAGGAGTTTTTTGGTCGGAAATATTTTAAGCTATTGCATAGCTTTTATCGCGGGCCTAGGCCAGCGCGGCGACCGAATGAAGAAATTTCTCATCGAAAATTAATGATTTTAAACTGATAATTACGTCTAAACGAGTACTGCTTACGATTCGACAAAAATATATGGTAAACAAGAACATTTTCCTAATATTCTTAGCTTTGAATATTTTAGATTTTCTTTATAGCACATAGTGTAATTAATTTGTTAAATTAGGTCTAACCGAACACAAAAACGACCACTACGCAAATACTATCTGGCGTATTATTATGAAACCTGCACCATTTTAAAGATAATTTAATTATCTATCTTTTTATCTACGATTTTTTTCGAATAATCCGGGTTTTTTGCTTTATCGAATAAAAAATTCGTGCGCGGCGCTCTATCGGAAGACGTTTAAATTATTATTCCGAATCATTTGCTTCCGCAGCCGCAAATGATATGGAATAATTTCAACTTTTTCCGATAGAGCGCAGTTATCTGATATCAGAAAAAATAAAATAAATAAAATAAATAAATAATTATAATTGAATAAGTTGTTAAAAATGCTATGCAATAGCTTTAGCGTGGCAGTCCCCGAGTGCCACACGTATTTTTACAACTATCAGGAGGACGAGGAAGCTGTGAAGAAGTGGCGGAAAGAGCTAGCGGCGGAGGTCAACGACACTGTCATACAAAAGATGATGCCCCAACAAAAAAAACATTTATCACGACGGTGATTATATAGAAAAATAGTTCAATATATTTGTGAAGTCTCCTGTGAATTTCTTTTTTTTATTTTATTTATTTTAGTAAGTAACAGCATGAGCTTATAATTAGATACATAATTCTTTAAAAAAACATGTTCTTATGCCGATTATAACTTACGCCGTTCGAAATTATTTGAAAAATATTTTACAAACTAAATTATGAAACAAAAGATACAATACATCCGTAAATATTTATTAATCAAATGACCGCAAAAGTTGTATAGTTAACCGCAAACATATAAACTTATACAACATAAATTCAAAATAAGTAAATGGGAATACATATATAAGTTATATTATATTTATTCATATATATTACAAATCAATAATTACTGGCAGTTGTCGCCGCTGCTTCAAGGGCGGTTCGTACTGCCGATTTGAAGCTAATTTTGTTTCTACTATAAATGTCAAGCCCTGTGAATTTATCGTTATTATTAAGCTATTGCATAGCTTTTATCGCGGGCCTAGGCCAGCGCGGCGACCGAATGAAGAAATTTCTTAACGAAAATTAATGATTTTAAACTGATAATTACGTCTAAACGAGTACTGCTTACGATTCGAAAAAAATATATGTTAAACAAGAACATTTTCCTAATATTCTTAGCTTTGAATATTTTAGATTTTGTTTATATTACATAGTGTAATTAATTTGTAAAATTAGGTCTAACCGAACACAAAAACGACTACTACGCAAATACTATCTGGCGTATTATTATGAAACCTGCACCATTTTAAAGATAATTTAATTATCTATCTTTTTATCTACGATTTTTTTCGAATAGTCAAAGAAAAGAATGATATACATTTTTTTGCTTTATCGAATAAAATTCGTGCGCGGCGATCTATCGGAAGACGTTTAAATTATTCCGAATTATTTTTCCGCAGCCGCAAACGATTCGGAATAATTTCAACGTTTTCCGATAGACCGCAGTTATCTGATATCAGAAAAAAAATAATAAATAAATAATTATAATTGCATAAGTTGTTAAAAATGCTATGCAATAGCTTTACCGCGGCAGTCCCCGAGTGCCACACGTATTTTTTATTTATTTATTTATTTAGGTAAGTAACAGCATGAAATTATAATTAGGTACATAATTCCTTAAAAAAACATGTTCTTATGCCGATTATAGCTTACGCCGTTAGAAAATTTTTGAAAAATATTTTACAATGAAACAAAAAATACAATACATCCGTAAATATTTATTAGTGGACAGGAAACTGATCTATACCGCGCGGAAATAAACGACAGTCCTCCCGATGCATTTGTAGATGGCCAGTGTATCTTTGCCAAAAATGTAACTTTGCCGGGAGAACTCATCGTCCAAATCCACGCGGCAAGGACTCATCCCCACCAACCAAAAAAATGTCAAATGACCGCAAAAGTTGTATAGTTAACCGCAAACATTTAAATCATACTTATACAAAATAAATTTAAAGTGGGAATACATATATAACTTATATTATATTTATACATAGGTACATAATACAAATCAATAATTACTGGCAGTTGTCGCTGCAGCTTCAAGGGCGGTTCGTACTGCCGATTTGAAGCTAATTTTGTTTCTACTATAAATGTCAAGCCCTGTGAATTTATCGTTATACGTACGTGGCAATCGGTTAAGAATTGAATTGCGCGTGTAGTTACAATGTCGTCTCGGGGGCTCGAATAACTGTATAGATCGGGTTTTACGTTGCGGCACCTTCAGAGCGATGCTCGAAACTATGTACACATCTATCCAGCGTCCCATTGACGATGACATGTAGCGCAGTCATATCCGCAGCAGTTCGCCGATCCTCAAGCGACAGCATATTAAAATGTTGTAGCCTATCAATATTTCAATTAACCTATTTCAATTAAATTAAATCATTTTTCGATCCTACATAAATGTTGTAACCTTACTTTCTGGATGAACCTAGTATATTGAAATCAGATATATCGTTATAATGTAAGTGTTGACTGAGGCTTAGAATTAAATCTGGGCCCTGATGCACACGTCAACCACATCTATCCTTTGAATGCGAATCAATTACTGGGGAAGCGGTAGCGTTCGACTTGTCATGTCCCCAAAGCTACGACGAGCCGCTCTGGGATATTGCTAGGGATTGAAACAGGGTAGTCATGAAATTTATCGACTAACTCGACAGTTCGCTTCACGAAAAGTCTTGATTCGAGTAGTTAGTTTGAGGAGATTGGCGTTTATTCACCTTTTCAGGCACTACCTGATAAATAATAATTATACCTGGTATAATTTGGGGCAATTCGGTAAACGCAGAGGAAATATTCATAGTACAAAAACGATGCTTACGAATTATATGTGGAATTCCAAAGACTGACAGCTGCAAACCACTGTTTAAAAAGGAGTTTGTGCTAACGTTTATATCGATATACATCTTGCAAATTTGCAAATTTGTAAGGGACCACGATCAGTATTTCAAAACAAATAATGTTGAACACGGCTGTATCACAAGAAATAAACATGAGCTACAAGCACCCAAGCCAAATTTAACTCTATTTAAAAAAGGAATGTTATACAATTCAATAAAAATATATAACCACTAACCTGCAAATATCAAAGAAATAAAAGGAAAAGGGTTTACCACAGCGTTGAAAAAATGGCTTATCGATAAAAGCTTTTACACATTAAACGAATATTTCTCATTATATTATGTTGTGGGCATGCATTTTCATTTTCTTTTTACAATAATTCAATTAGGAAGATTACACATTTTAAATTATATACATTTCGTATTTATAGGCGGATTTTTAATTATTCCTTTATTTTGATTTTTTTTCTTTATTTTGTATATTATTGGTGAAACAGGAATTGAATGGCAAAACCTTAAACTCTTGCATATTCTGATAAATCTAATCATTATGGAAATAAAAATGAATTTGACATTCAGGGAATTCAAAAATAAAATAAAGAAATGGTTATTGAGTTATGACACACTAACCATATATCAAATGTTAGAAATTATAGTTTAGTAAGGCTGGGCAAAGTTTTTAATATATTTTTAAATATGTATGTTGACTGTATTTTTTATATTGATATAACTACCAAAAATTATTTAACTTTGTTGTTATATATTTTTTTGGCAATGTACTTTTTTGACCAGGTATTTTTATATTAGGTTTTATAATACTTAACATATAATAAATATATATATTTTTTTTTACATATAACCTTTTTTTTTGTTTATTTTAGTTTTAAGAGTACTCTTTTTGTCATTCTCTATTCAATCGTATGTTATATTCCATTAAATGCCGTTTATATAATGACATTGTATTTTATTTATTCTATTATTTTATTATAAATATTTTTGAAGACCACATGTTAGGGCAATTTAGTTTAATTAGCATTTTACTAAATCTTTTACATATTTTATTGTAATATTAAAGTCCTGTCCACCCTAGAACAGGCTAGTCCCAGTTAAGTGACAGAATCAAATAAGCAAAAGGTTAAGGTTTTGACATTCGGTTCCTGTTAGTTTTGTAAGCAAAATCAATGTTTAATAGTAATTAATTCGTAAATAAATAAATAAATAAATAAATAAAATTCGAATATGTCACCCAATTGGAACTAACACGATCTAGGGTGGACAGGGCTCTAATATTACAATAAATTATTTAAACGTTGCAGTAAAATGCTGATAATATTAAATCGCCTTAAAATGTGGTACTCAAAAAAAACTTTATTAGAAAATCGCCCTTAAATGTTATTTTTAACATGTTAATTTTAGTTTAGGTATCTTTTATAGAATCGTAGCTTCAGCTATCGGCAATAATTTGTGTCGCTCAACATCCCTATGCTGATTTCTGTCAAATAATTCGATATGCCCTCGTAGTGTTAGCTGCCTGCACATGTCTCTCCAGATTCAAAAGCACGTCTACGCGATAAAAGATAGAACACTACGCCTTATCGATTCTCGAAAATGTTTAACACTGGGGCATGTTAAATTCAGGTCAAAAAATTCCGACGTTCAGGAACACCCTTGAATTGAAATTGTTTCGCAAAAGTTAGCTCGACCATCGAACATTCGGACTTTTTAATATAAAATTTAGGTAGCTTTAGCGGATTGTTTTATTTCCGCGTCGGGTTTCCTCACAAAGTGAAGTATGCTTGATATTCCACAAAACCCGATCGAAGCCAGTTCGGTATTTATATTATACTAGTGGTAATACCCGACATTGCCCGATAGATATATGAGAATAGGGGTAGCTTGCACCAACCGGCCTGTTAACTTCTGCTAACCGTGGTTAGCTAACCACGATAAACAATTTAACAGCCGGCATTATGACGGCTTGCATCAACTATTTGGACGTCCCGGTTAACGAACGCCGTTCGGAGTCCGTAAAAAATTTTTTTGAGCGTTTGAATATAACTATAGACACAGCTGAAATTGAGATTACTCGCCTCAGCCAATCGCAGCACAGTTCAAAATGGCCGACGGGAGATTCTTAGCTCATCAGCTGTCAAACTATCACACTCTTTTGTTCATGTCTCGCATTTGCGTCTTTCCTGATTAACATCAGACATATAGGAAAACATTTTACGAGTGCGATAACCAAAAAAAAGCGAAAAAGCCACACGGCGCAGGCGATGTGATAAAATCTGACCACGAAAATTGACAACTAGGTGTTTGACAGTTCGCATTGGTATTTTTTGATATTTTTTGATATAATATTTGTAATTGATATAATATTTGTAATTAAGCTATTGCTAGCAATAGTCTAATTACAAATTGGCTGTTGCTAGCAATAGCCTAATTACAAATATTTTTGGTATTTTTTGATATAATATTTGTAATTAGGCTATTGCTAGCAAATTATTTTCGTATGACAACTAGACAAGGAAATGTAGTTCTAGTTGACAATAAATTGCGATGGGAAGAGCAAGTCAATGCAGTGTCAAAGAAAGTGAGAACCCTTTGTTATACTTTCAAAGAGATGAGGAGTGTTCTGGATCGCAGGACGCTAACCATAGTATATTTTGCATTATGTGAAACCCTTATTAACTATGATATAATTGGGTGGGGTGGGTGCTGCAAAACCCTCCTGACCCCACTTCTAACAGCGTATAACCGTTAATTTATAATCTACCGTGTTTTGAAGAAACACGGCAGAATCACCCAAAACCAAAAAAAAAGAATTTACTTTAAGGACGCCACCTGCCTTTTACGGGGAAAGGCGGAAACTAATTTAAAAAAAAATATAACAAAAATAAATTTTGAAAAAGAAAAAATAGTTAACTGGTGTTGACGGGCATTGGATTTGGCCAACAGAAAATCCTTTTCCTACGGACGCACAAAAGAAAAAAAAACTTCCGTGTATGTGAAAAGTTCGCGTTTAATCCATGTAAAATCGGAACACTGCAACCCTCCCGTCGCGTCGATGTAATTTTACGGCGCGCAGTCAGCCAACATGCAACCGTTCAACAATTTAGGGTTATTTCAATTTCCTTTCCCACGTGAAGACAAAAATCCCGGTGAAATTGAAAGGTTAGGTGAAATCCTCACATTTGGTGACGATTAACATCACATTAGCAGCAATATTGTACAAAAAAAAACAGAGGTGCGTAACTGCGATCAATAGAAAAAGAATCCGTTAAAATCACGAGGATCCTATATGAAAACCACCCCAAAAAGAAATTAAATGCTCACCAGATTAATCACGCACACTTCACATATAAAAATCAGACTCCCGGCAGCATTCCGGCATTAAGCCGATTTACGGTGGCTTCCACGCCTCGCGACAAATTTTAAACCACCGTACTCGCGACATGTTCGAGCGTAAAAGGAGGAATTTACGCGCTGACCGCCGATAGTTGCGTTCAGACAGGCATTAACGCCGTTAAAGTAAGAAGATAAAAAAAAGCAAAACAGCGGCCTCGACCAATCACGTGAGAGTTAGGCGCGTCATCGGCTGTCAAAATAAAACTTATACCGAATTTCGCGACTACTCTTTGTAGCTGTCAAAGTATAGAAGGAATGCACCGAAAAACAGCAAAAAACCAGCCGGAAACATACAAAAACACGGAAAAACATGAAAAAAAACAGGTTTGGCGAACATAACCTGTTACAAAGGCGCAAAAACAAAACGACCAATTATGCAGTTTTTGTTACAAGCGCAAAAATTAATTTTAAAAATCATGCATCGCAAACCATATCAATATTTTTCTAATGAACTCTTTAAAGAGTCTCAAGTTATGGATGCTAGGTTATTATTTATTAAAACTGCACTACGTTGGGTTTTCGTGACCAAACAAAATAAATCTTTTATTATTACGCACACGAAATCCACTAGACAACTCCTGAGTGATAATTTGAATGTACCTAGAATGAAGACGACTTTCGGACAGCGACACTACTCTTTCATAGCTACAAGACTTTATAATAAATTAAGCAGTGACATAAAAACCACCCCCAATTTTCATTTGTTTAAAAGCAAAATAATAAATGGCTGTTGCAAGAAGAGCGTTTATCTATCCATGCCATGATCGATGTAGTAGAATAAGTTGAAGTTTATTTAACATATATTGTGTTTATACGTATGTATGTGTGTATATGTGTCTTCGAATGTATTTAGTATTTCTGTTTCCTATATAATATTTTAATTTTTATTATATTATTATTATTATATATATTTATTATTAGTATACATATTTTTTAATTATTATTATTATTATTGTGTTTGTTTGGTTCATCGACCCTCGTTTTAAATGTAAAAATATAAATTGCTTGTCCTGGAACGGGTATATCCCAGTTGGGCAGCATCAGCCAATGAATGAAAGAGGAAAGTTTTTGCTATTGGTTTTAATATTATACTTATTATTATAAATAGTTTATTTGATAATTCCAATAAAATGCTTATATTGATATCTGAATATACGAGTATATACGGTTATTACGAGTCAGTATAATCAAAGAAATATCTTCAAAATTATAACGTCGAAAGCTTGAACTATGCCTTCGGTATTTCTGAAGAATATGTAAATAAATATTTTGGTCTAGCAGGTTTTAGCTCAGCCTGCGCCTAGTTCGCAAACAATAAAACCGAAGATTTTTTAAAAATCCGTCCTCGTTTTCAGGGATGTCGCGCGAGTATTAAGGGTTTGAAATGAAAAGGAATCCAGAGCTTATTGTTCTGCTCTTTGCGGCGCTTGAGCGAAGGCGGAGGAACAAAGGGCCGCTCTAACCAACAACTGCATGGGCCAGAAAAAGAGATTGAGAACAATTAATTTTCTAGTTTTTAGGGTATACGAATTATTGATGCAATTTAAATTGAAAATTATGGATGCGGAATGGTACACCATTCAGTCCTAAGGCATAGGCCAGAGGTAGCCAACCTGCGGCAAGCGTGCAATTTAGTGGAACGCGGAGACTATTCATATGGCATTCGGACAGTAGGGCGGTGTCGACTACAACGGGCGAATCCGTCAGCCCAGGCTGGTACAACGATATGTAATCATTCTTTTAGCTGTGGAATGAGCTTAGATTACTTAAAGACAAGACAATCTATTGTCTAGCTCGCCAGCAGCGCATTAGAGGCCGGGCACGGCGAGGCACCGGGGACGGTACCCAGCGGGCAGTCTCGCTCCCTAATTAACAATTTTGGTAGGATATCTCCGTCTGGTGTTTATCATCAGAATACCTTCTTCCTCCCGACTGCGTACGGGTCCGAAGTCGCTAACGCGGCCTTAACCTGTTGTATTACAACGGTAATTTAATTTGAATTTATCGCATACCTGGACGCTCTTTGCCCGTAGTGCCACACGGGATAGAGTTGCCCAAGGTCATTTCAAGAGTGGCGTGATAACACGTCAACTCCCGCTGCTTAGGAGAGAGTATATTTCCATAGCCTTGTGAGAGTGGCCACCCTTCACTTGACTCCAATTATTCGTGAGCGAAGGGTGGTTCTCATCAATAAGTTTTCTCCGTATTGAAAGTCGTTGTAGTTGAAGTTGAAGTATTTATTCAGAAGGTCTGTGATCGGTTGCCAGTTTGTAACGCCTTGTTTGATATTTCGCCGATGTGTAGGTGGTGTGGGCTCGAGGTGATATCGTGGTTGTGTATCCGAAGTGTGAAGCGCCGCGATAGATTTGAAGCTAATGATGATCGCGTATACTATGCGTAGGTGTTGTTGACTCGAAGATAATGAAGAGCGCGAGTACTTGTAGCTGGCGACGGCCGCTGAGAGGATGATGATGATGTGTAACCGCGGTAACTGTCCACTAGGAAAATGATGAAATATGTGTCGAATGTACTGCTTTTTATATGGTTTGTAATGATGCAATATCCACCGGTGGGGGAGAATAACTGTCAATTCGTATCGATCAGAAGAAATGACATTAGTCATCACTTGACTGTGCATAAAATGCCGAATTTAGTTAGAATTCAATTGCAGTTGGCTCGTGTATATTTGAGCGTATTTGCGGTTTCGATTCTATAGAAATTACTTCTTTGTTGTGGGTATGTTGGACGAAGTGACTCCAACAGCCTCAAAACTCCTTCAGAAATTAGTCAGAATGCACAACCTTCCACTCGAGGGGACTTCTGAATAGAAGCTGAATCGTGAGTTGAGCCGATCCGAAAACAAAATGGATCTTGTGGCCCAAGCTGCACGAAACCGTTCACGACCTTTGACACTTTTGATAGAGTAGTTGTTATTAAAGCTATTGCTTCACAGAGTGACTGAAGTCAAGAACTTAGGAGTGTTTCTTGACCGTCAGTTAAATATCAAGAACCACATTAATCAACTATCTACAACGTCCTTCAAGCTTTTAGGGTTCGTGATATGACATTCCAAACAATTAATATTCGGGTTATGGGCACGTTGTACAAATGGATAGAAGTCGTATGGAAACGAATGGAGTTTTTTGGAATCCGCAGTAAAATTCATAATAAAATTATCATGCTGGCAAAGGCACAGAAGTGTTTCGTGAGATTTTTGTACTTCAAGCAGTGCGAATATTATGCATTTATCCGGCTGCATTTATCACATAATTGGCTATAATTCTCTCTGTCTCAGAAGAGAAATGCTGACCATGTCCTATGTTTTAAATCTAATTCGTGGTAAAACTGATCTGAGCTTACTAGCTAAGGTGGATCTTATCGTATCTAATCTGATCTTCGTGCTCATTCGCATCAATCTTTTCGCGTAGCCGTTCTCGCGCATTTACCTAATAAGGTGGAACTTATTGGCGCATGCTTTGCGGCGCTTAAATAAAACTCAATAGATTGCAGCAAATTTTTATATATTTACCGTCAACCCTCATTCGTTTAAACTGCAGGCAATTTATTTATTTATTTTATTTATTTAAGTAATTCAAGAATAATTTAAAACAATTTTATCTTAGGAACTATGCATTAAATATTTTAAACATTGAATAAATAGCAGAAAATGAATACATAGCAAAGTCCAGTGACAACGCCACCTAACTAGGCCGGGACCTGTTCTAAGGTGAACGTTTAATTTTGTGCGTGCTTGTTCATAATTGTGATTATTACAAAAACAAAATATTTTTGTAACAAAAAAAATAAAAAAAAAATAAAAAATTGTCGTAATAAAATAATTATTTGATCACAAAAGAATAAACATGCAACAACTACCTTAAAAACTAATAAATACTTAAAATTAGGAGTAGAAAATAAACATGTAACTAAGATTAAGAATATATATACACATATATACATACATACATACACATACAGATATATTTAAAAATAATAATATTAAATACAATAATAAAAAGTAATTTTAATATGATATAAAATATAGTATAACATAAAATTCTAAATATTAATGTGTTCGAATTAATACATTAATATATAATGTCCAATATTTTTGTGATTTTTTGTCGTCCCTCTTTTATAAGCCATTTTGTAAGTAGCCTTTTAAAGTGGGTCTTATTTTGCGTCGATTTTATATCACCAGGAAGAGCATTGAAAAACCTTGGGGCTATGAATGTATAGGAGCGCTGACCAAAAGCAGTATTCCTTCTGGGTACTATTATATTACGGTCTTTGGAATACCTCGTTCTTATGGTACTTTGAGAAAAAATATTTATTTGGTCAAACTTAGTATAGGAGAGTGTGGCTTTTAAATATAGTTGCTTGGTATCCAACACATTATACTCCTTGAAAAGATCTTCCGAAGGATATCGATACGGCTTTCGCATGAGAATCTTTAAAATCGACTTTTGTGCAATATCTAAGGGGTAAAGAATGGTCTTAGAACAACCGCCCCATCCTATCACCCCGTAGCTCAAGATACTTTCACACAATGCATAATAAACGCTTTTTAGAGTTCTCGGGTCTAAAATATTTCTTACCTCTTTGAAGGTATATCCCAGTTTACGAACTTTAGATGCTAATAAATCTATATGTTCTTGCCATCTTAGTTTGTTATCTACGGTGATGCCTAGATATTTTGTCGATTCCACTCTTTCTAAAGTATGACAGCTGCAACCAATTTGTCTATTACATGTATGAATAATGACGCTGTGCTCCGATGGGGGTTGGCCTTTAATATTAATACTAAAGGTAATTAATTTTGTTTTTTCTATATTTAGACTAAGCAGCGAGTTATCCAACCAATTCCTAACTATATGCATGCCTCTGTTGGCTTTATCAAAGGTCGTTTTCCAGTCTTCACCTTCAATTAGTTATTTAATTATATATGATAACTGGTATTACGACTTATAAGTAACATTCTATTTGAATAATAATATTTATCATTTTTTTTTATTCCCGTTGAGTATGAGTCAACCAAATCTGGTCGCGAAACAATTATCCGTTGAGTACGAGTCGACCAAATCTAGTCGCGCGTTTTTTTCACTTCTTTGACGTTCTCATATTTATTCATAATTATCTAATTGTTTTACAAAATGATATTTCAATATTCTATATTCGAAAATTCAATGCAATCATTGTGCAGTTGTTCTTTTTATGATTGGTGTAGTAGTTTCGTAGTTATAGTACTTTAAGTCGAGCGCCGTCGATGTCGCCGAAAATCCTGCAGATGCATCCATGAAAATACCCATTTACTCCAAGGGTTAAAGGTAAAGCACAAAATATAATTTCTTGCAGCATTACAAAAAAAATGGGTTTGGACCAGTAGCGAAAAATAGAGCACACTGCAGTATCTTGGTCACTACGTCAACACTGCCTAACTAGACCTAGGCCTGTAATAAGGCAGCTGTATCAGGAAATATTTTACCAGTGCACACAAAAAAAATAAAAAAAATAACAACAAAACTTAAAAATTAAACATGTTAAAAAAGTAAATTAAAGTATCATTATAATCATAAAATTATCGAGTAAATAAATAAAAATCAAAATAATGATATTAGTAAATAGATAGATAGATAGGTACCTACTCAATAAAATAAAAAAATTAAAATAAAAGAAGAATAAAAAGTTGATATCTTTAATTATTTTACTTTTCAATGTATTGGTTTTAATAAATAAAATAAAATACAAACGGAGCTGCCATGGAATTCACCGACCAAAAATCGGGCCCATCATATATAATTATTACACTTCTGGGAGGTGAAGGGTGGATTCCGGACTTACGACCGGCGGTGGTAGGTTTAGGACAGCTGTCTTGCCACATGTCAGCGTACACCTTCACTCCCCCTTCGAAGCCATAGAATTTGAGATGCAGAAATCGCGGTTTTAGATAATTTTTCTAGAAAGGAGTTGATAATTTTCCTGGAGAGACCAAGATCTTTAAAAAGGTGAAACGAAGATTTAGCTGGCAGGCCACTAGCGCCTACTTACACCGCGTGAAGGTGAACAGTGAAGCCGTTCCGGGTGACGGCGTTTGCGAGGTCATGGTATTTATTTAATTTGTACTCGTGGTCTTTTGGGATATTTGATTCCCATGGAACAGTTAATTCTACGATAAGGACCATCTTCCGAGATAGAGAGTAAAGAGTTATATCTGGACGCAGGGCTGTGCATCCGAGACTTTCAGGGAATTTATACTGCTTAGAGACCGAATCGACTTCCATAATCCAATCTGAAGCTTTCTCGATTATTGAGAAAGGTTTTGCAGTGAGATGTTTTTTGCCTTTAGAGCCAACCCGCACAAACTGTATTGGGGGTTTGGAGGATACTGTCAAACCCTTGTTGGCACGAGCCACTGAGAGGCTAAGTACCTCGCGAATAACAGCAAGGACTTTGTCGTGGCGGTAAGTGTACCGTCCTTGATCCAAGGCCACCTTGCAGCCAGCTAGAATATGTCTAGCTGTGCAAAGGGTGTCACCTCGGAGTCGACCAAAGCGGCTCTTTTGAAGGCACTTGACCCTGCGGCCGACGGGTTCCGACCGGTCACTGTGAGGAAGGTTGCTCGGGCCGGCGTGCTGGTCCAGACCTCTACTCCTGGGGGTCTGGAAAGAGTGAAGGCCGCGGGCGAGAAACTTCGCGGTGCGGGGCTGAGGGCCGTCGAACCGCAGGGTCGATTTCCGCGGATTGTTATCCACGACATTCCGCGGGACCTAAAGGAAGGAGAGATAAAGGAGCTTATTTGGTCGCAGAACCTCGAGGGCCGCTGCTCGGTGGATAAATCAACTGCGCTAGGCTCGACCCGCCGGGCGTTCGCGTTCGGCCAGAGGGACGGCCCTGTCGTCCAAAGTGTTTGGATCGTGCACCCGGCGGTGCGAGCGGTGCTTGTGGCGGAGGGGAGAGTGTTCCTGGACTGGGACTCTTGCAGAGTGCGTGACTACATCGGGGCGGTAAGGTGTTTCCGCTGCCACAATTTCGGGCACACCCAGGGGAAGTGCTCGCAGGAGGTAGTCTGCGGACATTGCGCCGGCAAGGGCCACGAGAGGTCGGCTTGCCCTGCTAAGGAGGCACCCCCCAAGTGTGCCACATGCTCGGGTCTGCGAAGGGAAGCAGCTCACGTGACGGGCTCGTCGGGCTGTCCGGCCTATCAGCGCGCGGTGGACAGGGAGATAGCCACCACGAACTATGGCGGGGCATAGTCCCCAACTAATGATAAGTTGCGCGCAACTGAATCTGCAGAGAAGCCGGGCTGTAACGGCCGAATTCGGTCGCACGCTTGAGACGATGGGTATTGGAGTGGCGTTTGTGCAGGAGCAGTACACGTTCCTCGGTAAAACCCGGGGTATAGACGGGCGGTGCGTTGTGCTCGAGAAGGGGCGCCGACCCATGGCAGGGATCGCGGTGAGTTCGTCTCTCCCGCCTCCCCTGTTCCTGGATCGGCTCTCCAGTGAGCACCTCGCCTGCGCGTCCATAGTTATCAACGATGTGGACTGCTACTTCATCAGCGTCTACTTCCAGTTTGGCGAGGCTGTGGACGCCTACATTGCTGAACTCGCCGCGGCCCTTGACGCTCTTCGGGGTCGGCCGGTAGTGGTAGCGGGCGATTTTAATGGCCGCTCCCCGTCCTGGCACGACGACGGCAACCTGGACCGCCTGGACAGGGTCGCGAAGGGAAGAGCCGAGGCTGTCGAGGAGCTGATAGCGACCTATGGGTTGCATATTGTCAACTCCCCCGGGCAGCCGCGGACCTTCTGTGGCCCCGGCGGGTCCAGCAATGTGGATTTGACGCTGTGCTCCCCTGGATTCGCCCGGGAGCTGATGAACTGGACCGTCCACGAATCGTCGTCTTCCTCAGACCATAGACTAGTGACCTTCGACATTGGCCGCCGTGTGAATCCCCCGTCCCCCTCGGAATGGGCGTACCGCACCTCGGATGTGGACTGGGACCGTTTTGGGGAGTCCCTCTGTGAGAGGCTCTCCCGGTTCCCGTCCCCTCACTCCAATTCGGCCGAGGCACTTAGTGTTGCACTTCATGAGGCAGTTGCCTCGGCCTGCGAGTCGGTCCTCGGTCGGAGGAGGCCCTTCGGCGGCTTTACGGCCCCGTGGTGGTCTCCGGAAATATCCGACCTTCGCAGGTGCTTCCGGCAAGCGTACCGCCGCATGGGGGAAGTCCGCAGGGGCTCTCTTCCCCCTAAGCGTGTTGAGGTACTTCGGGAGTCCCTGAGATCGGCTCGGAGCGTCTACCACGCCGCTATTAGGCGTGCCAAGACTGATTCCTGGCGTACATGGGTTAGCGAAGTTGGGAATGCAAACCCATGGGACATGAAGAACGTCATCGACAAAGGTGCCAAGCGGGGTGGGAACTACCTCTCTAGCATTGTCGAGGGTACTTCCGCCCCTCTTGACACCGAAGGCACTCTTTCAGTTCTCCTCGGTTCTTTGTGTCCATCGGATCGGAATGACAATGACGATCCCCACCACGCGCAGCTGTGGCGGCTTATTGCCGTAGACTCGCGCGTACCTGATCTGTCAGAGGTAACAGCGGACGAGGTCGGCACCATCATCGGGTCGCTATCGCGCAGAAAGGCACCGGGGATAGACAACTTTACGTCTGATATAGTGAAGCGGGTGTGGGAATTCGCAAGATGGGAGGTGACTGTCCTGATGCAGAAATGCATTAGGGACGGTCATTTCCCATTATGCTGGAAGGCTGGCCTCCTGCGGGTGATTCCCAAGCCGCGCTCGGATCCGAAAGCGTACAGGCCCATCACGCTCCTTCCCATAATGGGTAAGGTGCTCGAAGTGCTTGTGCGCGAACGGCTGGAGAGGACTCTGTCTCCCCAGAACGAGCGTCAGTTTGGCTTTACCCGAGGGAAAAGCACGGAGGACGCCATCCTGTTTGCGAAAAACTGGGTCCGCAACTACGACGGCCGCTACGTGGTAGGCGTATTTTTGGATATCTCCGGTGCATTCGACAACGCGTGGTGGCCGATGCTTATATGCAAGCTTCGCGCCCGCCTGTGCCCGAACAATTTGTTGAAAGTAGTGAGGAGCTACTTTTCAGACAGATCTGTCACTCTGAGGTACGGCCCGACCAGCGTCACCAAAACCCCGACCATGGGCTGTCCACAGGGGTCAGTGTTGGGTCCTAGCCTTTGGAACATTCTCTTTGATGATTTCCTCGGTCTACCTTACCCGGAGGGGTGCACCGTCAGCGCTTATGCAGACGACGCTCTTCTCCTGGTGGGCGGCAGGAGTCGCGCAGAGGTCGAGAGAAGGGTGGCTGACTCGCTGGACCTGATCCTCGGATGGGGTCAGCGAAACAGACTCACCTTCTCTCCGACGAAAACTCAGGCGCTTCTCCTGAAGGGACATCTTAAGCGGAACCCTGTCATCAGGATGAACGGTCGCCCGGTATCCTTCCCGGCCACCGTTCGATACCTGGGGGTGACGCTTACGGCTTCCCTTTCCTTTCTTTCGCACGCAAAGATTACAGCCGAAAAATCCCGGGATCTATTCTTTGCGCTCCGCGGAGTGAGTCGGGCCGACTGGGGAATTCGTTTCCCGGCGGTCATGACTATCTATAAGGGCGTCTTCGTCCCGCGTGCGACTTATGCCGCACGCGCCTGGACGGAGTCTGCTGTACCTGAGGCGACGCGTGTCGCGCTGCTGCGCGGACAGCGCATCCCTCTCGTGGCCCTGACCGGGGCGTACAGAACGACGTCCACTCTTGCGTTACCCGTCATCGCTGGCGTTCTGCCGATTGACCTGGAGATTCTGGAGCGTGCAGCGTTGTCGCGGTACCGCCGGGGCGAGCCGGTAGTCCTTCATGGCCTGTCGATCGACCCGGTGGCGCACCGAGCTGGTGAGTTTGCCCGCCTGATTCGGGTGGAGTCCTTGCGTGTCTGGCAGGCTAGATGGGACGCCGAGGGTACGGGCCGCCTCACCCATTGCTTTTTCCCGTCCGTCGCAGTGCGGATGGCAAATTCGTTTCTGCGGCTCGACCACCATACCACGCAGCTGGTTGGGGGCCACGGAGAGTTCAGAGCCAAACTATTTGACTTTGGACTTGCCGATGACCCCCGATGCGCCTGTGGGTATGGTCGCCAAACTGCGGAACACGTAATTTGGTCTTGCCCAATTCTAGCGGCTGCACGGGAGAAATTGATGGATGCAGTGGGCGCGTGCGTTGGGCGCTCTCCGATTTGGTACCCGGATCTGGTCAGTTGTAGGAGCTGCTTCCAGTCGTTTGGCGAGTTTGTGGAGCACTGGGTGGCTTCTTGGGAAAGCATGAGGCCTCGGGATACCCCCCAGGGGGTACCCTCTTCCTTGGTGGTGTGATTCGGCGGCTACTTCCAGCCCGAAGTGCCCGTCTTTGTGTCCGTCTCTTTGCCGCCCCGAAGGGCGTTTCGTTCTTTGCAGGATCCAGGGATTCCTCCCCCCCGTGGCTGCTCCGAGACCTGCCCACGGACCGTGCGCCTCCACAATCATCGTTTCTGGAGCGTCCTCTACCCCGCTTAACGGCCCTAAATTTGTTATTTGTTGTTTTATTATTTTATTTTGTGAATATGGTAAATTTAGTATTATTTTTGTAAATTTTTACTTAGTACATTCTTTTATTATTATAAATAAATGGGTTCTCGGGGCGGTACGGGGGGGGGGGGGTGGTTTACCCTATTTCACCCCCTACGCGTTCTACCCTTCTGGTACGCGCAGGGTTGTCGTAGCACGACATCCCGGGCAGACAAGACGACCCTCGTCGTTATAACTGCCCGGGCGGTGGGCGGGGTTTGCTGCCCTCACCTATCGCCTTGAAACTCTAAACTGTGCAAGGGGTGTTGCTACAAAGGGGACATGAACTATCCTCGGCATAGCTCCAACGAGCGAGGTTACTGGGGTCTGGAAGTGTATGCTGAAAGGCATTTAAATAAAATTTCAGCATCTCTGGCGTCCAGTCATACAACATTACTTTCCAGTGCATTGGAGGAGGAATGCAAAAGTTGATTAGTAACAAGCGAATAAAAAAATAAATAAAATATAAATAAATTAAAAAATGAGGCGTATGTTTATGAAGATAGGGTCAATGCAAGAAGACCAATTATTATAATAATGCTTTTTATTAGTAGACATAGCTGTTGACTGACATTAGTTGCCGCCATCTAGCAGTAAGACACAAATCAGTTGCGTCACACCAAGATTGTCCCAGCAATTAGCCAAAGATTCATTTCTTCTCAGTATTAATTTCATAAATGAAATCAATGAACGCTATCTCTTGGTCGGCGGACGAACCCCGTTAGGTTTTATTGCGACGCCTCCGGCAGCACAGATGGCGTTAATATTAATTAAAATATATGGCGCATTTTAAATAGTATTAGTCTAGCTTGTATATAAGATATTTCAAATAAACATGACATGAAATATGACTATTAGATACACCCCTAGTGGCCCGATTTCAATCACAACCTTTTAAACTCTTGTTCTAACCAAATGATGACTGCATGCCAAATTTAAGCTCAATCTGATTAGGCGTTTGGGCGTTATCGTGGAGGAATACACGCAAAAAGACTTCTATCTAGAAATGGTTTCAATTGTTTCAGGGGAGCTTAACATAGATATTTCCGTCTCCATCACGAAAAAAATGGCTGTTCACAAAACTTTCCCTCCTCGTATGTTGGTAGGCCATGAAAGTAAAATACGAATATATATATACACGTCTTTATCTCGAAAAAAATTTTTTGCGGGTTCACATTTAAAAATAGAAGATGTAAAAATAGAATATAAAAAGTTGAAATAGTTTAAAAAATATTTATGCCGTTTTTTAAATGTCCAATTTATTTATTACTAGCTGACCCGTGCCCACTTCGTTGGGCGGTAAAACTTTTTACCTGTGTTGAAATTATGAGTGTGGTTCGGTTAGTATTGAATGCTATGATTTATTTCCTGACTGCCAAAAGAAGGGTTATATTTTTACTGCATATTTATTATGTATGTATGTATTTGCATGCCAGTTTGTATATAATACCGTTATTTGTGAGTGGCTTCTTGTGAGTGTCTTATTTGTGAGCGTATTATCTCTTTAACTATTTATGCAGTAAAAGGGAAAAGTCTTTTGTTTTAAACACTTGAGACGATACATTTACTTATTTTGATATGAATTCATAATTGTTGATAATATGACCAATAAACATGACCTAACGATTTAAATTATTTTTTTAATATAAAATACTCTTTTTGTTAGTTAAATATAAAAGTTAGACATATGCTGTCGGTTAATTTTTTGTAGGTATTATCAAGCTCTATAACTTTTCTCTAGAACTTAATTATATATCTCTCATCGTTAAGGCAGCGTTCGTTAGAAACGTTTTCGTTCGACCGTTTTTTCCGACTTACTTTGGAAATCCGACTAGGTACCACGAAGAAGTCTTTTTATTTTTCGGATTAATATATAGCCTATGACACTCACAAATAACGTGGCTTTCTATTGGTAAAAGAATTTTCAAAATCGGTTTAGTAGATTCAGAGATTACTTCCTACAATATCACAAACTTTACCTCTTTATATTATTAGTATAGACTAGCGTATAGTAATATACTTTCAAAGTCCAATAAAATACTTGTATAAGTCGGTGCTGTTAATTTCGTTGAATGAAATTTACGAATTATATAACTTTTTGGACATCCGGTACCACCCGCAAGGGTGCTCGTTCATACGAAGTACCAGCTATTTGTTCGAATTAAGCGATAGATAGCATCCTCTCGATGATACCTCCCTGTCGTTCACAGCTGCCTCACACGTATCAGTGCGGGTTTGAAGATTTACCAAGATTATGAACGGCTAATGGAAATAGGGGACATTACAATATGCCTGTAGATAAGCAAGCGAGCGTATTTCAAATAACGGGAAATCGTTAGTAAATTCCATTATAATATTCCCGATGACTTTCTAGAAGACATTGACGTATGTTTAGGCTGTAGATTTTCGGTTCGTCCACCCTTTCTTAACCACTTAACACGTTGAACGCCATGACGGACACCATGTGTCCGACAGCATACTTTCCCCCGGGAATGCCAATACATTTAGAATCTGCTTTTTCGCAAAAATATTCAGCAATTAACTCAAAAATAATGAGTGACTTACGTAAACAGCGATTTACTCATTATTTCCCGAGATGTCAAATGGCAGACACCAGTGTCCGTCTCGGCCTGTGAGAATTTCCAACCGTCTTTTCCTTTTTTGTGTCAAGTGGTCAGGTTGTACTGTGGGGCCGCGCGGGTCACTTGTCTTAGTAAAAATAGTTAAAATGGTGTCCGTTGGCCGCCAACAGGCTTTTGAAGTGATCAAGGGTTGTAATCGCGTCGGACACATGGTGTCCGACGCGGCCCCCTGGACCCGATATACTGGCAGTCACATGGTGTCCGCCGCGGCCCCCTGTGCTAAACATGGTTTTTAGTTTGGCGTTCAACGTGTTAAGGACCACGCCCGAGGTCGCACATGGTATGTGGAAGGGAGACAAAAGACAGCTACGATGATTTAAACGAGGTACCACCTCCCCACTATTTCCCAATCTCTGCAAATCGGGTGACATCATGCGATGTTAGTACCAAATATCAGTGGTTGGTACTGCCCAGTGTTTTGAGCAGTGAGGTTGTGTGTTTTGAACGCTCGTTTTAGAATTTACAACACCAAAGAACAATTTTGTTTGTTTTCTTTTCTACAGCTATAACTGCAAGCATAATAGCTTTGTAAAAACAATGGAAAAAACAATGTTTTTGGAAAACCAAATTAATTTTAATTATTTTTCACTTTTGATGCTGTATCTATCTGTTTCCATCTTATCTTAGATCAACATAAAGTAAAGCAATAACAAAACAAGCAATACATATATTTGTCTTTCAAAGCTGTTAATAACAATAGGGGAACAATATAGGAATAATAAATAGGAATAAATTTATTTTTGAAAGTAATGTTCAAAAAGGTAATTTACAAAGTCTGCCTAACTAGGCCAAAGCCCGTACTAAGGTAGACTCAACTAGATTACTTGTAAGTTTTGTTTTGTGCGCACACTTATCAAAGTATTATTACTGAGAAAAAGAAAGAATGAAATAAAATAAATCTAATAACTCTAATAAATAAATAGTATGAATTTCAAGAGTTATTTTAATTATATCTAATACCTAATTCATAATCATGTTGAAAAAAAAGTAATAACTCAAAAGTAAGTAATAACACAGAAAAAAAACAAAACATAACCAGTAAAAATATTACTTAAATTAAAAATAACAATAAAATACAATAAAATTAAAATTGCAATGATATCAATAAATAGAGAAAAATAGCATAGAGGTAATCATTTTTTTAAAAAGGCAGTAATAAGAAGTAAAATACTCAGGTTGCTAGTCAATAAATAAAACAAAAAAAGATAAAATAACTGTTTGCATATTATGTAATTAAAATATAATATATATATATATATATATATATATATATATATATATATGTATATATTTCTATTTCTATTTTTAGATAACTTGCGTCCCCCTGGGGATCACTTGGTGACCCCCCAGGGGGTCGCAACCAATTGGTTGAAAATCACTGATATAGGGTATTATATCGCTCAATGCTTTAGTAGGTGTTGGCAACCCTTTTGCGCCGGCGACATGCAGGTGGCGCTGATAGCATTTTCCATCGAATGCAATAGAAATTTATTTGGCCATCTGTAACAACATTAATAATGAATTGTTGTTAACCAAAGATAAAACATTACAAACTTAGAAAGCTACAATGAGAGAAATATTGAATTGATTCTTACAATATCATTTTGTTACAACGGTTTTATAAAGAATAACGATAATTTAATAGTATTTTGTAAAATTACAAGGATTTTTATTGAAACTTCAATAATCAATTATATGTAACATTTTCCTTACGCTTAATACAGAGATAAGAGTATAGTCTAACTTCAATATGATTCACGTGTCCGAATATAACCGCACGTATACTACTACATGCTGTCATATTAGAAGCGAGATCCCAAGGTCGCGACGTATTGAAATAACGTTATGTTTTAACATTACAACACGGTAACTACCGTCACGCCAACACGTTTACGCGTCATGTTAATTCACATGTATGGACGACAGTCTGCGTTATATACATACGTGATCCTTGTTGAAACATGCGTATTTCTGTGTATTACAACGTTATATTTTTTTCAGTGTAATAGCCGTAAGCTACGACATCTATACATTGTATAATACAATATTATATGCATTGTATAATACAATATTATATACATGCAGCAGGGTTCATCTCGCAATTCCGGCCAAAGCAGGTGCAAATTACGAAGGCTTATGAGACTGTGAGCATAAATCCATGTTTAAAATTAGCAGAGCCTATAAATAGAGCGACCCAATTTCATTGATGCCTAATTGCCCCCTCCACACGTTGGCCAATGTTGGGCAATATTCCTAAGGTGGAAGCGAGTCGGCACTACTGTGACGTCAGAAAAATGTATGGGAAAGAGCGACAGAGACATAGGCGATGC
Source organism: Micropterix aruncella (assembly GCA_944548615.1). Classification (NCBI taxonomy): domain Eukaryota; kingdom Metazoa; phylum Arthropoda; class Insecta; order Lepidoptera; family Micropterigidae; genus Micropterix; species Micropterix aruncella. The sequence goes on along the minus strand of OX155971.1, from coordinate 2,719,917 downwards.
GGCCAACGCTGGCCAACGTGTGGAGGGGCCACTATAGGTGGACGATGCTCCAACAACAAGGTTAATAAAAATAGAGGATATTCCTGTTGGTTAGTGCGAAAACCAATCGTTTTTGCGATATTTTAAAACGTTTTCGTCAGCATATAAGTGCGGTATACAACGCATAATCAAAAATGGAAAATGACACAAGCATAAAAACCAAACAAAAAGAATCAAACACAACCAAATGGTAAGATTACGACAGTCTTTAAATGAAAAGATTTAGAACTGAGAAAGAAAAAAAAAACGGTTGTATCATCCCAAGATTTTTTCGGCAAGCAAACAACCCCCTACCCCCCCCCCCCCCCCCACCACCCCTAACCACTTCTTCTCCCAACCGCCCCCAACCTTTAAACCCTCCACCTCCAAACCCTCCCACCTAACGCTACCCCCCGCAACGCCCCCATTCCTCCCCCCACCAATATTGTTCGTTTCTCGGCTAAACCTCGAACGACTCGACGTTATTATTTGATTAAAATGTATATCTTTTTTTTTGTGTCGCTTGTATAAGAGATATTGCAACCAAAACAATGTGGTTTAATAATGTTGCTTCAACCCTATGACGCATCTGTCTATCTGTCTATATCTGCGTTGTACGATATCTGCCGAATTTCAAGTCTTTAAGTCCAATATTTCGATATTGAAGTATGACTAGCGCGCCCTATGGTGGACCTATTTCGGTGTGGAATAATTTCATCCACACTCCTTTCAACTCACGCCATGACCAAATGATGCTTGCATGCCGAATTTTAGCTCAATATTGCGGGCGCCCAATCTTCGAAAACTTTTGTCCAATTTTATCTCAAATAAATTTTATCCCATTTCCCGTTGGGTAAAACTAACGGAATTTCACTTTGAATTCTGTAGATCGAATGCAATAACAAGGCACACACTTACACACATTTTGCAAGCACACATTCATATAAACACTTTATAGTAGGGTTGGTTGTAAGAGATTGTCGTATGACAATAAACCCGCCCATTGTGAAATGTCACAATACAGATGAAATCAAACAAACAAACAAAAAGGAAGTGTTCATGTGTTTAGGATTAATGAATGTATATTTTCCGTATCTTTATTCCACCACGCTTGAACCTGTGATAGTGGCCACCCTTCACTAGACTCCAATTGATTGTGAGCGAAGGGTGGTTCTCATCATGAAGTTTTCTCCGTGAATGAAAGTCGTGGATGTCGAAATTAACTGCAGCTGACTCGTGTAGATTTGAGCGAGTTTGCGGTTTCCATTCTGTGGAAATTACTTTTTTGTTGTGGGTATGTTGGAGCGACAGGGCTCCAACAAACTGATTTAGAAGTGGTAGAAGTGGTATTGTTAGAATCGTTCTCATCCTGAGTGTCATAGGGTACCTAAAGTGCTCAAATATCAAATAAATAATGATCTCAATGTCTAAATGTCACTAAATTAGGATATTTTTATATGGTGTTTAGTATCAAATCAAAAGTCTGATAAAGTGAAATTTTGGAAATATATGTCTATACGGATAAATACACAAACCACAAATCTATACAAATATTATAAAGAGGTAAAGTTTGTGAGGTTGTATGAAGTAATCTCTGGATCTACGGAATCGATTTTGAAAATTCTTTTACCAATAGAAAACCAGGTTATTTGTGAGTGTCATGGGTTATATTTTAATCTGAAAAATTAAAAGACTTTTTCGGGGCAGTCGGATTAGAAAAGTAAGTCGGAGAGAAAATGGTGGATCGAAAACGTTTCTAACTAACTATGACTAAGTTCTAGAGAAAAGTTGTAGAGCTTGATAATGCCTACAAAAAAGTCAGCGACAGCACATATTTTACTTTTATATTTAAGTCACAAACAGTAGTATGTTATATTAAAAAGATAATTTAAATCGTTAGGTCGAACTTATTGGTCATATTATCAACAATTATGAATTCTTATCAAAATAAGTAAATTTATCATCTCAAGTGCTTAAAACAAAAGACTTTTCTCTTTTACTGCAAATAATTTCCCTTTTACTGCATAAATGGTTAAAGAAATAAAACATTCACAAATAAGACACTCACAAGAAGAGACTCACAAATAACGGTAATATAGTCAAATTGGCATGCAAATACATACATACATATGCAGTAAAAATATAATCCTTCTTTTGGCAGTCAGGAAATAAATCGTAGCACTCAGTAATAACCGAACCACACTCATAATTTCATCACAAGTAAAAAGTTTTACTGCCCAACGAAGTGGGCACGAGTCAGCTACTATTTAATAAAAAACCTTTTTACTATTTGAGCAACTAGGGCAAAAGACTAAAGTGCTGTAGTGGCACAGTGGCGCGCAATCGTTTTAAGATATTCTAAATACTTTCTGTGTGGGCAGTTAAAAAAACAATATATATGGTGTTTTCCATAAGTAATAAAAAATTGTCCCATTATGAAATAAGTCCATTTTAGATGGACTGAATATGTTTCGTATGTTCTTGGAAATATATCAAGTAAATAGAAAATATAGATTTATAAAAAAATACAGTCTGTATAATTATTCCTTCTCAGATAAATATTATAATGTAGTGTGTCTATATGTAGTTACGCACATGAGTATAGATAGAGATTGGTTAGGTATACGGTGGTATGTTATCAAATGTAACGGGAGGTATTTCCGGCCTAGTCGTGTGCACGTAGGAAGGATAGGGGCCAGTGGCACTAACGCAGTTAAGAAAAATAATCGCGGGTAATAGCTATAAACATGGTTTAATTCAAAAGTCACGCCAAACGCGCCATGAAATAATTATATTTTACTTTAAAGAGGGGTTTGTTAACCCCCATATAAAATAAAAGTTTTATTACTAATCTACTTTACCGGCCTACCAACCGACAAGATGGTAAAATAATGTAAATGCGCTAAAAAAAAAGAGCTGATGACGGTTATATACATTTTCACCCCTCCGAGACGACTTGCAGACTGAAGTGTGTCTGAGTGTCTGAATGTCTGTCTCTCTCTCTCTCTCTCTCTCTCTCTCTCTCTCTCTCTCTCTCTCTCTCTCACACACACACACACACACACACACACACACACACACACTCTCTCTCTCTCTCTCTTTCTCTCGCCATATTAAAGCCATTTATTGGCGCTCGGACCGAACCCGCCCTTAGCCGCCGAGAAACTAACCGCAACAAAGCCAACCGGGTTCGTCCGCCGCCCGAGGGCTAGTTTTCGACTTATTCTGGTCAAAATATAACTCTTAACAGTACATAGTATACAAATTAGAAACATTGACATTTGAAACGTTAGAAAAAATATAGGTACATATGTAAAAGCATTCATTAGCAAGAAATATATTGGTACTTATGCTAAGCTATATTTTGTATAAATATATCCCGCAAAATGTACATTTGTTAAGTTTGACAAATAATCATACCGTTGTAAGACATAATGTAAAAAATACGAAAAAGTTCGTTGAAATTGACTTAATCTACGAGTGTTAGCATAAAACTTCTAACACTCACTTCCGCAGTACACTCACACACCACTCACTGCGTAAAGCTGAGATGAGGCTGCGGGCGAAGTTGCTGCTGCGGGCGGTTGTTGATTCAATAGTAAGTTGTTGTCAGCTGCTTCCTTGTCCATTTCTGTCCGGATTGACGATGCTTGGCTGAGCGGTTCGCTAGTAAAAGTGTTACAACAATTATTAGGATGATGATGACGACTTTAGCTGGTTGCTGACGCATCTTCTCGTCAGCGTCTTCTACATAAATGTAGTCGGTATATCGTTGTTAGCTAGTTGCTAAATTTATTGTCGTTGCATGCGTATACAATTTGAGTCGGTCCAGCGGAACGTTCCTTTTGGATGTGCATTATGGCACGGCTCTATGGTCCGTGAAATTTCGGCGAATTGAGGATAGATCGTTGCTACAATTATCTGTCTGTTTGCTGAATGTTTATTCACGTTGATATGCTCTTTCCAAGAAGCAGGAACGTTGAATCCATTTTCGTCAAGGAATAGAGTTATCGTTTGTAGTGCTTGGTTTGCTGGTGAGCAGCGTATACAGTCTCATGCGATCGATGCAGCAGTTGCCCTCGTCGTAGTGCTGTCAGTGGACAACGTCGCAGTGCTGGCAATAATTGCAAATCCGTTATTTTATCCTTTGGTGACTGCGACTATAGTAAGGCCAAAATCAACGTGCACCTGGAGTCATAAATCGTTAGGCCGGACGACGCGCGTAAGGATGTCCAACAAGTCGACGTTGCTTATCGATAATTTACTCAAATCAAATCAAATAATTTATTCTCTTAAAAACTTAAAATATATTTTTAATATTCTTTAAACTTTTATTTCACTTTATTGTTGCATGTATACGTTAGTTTGTATTTACGAATTTTTTTCTTAATAAATGAGTTTAAAACTAACTAAAGCAATTATTACAAATAATTACAAAAATTTTCATCATAATCTATAATATCCATCGATATCTCTTGGCATCTATATCGATCCAACCATCGATCCATCATAGTCCATCGATATTCCATCGATACATCGATAATCCATCGATACTGGTATTATTATTTTTAAAACACGCATCCCCATAGTGCGAGCGAAAGACAGCGAGTGTGAGCGAGAGGTCCGGCCTAATGATTTATCACTCCAGGTGCACGTTGATTTTGGCCCTATTATAGTGAGTCGTAGTATCCACGGGATAAAATAACGGATTTGCAATTAAATTCTGTCGATCGAACGCAATAACAAGACACACACCGGCATTCTTGTATGTGTGAGTGTAACATGTGTTTCAACACTTGTTACACGCACACATACTTATAAACACTTCATAGTAGAGTTGGTTGGAAGAGATTATCGTATGACAATAACCCGCCCATTGTGAAATTTTACAATAAAGAGTATAAACAAGAATAATAATTTAAAAAATTAAAAGACACGACTGCCACTGAGGAAAAATTAAAAAACATAATAAGAAAGAAAATGTTCGCGCTGAAAAGCATATTTTGTAAGAGAATAAAATTCGTCCTTCGCCCTGCGGCAGGTATCTTGAAACGATTGCGCGCCGCTGCGCCGCCGCCGCACTTTAGTCGGTTGCCCTCGGTGCTCAAGTAATATTTTTTTTTTAATGAAATATTTATGGTTTGTGTATACCTACATAAATATTTTCGAAATGTCCTCTATCAGACTTGTCATTTGATACTAAATACGATATATTTATCCTAATCGGAATTTTTTATAATTATTTATGTATATGACACTCAGGATGACATAACAATTCTAATAATTATACATCGTTTTAAGCGTTTAGAAGTTACTGTGGAATCAAAAAATGGGAAACATTCATACATAAATCCTAAACACACAACACTCTTTCTTTTGGGAAGTCGTGTAACAAACGTTCAAATCTTGTTCTAATACGTTGCTAAGTAGCGCTACGATTTGTGCAACTGGGCCTGGGAGGCGATAGGTACACGGTGGCTCGGCGCGACAGTATTAGAGCGACCGATCCTACCCTCCATTACGGTCCCCGAGGGCGTTATTTGGATTACCCGCACCTAGCGACGACAAACGCCTGAGGGGACATCGCGTTGCTTCTCTATTCTCTCCGTCTTACTTACGCCTTAAGGCGAGCCATGTCGCCGCCGCACCATCAACTACCCTACATTTTTTCATTACACATACCGCCAAATGCATACGTACAGGCAGCGTAGAGGTACAGCGCGGCAATTGATAGGAAAAGAAAAGATCCTTAAATAACACCTTAACAGGAAGCTGAAAAATAAAACGATTTAAGATCAGGTTCCAAATATTAACGAAATTATAACAGTAGGGCGGTGTCGACTACAAAGGGAGAACCCGTCACCCCAGGCTGGTATAACGATATGTGATTGTTCTTTCAGCCGTGGGATGAACGTAGAAGACTTAGAGACAAGACAATCTACCGTCTAGCTTCGCCAACAAGCCCGTTAGAGGCCAACGGCTTACGGCGAGGCACCGGGAAAGATACCGGGCAGCCTCTTTCCCTAACTAGCAGTTTTGGTAGGATATCTCCGTCTAAAGTTAACCTTCAGGATACCTCCATCCTCCCGACTGGTACCAGGTCCGAACTCTCTTACTCGGCCTATACCTGCTGTGTTCAGCGGCAATTTGGTTTGAATTTATCGCGGATCTGGCCGTCCTTTCTCTTTTCTCGACACCAGGTGAATAGCCGTGGAAAGGATGCCGTGGTCGGCGATAGATTGGGTAAACACCGTCTCCCCGCTACGTAAGGGAGAGAACCGCGCAAACGACCTCGAACCTGTAACCGGTTGGGAGGAAGAAGGTATCTTGATGGTTAATTCCAGATGGAGATATCCTTCCAAAACTAGAAGTCAGGGGGCGAGGCTGCCCTCTGGGTACCTTTTCCGGTGCCTCGCCGTAAGGCGTTGGCCTTTGAGGGGCAGGTGGCGTAACTAGACAGTGGATTATTCTTCGTCCTAAGTCTTCTGCGCTCACCTCACGGGAGACAGAACTATCTAATATCGTTAAAACTTCCTGAGGTGACGGGTACGCCCGTTTTAGTTGACAGCTTTAGTTGCACACAGGATAAAGCAGGATGGAGCGTTATTAGATAGATTCTTATATCCGAAATGAAATACGGAAAGTTACTACAATGTGAGAACAAGAGCCATTTCTGGTCAAATTTTGGCCGAGGTTTCTGCCTCGTTATATGAGAAACAAATTCCTACTTCACTGCCATTATAATTGATTAATATTTTATCAATCAATCCCGCGCAAAAAAAAGTATTTTGCGTGTTTTAATAAATAAATAAGTAATTTTTATTGCCGATTATCGAGCATTGTCGATCATGTAAGCAATACTTACGATGACCAAGTATATTCAAATAGTTAATTTAACAAAGAATGATATACAGTAAATTACTCCACAATTGCAATTGACAAAAAACTATAATATAACCATTGACAACAAAAAAAAACTTTTGCCACCCCAAGACTTTTCCGGCAAGCAAACACCCCCTCTCCGCAACCCTCCCCCTATGACTCGCCAACTCCCCGCCTCTACCCCCCCCCCCACCCAATAGTGATGATGTCAATTGACTATAATAGTGAAAGTAGAATATTTTAGTATTTTGTAATATTTCTGTGGTATTAAAATACAATTTTTCCAAAAATGTTGTTGTATTTTCCTAAATACGGCGGTATTTTTTTTGCGTCGTTTGCATACGAGATATCCCAACCCAATATGATATTTCACAATTTGATTTCGGTTCAACAAGGCATGTGTTACTAAATTTCAAGTCTCTAACTGCAATATTTCGTGATTGAAGTATGACTAGTACGCCCTCTGGTGGACCGATTTCAACTACAATCTTTTCAACTCTTGCCATGACCGAATGATGCCCTCTTGCCAAATTTCAGCTCAATCGGATGAAGCGTTTAGGCGCTATCGTAGAGGAATACACACAGAGTCACCGACGAACGTTAGTCTGGAAATGGTCCTAATCGTCTCAGGGGTTGTGAACATGGATATTTCCGTCTTCACCTCGATTTTTTTTAGCTCGTTCACAATACTTTCCTTAGTGCCGGGAAAGTAAAAATAGTACATTAAATTTTATTGTAAAGTATGATGTTGTTTTCAAAATATTTTAAATTTGATTTTAAGCAGATACACCCGGACGTATCTCTTGAAAATATATTTTTTTATAATCGCCTTTAATTTATCAGTAAATTTATTAAAAACTTTAAGTACTATATAAAGACTAGTCAACTGGACCTTGGCCGTACGTGATATAATCGGTTGGAGGTAATGGGTTTTATTTCTGGTGTCATGCCGATGTACTTCCTTGTGGGATATTGCCGAGCTCTTTATTTTATTTATTTATTTATTTGAAGCACATTTTTCCGCTGCAGTACATTGTAACATTAATACTAGAGGCTTAAATGTAAATAGTAGCAAAATAAAGATCACCGCAGAACACAATTTTTTCAACTCAACGCTGCCTAACTAGGCCTAGGCATGTACTTAGGCAATCATACCAAGTAAACAGTGGTTTATGCATACTTTAGACTACTTAATTTTAAAAATATGCTAGGCATCATATAATATTAAAAATCAACTAATAATAATAAACACTGTAGGTACAAGTTCATTAATTATCTAAAAAATAAGTCATCTACTTGTAAATGCGTCTTTTAGTCTGTCAGTCTACGAATAATATCTAAAACATACTCACAAATAAGAGGAATCGCAATAAAATTTGCAAAAAGCTTCCTAAGTAAAAATAGCATATACGGTCAATATGCCTTATACAGGGTGTTCGGCAGACGGTTGTACATACTATTATGACGGACAAGTGAGGCCCTCACCTACATGCTTGGCCCCAAAAATTTAACCTAGGCCTCACAATTTTTTTTAATGATTTTTTTTGTAATATGGCGAAATTTTTCATTTACATGGCTTTAAACTCCATTAACTTCATTTAAAACTGATAAAACAGTCAACATTTTTTTTTATTCGTATCTACATTAGTAGCAGATTAATAATGAAAAAAAAATTGGCTCAGATAATCACCATAAAAAAAAATTGCCCTAAAGTACAAAAACACTTTAAAAATAACCTTAAATGTCAATTTCTCATTGCATAAAAAAAAAAAAAAGAGGTAGAGCGCTTCAAATTTAATCAAAACATCTCTAGGTTATGCCCTTTCTATTGGTATGCAATATACGTATTTTATTTCAAAATAACAGGAGGTATTGATCATTTCACCAAAACTGACGTAAATTGCTGGAAAAAAAAACAGGGCTATTTTTTTTAATGGTGGTTGTCTGAACCAAATTTTTTTTTATTATTCTGCTAGTAATTTAGATACGAATAAAAAAAAATGTTGACTGTTTAATCAGTTTTAAATGAAGTTAATGGAGTTTAAAGCCATGGAAATGAAAAATTTCGCCATATTACAAAAAAATAATTAAAAAAAAATCGTGAGGCCTAGGTTAAAATTTTGGGGCCAAGCATGTAGGTGAGGGTCTCACTTGTCCGTCATAATCGTATGTACAACCGTCTGCCGAACACCTTGTATATGAAAGTGTTCAGGACATGACTGCCGTAGACCAATATTAGAACAATATAGACCTACTATTACCCGTGTGACTCTTTTATTACGATCGAGTACACTGTTGATGTGCGCTGTGTTACGCCTTAGAAGGATACCATAGCAGAGATGTGATTCAAGCTGCGCGTAACAGGCTTATATCGCCTCAGGCCTCTTCATACAACTCCCGATACTTAATAGAGAATAGCAGGATGACGACAGTTTGAACCTAACATAATTATATAGAAACTCCAAGACATTCATCCATGAATAGTCCGATGAATTTAATTGATTCCGCAACTTCAACTGAGAAAGGATTTATTTTTTAAAAATATTTTATTGCGATTCAATTTTAAATAACCGTTTTAGATATATTGAGATGTTATTCCGTATCAATGCGGCAAGGTTTTCAGCGAAAATTGGCATTGTGGCCCTCTCTTGCCTATGAATTATGTTTGTTTGTTTGTTTATACTCTTTATTGTGAAAATGTCACAATGGGCTGGTTTATTGTCATATGACAATCTCTTACAACCAACCCTACCATGACGTGTTATATTTATGTGTGCGTGTAAGATGTCTGTAAGTGTGTGTCTTGTTATTATTAACGCGCTCGATTTGAGTTAACCATTTTTGGTTAGACGCTTACAAATGCGAAAATTGTATCTAACCAATATTGGTTAGGGCGCTCCGCGCTGCGTAAAATGCCAACTTTGTAATATTTATTCATTATTATCTTAATTGTTTGACGAGATAAGGTTATAATGTTTTATATGTCAAATTTCAATGCGATCATTATAAAGTTATTCTTTTTACGATTCGTATAGTAGTTTAAAAGTTATGGTCGTTTTTCTCAAGGCCATCGACTTCACGCGCGAAACTGTTCCGCGCAGAAGTGACGGCTAAATTTTTACCCGGCGATAGGAGGAGGGTTGGCGATTTTCGGGCATGAGTCACACGTGTATCTGTTATCGCGTGGGTTTGTTTACTTTTATCGGACTGAAAGCATTAGCGATCTGCGTCGGTCGGTTTTAACCTTTTTTAAGTGGTTTTGTCCGCGACGAGATTTTTGGTCTGCCGTTAATAGATGCGACTGGGTTTATTTTGTCAAATCCATTCTTCTCGTTCGATGGGCTGCTGTACGTTTGCTTGTTAATTCAAAATTCTAATGTATTTCGGGTCAAATTTCCACGTATTTTTAAAATATCTATTTGCTTTCCCTTTTAGTAAAACTAATCCGATGCAGGGATATTCTGTTTGCCTAGTGCACTTACTGTTATCAATAAAATGTTTGTTTTTGGGAATTTTGTGCTTTGGTATTTTCGGCATGTCGGAACTATTTCTGTTGTGATATTCATCATCATCTTTCTTCCCGCAACACTAGCTGATGCCCGCGGCTTCGCTTCGCATAAAGTTATGAATCAATTTGTACGGTAGCGTCTATTTGACTTTGTAGCGTCTATTTGAATTTGACGCTACCTTTAAGATATATAATGCAAGACGTCCCCCCTTGCCACCAGCCGCCTTTCGCTGAACGCTGACCTTGCTGGGCTAGCAGTAGCCGCCGCCCGCTAGGTATATTGAGGTGCTTGCGGTTGTTACTAATTTCATAAAATCTCTAAATTTATAACACCTAAAATCTTCCAGTAAATGGCTACTTTTATTTCTATTTAAAACCCCCTTGATGGTAAATAAATTTATTTTGAAATGGATTCTTATTTTATTACTAATGTCTTCAACAAACACTGCCTACTTATTTTTCTTATTTTTTGAGACCTAATAGCAGTTATTGTAGCTTAAATATGCTATTAAGTATATGCTATCGCCGACTTTTTTTATAGATCTTTTTGAGGCCGATGTTTTCGTCATATTCGTTACATTCGTTACATAGTTACATTCGTTACATTCAAACGCAATAGCACAAAAGAAATATAATGTACAATCCAGAAAATACCGCTATATGCTTCTAAATTTTGGCATATATCTGTCTGTGCCCAGGCCAAATGTGCATAAATTATATGCTAGAGTGCATAAAATTATTCCTAATGTGCCAAGTAAAGTGAAACCGAGCACGCCTTGCTAGGCACTCCTGTGATAAGGCGAGCTCACTTCCTGAGTCTTATTGGTTGTGTCAGTAAAAATAACAAATTAAATTGTATATATGTTACCTAATAATTTCAACCGCAGATCATATCAAACATAATGCGATACCGCCATTTTGCCGTTCCGGCGGCTTCCGTGCGCATTCCTATTGGGCGCTCCACATTCACGCGAGACATTCAAGCGAGAATCTCCGGAGATTCTCTGCGAGAACTGTAGTGAGAACTTCTTTGGGTACACACTCTCACAAAGTTCTTAAATAGTTCTCACTACAGTTCTCGCGTTCGATGACGATGGACGCAGAAGTAACCGCTGCGACAAGTTTATTGTTATGCGCATTCGCATATTATAATTATGCGTATGCTAAAGAGAAAAAAGTTATTAAAAAGAAGTGGCGAAAAAGAAGATGGTGGATGACAAGTATTCATCGTAATAGAACAAGGTAAGTACTTTTTGAACGACTATGTAGGTATTTTATATTTTTTATGTCTCATGATTATTTAAAAAAAATCCTTGATCACGTTAAGATTTATTAATGCATCAACCAAAAATGATCAACACTTTATAATAATCATGCTAATGAAATAACTTTCTCTTTTTACAGCCTAACTATGGATCAGCAGTTACATGAATTAGTGGCCGAACCATCAAATGAATTTAAAAAGTTTACTCGAATGTCTTGGGTGGATTTTGAATATTTATTGAATAAAGTGTCAACACAGATTTCTAAGCAAAATACTCAATTAAGGGAATCCATTCCAGCTCGGACACGTCTTGCAGTAACATTACGACACTTGGCCACAGGAGATGACTACCAAAGTCTTCATTTTTTATTTAAAATATCCCCACAAGTTATTTCGCAGATAATACCAGAAGTTTGTCAAGCCCTAAATGAAGCATTAAAGGAACATATAAAGGTATGTGTGAATAGCTGTTGCCACCTGTAAAAAAATACAATATGACATTTTATGATTTTTTATTAAAAAACTTATTAAAATTAAAAGTAGGTATTACAACATTTTTTAAATGATACAAGTTAAATTTTACCAACGGATGCCCACTTACGACCAAATTACATTTTTTTAAGTGTCAAATCTAGTATCAAACAAATTGTTTTATTTATCACACAATTGAAAGGCTTCAATGATGATATTAGGTGCAGCCCCGTTATTTTCCTGAACAAGTGAATTTGGCGAAATTGAACCTTCATAGGTTACAGTACCTATTTCTGCACTAGTGTTTGAATCAGGAATGTGAATACCTGGTGGGTAAATGACGTCATTCGACTGAATATTAATATTTGAATTTGGTGAGTTATGAATGATCGGTTCGGAATGTGAGGATGACGAGGTTCCAGGTCTCTGTTGATATTGATCGTGAGATGAGTTGCGTGATAATAGAATAAATTGACTGGCATGTTGTGACTGTCGTGACGGTGTTGGTACTGGTGAGTGAGGAATGATCGGCTCGGAATGTGAGGATGACGAGATTTTTGAGTCTTTTAAATTTGTTAGATGTAAGATGATTTTTGTAGTCTTTTAAATTTGTATTCCATAGCACGGGTTCCGCTTGGAAATATTCCAAAAATTTCAACTCAAGTTCGTTTGTCCAAGTTACGCTCATATTGACGCCACAAGGTACACAATTACTTCCGTTCAAGTCGGCGGCGCGCGCGCTACTGAGAAACATGCGAGTGTGGAGTCAATACACGTTCTCGCCTGTTCTCACGTTCTCGCGCTCCTTTGTCTCGCGCCAAAAAACCGACAAAAAGTGGAGAACAACGCGAGAACTTGAGAACAAGCCGGAGAACAACGCGAGAACTTGAGAAATCGCTTCCACATTCACGTTTCTCGCGTTCTCGCGAGATTCTCTTGAGAATGTGGAGCGCCCTTTAGAACTTCGTTTTTATTATTGTAATATTGCCCAGCATAATGAAGGTAGGCAAATAATTACGTATCCGACCCGAAGTCTTCACAGATTGACTATTTTCAGGGGTTCATAATTGGTGTTATTATATCGAATATGAAATTAATCATGCGGATATTTTGTTCCTATAAAAGTAGTTTTCTAAGTATAAATTAACCTATATCATGTAAACATGTACTTTATTTAAATTAAATTATTTTACAAGAGATTAAGTAAAGTTTATATTACTATTGGATATATAATTTATATTACAGAAAATTAAATTAAATTTTATAATTTTTTTTATTTTATTTTATTTAGGTAGGTACATAGGATTAGGTATACAGTTCATTCATAGGTGATGTAATCTTATAATAATTATATAAATTATTTAATAATTAATATAGGGAGGTTTAACACATCTTACATGACCTTTACTGCCAATAGCACATCTAACTAGGCGATAATTTGGCCCGTCTCTAGATGTGCATATTTTTATGCAATTTTAAGAAATGAAGTGTTTTTTAAAAATAAATTATTTGGACCCACCACCTGTATATACACATAAATATACCAATTTTATAAAAAATATAGCTATGTAATAAATATATACATTTATAGTTGTAATTTAATAAAATTTAATTAAGAAAAATAGATAAGTGATACTAAATAAATTGTCGTGCGTTGCAAAGAAGTTGATCAGATTTTACATATCCCTTGTTAAGTAGCCATCTATTAAGGTTTGCTTTAAATATTTTTATGTTAGGATAATTTTTCATATCTTCACTAAGGGAATTATATAATTTTGGGGCTATGTAGAATATATGTCTCTGGGCAAATGTTGTCCTGACTGACGGAATTATATAATTGATACTCGCGGACATTCTTGTGTTCAGATTGTTTTGAGTTCGGGCGTGGTCATCTCTAGATTTGTAGAATGCAAGAAGCGCTTGCTTAATGAATAACTGTTTAGCTGATAGCACATGGGATTGGGAAAATTATATTATTATATTGTTTTACACCGTTTCGTTTTACACCGTTTCGTCACCGCAAACCGATAAAGCAACTTACCAGCTTATTTTTCTGCGACTTGATTTACAAATATCATGATTTCGTATTGAAAACCAATATTTATCACAATAAAATATAGCCTATAGCACTTTCGCTGATGGAGCTTTCTATTAGTGAAAGAAATCGAATAAGTAGCTTCGGATATTAGCCCCTATATACAAACTTACAAAGTTACGAACAATACTTTTTTAATAAATGTATTAATTGTAATAATTGGTTTAAATGTATTAATTGGAGAAACAAGAATCCTTGCCCTTTATAGGTCACCCTCGTTCCCCAACACGAATAGATTTTTAAAATCGCTAGATGATGCAATACGTACACTTTCAAATGATAAGATCAAACACTTCATAGTGGCAGGGGATATCAACATATCCATACATGGCAACAAACACACTCATTCCGATGAATACCAGAACCTAATGAGTGAACTAGGATTCAAATCGACTATAAATACAACTACCCGTCCTGAAAATAATACTTGTATTGACCACATCTACATAAAAACTAAAAACAAGTTCCAGTCTGCTATCATACAGTCGACTATTACTGATCACTACAGCACATTCCTCGTTATATATGGTCCTTACCGAAAACAGACCTATAATAATGAAAAGCTTACAAAAACTATAAATTACGACGGTCTACAAATTGACTTAAATAACGAAACGTGGCAAAATATTTACACGGATAACGTAGATACAGCTACTGAAGAATTCGTGAACACACTGAAAATTCACATTGAAAATAACACCACGACGAAAGTGAAAAAACGTAAGCACAGAATACTGAAACCATGGATAAATGCAGGTATTATAAGCTGCATCAAAAAACGAGACAAGCTCCACAAACAAACTAGAACTTTTCCAAAAAACATTACACTGTTGAACTATTATAAACGATATAGAAATATATGTGAAAGCATAATTAAAAAAACAAAACAAAAATACTATAAGGAAATGATCGAAAGAGACAAATATCATCCAAAGGTAATATGGAAGGCAGTCAAGGAACTGAGCTCCAATACAGAAATAAAAAGTAAAGTTACCGAACTAATCTCAAACAATGAAATTATATCCGACAAACTGAAAATTGCAAATATATTAAATGGTTACTTCACAAACGTTGGTGTAAATTTATCTAACGACATCATGCATAGGAGGAACTCTTGTATAGGCAATAGCACTATCACAAATAATATAACTACAATAACTAATATTCCGATATTTAAATTTAAATTAATTACAGAATCTGATATATGTAAAACTCTACTCGATCTTAAAAGTGACACAGCCCCGGGACCTGACGCTATTAGCGGCAGCTCACTCCGAACTATCCACCGCTACATAATAAAACCACTAACATACTTGGTTAATTTATCAATTCAAAATGGCGAATTTCCAAAACAATTTAAGGTGGCTAATGTAACTCCGATATACAAAGCAGGTGTCAGAACAGATCCCAAAAATTACCGACCTATATCTGTGCTTAATAGTTTAAGCAAAGTCATGGAAAAAAATGTAGCCAAACAACTGACACAACATCTTGAACAAAACGGTATTCTATCAGACGGTCAGTACGGCTTTAGACCAGGTCGAGGAACGTCTGAAGCAATCTTGGCTATCACAAAGTATGTGACAGAAAATATTGATGCAAATAAGCGATGTCTAGGAATTTTTCTTGACCTGGCTAAAGCATTCGATACAGTTCCACATGACAAACTATTAGAAAAGTTAACACAACTTGGTTTTGGTGACATCGAGATAAGTTGGTTTACTAGCTACATTACGGGAAGATCACAAAGAGTGAAAATTGACGATGTCATAAGTGATGGCTTGCCATGCAACTACGGTGTTCCCCAGGGAAGTACGTTGGGGCCTTTACTTTTTCTCGTGTACATCAACAACTTTTGTCAACTGGAAATAACTGGCTCTGTTCTGTCATTTGCTGATGATACGGTGTTACTTTTCCAAGCAGACACATGGGAGTTAGTATTCGGCCAGGCAGAGACTGGATTAAAAGCAGCCCATCAATGGCTAGACAAAAACTTGCTAACACTCAATAGGGAAAAGACGAAGTATTTGACCTTTAGTATCGACAGGAGGCAGCAGCCATCACCTGAATTGCAACTTATACTGCACGAATGCAATTATGATAACTACTGCAACTGCCACCCATTGGAAAAAGCATGTCAAAAAAAATACCTAGGAATCACTATTGACAATAACCTAAAATGGTATGACCATGTTGACATCACAGCGTTAAGAATGAGAAAACTAATGTATGTATTTAAAAATATTCGAAACGTCTTTGAAATCAATGTCTTGAGGACGATATATTACGCGTTAGCTCAATCTCTGCTAATATACGGACAACTAGGCTGGGGTGGTATGGCCAAAACAAATCTGGATCCTCTGATAAAGGCCCAAAAGGCCTTGATTAGGGTTATAGCCAGGAAGCCATACCGCTACTCCAGTGACCAGCTCTACAGGGATTTTATGGTGTTGGATGCAAGACAGCTATACGTACGGCAGGTCTTGATATGCTACAGGAAAGAACTCCAACGGGACAACAGCAAGCCGACCAGTAACGCCCATAGACACGACACAAGACATAAAGACAGACATGTACAACCAAAAATGAGAACGACCTTTGGACAAAGACACTATATTTACCTAGCGAAAAAACTCCATAACATATTTACCACGCAATTAGGCCAAGCTACAATCATTCAAAATGACGCTCACTACAAAAGACTGGTAACATTATGGTTATTACACTCGACGAGGGAGCACTGTGAGTCGTTAGTAACTAACGTTATTAAATAGGTGCACAGATGATTTATATTACTTATTATTGTTATTATTATCTCATTAGCCTCATAACTGTATTCATATATCTCCCATATATATTATATCTCATTTAATTTAATAAATATTTTTATTTAACATATATACCTATATACTATAATAGTTATACAATATACACTTGTAGGATTTCCCAAGATTAAATAAAATACCTATACACCCGGCAGATGAACACAGTACTAAATATCACCTCAATACAGGCTCTGCCTAGTGAGGTGATAAAATCCCGCCGAAGCCGCACCTTTAGTAAATTTCCAGGGTTCACATTTTGTATGTACGACTAAATGATGTAAAATATACTATAGGAAATTTAATCATGTAATACTAGGGATAAATAAAATAAATAAAAATAAATAAATAAATAAATAATATTAGTATAGATTTATGAAATGACCTGCAGCAAATATGAGCCAGTGCCGCTTTCTAGGAGATCGTATTTATGACGGAATTTTTGGGAAAATTTAGTGGTTTTGCGACGCGCCGGGAAAACAGGCGCACTCAGCGAAGGCTTACGCGGGATCAGTCGTGTCATCATTTTTACATTCCCGTAACCATGATAAACAATTCTCGTATCTCCAGACTTCGTCGTGGATTTTTTTCGTTATAAAAATATTATGACTTGCTATTCGCGAATATTATTTTATGGGAATGTTGAATTGCTGTTTCGTATTTTTGAGTACCTCATATATCACCCGTGCACGGGGCCTGAACGGTATCTATAGAAGTTAGAAGTAGTTTTATGCTCTATATTGTTATTGAGCATAAAACTATTGTATTGTTAGTTACTACACAGATTATAATGGCGAAGAGGGGCAACTGGGATTGTAAAACACAACGGGCAAACTGGTCAACCCAGGATTTTTTTAACAATGTCGGGTCGTTCTATCTCCAGTGAACGTAAAAGTCTTTAGTGGACGAAAACAGAAGACTATCTGTATCCGCCAACAAACCCGCAAGAGACCAACGCCTTACAGCGAGACCCCAGATTTGGACGGTTTTTTAAAACTTGTTGTTTGGGGCTTTTCTAAGGTCTTTATGAGCCTTGTAACACTGCGACCATTGTTGATCTATTGTGTTCCCCACCTACTATATTTCTGCGCTAAGCCTCGTTTCATTTAAAAACCGCAACAGGCTTTTGGTGCCAGATTGTTTTACCTCCTCAGGTTGGAGGTAGTGACCACCCAAGTTGGTGTATCTTTTACGCATCAGCGGGCCACACTCGCACAGGCCATACACATCTGCGGGAAAATACATCTATACCTACTTCTATACCAATATTATAAAGAGGTAAAGTTTGTGATGTTGTAGGAAGTAATTTCTGGATCTACTAAACCAATTTTGAAAATTCTTTTACCAATAGAAAGCCACATTATTTGTAAGTATCATAGGCTATATATTAATCCGAAAAATGAAAAGACTTTTTCGTGGTAGTCGGATTTGCAAAGTAAGTCGGAGAATAAGCGGTCGAACGAAAACGTTTCTAACTAACGCTGCCTTAACGACGAGAGATATATAATTAAGTTCTAGAGAAAAGTTGTAGAGCTTGATAATGCCTACAAAAAAGTCAGCGACAGCATATGTCTAACTTTATATTTAAGTCACAAAAAGTAGTATTTTACAATAAAAAATAACTTAAATCGTTAGCTCATGTTTATTGGTCATATTATCAACAATTATGAATTCCTATTAAAATAAGTAAAATTATTGTATCAAGTGTTTAAAACAAAAGACTTTTCCCTTTTACTGCATATAATTTTCCTTTTACTGCAGAAATAGTTAAAGGGATTATACGCTCACAAATAAGATACTCACAAGAAGACACTCACAAATAACGGTATTATAGTCAAATTGGCATGCAAATACATACATACATATGCAGTAAAAACATTACCCTTCTTTTGGCAGTCAGGAAATAAATCATAAAGCACTCGGTACTAACCGAACCACACTCATAATTTCATCACAAGTAAAAAGTTTTACCGACCAAGGAAGTGGGCACTAGTCAGCTAGTCAGTTATAATTCAATCAATTTATATTCTTTTAGAGGATGTTCGCGACTAAAAATACTTATTTTCCAAGATGTGATTCTGTGCATTAAAACGATAGAAAAGTAGAAAAACCTAGGTTTTATGATAATAATATTTTTTTTGGGGGTTTTTTTTAATATTATGTTGCATAAAAAACTGACTTAAAAATATCCAGAACTTTTTCTTAATTTAGGTATTCAGTATTGAAAAAAATATTTAAAAAAAATAATATTTTTCATGAAAACATTTTCATTTCAACACAGTTGAAATAAAAGTGCTTTTTCAACGTAAACCGAAGCCTAATTATATTTAGTAATTTTTAAAAATTGTTTTGTAACTGGTAACTAAATATAACAAAAATATTTTGCAAGTCTGTTTACTTGGAAATAACCGTTATTTTTACACGTCTGTCCAACAAAAGGGGAGTGTAATTTGTTTAGGGTTCATCTATGTATATTTTCCGTTGTCATAGTGTAATAGACAGTGGTGTGCCCAGGGTTGGTAAATGGGGAAAACCCTACATACCTTTTTGTTTTTTTACGCATTTTATAGTAAAAGAAGGTGGTACTTCTTTACTTTTCAATCTTCAGTTTGAAATTTACTACTTGTGTCGTAGATTCAATAAAGCAAACTAAAGGCATGCTACTGCTAGAGAGATTTAACATATACTTATCAGCAGTAGCATATTAAGAAATTCCGTTGCTTGAGCGAGTGAAGAAATTTGCTTGAGCGAGTGAATTCAACTCAGTGAATACAACTCGGTGAATACAACTCAGTGAATACAACTCAGTGAATACATTTCAGTGAATTCAGTGACAGAACTCACTACAAGAGACAATTTCCTCCACTATTTATCAGGCAATAAAAAACACAAATCAATTAAAAATATATAGTAAAACATCTGCTTTGTCACTTCCTCAAAACAAACGGAGCTAGATAGACAAAGAAGTTGCGCGCTTTCACGCTCGCATTCTACATTCTACGCAAGCCTGGCATATTTGTCAGTACAAAAGTCGTATAGATACATATATTGTTTTGCGTAATTTTCCACCGGTTAGAATGAAAGGACAACTGATTTTGAAAGCCCCGTTGCAAGTCCATTTGTCCATGACTAGTTGAACTCAACTAGGCAAGATTGCAGCGAATTGTTGCCTTGTCGATAACCTGTTTTGTCGCGTGAAGCGATCTGTGCCCCCAAGATAGTAATAGGCGCTCGCATATTCATTTATTAATTTAGCGATCTTTTTAAGAAAAAGGCAAGCCGGGATTTTAGGGTTGTATGAAGGAACCGTCACTGGTTATAGAGTAGGTACCTCAACTGTCCAAAAAACAAGTAAGTAATTCTCTATATGTCCAAATATAATAAATTAATATAACTATATCATTTATTATTAATATAAATATATCGTTTAGTGACAAATTAAAGGTCTGATTCAGTATATTCCGGAAATATACATGTATCTATATGGATACATGTATATATATATATATATACATAAAACACTAATATTTCCTAAAAATAAATAATAAAAATAATTATAAATGTTTTTGTATTCTTTTTAATATAATTACTTGTTAACTAAATAAGTGGTATTTATTTATTAAATATACCTAAAGTTTAGCAAATAGTAACCAAAATCCTTAATTGCTAAGCATTTAGTAATTCTACTTTAAGTTTAGTTGCTGTTTACTAAATTACCAACGACTTTAGGTACTTTTAGCTAAATAATTAGCTGTTGGATACCATTTTTTTTGGAATTATTATCCAAACACATTATTAAAAGACTAAATTTCCATTTAACGAGCTATAGAAATTGCAAGTTTTTACGAGTGAGGATCTGTTGCGTTTTAATTTGTGGACGCTACGGCGTAAGTTTTCAGTTTCGCGCAGTAAAATAAACTTAAATTTAAATTTCAGTTTTTTTCATTTATTTTCAGTTTTGCTCAGCAGTCCTTTAATGGACTGTTTGCTTGTGCTATGATTAGTCGTCGTTTTTTAACCGACTTCAAAAAAAGGAGGAGGTTATCATTTCGGTTGTATCTTTTTTTTAATGTTTGTTACCTCAGAACTGCCATTTATGAACCGATTTGGAATTTTTATTTTTTATTTGGAAGTTTATGCTTACATATTGGTTCCATTTTTATCAAAATCCTGTTCTGATGATGGGATCCATCAGGAATTGAGGGAACTAATCAAATATTATCATATAAAGTTGAAAATTTACATGTTGGTTCATTTCCGATGACAATGCATTTTTTATGGTAAGCATGATTTTTATGTTAAGCACCCTGGGTTAGCAACCGATGAGGGAATTCCTCAACGGTCAAAAGCACAGATAAGAAATGTTGTATAATCATTCAGTTATGATAGCCCGTTCTAAGTTTCACTATGACATGGCTGCTGCACCCAGGGTTGGCTTCCGATGAGAGGACTCCTCAACGGGCATGAGCACAGACACGAAATTTTGTATATGCATTTAATTACGATAGCCCGTTCTAAGTTTCACTAAGACAGGACTGCGGCAACTTGGGTTGTCGACTACAGAGGGCGAGCCCGTCACCTCAGGAAGTATTAACGATTAGTCGCTCTATCTACCTGGAAGTGAGCGCAGAAGATTTGGGGACAAAACAATCCACCGTCTAGCTACGCCACGAGCCCGTAAGAGACCAACGCCTTAACCGCGAGATAGCCAGAAATGTTACCCGGCGGGCCTACACTTGCACCCTTACTTCCAATTGTGACCAGATTACTCCGGTCTCTCGATTGGTTATGAGTTCGAGGTCGCTTGCGCGATCCTCTCCCTTACGAAGCGGTGAAACGGTGTTTACCGAATCTATCGCGGACCACAGCGTCCTTTGCCCGGCTGTTCACCGAAGATCGAATGGCCGATGGTCATTTCAAGAGCGGTCGCCGTGAGGTACGCAACCACCTCCGCTCTACAATTATTCTGGTCTGGAACAATACAGCTTCCAGACCAGAATAATTTCAAAGTTTTCCGATAGAGCGCAGTTATATGATATCAGAAAAAATAAAATAAATAAAATAAATAAATAATTATAATGGCATAAGTTGTTAAAAATGCTATGCAATAGCTTTACCGCGGCAGTCCCCGAGTGCCACAAGTATTTTTTTATTACGTTTTTTTAATGAAATATTTGTGGTTTATGTTTGTATCCCTCTATCTATATTAGATAGATTCATATTTCCCTAATGTACTCAATCAGACCTTTCATTTGACTCTTAACACGATATATTTATTTTAATTTATTAACATTTGGGCATGTAGTCAAGTATTTTATGACATTTGGGCAGATTAGGTACCCTCCGAGAAATGCGTGTTTTATCTCATTATCAACATTATTTTTTGTTTGAAGATCTTTGGCTACAAAGGGTTAAATGACTATATTTACCATAATAATTTAGAAAATGCTTACGGTGTGTCAGTCCCTAAAAATCCCTTAGTCCTTAAAAAATAACCCTTTCGCCATAAATGAAGTGTCCGCCCGCCCTATGGATGAATGCCTCGATGCAGCTTCCTCCCGTCCTCATTCACCCCCCGGGAGGGGTTCACCCCTAGCTCCGGTATCAACCCCCGGCTAGTAGCAATTCAGGCGTCGCGTGTGTCGGACGCTCGAGTTGTGAGCGACGCGACGCGCCGAGGTGGAAACTTTCTTTGCAAAAGTTTTAAATACGCGCGCTTTGTTATACAGTGGAACAGTGAATATTAAATTAATAATCAAAAAAATATTAAACAGCTAATAATGGAGTAATGGTCTTAGGGTTAGAAACTAGCTAAGTCCTGAATTTTAGAATTTTTGGATTTACTCGATATTATTAAATGTTATTATTTAATTACGTAAAAATGGCCAATACATAATTGTATTTATTTACAAATTATCAGGATAGCCTGTTGATTATCAGTAGTATCATTCCCGATAAATAAAATTACAAATAGAAAAAGCCAAATACGCACCTAGATTTGTGGCGATGACCTCAATATTAGTAAAAAACTGAGGGCTATGAGGTAGGTACTGTATGATTCCAATCCATTTCTAATGGAGTAAATCTGGAATCCTCTCAGAAGCTTCATCTAAAATAATGTAAGCTTTCGAAATTTAGTTCTATATATAGATAGATAGATATATCTTTCGCCCTTCCTCTTCCGCCTTTCCTATTCCTCTAAGTCCGCAAGTCGTATAGTGGTAAAAGAATTATACAACAATTATTATTTTCCTTTATGGTATTTATTATTTGAACTGGTATTTTTGAGATTTACTTACCATAATCAGTAAAAAATAATCTAAACTATATTAAGATTCTAATAAATAATAATAATAAAGTGAAATTTTAAATCAATCTAATGTTAATAAAAAATATACTAAAATGCCTAGAATACCTAAAATACTAAAAAATTATAATCGTTAATGTCATATTAATTTTATTAATTAATCAGATAATTAAAAAATATTAAACGACCTACATAATTATATAAAATAAACATTTAGAATAATGAATAATATGATCATGCTGGATTTCCATTATTGGTTAGAAATTCATTTACACTGTAATAACATTTATGTTTTAGTCATTTTTAAAAAGTTTCTGTCAACGCTTGCTGTTTCCCCGATTACATATTTAAAAAAAAATTCTAATATAATATTTGATGCAGCAGAATTTATGTTCCTTCCTGCTCAATTCAGTGCTTATTAATAGACGATTGTCCAATCCGATTGATCAAACTACCACAGAGCTTTGCAATTAATCTACGAATAAAATTAAAATTGACATGATTCTTAGAAATATTCGAAATGGATATATTATGCTAAAAAATAAAATAAAAATTGTAAATGGAAGCTGAATATTGCATTTTAAAGTAGTAATTTATACTATACATCTTTCTCCTAGTAGGTATATTATGCGGATTCTACATAAAATATTAGGAAAGCTAGAATTGGTAACGCCACACGTCGGGTGTTTTAATGCCCTGCGATAGAAAAAGACCCTTTCCTTGATATTAGCATTCATGCAGACATTCACTCGCATCATACCCGCGGTAGCTCACTTTTATGCGTACCCCGAATACGACTGGCAAAAATACAGAAAAGCTAAGTGTACCTTAGCATTAAATTCTAAAATCTACTGCCTACAAATTTTAAACAGCTGGAGGACATAAAATTTAAAAAAAACATCAAGGAGATGCCGATAGGCCACCTTTTCTCTTATATTGCGCGGCCATGATTTTTCATGGCCATGGTCAATTTAAGGGCCATGATTTTTCAAATATTGTGCCCATTTAAATTACCTAAAAAAGTAGAGCCTTATTGTCTGATTATTTTATATGATTTTATATATGTACTTTTAGTTTAAAATGCATAACGTAGACTTAATTTGGTTATTTAACATTTTACTGAAAATTTGATTATTACGGTGAATAATTTTACTACGTTTCTTTTCGAATTACCAACTACTTCAAATATTAGGCTTCTATTTTGATTATTTATAATTTTAGTTTGACAATCTAGTAGTCAATTCTTGACTACCTATGTATGTTCAGTAAAGAGTAGTAACGAGACTTACTACCTAACCCAATTATTTTGACACGTCCAAGAGCGGTCTTCAGCCGTCAATTGGACACAACGAAAATGTAATATAATGTAAACAGGTTTTATTCCTGGCGACCGCGAAGAAAAAGAAAAAAAAATCTGACAAATGATGACTGTCAATACAACCAACACGTTACACGGCGATTTATATTGAAGACGCTGCTTTCTCCTTATAAGTAAGAGAAAGGGATCTTCGCACTTACCCTATGACACTCGGAATGACATAGCTCTTCTTAAATTACTACACACCTCTAAATCGGTTCAAGAGTTTAGAAAATATGGTGGAATAAAGAAACGGAAAACGTACATTTTTGAACCCTAAAGGCATTACGCTTCATTTTTGTGGGCAGTAGTCGTGTAATAAGGAAGACAGCGTTGTATAATTAATATTTCTCGACAATTATTTATTTAGTACGTTTACCTATGTATGTACATGGAAATACTTTTTAAAATTAATGTACCGTGTAAAGCCGACTTTAGTCAACGCAACCATCGCTTTAATAACACTGTAATTTAGTAGAACAAACATGTATTAGTACAAACTTTACCTTCTCCTATTGTCGGTAGATATATTCTACTAGAAATTAGTTTTAATGATCTTTAATATTTATATAGTTAAAAGTAACTTACTATTCTATTTGATTCATTTTTAAGTCAATATATTATTAACAGTGACGAAGTCTATAATAATATACCATAAGTAACTTTAGGTGATTATTACGATGAACTTTTATACTTGATACTGATACTGATACTATTTATTTATTTATTTAAAATAAAAATATTTATTTATTATTTAAAAAAAAATAATTTTGCATCACTTCTACCTATGCAGTGCCTGTTCCAAGGAAAATGCCAATTTTATATGATATTATTTTAAATTTTAAATGTTAAAGTTTAGTTTTATGAAGATGTTAAGAAATTATTATTATTTTTTTTTTATAAACATAAAATTAACAAGGTAATCATTAAAATCAGAAAAACTTTATAAATAATAAAAGTAATAGAACATAATTATAAGTCCAATAAATTGAAGTACAAAATATTGTGTTATAAAAATAAAAATCTGAATTCATTTTTGTTTACATATGGGCAATTTATATTGTTAGAAATGTGAGGGTGTGTAAATTGTGTGTGTGTAAATTTGTTGCTATTTTTTAAATGTCATGATTATACTTTTAGTTTCCGTTCTTCCTTTAATAATCAACCGTTACGGTATTTTCTTCTGGGCGCAATGCACCATCGAGCTAAGGCAACATATTTTTTCATCGCAAAATCGGGCTATTTGAATTTTAAGTAATCTGGGTTATGTAGAATCATGCCGTGGTCATTTCAGAAGGCTTAAAATCCTCACCCTTCCATCTCTATACGTTTTAGAATGCGATAAATTGATCATAAAAAACCTAGCTCATCTGCCCATACATTCAGATACCCATAAACCTTTACCAGGGGGAGAAATAATCTGATTTTTCCTCATCCAAATCTAGAACTTTTTAAAAGGGATCCGTACTACGTCGGAATTATACACTACAATAAGCTACCCTCTAGAATAAAAAAATATGCCGCGAAGGAAATCTCAAATTGTATCTCATTGAAAGAGAATTGTACGACATTAACGATCTCTAAAAACTGTATGCATCTCGACTATATCTCTTTCTGTAATAGGTTTTAAAACGATTTTCAATTTGACTAAAATGTATTGACTATTTCTATTATTAGGTAGGCACATATTAATTATACCTTCACTATTTTTATTTGCAATATAATCACTAAGACATTTTATTTTACTTTTTGACAAACGTTACATTTTTTTTGTTATTTTTGACATTACATTTATTAATTTTATACTAAAAAAACTTACTTTTATCGGTATTTTAAAGAATTAATTACTCTGTATATTTTATCTGGTAAACTAAATGGTGAGACTCGATTTAATTCTACAATAATACCTTCTTTATTCTTACGAATAACCTTTTATGTTTTGATTATTAATAGAAGAATTTGATCAATAATGAAGAATTCAATCATATCACGGCCAAATGTAAATGTATTACAACTGTCTATACAACTATGTATTAGTTTTTAGGACAATTATTTGATTTGATTTGATTTGAACCACTGAATAAGACTTTTTTTAAGAACCACCTGTATCAATCCTTAAATATCGAAGTGTTTTCCTAAAATATTCATTAATCTCGGAGCAAGGTTGTCCAAACGATGCAATCAATCATTAATATCAGTGTTGTCCAAACGATGTAAATCTTCTGGGCACTATATATTGTAATACCTCTGCCGGTCTTGTGTTCTAAGCATGGAACGATGTCTGCTCGCGCGCGATTGAATTCTATATTTTTTTGATTCTTTTTTGATAAATTCTATACTTTTTTGAAACATTATCAGCTAATTGATAGAACACATCACTACAAAAAGAAGAAGCAATTTTATTTTACAATGTAATCCCACAAAACATCCACAGACCTTTTGGCATAAAGCAATCGCCCACGTAAACTCCCTATTTTTTCTACGTAAAAGAGAGTCGCCTTTGATCTTACTTCAGAAAATAACAAGGATCTATTAGATAATATTATGTTGGGATATTTTTATCCGTTTTATTGACGACGTCAGATATTCCTTTGATATTAGGAAAACATATAATAATTATTGGCTATTCATAAATCTTAATATTTTTATATTTCTCTTTCTTTTATATTGGCTTATTTCTGGTATATCAGAAGGCTTTCTTATTTTTGGTGCGGGTAACTAATTCTAAAGCTATAAAATCCAATCAACATTACTTATGTTAAAACTTGGTTTTAAAAATATATGGAATTTTGAATTTTCCGGTTTAAAAGAAAAGCTAATTGAAAACAAACTAGGTATATACAGGTGAGTTTTAATTAGCCGACATCCTTAAAGAAAGTGAATCGGTACGAGCAAATAAGCAATTTTTGATAAAAAATTGTTAAAATAAATATGTACATGTATATACTATTTTTTAACCGACTTCAAAAAAAGGAGGAGGTTATCAATTTGGTTGTACCTTTTTTTACGTTTGTTTTGCAGAACTCCGCCATTTATTAACGGATTTGGAAAATTCTTATTTTATTCGAAAGAATATACCTACTAACAGATTGGTCCCATTTTTATCTTAATCCTGTTCTGATGATAGGATCCATGAGGAATTGAAAAAACTCCTCAAATATTGTCATATGAAAATGAAAATGTACGTGTTGGTTCAATTCAGATGACAATTCATTTATTTTTATGGCATGTACGACCTGATTCTACACCCTGGGTTGGCTCCCGACGAGGAAACTCCTCAAAGGTCAAACAGCACAGAAAACCCAAATTTTGTGTACTTATTCAGTTATGATAGCCCGTTCAAAATTTAATCATGACATGGTTTTGCACTCAGGGAGAGAACTCCTCAACGGTCAACAGCACATACATAAAATTTTGTATATGCATTCAATTATGATAGCCCGTTCTAAGTATCACCATGACATGGCTGCTGCACTTATAAAAAAAAATGAAGTCAGTTCTTCTTTTTGTTAAAATTTTGTCTATTATTATTTTTTACTTAAAGAATCTAATTAATTTAAAAAATGAGTACGTACATAAAAAAGGTAAAGTGTACGTACACCCATCCATGACACAGTAATCGGCCTGTACGGCTATGTGCACGCCTGTGCGAATAAGCCCTACTAAAAAGTCTGAGCGTAGTGTCGAGCTTCAGCTCTTTTCCGTGTCTTGCTCCCGTCATCAATTAATCTGCTCCCAGTGCTCTTAAGTGCTTGCGATTGTTCCAAAGAGGATTGAAACAGCTTTACTTATGTACGTAATTAATGGTCTCTGCGCCGCACCCTCAACATAATTATACATTTCGACGAGCGATACGGCTTAAATCACTTTACAGCCATCTGTTACGGAACCATCTTTGATCCTGGTACCAGAGGAAGGTTGATATTTAGGCGCGAAACACGAAACTGGGAACGGTGTTTACGGATAATTACCGAAACGAATATGGCAATAACTGGAGATTGTCGGTTTAAACTTTATTTAAACATCAAGCATATTTGAAAAAAAATCTGACAAGAAAATTAACGAAAAAAGTTTTAGAAAATATTTTATTACATTACTGTAAATTACATTTTCGTCGAGTCCAATTGACGGCTAATAACCTCTCTTGAGTGTCAAAATGATAGTGTTAGGTAGTAAATCTCGTTTCTACTCTACTAAACATACATAGGTAGTCAAGAATTTAACTACTAGATTGTCGACTATAAATATAAAAATAAATAATCAAATAAAAGCCTAATATTTGAAATAATCCATAATTCGAAAATATATGCAGTAAAATTTTTCATTGTAAAATTCAAATTACCATCTTGAGGTGTCGACTACAGCGTGCGAGCCCGTCACCTCAGGAAGTTTTAACGATTAGTCGTTCTATCTCCCTGGAGTGAGCGCAGAAGACTTGAGGAGAAAACAGTCTACCGTCTAGATACGCACAAGCCCGTAAGAGGCCAACGCCTTAACCGCAAGATAGCCAGGAATGTTACCCGGACGGCCGACACTTACGCCCTTACTTCGGATTGTCACCAGATTACTCCGGTCTCTCGATTGGTTACGAGTTCGAGGTCGCTTGCGCGGTTCTCTCCCTTACGAAGCGGTGAAACGGTGTTTACCGAATCTATCGCGAAACACAGCGTCCTTTGCCCGGCTGTTCACCCAGGATCGAATGGCCGATGGTCATTTTAAGAGCAGTCGCCGTAAGGTCTGCAACCACCCCCGCTCTATATGAAACAGTACTGCTTCCAGACTCCCCCGACTGGGAGCTAACGGGCCCATGATGAGTTGGCCACGATGACCCATGTGTTCGGGGTCGGTCACACTCACGGGTCAACACCCATCCGACGGCCTCCACGCACGGGGTGCGAACCTGGGTAGGACTCTGGGGGGCGAAACCAGTTTCCCTTGGGAATCAAACGTCTGGCGCTCCTGGACGGTCTGCGCACCGTGCGGCGCAAGCCAATCGATTGTGCACTCCGACTAACATCTTGCGGTGTCAACTACAACGGGCGAGCCCGTCACCACAGGACGTTTTAACGATTTTTCGTTCTGTCGCCCTGCAGTGAGCGTAGAAGACTTTGGATAATACACTCCAACGTCTAGCTACGTCACAACCCGCAAGAGACCAACGCTTTTACCGCGAGATAGCCAGTAATGTTACCTGGCGGGCCGACACTCGCGCCCTTGCTTCCAATTGTGACCAGATTTCTCCGGTCTCTCGATTAGTTTCGAGTTCGAGGTCGCATGCGCGGTCCTCTCCCTTACGAAGCGGTGAAACGGTTCGTAAGGGAGTCTGAAAACTGTTCGCACTCCGACTAACAGTAAAGAGTTTCAAGGCGATAGGTGAGGGCAGCAAACCCCGCCCACCGCCCGGGCAGTTATAACGACGAGGGTCGTCTTGTCTGCCCGGGATGTCGTGCTACGACAACCCTGCGCGTACCAGAAGGGTAAAACGCGCAGGGGGTGAAATAGGGTAAACCACCCCCCCCCCGTACCGCCCCGAGAACCCATTTATTCAAAAAATAAAAGGTATTTACAAAAAAAATAAAAAATTTACAAAATATTACAAAATTTAACGAGAAAAGAAACAACAATATCGTAAGTTTAGGAGCCGGTAAGCGGGGTAGAGGACGCTCCAGAACAATGAAAGTGAAGGCGCACTGTCCGTGGGCAGGTCTCGGAGCAGCCACGGGGGGGAGGAATCCCTGGATCCTGCAAAGAACGAAACGCCCCTCGGGGCGGTAAAGAGACGGACACAAAGACGGGCGCTTCGGGCTGGAAGTAGCCGCCGAATCACGCCACCAAGGAAGAGGGTACCCCCTGGGGGGTATCCCGAAGCCTCATGCTTTCCCAAGAAGCCACCCAGTGCCCCACAAACTCGCCAAACGACTGGAAGCAGCTCCTACAACTGACCAAATCCGGGTACCAAATCGGAGAACGCCCAACGCACGCGCCCACTGCATCCATCAATTTCTCCCGTGCAGCCGCTAGAATTGGGCAAGACCAAATTACGTGTTCCGCAGTTTGGCGACCATACCCACAGGCGCACCGGGGGTCATCGGCAAGTCCAAAGTCAAATAGTTTGGCTCTGAACTCTCCGTGGCCCCCAACCAGCTGCGTGGTATGGTGGTCGAACCGCAGAAACGAATTTGCCATCCGCACTGCAACGGACGGGAAAAAGCAATGGGTGAGGCGGCCCGTACCCCCGGCGTCCCATCTAGCCTGCCAGACACGCAAGGACTCCACCCGAATCAGGCGGGCAAACTCCCCAGCTCGGTGCGCCACCGGGTCGATCGATAGGCCATGAAGGACTACCGGCTCGCCCCGGCGGTACCGCGACAACGCTGCACGCTCCAGAATCTCCAGGTCAATCGGCAGAACGCCAGCGATGACGGGTAACGCAAGAGTGGACGTCGTTCTGTACTCCCCGGTCAGGGCCACCAGAGGGATGCGCTGTCCGCGCAGCAGCGCAACACGCGTCGCCTCAGGAACAGCAGACTCCGTCCAAGCGCGTGCGGCATAAGTCGCACGCGGGACGAAGACGGCCTTATAGATAGTCATGACCGCCGGGAAACGAATTCCCCAGTCGGCCCGACTCACTCCGCGGAGCGCAAAGAATAGATCCCGGGATTTTTCGGCTGTAATCTTTGCGTGCGAAAGAAAGGAAAGGGAAGCCGTAAGCGTCACCCCCAGGTATCGAACGGTGGCCGGGAAGGATACCGGGCGACCGTTCATCCTGATAACAGGGTTCCGCTTAAGATGTCCCTTCAGGAGAAGCGCCTGAGTTTTCGTCGGAGAGAAGGTGAGTCTGTTTCGCTGACCCCATCCGAGGATCAGGTCCAGCGAGTCAGCCACCCTTCTTTCGACCTCTGCGCGACTCCTGCCGCCCACCAGGAGGAGAGCGTCGTCTGCATAAGCGCTGACGGTGCACCCCTCCGGGTAAGGTAGACCGAGGAAATCATCAAAGAGAATGTTCCAAAGGTTAGGACCCAACACTGACCCCTGTGGACAGCCCATAGTCGGGGTTTTGGTGACGCTGGTTGGGCCGTACCTCAGAGTGACAGATCTGTCTGAAAAGTAGCTCCTCACTACTTTCAATAAATTGTTCGGGCACAGGCGGGCGCGAAGCTTGCATATGAGCATCGGCCACCACGCGTTGTCGAATGCACCGGAGATATCCAAAAATACGCCTACCACGTAGCGGCCGTCATAGTTGCGGACCCAGTTCTTCGCAAACAGGATGGCGTCCTCCGTGCTTTTCCCTCGGGTGAAGCCAAACTGACGCTCGTTCTGGGGAGACAGACGCTCGGCTGGAGAGAGTCCTCTCCAGCCGTTCGCGCACAAGCACTTCGAGCACCTTACCCATTATGGGAAGGAGCGTGATGGGCCTGTACGCTTTCGGATCCGAGCGCGGCTTGTCGTTACCTTTGGGAATCACCCGC
This sequence comes from Micropterix aruncella, assembly GCA_944548615.1. Classification (NCBI taxonomy): domain Eukaryota; kingdom Metazoa; phylum Arthropoda; class Insecta; order Lepidoptera; family Micropterigidae; genus Micropterix; species Micropterix aruncella. Next base: position 2,687,721 of record OX155971.1, on the reverse strand, counting down.
AGGAGGCCAGCCTTCCAGCATAATGGGAAATGACCGTCCCTAATGCATTTCTGCATCAGGACAGTCACTTCCCACCTTGCGAATTCCCACACCCGCTTCACTATATCAGACGTAAAGTTGTCTATCCCCGGTGCCTTTCTGCGCGATAGCGACCCGATGATGGTGCCGACCTCGTCCGCTGTTACCTCTGACAGATCAGGTACGCGCGAGTCTACGGCAATAAGCCGCCGCAACTGCGCGTGGTGGGGATCGTCATTGTCATTCCGATCCGATGGACACAAAGAACCGAGGAGAACTGAAAGAGTGCCTTCGGTGTCAAGCGGGGCGAAAGTACCCTCGACAATGCTAGAGAGGTAGTTCCCACCCCGCTTGGCACCTTTGTCGATGACGTTCTTCATGTCCCATGGGTTTGCATTCCCAACTTCGCTAACCCATGTACGCCAGGAATCAGTCTTGGACTAACAGTCCGGGGAGTCTGAAAACTGTATTGTTTCCTATAAAGCGGGGGTGGTTGCGTACCTTACGGCGACTGCTCTTGAAATGACCATTGGCCATCCGATCCCGGTTCAGAGCCGGGCAAAGGACGCCTTGGTCCGCGATAGATACGGTATACACCGTTTCACCGTTTCGTAAGGGAGAGGCCCGCGCAAGCGACCTCGAATCTGGTCACAATTGGAAGTAAGGGCGCGAGTGTCTCGAGCCGCCGGGAAGTAATTCCTGGCTATCTCGCGGTAAGGAGTTGGTCTCTTACGGGTTGTGGCGTAGCTAGACGTCGGATTGTCATGTCGAAAGTCTTCTACGCTCACTGCAGGTCGATAGAACGACTAATCGTTAAAACGTCCTGTGGTGACGGGCTTGCCCGTTGTAGTTGACAACTCAATATGTTAGTCACAGTGCACAGTCCATTGGCTTACGCCGCACGGTGCGCAGAACGTCCAGGAGCGCCAGCAGGTTGAATCCTAGGGGAAACTGACCATAAGGCCAGAGTCCTACCCAGGCTCGCACTTCATGCGTGGAGGCCGTCTGATAGGTGTTGACCCGTGAGTGTGACCAACCCTAAACAGAATGGGTCTTCGTGGCCAACTCAGCAAGGGCCCATTAACTCCCATTAACTCTAGATGGAGATATCCTACCAAAACTTGTAGTCATTGGGCGAGATAACCCTAGTGGGTTACCTTCCTACCTTATCTTGCGGTAATGCATTGGCCTCTGGCGGGTTCGTGGTTTTGCTGGACGGTAGATTTGTATCGTCCACAAAGTTTTATACGCTCACATCAAGGGAGATAGAACGATCATTATCGTTGAAACTTCCTGGGGTGACGGGTTCACCCATTGTAGTCGACAACCACAAAAAATGGTATTGAGCAATCTAATGCCCTGTATAATCAATGCTGCTATATATTCTCAAAAAAAGTAAACTGGATGAACAGTCAGGAATAAATCAAGAAGTCATACCGTTTTGAGCAAGAAGAGAGAAGTATTGAGGGCAAAACAGTCCTGCAAACTGCAAAAGAGAATCTTTTAAATCTTTTAAATTAAATTCGACATAGCAATAATACGCAACATAAAAACAATGTGTTATTGCCTAAAGTACGCTTGACTAAATATCAAAAAACATTTTTATATATTAGTTTTAAATTGTTCAATGCTTTGCCGTCATCGACGAGAAGACTTGAGATGGCAGCATATATAATCTGCTTGGAAAGTCAGTTAGTCAAACATGCCCTTTACAAACTGGACGACTTTTATGATATTGCGTCCACAATTGCTTGATTATAAATAACCATATTATGACTATACTTTCGCAATAAGTTTTAGATTTTATTGACATTGTTTTTAATTACGCATGTTTCAGAATTTTTTTACTTCATTGTATTGATTATTATTTATTGTTTGATTATTGATTATTTTGTAAATTTGACTATTTGATTATTTTGTAATATGACGAAGTTAACAACGCACTCTCAAAAGTTGCCCATTGGTTTAATGTAAATAACCTACTATTAAATGAAAGAAAAACCAAAGTGATTAAATTTTCTACACCTAATGTTAAGCAGGTACAAACCAATGTAGAAATAAATGGAACTAGACTGGAGCCTGTTGCTTCAACTGTGTTTCTAGGGATAACAATTGACTCCAAATTACAATGGGGCCCACAAATTGAGAAAATGTCAGGAAAACTTAGCTCTGCGGCATACGCAGTTAAAACCATAAAGCGGCTGACTGATGTAGATACAGCAAGAATAGTATACTTTAGTTACTTTCATAGCATTATGTCCTATGGGATTCTTCTCTGCAATGGGGAAGCTGTGCGGACATCAATAACATCTTTATACTACAGAAACGTGCTGTAAGAGCTATATATAAACTTGGTCCTCGAGTTTCACTTAGAGAAAAATTCAAAGAGATAAATATTCTTACTGTTGCATCACAATATATATTCGAAAATCTGTTGTATGTCCACAAGAATATTGACAAGTTTAAAATAAAAAGCGACACTCATAATTTTAATACTAGACATAAGCATAACCTTGCTGTACGTGCTACTCGTCTCCACAAAATAAGCAATTCTTTTTTGGGACAATGTATACGCTTCTATAACAAACTTCCTCATACTATTAGAGAACTATCTGTAAATAAGTTTAAAGCTACCATCAAAGCAAAATTGTATAAAAAAGCATACTATACAATATCTGATTATGTAAATGACAAAACGGCTTGGGAGTAAGGCTTGGACGCATCATAAGAACATAAATTAAAAATAATATTTAATTGTGTCTATATGAATAAAGAATATTTTGATTTTGATTTTGATTTGATTTTGACTATTTTTAAGTAATCACCTCTAATTAAAATATATTTTTTTTCCTTTTAATTAATCAAAGCGGTTTTATCATCCGGTTAATTATGATTGTAAAATTTGACATGTTCCTTAGTATTGTGAAATGCGTTTATGGAATGAATAAATGATATGATGATGATGATGATGATGAATACTTTGCTTGAAGGTACAACATTAAGTATCTAATAATTTTCGGAAAAATAGCCATACGAAGAGGTTCGGGACGAATAATAACATAATGGTTCCGTAATCTACGAGAATGTTTTCAGAAATCTACCGCATCCTTGACGCGAGGGGTGGTCAATAAAATTGTAATATATATGTGTACGTCACTAGAGCTTTCTTGCTCAAAGAATGACTAATATTGGGTCCTTTGGATTCTTACCTGTATAATTGATGTTTTTTCGCACTGGCCACTTTGAATTTGGATAACTTGGATTTGAGTTTCAATTTAAAATGCGAATAAATTTTAATTTTATTTATTTATTTATTTATTTAAGAATTAATTGCTATAAAACATTGATTAGCTTACAAAAATAGTAGGAACCGAATGGCAAAACCTTAACCTTTTACTTATTTGTTTCTGTCACCCAACTGGGACTAGCCCGTTCTAGTGTGGACAGGACTCTAATATTACAATCAAGTTTGCTTGATTGCTTGATAGCTTACAAATGTACAAGTTTTAGTAAAAAGCTAATAAAACTCCCTAAAATGTGGTCTGCATAATAAAATATAAAATAAAAAAATAATTATTAAAAATATTAAAAGATAATATAATAAATAAAATGCAATTCCATTATATAATCGGCAATAGATATAATATAAAATTCGTTTAAATAATAGAAATAAATTTATATGTGAGAAAAGAAAGAAACAGTTATTAATATTTAATATGTTAAGTAATATAAGATTTAATATAAAAATACCTAGTCAAAAAAGTACAATTCATTGTCAAAGTGAAATAATTTTTGGTAGTTAGTTCAATGGTAAAATATACTCAACATACATGTTTAAAAATATGTTAATAATTTGTTCAAGTTTTATTAGAGGCCAATTCAAGGCCATGTTATTTTTTTTTTAAGAATCAGCTGTCTATTTGTCTTTCTGTCGTTTGTTTTTGCCTGGTCAATCCCTTATCACCACTGTCTCTGCATGGCAAGGTATAACCACTGATTTTACAGCAAACAGTCGCATAGTTGCAGTAGTTCACGAAAGCCTGTGCGAATTCTATAAAAATAAAGGAAAGCACCAAACTCTTGCCCACATACATTCCCACAATACAAGGCACAAATCGATGTATACTCATAATTCTATACCTGCAACATCACAATTTCAAAGGACAAGTCAATACATTTTAGAAGCATAACATTTTATAACAGGTTACCAGATGAATTAAAAAATATACAAACATATGCACTATTTAAAAAACTAACCAAGGAATTTTTACTGCAAAAATGTTTATATGGCACGGACTTTAAAAATTTTATATTCACAATTGACTACTTCTTTATTTTATTTTTTTTTAAAATTTTTAACTTCCATTTTAATCCTATTCTGAACACTTCATTTTACAGACAATTTACTTACTGATTATGTAACATGATTTAGGAATTATTGCTTTTATTTTTATATTTTTACTCTGATTATTATTTGATGCTTTCCAAATTGAACTCCTTGATTATTATTATTATTATTGTTTTTTTTTATTTGAAGATTCATACTTTTTTTTTATTTTTGGGTTTGGTATTTCTATTTTTGATATTTATAAATGATCTTTTTAATATTTAGACAATGTAATGGTTGATTTTGTATAGTTTATTGACTTTCAGATTTCTAACGTGATTTAATTTTATTTTTGCCAGATATATTATATGTTTAAAATATGAATATTATAACAAAAACATTTATTAATTGTAAGTTCTATACCCTTACTGGGTTTTTTGGAATAAATAAACTTTGAACTTTGAACTTTGAGTTGCGGATGCAGACTCTTGGTCACTCACCGTACTTTCCAGAGTATGCTCCAATAGAGTTTTTTTTATCAGAATTTAGGTACCTTTTCACAGGAAAAAAATCAACGTGGTAAAGTCGGTGAAAAACGACTTCTAAGCATTCATTGGTTCATGTCCACGAGAGTTGTACAGCAGAGGAATAAAGCAACTCTCATTAAAATGCAAATCTGCATTTCTATTAATAAGGGGTCAATATTTCTATTAATTAAATATATTTTTTTCATGCAAAGTTTTTGGCCTTATATTTCTTTTATAGAAAAGCAACTGTATATGTAAGGACCCAATATTATGAGCAATATTTATCTCACCAACTTTTTTTATATTCTTCCATCTCAATAGTTCTATAATAGTTCTAATTCATAGTTCAAAATGGTATAACGAGTAGGGGAGGGAGGGAGGGGGCGGACCCCCCGGTCCGCTGTGGTTCAAACTCTACACTCGCCAAAGTTGTATGGATACGGGAGAGCGGCTAACTATCGGGGCGTAAAAAGGATTTTAAGGGACTCGTTAAGACCCACTTATATTAAGTTTACAGCGAAACCTTCGCGTTCAAGTTTCATGGAGGGGGCCGCAACTTTCGGGAAAATACGTGATGAGTAAATATGGTGAGCCTTGCGGTGGCCTTTTGAGTCCTCGTCAGAGTCAAAGGAAGAGCAGGTGAGGGAGATATTTCAGTGAGGTTCCAATTATAATTAGGCTAAATCAAATTACTAAGAGTATATTAATTTAAACTTACTCACGTCGAAAGCTATAGTAGGTGCTCTTCTGTTATCTCCGGTTACATTTATGTTGGGTAGTGTTGAGGGCGGGGGGGGGTTTCATTGGGTGGGGGGATTTGGGGGGGGGGTGAGGGAGGGGTTTAGGAGGGAAGGGGGTTGAAGGAAGAAGGAAAACGAGGGGGGCTGGGTTAATGGAGGGGATTAGGGTTGGAGAGGGGGGTGGGGAGAGTGAGGGATTTGGAGGGGTTTAATGGGGAAGTTTTTGGGGTTTGACGCGCGAGGGTGGTTGTCTGCTTGCCGGGAAAGTCTTGGGGTGACACAACTGATTTTTTAATAGCCCCTTTTAGTTCGTTATATCGAGGTTGTACTGTAGTTGGATTTTAGACATTTTATAAAACGTACAGAATTATTCTTAATATTTAGTTTTTGGGATCTATCTATGTATGGTATGTCCTCTTCACCACCTGTGATGTGTGAAATGTCGAGCGTATCGCCGAGGGCGTGCGCTAAAAAGTGTGTGTATTTCGTGTGTATTTGCACACATTACGGGGATCATGCGGGGGGCGATGGGGATGGGGAGGGGGGTGCGGGGGGATCTGCCCTCCTCAGGGGGTGCCATAACGCCTCAGCGGTCACAAGGATACAGGCAGTAGCCAGCCTAGCGGATAACGGGACATCGCACACCTCACTGCCTTGCAGGATGGCTAGCGTCATCGTGACGTCATCGCGTACCTTTTAAAATAACTCACATATATACACACTCACACACACACATAAGGACACAACAGATACAAAAACGAGATTTATTGATCGGGGACGGGGAAGCAAGACCGGAGAATTATCTCACTTTTGAATGTGTATTTGCATGTGTCGACAATCTCTCCTGCTCGCTGATGTCGGCAACAATGATTGCTTTCATGATCTGTTAGTCATGATTGCTCTCATGATCATGATCTGGTTCCGTGCAACTTGGGTCATATGACCTGCTCGTCATCTTGAGTTTCAACTCCCATCAGGTAGCCCCCTTTAAGAGGGACAAACCCGGAAAGCACGGAAATCTTGGCTGTGTTGTGGATAGATGGATCGGATTCTCTGGTGGGTGCTGGGCTGTTTGCGCATCGTGTATCGTTAGTCAATCGACTGGGCACTCTGGCGAATAACCGGGGGTCTGAAAATTATCTTATATATTTCCTAAGCAGCAGGGATGGTTGTTGACCTGACGTCAGCTATTCTTGAAACGACCCGTTGAACACCCGATCCCACGTATTAAACGGGCAAATGGTGAAATGGTCCGCCATAAATTCGGACTGAATTACCGCCAATATCACGCGCAAGCGTCTTCAGACCTGCGACCAGAAAAGAGGACGGAGAAATCGGGCAAAATCCGGTAGTGAGGGCGTAAGGTCAAACCTCTGGTTTCACTTTTCAGTACCTCGCGTTTGAATACATTGGGTTCTTAATAGGCATATCCTGGACCTTTCTCTAAATTAAATGTCTCCAAGACCCCTAACGCACAATGGAATCTTTTTATAAAAAATATTGGACTGATATGTAGGAAACTATTTCTAACCTTACTTAGTCGCACTTTATAAGGACGCAAGTCTCGTTTGTTTAAGCGAATGAACATCCCAATTCATATTATGCGAATGATATGCTTCGTGTTATGCGAATGAACATCCCAATTCGTTAGAGTGGTGATGATATATTTTCTATAATAATTAAAATAATATTATTTCTTTAATGTCTTTTTTATTTTTATTTTATTTTTATTTTTCGGAATACTTACAGCATTTTATACTTAATGCTAACACATATTATACAAATCTAAGGCTAATTAAAAGTTTTCACAATTAAACTAAATCTTTTGTTACAGCGCAATGAAAGCTATGAAAAAATGCAGGTTTAAGTAAGGGGAATGGCATAGAGAAGCCACATTATGGGTTATGTAGATATATTTAAGATATGATGATATATAACATACATACATATATACATACATACACGTGCACAACTAATAAATTAATATAAATAATACGATAAGGTAATAATAAAATGTAAAAGTATAGTTTATATTAATATATATAATATACATCACAATGTATTTATAATGTAAATATACATATAAACTTTTATAGAGAATATTATACTGGCTAGAAAGCATTGTTATAGTGTAGTAATCATTACCATGGCCTACGTACCTAACAGACGAAGAAATACTAATCAAACCCGAAGGCTGTTTATCGTATTTCTAATTTCTTCGAAGCAAGTATTTGAAGATAAATTAAAAATATCCAAACATTGAAAGTATCCATAAATATCCATAAATTAAAAATATCCAAACTCTATAAAAATACGTCTTTCTTTAATAATATTGACAATACCTAGCATCTTCGAAGTATATTCTTGTAGTGTAAGTTAAAGTGTCTTCCTTAAATATACGTTTTTATTTTTAGAAATCCACTTCTGGATTTTAAATGACCTGAATTTTATGTCTGGTCATATGTCTGGACTTCGTTGTCCAAACATATGACCAGACGTTGTCCAATTTTATGTCTGGACTTCGTTCAAATTACAGACAAGATCTTCTCTAGTCGAAACCTTTAAGCAAACAGGCAGACATTTTGACTACCATGTTCTTTGTTTTTATAATGTCCAGCTTCAACCCATATTGTAGCTTCGCTGAAAGCACTTGACCCTGTAATTAATGCCCAAAAAAGTATTTTAAGACTAATACCCTAAAAGCCTTTCCGGTGTCCTTCTGAGAGCTTATAGAAGGAATATAAAGTGTTAAACGGTCGTCAGATATACGCTAAGGTAATCCTACTGTACTATTATGATCATGAGATCATTTTCCCATACACAATAAACGGGTCAATTTTAAAAAGGTCAACCGAGGTGAGGGACCTGGGAATTACATTTGATACACAGTTGAACTTCCGCGCACACATTACAAATATTTGCAATCGTGCTAGCAAAATGGTCGGTTTTGTTATTCGCATATGCAAACAGTTTAACAATATTCATGTAATGTTTCTACTATATAATTGTTTAGTCCGTAGCATACTTGAATATAACTCGGTCATCTGGTGTACAAGTGAAAACAAATACATTCAGATGGTAGAGCGTATTCAAAGAAAATTTTTAAGATATATTTATTACAGAAAATACAATATTTATCCATACTTATTTCCGTCAGATTTTGTGCTAGGAATGGTAGGATACAACAGTCTTGAAACTCGTCGATATATTTCACTAATTATATTTCCATATAAACTTATTCAAGGAACGATTTATTTGCCAGAGATACTATGTAAGTTTGAATTGTACGTACCGGTAAATTACACAGCGAGGAGATCGCATCTATTGTTTAATGTGCCGTACCACCGTACAAATATTTCTGTAGACAGGCCAGTGGGAAGGGTTATAGCTCTTCTTAATTCCTTACCCGCTGAAATAGATATCTTTTGTACATCCCTTTGGCAGCTAAAAAGGCATCTCCCTGCTATCTCATGTTTATCATAATCTGTCTTTTAGTTAGTTTTATATTTTTATGTTTTTTTCTTGTTCAATGTTAGCATTAATTTAGTTATGTAGTCATTTATTTTTAGACTTACACTCCAGCTTTAATATTCAAGGGCGAATTGGATTCATCTGTAATGCCCTTGAATACTTGAATTTGAAACTAATAAATAAATAAATAAATGAGAATTATGATATATATTCGACACACCATAAAGTTATACGAGTAACAACAAACAGCCTTTAATCCCAAAAAGTAGAACAAGTTTTGCACAGAAACAGTGTTCTTATAATGCTCCTCGACAGTTCAACAATATGAACAGCGTTTTTTCTGTAGTACTGAAATCTAGGATTTGTCACGAAGTAAAGAAAAATCTAACAAAATCACTTTAATCACTATTATTCGACAAGAAATGAAGATACCTGTATGTATATGTATATTTAGGTATATATTTAAATTTCATATCATCACGTGATACTATGCATACATATCTATTTACTTAAATATAATATATTACTTATATTCATATCTAATATGTAGAAGAGTATTTAAGTAGGTATTATTAAGGACCTTGAAAACTTTTCCTTATTCTTGAAAAACATATTGTTTATCATGTATAAAACCCAAAGGCGATAATATATATATATATATATATATATATATATATATATATATATATATATATATATATATATATATATATATATATATATATATATATATATATATATATATATATATATATATATATATATATATATATATATATATATATATATATATATATATATATATATATATATATATATATATATATATATATATATATATATATATATATATATATATATATATATATATATATATATATATATATATGTATATATATATATATATATATATATATATATATATATATATATATATATATATATATATATATATATATATATATATATATATATATATATATATATATATATATATATATATATATATATATATATATATATTGAAATATTTGATAGTTTTGTGTATATATTCTTTTTAGAATTGATCAATAAGATGATTATAAAGTAAATAATTATAAAAGCCACTTACATCGTGACGAAGGATTCCCTTGATCGGATTCGGGAATGCTTTAGGTGTTAACGAGAATGATGAATGCCTCTCACTTGCGGAAAGAGGAGTAGGTTTAAGTTGGGCCCATTTTTCAACTAGTAAACGCTCACCCTTCATCCAATTATCTCAAAAATTAAGCTTAATTTTTGAGATAATTGGATGAAGCACCCACAGCGATTTGAAATTTCCCTGCATAAAAAAAAATTTAGAACATCTAAAACCTTTCCAATGACGCATCACTCATCGTTATTGGACTCTAGGCTATCCTCAAAACGACTATCCTCTTTTAAAATGAATTGAATTGATATTCGTACCAAACTAGCCAATTAGGAGAAAAGTCCTTTCCTTTTAAATTTTAAAATTAACCAGATAAAGTGTGCAATATCAATACAAAAGTGCAACAAGTGTACTATTCGCTTTGGAATAAGTGGCCTACATAGTGGACAAAACTGAAGTGGAAAATTAGAAAGCTGGTAACCATTACAGGCCGCTTTATAGCCGCTAAGAGGCCAATTAAAGTTGGTTTCTCGTGACTGCGCAGCAGTACTGGGGAGAGCGGCTCATTTATAATGGCCTGAAAAGGACTGAGGACCGCCAGCCACAATGGACGACCTGTACTTCACGACAAAGGTATGTGAGATTTTTTATGATAATAATAATTCATGTGTGGATTTTTCACTTGTCTGCATTGGTGCACCATGCTATTTTGGTATGCTGACCTGGCTCCATCTTAATTTAATCGAGTACTATAACTTCGTCCAATCCGAATAAAATAGCCCATACATAGTTTCGAGCATCGCTCTGAAGGTGCCGCAACGTAAAACCCGATACACACAGTTATTCGAGCCCCCGAGACGACATTCTAACTACACGCGCAATTCAATGCTTAACCGATTGCCACGTTCGTATAATGATAAATTCACAGGACTTGACAATTATAGTTAAAAGAAAATTAGCTTCAAATCGGCAGTACGAACCGCCCTTGAAGAGCAGCGACAACTGCCAGTAATTATTGATTTATAATATGTATGTATAAATATAAATAACTTACATATATATGTATTCCCATTTACTTATTTTGAATTTATGTTGTATAATTATGATTTATATGTTTGCGGTTAACTCTACAACTTTTGGGGTCATTTGATTTTTTTTGGTTGGTGGGGATGAGTCCTTGCCGCGTGGACTTGGACGATGAGTTCCCCCGGCAAAGTTATATTTTCGGCAAAATTACATTGGCCATCTACAAAGGCATCGGGAGGACTGTCGTTTATTTCCGCGTGGTATAAATCCGTTTTCTCTCAACTAATAAATATTTACGAATGTATTGTATTTTTTGTTTCATAATTTAGTTTGTAAAATATTTTTCAAATAATTTCGAGCGGGGTAAGGATATAATCGGCATAAGAACATGTTTTTTAAAAAGAATTTTGTATCTAATTATAAGTTGTATGCTGTTACTTACCTAAATAAATAAAAAAATAAAAAAAATGGTAAAAAAACAAATTAATATTTTTTTAGAACCTTTTGATATGAATTAAAGTAAATTGTTTTTTTCGGGGCATTTACTAGAAAGGTGCAGTTTTCAGCATGTCCATTTATAGACGACACTGAGTCCAATTGCGTTTCTTCGGCGGTTTAAAATAAAGTCAAAAAATGCGTTAAATTTATTACAAAATTCGTAATAAAAATTTTAAGTCACAGTGGTATTGCGATTCATCTGTCAGGTTTTGTGCTACCGTGTTTAATACATTTTGTATTAAATTTATTTCATTCTCGCAGAAACGCTATTCCGTTTCCCAAAATTTGACAGTTGTCCGAATAAAAACCGGCTTGAACGTGACAATTTTAAAACGCGCGTTTTCTGTGCGACTTAGTGGGTGACGTTTGTGTTTTTTCGTACGAATTTGCCGTTTTTGCTGTTACTGCTGAAATATTCCCGTATGTTGGGATATTACAAAGGAGATCGAATTAATAACGACAACGGTACGTACCTACTTAAGTGTATTATACTTTTCGATTTCGAACAAAATTCATCTTCCGTCATAACCTGTAAATTATATGTTGTCTTTTAAAACGAGAAGGTGGTTAGAACACCACCACATCAGATATCATTCGAAATGACATCAAAAGAAATGTCAAACAAGCCTGCTAGCCAGCCGCGCGCGAAAAATGGATTCAGAGCGACGATTTTCACGTTTCGAAAAACCTGTGTTGCCAGCTTTTTAGTACATTACCATAGACACAGTACGAAGTCTCGAACGAAGAACGAAGAACGAATATTTTCTTACGTGTGTTAAATCTGTCAGAAACGCGATAGCTATTAATTCAATGCACGCACTAATCCTACTTATTTTAAAGCGACTTAATTTTAACTCAATAGAAATGCAATTGGACCTAATGGGTCCCAGGATATCAATTCAATAAAGAAAGTTTGCCAATTAATTTTATTATGAGAGACAGAATACATTAACACACACACATACATACACATTAACAAACACAGACAGGCTTCATACTGGAAATGGTCTTAATCGTCTCGGGGGGGGGGGGGGGCGTGATGTCATAAATAGTCAAAATGTATACATATATCCGTCTTCATTACGAAAAATAAAATACGTGTTCTCAATACTTTATCCTTTGTCTGTTGGTAGGGCGGTAAAGTAAAAGCGGAAATGTACCATTTTAGTCTTAGATGTATTTTAAGATTCGAAACTAGATCGAGCGTCCACTATAATTAAAGAATTCCGGGAGTTGACTTCATATACATTTGACGCCGACATGAATAAAACAGCGGTAATAAACGATTTCAGTCTTAACATTTTAAAGAACGGAAACTTTATAGATAGGGATCTAACATCTGTAGCTGCATTTGGTACCATAATGAAAATAAACACGGTAGAAACAACCCCAATAATGGGATAAATGGCTTCGGACGAAAGGATAAACTAAGCCCATTCCGTCTTAATTTGAGAAGACAAGCAGCACTCGTTCCTAAGAATAAAGAAAGTGGAAGGGCAAATAAACTAATCCTCTGTAAACGGCCAATCGCTACTCTAGAAAGTACTGTTATACTGTTCGGCCATTATCCCACTTGATAGGAAAGGAATTCGAGGCAGTTAATTAATAGATTAAGAAGGAAAA